>WRNY01000013.1:0-717757 GCA_012978405.1 Pseudocercospora macadamiae | reverse complement strand
CTTTCTACTAATTAACGTCTCTAGTATAGTACTACCTCTACTACTAGAAGTTAGTATAGAATAAGTTAGTACTATACCTAAGATTACTATTAAACAAATTAGTATTTATACTCTACGCTATATAGCGCGTTAGAAAGGTACTAAGATCTATACTATTTAGATAAACCTAATAGAGACGTATATAAACAAGTCTACTACTAACCTAGTTACTACTTAGGCTTTATCTTTATATATAATAACTACTTAGCTAGTCTAAACTACGTAGTCTACTTTTGCCTACTCTATATATCTTTCCTCTAATAAAGACATAATTATAAAAGAAAGTATACTTTATAACTATACGCTATCTACTTCTAATTATAAGAAGTTTATAGCTAAAATAGATACAAACCTAAATAACTAAGAAGAAGTACTTAAGAAGCTACTAAAGAGGTACTATTACCTAGTAGAACTCTTTCTCTAAAGTAAAGTATCTAAGTTACTACTCTATAGGCTAGGTCTAGACTATAAGATTATTACAAAAGGTAATCTACTCTATAAGAGACTATATACTATATCCGCTTAAGAAAATAAAGTAGTTAAGAAATAGTTAGATAGTAAGTTAGAGAAAAGAAATATATAGCGTAGTAACTTACTTATAGCTTTGCTTATTATAATTGTTAAGAAGCCTAGTAGTAGGTTACGTATCTATATAGATTACTAGATACTTAACAAACTAATAGTTAAGAGCTAGTATTCGATACTATTAATTTAAGATACTCTAAACAAGATTAGTAGTAAATAATAGTTTATAAAGCTTAATATAATTACTACCTTTAACTAAATTTATATTATATAGAGCTATAAGTAGAAAATAGTATTTACTACGTAATATAGTTAGTTTAAATATATAGTTATACTCTTCGGCTTATATAACGCTCTAGGTATATTTTAATCTTATATTAATAACGCTCTCTAAGAGTTTCTTAATAATATTATATCTACCTACCTTAATAATATACTAGTCTTCTTAGACAATAAGGAAGCCTACTACTAATATATAGAGAAGGTTATAAAGAAGCTTCTTAACGCTAGCCTCTAACTCGATATAGATAAATATAAGTTTTATATTTAAGAGACAAAGTACCTAGGGCTAATTATAGAGAAAAATAGTATTCGAATAGACCTAGAGAAAGTTAAAGCTATATAAGAATAGGAGACTCCTTATTATATAAAGGACGTACTATCTTTCTTAGAGTTTGCTAACTTCTATTAACGCTTTATCTAAAACTTCTTACAAATCGCTCTACTAATAATAAAGCTTACTTATACTAAGAATAGTTCTCCCTAGGCCTAGATAGTAGAGTATTAAGTAGCGTTCGACGCGCTTAAGAAGGTATTTATAGAAGCTCTAGTTCTTATATATTTTATACCTAGATTAGAGATAGTACTAGAAACTAATACTTCTAACTTTATTACTATAGTAGTATTATTATAGCAAGGACCTAATAGTATACTACGCTCTATTATATTCTTATTAAAGAAGATAAATCTCTAGGAATATAACTATAATATTTATAATAAAGAATTAATAGCTATTATTAAAGCTTTCGAGGAATAGCGTTCTAAGCTTATAGCTTATAAGTTTAATAATAGCGATAATAATAGAATCTAAACTAAGTTTAAGAACCTTATAGATATAGAAGGCAAGCCTATTCTTATACTCTTAGATTATAAGAACCTTAAGTACTTTATAACTATAAAGTAGCTTAATCGACGCTAAGTATAGTAGGCTAAGTTTCTTTTCTAGTTCTTCTTTAAGATTATATATTAACCTAGTATATAAGGGACTAAACCTAACGTACTAATACGCTACCTATAGGATAAGCCTATTAGAGACGATCCCTAGCTAATCTAATAAGTATAGATATTATTACTATCTAATTAGTTTCTTAAGCTTTCTATAATAGAGACTATAGTCTCTAACTAGCTACCTTATAAAGATAGCGCTCTTATATCTACTATCTATTACGTATATAATAATAAAGACGTATAGACTACTCTATATTAGATCGACAATCGAGAACTTATATTAATACTACGCCTCTACTATATATATAAATCTAATATAGTTACTACTAGTAGGCTAATTTATATTAAGAACTACTATAGCGATTACTATATATTTATACTACCTAGAGACTATAATCTCTATAATACTATTACTTACGCTTACTATAATATACTAAGTACTAGATATATAGGCCGGACTAAGATCTTTAATTTAGTCTCTTATAACTTTATATAGCTAGGAATGTCTTAGTTTATCTATAACTACGTATTTAGATATACGACTTATAACTCCTCTAAATCCGATTAGACCTAGTACTCTAGTCTATTACAACTAATACTAATACTATTTATACTATAGGACAAGATTGCTATAGACTTTATTATATAGCTACCTCTCTCTATAGAGTTAATAGTTAGGTCTATAAAGATATCTTTACGATTATAGACTACCTAGGTAAAAGATACTATATCCTTCTAGTACTTTCGATAGAAGTAGAATATATAGCCTATATATTTATTAAGTATTTCTATCTATACTATAGGCTTCTACTAGTAATAACCTCCGACTATAGTATATAGTAGATATTAGTATTTTAGAGACGCCTATATTAACTTCTTAGAATTAAATAATATCTCTCTACTACCTTCTACCTAGAGACTAATAGTTAGGTAGAAAATATAAATAAGGAGATAGAAAAGTATCTCTATATCTACGTTAACTATATATAGGACAATTAGGTAGACCTGTACTCTCTAGTAGAGATAGCTTATAATAATTATACTTTAGAGTCTACTAGTATATTACCTTTCTTTATAGAAAAGAGTAAGTACTATTAGCTAGAAGCTAATATCTAGAGGATATACTTCTTGCTTTTGTTTTTGTAATTTTGAAGCTATAGATATATACTACGAGCAGCATAAGAATATAATAATTTGTGCGATTAAACTATTCTTTCTATAAGTACTTTGTTACTTATCTACGTAAGCTACTACGGCTAAGATTAAGAAAGTAAGAAAGCCGTGCAGTCGAGTATATAAGAGAAAGAGAAGGAGTTGTCTTGCTGCAGATATAGCAGGGTATATACGCAAAATATCGCTCTGCTACTACTCCAAACCTACTATATAGCGTTGCCTAGGGTTTGGTAGGTTTGGGGCAATAAATGGAGCCGAAGGTAGGGCAAATCTATTGGCCAAAACTAATAAGTAGTTGTATTATACGTATATCTATAGAGGAGTAATTACCTAGATTGCGGAGGAACGAGCAGCTAGCGAGAGTCGCTAGTTGCGGGTATAGCTGCGACCCCGAAAAATCTAAAGAATACCTAGCATTAAGGCATAGTACGAAGCTTGCCGTAAAAAAATAGAATGTTTAAAGTTACTTAGGCAAAGAGCTAATATATACCTAGATAAACGAAAATGTCGATATACGTAGCTATACGATAGTAGCTCCGCGACTAGAAGAAGTTATAGCCTAGCCTTACACCTAATAAGCTTATATAGCTAGATACCTAGAAGATGTTTATAGAAGCTAATAAGTACCTAGATTGTTGCGCTAAATAAGGCCGACAAACTCCGTAAGGAGTATAGATAGGTACTAGGTTCTCTGCCTATTTGTGCTGCACGGTTTAATCTAGTATACCTAAAGATATACCTGCTACGTAGCATAACCTAGCACGCCGAGAAGTTAAAGATTAAAGAAGAAGGAAGGAACTCCCGTAGCCCGAATACCCGAAAGTAGCGACCTATAAGCAGATAGACCTTCCTCTATAGTAGCCGCTCTACTACTAGAACTTATAATTTTTACTATTTATTGTTATTTAGCGTACTAATATTTATTAATCTGTCGTGTATCGACTAGGTCTAGCTGTTAATATAGCTAGGTAGCAATACCTAATTAGTACCTTCCCCGGGATTTATTATTTAGTAGCTACCCCCCGAGGGGGGCGACTTCTAATACTATACCAACTACTATATCTTATACTCTTTTCCGGGTATGCCTAGTAGTAAGAGCACGGAAGAAACCCCGGAGCGTTTCCCGATACCTAATTCTCTAGTATTGCGACCTGCTACTACTATATCGAACGTTATACTAGAAGGAAGTGCTAGGACCGACCAAAATAGTAGTTAAGTAGCTCCTGCGCCGGAGGGAGGAGAACGGCCACTTCTATAAATTAATACCGTAACGCTACTATAGGTAGTTGTTAAACGACTAGTAGCGTAGTTAACCCCGAAACCGCCGCGGGCTAGGACTACGGAGAACCCGTATTTCGATAGGACTAACGTCTCTAAATTTATTAAGCGGTTCGAAAACACGGTTCTCGAGTATAACCTATAACTAAGGGCAGATCTATACCGCCGGTTAAAGTATAACTATAATCTGTAGACTAGGGGAAATGTAGAGATACTTCGTAGATTCGAACTACTAGATTAGGAGGTTCTAAAAGAATCTATGTTAATAGAGTATCGCCTATACGATACTTATTAGGAAATAAATAATATCCTCTAGGTTAAGACTATATGCTCCTAGAGAAGGACTAATAAGGATAACCTAGACGAGTTCTGCTGCTAGTTTCGTAATACGATAAGTAAGATTAATATAGATAATCTTACCCTAAAGGAACGTAGTAAGCTGTTCTTAATAGTACTACTAGAAGATATTAGTGCCAAGATTTATAAGAAGTACGAACTATATCCGAACTACCCGAGGAGGTATCGGGACTTTACTAGTATCTATAATAAGGCTAGGAGGTTAATTACTAGAAAAGAAGGTTTCTAGCTAAGCAAGAATAGTAATGCAAATAGGAGACTTACTAAGCTGCGCAAGGAAGTTAAAAAACAGGCGCTATTAAAGCGAGCGAAGCTGCCGCAAAGCTATAAGAGTGCCGATAATAACTCGATAGCAGAGCTATTATAGGGGCTCGAGAAACTAACGCTAAATATAGGGCAGTTCGCTAACCGAATAGTAGGCGTCGCTGCCTAACCTACGTAACCAAGTATAAGTTAGACGTATAGTATAGGCAAGAGCGTAAACTTGTACTAAAGGTTATAGGGTAACCTTAATAATCTAGACGTATATAATGTTAGGGTCGGAGGAAATAGCAATATTACTCCCGAAATGCGAGACAAGTGCTAGAACTGTAGCGATACGACGCACTTTAGCTAAAACTGTCCTATTATAAACGATCTTTTCTAGCGAGGTCTCTACTATAAAGGTGTTAGGAATCGACTATACTACGGACAGCCGAATTAAGGATATAATCCGGAGATAGTTAGGTATCGATAGGCCGATACATCTATACCGCGACTGCATTTTATACTACTATAGCTAGAGGTAAAGCTTAGCGGGTTTATCGTCTTTAATAGGTTTCCGGAGATAGATATAAAGAGGGATAGTTAGAGGCGGCGCGACTACTCGAATATAGTTAGTAGAGGGCCTCCTAAACCGCAGCTAAATAAGTATAGTAATATAATTTATATATTACTACTAGCTTAAGGATCGATACCGCAGAATAGGTAGACGTAGGCGGGTTCCTAAGTATAGACCGCTAGAGCAGCGGCGCCGGCATAAGCTACTAGCGCCGCTAGTCTACAGCCGGTGTTAGTATAGAGCGTGCTAGAAAATATATAACAGGGACCTACTCCGGCGGCTAAGAGTGTTAGGTTTATACCGTCGTAGGTTAGTGTCTATTATATCCTAGGAGGGATTTCCCTAGGACATATTATCGGTAAGCTCGAAGATAAGGAAGAAACTATATCGTAGGGCTAGTTATCTAAGCCTACTAGTAGCGCGTATTTAGCTATATAAGCTAAGGTAGATAGATTAATAAATGTAGCTCGCTAAGACAAAGGGAAGAAACCGGCTATAGATATGTCTAAACTAAATTAGACTAGTAACCGAGTCGATAAGCTAGAATCTAGCAACGCTGCTGCTACTAAGTATAAAGAAAAGCTAATTAGTATATTAAAGGACACGAATACTACTAAGAGCGCAGTTGCGCAACCGGAACCCGAGATAGCGTCTAGTACCTAGACGGTTAACTATAAAGAAGAAATAGCTAAGGTGCTAATAGAATACCTAGATAGGGTGCCCGTTCTAGTAGCGCCGAATATTCGCAAGGCTAAGAAGCAACCTACCTTACTACGACAAGACAATTATATTAAGTAGACTACGTACTCGGAGACGCCTATCCTAAAGGACAATAAGCTGTTCTAGTTAGATATACAAACTCGGGCTATTCTGCCGCCTATAACTTTAGGCGACTTAATAGTATATAGGCAGGGTCTGCCCGCTAGTCTAGCTAGAAGGGTTCTAAATAACCCGGAATAATCTTAGAAGCTTAGAGAATATCGTATTGCTAAGTATAGCTACCCGGATAGACCGCAGACTAACATATTTTAGCATAGTATATAGAACGATATTAGGTCTACGGTAATAGCGACTAAATCGGATAATATAGAAGAGGTAGCTCCTACGGATATAGGTACGTCCGTACGTATAGCTAACCTCTCTATAGCCGCTAGGCAGCTATTCGTAGGAATAGCTAGGTCCGGTCTAGTATCTAACGTTCTAATAGGAACGTAGATCTTGTCGCCGAACCAAGACCCGGAACTACCGTCGTAAGAGGTCTAGCGTATAGAAGCGGAGTCGATTAGCTAGTTACTTCGAGTAGGATTATAATATCCTACTAAGGCAAAGGATAGGCTAGGGGGATATTACCCTAAGATATATACTAAAACCGAGAAACCGCTGCCGCTAGAAGACCTATATAAGAACTTAGAGGAGATTAATACCTCTGTAGCTACTATTCTATATATAGTAGTAGCTAGTCTATAGGTAGAAATCTTTGTTAATAGCTATTATACTAAGGCAATTATTAATAAGGGAGCGGAAATCAACATTATTAGTTCGTATCGGCTAGGAAGGTATAGCCTAGCGCTAGTAGATACTCCGTTCTACTAGCTTAGTAATGTAGGAGGATCTAGCCGGTTTAAGGGATATACTAAAGTTCCTTTAAATGTTTATAGTATAGAGTTAATCCTGCTATTTATAGTTAGCGAAAACAGGTATATACTAATACTTTTAGGAAGACCTTAGGCGCGAATTAACCGCCTAGCTATTAAGAATTGTAATAATAGGTCTTAGGAGGGCACTATCTATACTCGTAATAGCTAGAAGGTTACTTTTATAGCTATACGCGGAGGAGAAGGAGCGATCGGGCTCGAAGAATAGCTAAGTAGTATAAAGGCTATAGCGCAGCGCGTATAAGAAATGTCGGGAAACGAGTAGGCGGCCTCTATACCGACGGGAGCGCCGCTACCCGGATAGTGTCGGCGTATTATATATCGGAGTTCTTAGCGGCTAGTTATTATAGAGTTTAAGGCGAGGATTTGGTTGCTCTTGCTAATAACGATATTTTAGGAGTATCGGAAGATATAGCGGAAAACTTAGGAGCCGGTTATACCGCGGCTAGACAGTTACCCCCCGCGGGGGGTAATATAGTTAGATCCGTCGCGTCTAAGTCGCGCTATCTTCTATACGCGCGCGATTTGTATAAAAATAATAATAACTGCACCTACGTAGAAGGAGAGAAGTAGGTATATCTAGAAGAGGAGTTAGACGGTATTAGAGCTAGAAACGAGTTGCCGATTGCGATATTAGCCGAAGACTACGACGACGATAGACCTAGCGATCGCGCGCTGCTATACGCCGCGCGTAACAACTATACTGCGTAGAAAGCAAGACGCGCGGCGAACGAAAGCGTATATATATTATACAAAAGAAAGGCGGATAAGGTCCGACCCGTAGATACCGATATTACGATAACGGACGGGTCTTCGCCGGGCGGCAGTATATACTAGCGACAACAATATCTAGAGAGGGAGGCGCGTTTGCCTCCTAGAATAGGGCTATACGATAGAAAATATATTACTAAGAAGTTCTTAACGATTAAGCGTAGGTTAAGGATATTAGAGGAAGCTTTCTAGCAGCTAAAGTTCGGATATAAGTTGTTGCCTAAGGAACTGGATCTAATTAAGGAAATGCTATATAACCGGGAAGCCGCTTTAGTATTCGACTTTATATACCTTAGGTATATACGGCTAGAAGTAGCTCCTCCGTAGGAGATTAGGACGATACCGTATAAGCTATAGCAGTATCCTAGTTTCCGGCTATAACTAGCCCTACGACCTATCGTAGAAAATATGCTATAAGAACGGCTAGCAGCTAGGACATTAGAGACGGGTTATAGGGCCTACCGTAATCTATTCTTCTTAGTATAAAAGAAAACCGGCGCCGGAATATAGAAGAAGTATCGGCTTATTAACGCTATATAGGAATTTAATCGTATTACGATTCGTAATACAAATTTGCCTCCTAATACTAACCGGTTCTCCGAAGAATTTACGGGACTAGTAGTTATATCGCTAGTAGACGTCTTCTCCGGGTATAATTAGGTGTCGCTAGCTATAAAATGTAGGGACTTAACTAGGTTCGATACGCCTCTAGGCCTAATACGTTAAACTACGTTGCCGTAGGGAGCAACGAACTCGGTTAGCTAGTTTGTTCGAATTATTACCTAGGTACTAATAGAGTATATCTCGCACATTGCTCTGCCGTTTATCGATAACATTAGCATAAAAGGACCTCGATCTAGGTATAACGACGAGGAAATCGAGCCCGGTATGCGAAGGTTTATTATAGAACACATTATGTCTCTAGACAAGGTGTTCTACGATATAGAACGGGCGAACGTTACGGCTGCTTTCTAGAAACTATAGCTACTATATAGACGAATACGAGTAGTCGGATATATAACCGACGAGTATAGTCGATATCTAGACGAAAAACGAGTAGCGAAAATAAAGAATTAGCTAGTTCCGACTAATATTAAGGAAGTAAGAATCTTTGTAGGCATTATAGTATATTTTCGTATATAGATTATATAGTTCGCAGTCAATACTAAGCTGCTATATAAATTGCTCCGGAAGGATTAGGAGTTTAAGTAGGGACCTAAATAGCAAGCAGCTATAGATAGAGTTAAAGATATATTATATAATACGCCTGCTATTGTCTCGCCTAACTACTCGGAGGAAGGAGGAAATCTAATCGTAGTAGTAGACTCGTATATAGATAGACATAGCGAAGTTCTTATATAAGCCGAAAAACGGAAGCCGTCTGTTCGATACCTAATTAGGTATAAGAGCGGGCTATAGTTACCCTATAAACAGCGATACGATACTAGAAAACTAGAATGTCTTAGTATGTTAAAGGTATTTAGAAAGCTTAGACCCTAGATTACTAGTATATATTTTATCCTAGAAATTAATACGAATACCCTAGTATACTAACTTAACCGAGCTATAATAGACCTTCCGAATATAGCAGTAACCCGATAGCTAGTATAGATCCGGCTTTTTACTTTCGAAGTTCGACACGTCTCTAGCAAGAAGCACGGTGCCGCGGATATATTGTCTAGGCGTCTACCTATAGCATAAGACCTATAAGAATACGAGTAGGAGGAAGATATTAAAGCTATAATTAATAGGGACTTCTTTGTTAGGTTTTGCGTAAATTCCGTATTAGTATATTAGTTAAACTACCCTACTATAGTAGAAGAAGCTAATGTGCTAGATAGCGAGTACTCTCTCGAATCTAAGACTATTGCTTTCGTTAAGCTATTTCTTCGTAGACCTAAGAGTATAAGCCTTGCAGAGTATAAGAAGTACTTGCGGAAGTCGAGATAGTATATCGTTAAGAGCCGAACCCTATTCTACTAGAGGAAAGTTAATACTCTACTTTAACGTATAATTAATAGTCCGGACTAGAGAAAGCGTATATTGTAAGCTATATATAAAGAGAATAGGTATCGGAGCCTAGACGGTATATACGATCTCCTACGACGGCTATATTACTAGGATAGTATATATAGTAAATGTGCTATATATTGCCGTATATGCCTAGAATACAACTTTCGGTCGGGTAGAAAAAGGGCGTTAGAACTGTACCCGTATAAGGCTTAAGTAGTAGGAGAGCGCTAGTATACTAATACTATATATGTCGATAGCTAGGGATACCTTTTCGTTGCTAGGGAAGTACTTAGTCGGTAGCTAGAGGCTAAGGTCTTCCACAAAGTAAAGGACAAAAGCCTTACTTCTACGCAGATTGCTAGCTTTATATAGGATTATATCTATACGAGGTAGGGAGCTCTATATAAGATCGTATTAGATAGAGCCCCTATCTATCTTGCCGAAGTAAGGGCTATACTATATAGCTATAGGGTTAAGCGAGTCCGGATTTCGGTATATTATCTATAGAGCAACGCTACGGTAGAGGTCGGCTATAAGCCAATTTTAGATACACTTTCTAAGCTTACTAGAGGCGGTAGAAAGAACCGAAGTTAGGTACTATATTTGACTACGGTACTAATAGCCGAACGAACTACGATATATAGTATAATAGGATATACTCCTACTAGACTTATAATTAGCAGAGAGGCTATACTGCTAATCGAAGTCGAATTTATAACTAGACCTATTCTGGATTAGGGGAAGGTCCGTAACCGAGCAACTTTGTTAGAGTATCGAGCCCGGGCGCTTAAAGAAATAGGCACGATATACTAAGAAGTACTAGTAAGGCAAGCTAGGGTACGAGAACAAACTACGGACTACTAGAATCGCGTGCGCAATATTAACTTCGTACCTCTAAAGCAAGACGATCTTGTTATAGTATATCGAGATTAGAATAAGAACTTATTTTCTAAAAAGCTAGCTTTTCGATAGAATAGGCCCTATCGTATTCGAGAACGTATATATATACCGCCCGAGGCCGACTATATAGGCGAGCCTCTAGACATATATCGCCTATCTAAGTTAGATAGAACGGAAATGCGTAGGACGTTCCCCCGTATACGGATAAAGAGAGTTAAACCCCTACGGTATAATCTAGAAACACCGGTACCTGTGCTACCTAAACTTAATCCGGAGGAAGAACCGGACATAGTAGTAGTTCCTCCTAATCCGCAGTATATACTAAACAATCCGCGCCGAAGCACTCGGCTTCGCGGTGCTAGCAGCAACCGACTAGAATAAGAAGATAATTCGGAGGATAAGTAGGAAGTAGTTCCGGAAGGATAGGGGGAGGAAGATATAGATATAGACGCTAGAAAGCTAGTCGGCAAACAAGATCTATATCCGCAAGTGCGCGTTCCGCGAATGCCCTCGAGCGAAAGGGACGAGTATAAGCGGCTTTAACAATATTGCGGAAGTTACCCCCCTAAGGGGGGTAGCTAGAAAATAGCTATTAACTACGCTATCTATATAGTCCTTACGGGTTTTCTTTTATAGGAGATATTATAGGGATTTCCTTTTTAGCGTAACTAGTTATATTTTACTTCCTAGACTTGCTACCGCGACATCTATCGACTCGAGTTTGTAGATCGATACTAGGCTATCGTTCGGAAACTTAGCTATACCTAGCTTTAGCTAATTTTTTTTAAGCTTACTTTTCTAGCGGATCTATAACATTATTACGTACGATAAGACTCTAAAGCATACCTATCCGATATATATAGCAGAAGTGTTACGCCTCTAATTAGCTTCGGCGGCGGAGCTTAAGAAGTTTAAAGACCGGAATCGGCGACCCCGCGACGGCTATATATACTAAGTACCTAAAGTCCTTTTTTTAAGTACGTAAGAACGCTACAGAGATAGAGCTTATTATATAGGAGAGAGTTTATATACTTACCTACTCTGCTGTGTTTCGCTTCCGCTACTATAACTAAGTCTAGGGCGTTACTTAGAACCCCGACCCGCGATAGATAGCATAACTAGTAGCAGTTAAACTAGAACCTCGCCGCTAAGATTAAAGATAGCGCGAATACTATAGTATAGGCACTACTAGTACCTCTACTAGCTCCGATATATACGTATGTCCGGGTACCTAGAGTTATTTTGCTAGGTTTCTATACTTCCTTACTTTGCGGAGCGGCGAAGCTAGGTAATCTAGTACTAGCTATATAGCAGAGCACGAACGAACCTACTAGAGCTAAAACTTAACTTCTCGGCTATAGTAGCACTTTCTCCGAAAACATTCGCCCCTAAAGTACGGGCTACCTATACTATTAGACCTCGCGGTATCGTAAAGGTACTTTATTATAGACTTATTAATAACGAGCAATATCTAGTTAGATAGAGGACAAACCTAGTTATACCTACGCCGCTACGCGCGATATACTCGTAGCATTATAGTCTTGCGTATATATAAGGATATATCGAACAATTGCTAAATACTATACGAAGGATAGAGACCTTAAACAGCGAATTCGCTTTAAATCGTAAGCGGAAATCGCTAGACTCGGATCTAATTAGGACACGTAACGCCGGCGGCGGCAGCAGTAGCCTTCTAACTCCTAAGGACTTAATAGTTAGATCGTACTTATTATTAGCTATTAATCTAGGAACTCCTAAAGCTATATAATATCTACTCTATATAGCACCTAATAGGCCGAAATTTTTAGTAGGAGAGGGGTATACTCGTCGCATACTCGTATACGCCGAAAATCCTAAAAATTCTGCCCTATAGCCTTATTATAGCCTAATTTAATATATTACTAGAAAGGCGGCTAGTATAGTAGGGTGCCGGTAGGAAGCGTAAAATCTGTAACTATAGGAGCCGTAGATATATGTTGCTATTAAAGGTAAGTTCCTCGCGGAGGTATAGAACCTACCCCTATAGGGGGTAACTTTCCTCTAGCCGACTATATAACTTTAGGATAAATCTAGGCGCCTTAAGAATAGTATCTTTATATCGCATTTTTATATATAGGTAGGCCGCGACGCACTTCGCTATTACTTTCGCTGCTACTATAGGTAGTTACCGGCGCTATATTAAGCTATCTACGCCGCCGCGGCGTTCATATTTAGGCCTTACTTAAATCGCTATTATATTTATTTAGATAGTTACTTATATACAAAACGACATTATATACTATTACGCGGGTCCGTACTATTTACCGGTTGCTTACCGACTATAAAGAACCACCCCTATACCGCCAACGACTTAACTTTTTTTCTACTATAAATATCTAGTTAACACTACTTCTAGCAAGTAATAATCGATAATATCGTTTACTATCTAGCGCCTATAAGTAGCAAACTTACCGCCTAACACCTTAAGAAGAATCGCCGGCTGCGGCTATATTCTCTACTATAACTACTAAGACTAATCGCGAGTTGTACTCGTATCCGCTAACTTAATTATAGCACCCTAGCAAAACTAGTAAAGCTTAATTCGCATAACGGCCCTAAGTAACGAAGTTAGCAAGGCTATTAGTCTAATCGTCTAACCTAAGGACCTTAGCAAGACTTTGCTTAACTTACGAACTTAGAGCGTGTCTAAGTTCTATCGCGCTACGCGGGAATCGTTCGGCGCTATTAACTAGGCAATCGAAGGCTTTTCGGTAGGACTGTCTAATATAATAGAAGACCTTAAGAAGAGTATAGATAATAAGGATCGGGCGGCCATTTTCGGAGACGCGAAGCGACTAAACAATACTAACTTCGTTAATCTATATAGTGCCGTTAAGTATAGCCGCGGCATTAAGGAGCGGAAGGAGACTACTCGGAGATCGGTTCGCTAAGTGTAGAACTACTAGATAGAGAATTACTTTAATCGGCTTAGGTTCTTCGATATAGACGAGAAGTCTAAGAATCTAAATTCTTTCGTTAGAAAGTACCTAAATGTCGACAAGGGTATAATAGAACTAGCGAAGCGTGTTATATAGCGGCTTATAAATCCGGCTACTAATCGGGCTACTAGTTCGGAGTACGTTTCTAGTAACCTTAACCTAAAGCAATAGACTCCGGACAGCAACAATCCGAAGCTACGAGAGAAATAGACATAGAAAGAGAGGATTACCCCGAACACTAATTTTCGTTTTATCTATAAAAACCGTACGCCTCCTCGCTACGGCTTTAACAGTTATTAGGTTATTATTCCCGCCTTAGATCTAGGTTTCCGGGAGCCGGGTTAACATCCTAGTATTACTCTATAGAGTAAGCCGAAAGCCCTACCTACACTAGCTTAGCAACTATTAGGAAATCCGGGCAAGCGACTAGCCTCTAGGCTACCGTAAGGTAGTCTATCTAAGCTACCTCCGGCTCCGTAGCAGTAGACGTAGAGAACTACCTAGTCCTAGGCAGTATAGCAGACGAAGTAGCTAGCTCTAATTCCTCTTTAGCCTAAATCGAAGATATAGCTAAGTACTTAACTACAAAGCTCGCAGTCGCAGTTATCGCTTCTATCCCGTAGCCGAGTAGATACCGAGACCTCCTAGGCCTCTAGTATATAGCGAACCGTAGTACCTATAGCAGAAATATGCGCAAGATGTCCGAATTACGTATCTCGTAGCCTTGTTGCGTATACCTCGGTACCGACTAAGTATAAGTATATAGCTCTAGACTACGCTAGCTAAGTGTCGATACTAAATACGTACTATAAGGCGTCGCTAAAGGACAAGCCGAATATTCCGAATCTATACTATAACTACCTAAACCGATTTGCGATTATAGTAATAGGAATAATTACTAGCAAGTATACTGCTATACAAATCTACGCTAACCTTATCTATATATAGAAGGGAAACTTTAAAAAGGATCCGGGTATATATAAGTCTAAAAACTGCGATAACTTCCTCGCTACTGCTCGGCCTGCCGGGTTGCCTAGTAAGGCCCTTAGACTATATCGTTTTAAGCCTATAAAGCCGCCTATAGAGGCAGTGTAGAGCATTCCCTAGAGTATACTTAGGGCCGAGCTCGGCAAGACCTGCAGTATAGTAGGTATTAATAAGAAGATATATAAGGAATAGCGGGAGAACGGCACTCTCTACTTGCCTCGATCGATATAGTAGTAGGAAGAGCTAGATATTAAGACACTAATATATTAAGAGTTCGATATATATCGTTAGCACTAACGTTAGATTTAGGGACGCCCGAACTATAGCTAGCTTCGCAGTATAGTTTATAGTCTTAGCTAACAAATCGTTCGTATAGACCTATACTACTAGCTACTTTATAGGATTCTCCGCCTAGATTATATACTTACTCTAGTGTTATACCCGTATTATACTAAGTATTAGCATCCTGCCGTTAGAAATATTAAGTCGAACCTAAGTATAGCTAGATTTCGCTATATCGACCTTAATATTAAGGATATATAGGAAGGTCGTAGAGTCGAGTAGATTTAGGGCAGTGTATCGTTAGATAACGAGGCAGATAACGACTATACGGTCCTCGTTCTAGGCATATATAAGAAGGAGAAGTTCGACAAGTAGTTTAAATAGTTAGCGGACCGTAATCTACTTACTAACAGCTATATCTATAAGATCGATTATAAGATCCTTACTAAAGCTAATCTTACTAAGCTCGGAACGGATTAGATAGCTGTCCCGTACTAGGCAAACAGCATTCGTATTACGGACCCGAGACTTCTATATAGTACTCCTAGCAGAAAGAATATGCGGCGTATAATTTTGCCGTAGTTCGTTAAGATTATATAGGACGACTATTGCGAGATTGCTAATACTAGAACCTTTAACTAACTACGTAATATATATACGGACTTAATGCCTAGACCGAGTTCTCTATCTGGTTATCCTAACTACTATAGAGCAATTCCGTATCGCTTTCCTGCTGCCGTCTATCTAGAACTTAATAACCCTATCTCTCGTACCTTAGTTAGTCGACTTCGTTAGAGTAACTATTAAGTATATAATAAGGTTAATAAGGTCCTAGCTATAACTATACCTAAGTTTAACGCATATCTAAAGGAATAGCGTCGAAAGGCTACGAATAAGTTTAAGGCTAAGTAGGTAGAAGTGCAGCGATTAGAGAAGGAGTTCTACGGCCTAGCTAAGAGTTTCTTCGCAAACGGCATAGACTCCTCTAAGTACCTGCCTAAGGACTCTCTCTCCTACGAGCTAGCTAATAGAGTTTTACGGTTTAATAGCGGTATAGTAGAGGACGAACTAGATAATACGGAGTCGAATTTAGACGACATCGAATAGGCCACCCCCCCCTAGGGGGGAGGTTTCCCGGTAAATAATACTGCGGCTTTCTAAGCAAATAGGATAGAGTTCTTGTGTTTTGCGCGTAGCAGAGAAACGGTTTATATAGTTTGTAGTTTAAGCGTGTTAATATTACTTTATAGATACGGACTTTACTTTATATACTAGATTGCTAGGTTAATTTTTTTCGGTGTAAGCTATAGTATAGCTTATTTAAGTAGGGGAGGGATATTAGCTAGAAGCTAATATCTAGAGGATATACTTCTTGCTTTTGTTTTTGTAATTTTGAAGCTATAGATATATACTACGAGCAGCATAAGAATATAATAATTTGTGCGATTAAACTATTCTTTCTATAAGCACTTTGTTACTTATCTACGTAAGCTACTGCGGCTAAGATTAAGAAAGCAAGAAAGCCGTATAGTCGAGTATATAAGAGAAAGAGAAGAAGTTATCTTACTGCAGATATAGTAGGGTATATACGCAAAATATCGCTCTACTACTACTCTAAACCTACTATATAGCGTTGCCTAGGGTTTAGTAGGTTTAGGGCAATAGTACTTATAAATTAACTTCTATATAGATATACTATCGAAGCTTCTTCTAATAAAGTAACGACTAGATACTACTAGTATAGATAAGTTTACTTAATAGATAGTAGATATATATTAATATCTCTATAAATAGCTAAACTTCTTATAGTCCGTTTAAGCTAAGAATATAAACCGCTATTAAACCTCTCCTTCTAAGTACTAGATAAGAGACCTAGTAGATATATCTACTAAGAACTAGAAGACTATACGCTTATCTAAGAAGTTAGACATTTGCTAGTTTAGTCTAGTAGTAGTTACTAATAATTTAGAAGGTATATATAGCCTCGATCTACTACTACGTATTATAGTATATAACTTCTTCTATATAAAATACCTCTACCTATACTATAGCAATTACGCTATATACCTACTACCTCTTAAAGTTAAGAGTAATACTATAGATAATTGTCTATAGGACAAGTATAAGGTAGAGAAGATTCTAGACTCTAAGAGTAGATAAAATAGTCGGAATATAAAGTATCTAGTTAAGTAGAAGAGTTACTTAGATACTAAGGCTATATAGGAACTAGCTTCTATAGTAGTAAAGAATACGTATACTACTATAGCTAACTTTTATTATAATTATCTACGGAAGTCTAAATAAGTAAACTTCTAGCTACTAAAAGGTTAGATACTATATAAGCCTATAGAGAGTAAGCCTATTAATACTATTATTAGTAGTACTACTATAACTAGCTTAGCTAATACTTACAATTCTTATATATCTTTATTATAATCTAACTATATAAGTATAGCCTATAAAGGAGGTCGCGTATCTACTTCTATTAGAAGTTATAATAGTAGTAATACTATAGTAGCTATAGAGACTAATAAATAGATATTATTAGATAACGCTCTAGTAGACGCTATACTAGCGGATAGTATTACGATAGCCCTAGCTACTATATTAGTAGCGAGTACTAGTACGTATATTAACGCTACTAATATAGCCTATAAAAGCAAAAGTATTTATAATAAGATAGACAAATTAGATACTATTTAGAGCTCTATAGCTATTACTCGGTTAAAGGAGAGTTTGTGCTATAAGGATATAGCTAGTTTAAAGAGAAGAGGTAATATTATAGGCTAATAGGAGTATAGATTTACTATAGCAAATATATAAAAGCTAGGATAGGCTATCTTAGCTTAGCGCCTATACTTCGACTACTTTAGGTCTTTCCTTCTTACTCTTCTCTTAGCTACTTTGTTAACGTTTTAGTATATATCTATAAATATAAAGGTCTTCTATTATACTTAAACTATTAATTTATATAAGATCTCTAAGATATTAGACTTAATAGATAAAAGTATATTAAGTATAAATATAGATATAAATATAGATATAAATACTAGTACGATTACTAGTATAATTATACTAGGTAGTATAGTTACGTAAAGTATTAAGCTAGGAGATTCTATATTATAAGTTATAACTACCTCTATAAGTAAGTAGTAAATATAGTAATTACTTAAGCTAGAGCTAAAAGATAATATAAAGCTAGATATATAGGTAATAGCGTTAAAAATACTTAGAAGTAAGAAGAAGACGCCTAAGGCTATAGAGAGTATAAATATAACTATAAACAAACTATAAATAATTAGAAAGAAGAAGCGTAGTAGTAATAGTAAATTTTCTACTACTTCTAAGAAGTAATTATAGAAAAAGTTATAGAACTATTTATAGTCTACTTATAGAAGTATTTATATCCTTTATTATTCTCTAAATTCTCTTTTTGTTTACTTACCTCTAGATTCTAATTAAATATAATATCCTAGTACTTAATTAACTAGTAGCTATTTAAAATTAATAGATACTATACTATAGCTAGCTTAGAGCTTTAGTCTACTCTTTAGTACTCTCTCTAACTTAAATCTACTACTTAAGGTATATTTGTTATACTATTTATATCTAATACTACTTATAGATAGCTACGCTATAGATAATCTTACTACTATAGAAAGCTAAGTTTAACTATTAGAGCTTTAATCTACTTTTTAGTACCTTCTCTAACCTAAATCTACTACTTAAGGTATATTTATTATACTATTTATATCTAATACTACCTATAGATAGCTATACTATAGATAATCTTACTATCTAATTAAAAGCTAAGTTAGCTATTAGAGCTTTAATCTACTTTTTAGTACTTTCTCTAACTTAAATCTACTACTTAAAGTATATTTATTATACTATTTATACCTACTACTACCTATAGATAGCTACGCTATAGATAATCTTACTACCTAGTTAAAAGCTAGAAGAAGCTAAGTTAGCTATTAACTTTGTAGTATAATAATATAATACTATATAGACTAAATAAGATACTATTTTATAAGCTCTATAAGATAATTAATATAAGTAATTTAAGCTACTTTATATATAAATCGGTTAGTATTTAATCTTACTATTACTATTAAGAGGAAAATCTCTTTTCTAATCTTTATAAGCTTTAGTATTAATAAGGCTCTATAGAGCTATCTATATAGTATTTATACTTTATTTATTACTTTATTTAGTTGCTTACTTACTTACTTATTCTCTTACCTACCTATTATTAGCTAATATTATTATAAAAGCTTATCTATAGTAGTCTTATTATTTACTAAGTAGGCGTCTAATTATTTACTAAGTATTTACTTACTTATTTACTTACTTATCTACTTACCTATCTATTATTATAAAAATAAGTAGACTTTACCTATAGTAGTCTAATTATTTACTAAGTATTTACTTACTTATTCGCTTACCTACTTATTATTACCTATCTATTATTACTTACTTATTATCTTATTAAATACTTAATACTATCTTTTTTTAATTTATTTTAAACTTCTTCTTTTTCTTCTTTCTATTAAATAATAAGCTATACCTCTTTACTATAGCTACCTTTACTACTAATATATCTAACCTCTACTACTTTTAAACTATTAGTTAGTTTTACTTAGTTACTAAAGTTTAATAAAGCTAATAGCTTAATAATACTAAGAATAGTAATACTAAGATAAAGAAGAACGTATTATAGTAGCTCTATAAGTATAATTACGCTAGCTATATAATAGAGATAACTAAGAGAGTTTAAGCTACTATAGCTTATAACCTATAAGTTATTACTCTATTTATAGCTTATTTATAAAGCTATTTACTAATTTTTCTAGATATAACTAGCTAGGACTCTTTAGTAATCTCTATATTATCTACATTAGTACTAGTAAAGCGTATACCTTATACTATATTAAAGGTAAGTCTAGCTATAGCGCTTAAGAGTTTATACTACTACTTCTTCTACTACTACTACTAGCTATTTCTTTTATAAAGTAAATAGCTACTCTTAAGAGTAAGGTAGCTAAGCTAAAGTAGAGATTAGAGGCTTTAGAGAGTAAGGTTAGCTCTATATCTAGCAATTTAAAGAAGCTAATAAGCGCTTTTAATATAATAAAGTAGAAAGTTAAAAGTTTTATAAGTATAGTATAGTCTTCTAGTACTATAGATACTTCTACTTAAGTTTAATAGCTATTCTTAGGTGTTCGCTAGCTATTTATAGTATCATTCGATTAAATAATATATGAATTTAGTGTTTTGGCATTAAAGTTAAGTTTTGGCCGCTGGTAGGTCCGGAGCTCCGTCGGAAGCAATGTTTTGATCTGCACCGACACGATCTCGGTCGCGATCATCAAGGACCAACCTGAACCTGTTCATCAACATCTTCTAGGTCGGGCATCGAATCATTTCCGCCGTCAAGTACCGCAATTCTCGTCTCTTGGTAAAGAAGAATGTACCATAGGCCTAAGAGATGAGCTCTCACTACGCTGACATTCTCGCGAAGACGAATGTTGGAACCAAATTATCGAAGGCAACATGGATTCTTGGAGCTGCACAGTATATCCGTACGAGGATCCGAAGAAAGAACTATAGCACGTGAAGCGAAGGTTTAGTAAGACGGGCGAAGAAGCTTACTTCGACTGCGCAGAATGCTGCTTACGCTCGGCGCCCATTCCCTGCAACGCTGGACGGGCGTACAGCATTTAGACAATGTTCCGGATGGATCAGTCTCACTGAGACTGCTAGCCCTACCACATCGTGGTGAGGCTGAGGGTTGTGCAGTGCCGGTCGTGGCGACAACTGGAGTCTTGCCCCATGCGTGTCGCGCCCTCGATCCGATCTGATTGTCCGAAGGAACAAGCACATCGGCACACCAACATACAGAGCGCAATTTATGGCAGCACGTAGCGCATGCAAGCGAGCGAGGCTAAGTTGTCCGAATCATCTCTTCGCTGCCACCATGGTCTAGTCCCGATACCTGGCTAGGAGCTCGTTGAGAGTACTCTGTCCTCAGCCAGGTCATTTCATTTCCTAATTTCCTAGATCACGTACAAACCGATTGAGCAATACTGATTCGTAATGGCGTGGCCACTGTCACTGTCGCCAGACGCACATGACTCTGCCCATGAGGAGCACGCTTTTTCTGGACAACGACATCCCAATGCCTGGAAACGCGCCAGCATGCCGCCGGGTGTTTCAACACCTGTCGAAGGGAGGAACAGTGGTTTGGCTGAGGTGCCCACAAAAGGCCGCGAGCGGTCTCGTAATGAGAGCCCAATATTCGCTGAGCTGCGAACAAATCTTATCGCAAGTTGACTGAGCCCAGCGGATTGACGCAGTGGACCGAGCTGACAGGATGACGGAACAGATTCGAGACGAGAAAACGATTATTACGCAGTTGACCTACTTGCTCGCTGCTCAATTCGCTCGACGCGACCTGGCCGTGATGGTTGAGCTGAATCACGGTGTCTGTGTTGCAATGGGCGGCAGTTTCGAGCCTTGCTACAGGATTGTCATCTCCGCTCTGTTGCCAGACTCAAATGCACAACAAAATGCGCGAAACGGCGCCTTTATCCAATCATTTCTTGCGAACATCCTCGGAGTACCGCAAAGTCGCGGCATGGTCCAATTTCAACGCCTTGAAGCCTGTGATCTCGCGACGAATGGCACTACGTTACAACAAGAGCTGGATAATTCCATCAAGAAGCACAAACAAGACCTTAACGACGCTCATGAGCCGTCTCCGGTCATGACGCCGCACGTACTCTCCGCTGTGGCGCCTCGACTACCTACCGCAAATGGTCTCCCGCCTGCGACTCGCAATGAACAAGGCAACAAGGACGATGCGCGTCTCTCGATCGCGAGCGATCCAGCTTCCATCGAAGATGTGGGGTTAGCAGCACCCTTGGGACGGAGTGCTCAAAAGAACTTGGGATCGAACAATCTGGCACGCGAAAGCATACAGCCTAGCGCAAACAGCAACGATCACCATGTAGTAGCGAGTAAGCAAAAGAAATCGCTCCTGAGAAAGCACGTAAGCGCATCGACCACAAATTTGCCGTCTACTGTTCTGGAAGACCAAGATCAGCGAACGCAGGACGATCATCGCGAAGGAAACGTTCTCTATCGCATGAAAACTAACTTTACAAACCGAAGTGCAATCTCTGTAGCCAGCCTCAGGCATGAGGATGACGCTGAAGCGAGGGTGCCAGAAGCGCCTCCTGTGCCGGATGAAACACCAACTCATACGAAGACCAGGGAGCGGAGGATGAGCAGGCGGAGAAGCTTTGTTGAGGCTTTCCGAGCAGCTGCCGCTGCGACCTAGTACGACTGAAGAGAAAATGGGTGTTGTTTTCGGGTGATTTTGGCTGGTATAGACGGCAAAGGCGTTAGCAGTAATACTTCCCAATGCGGAGAACATTTCGAGAGCGCAAAGCAGAATCGCTATCAGGGTTGAAGGGTGGTTTCATCAGTCACTTCTGCATCGGCTAGAGGCCGCTCGTGTGAGGCCAGCTTCCTACAGGATCATCACGCGATATGCAAGTCATAAGATCTTCACGACTCCTTCGAGGGAGTGAATTCGGCAAAAACGGAGATCCGATGCATTGAAATGAGATCTGTCCTACACACCTAGCAGCACAGCCACGCCACAAGCGATGGTTCTTTGTGGCTGAAGATGAAGAAGAAATACGATGCAAATGTGGAGCTCCAACAAAGTCCTATCTGTCCAACAACATATCCTCTCGAGGCTTGAGGCCTGCTGGCCCTAAGCCTACTTGGACGCCTGGCATTAGTGCCTCATACACTCGTTGGTGTGGATCTTAGGATGTTCTATGTTGCGGAGGCCACGCAACAGTCTTCTATCTTTAACCTCGCCAAACCATCAAGGAGGAATCTATGCAACCTGATCGTCGCTGTTGGGAAGAGAGGATGTGTCTTACATGGAGAAACGGGCATTATACGCCGAAGCCTACCGATCTAAGGCGGAGATCCGAAAATCATACATCTATGGAAAACTTCGAGGTTGAAGCTCTTGGATTGCTTGGTCTGTTGTTGACAACTTGCTGATTCTGACGATCGCGGCTGTCTCTCTCCCGGCTCAAGGCCTGCGAACGGTCATCTCTCAACTTCACGGTTCGGGTAGGGAGATCTGGTAGTGGCAGTGGCAGTCACCATGAACACAATATCACACGTCCGGGTCCCGACCAGTGACATTCAAGACGAAATTGACCATGTCTCTCCACTATTGGACGATGAGTATACCGACCACGAGATCCACAGCGAGGCCATGACGCCATCTGCGACACATCGCATTGGACCTGACGACCAATTTGACCATCTCATGGCGCGTTCACAAACACCAATCCGATATCCACAGCAAATCCGAGTCGAGATCCCATCAGACCAGGGGCGCAACGCTCTGGGGTATACTGGACCAGAGAGTGACGCTGACACAATTGATCGAACACCGTCTCCATACTACGAACCTCGACGATCAAGGTCTGACAGGAGGGTTGCGTTTGTCGAAGTTCCTGATCCTTCTGGATCCGATCACATGGATGATCACTCAGTGGATGGAACGCCATATCCCGATGCTGAACAACAAAGACAGTCCAGGTGGAACCATGAGGTTGATATGACGGAAGTGCCAATTAGCCGATCAACTTCACCTCGTCACGAACCTAAACAGTACGACACTGTCGACATCGAGGCTGATTTTTCCCACGAGAAGGCCGACATACCAGCTTCCAGTAATCTTGAGTTTCCACTGTGGCAAGAGATCCTCTTCGTTGGCGTGGTCATCATGGCAAATTTCCTCTCACTTGCAGCCTTGGGTCAATCTCTCGCTCCTCAATCCATCATCGCACGCAGTCTCAATGTTACGAATGTTGCAGATGAGAGCTGGTTCTCTGCGTCTTACTCACTCACGGCGGGTACTTTCGTGCTTATATCCGGGCGTCTTGGCGACATCTTCTCGCACAAACGTCTTCTCATTGGAGGCTACGCTATACTCACCATTTGGTCTGTCCTTGCGGGTTTGAGCAGCTACACTCACAGCCAAATCTTCTTCGATATCTGCCGCGCCATGCAAGGCCTTGGTTCTGCGGCCACTATACCAAATGCTTTGGCACTGATCGGTCGCGCATACGAGAAAGGCTTGAAGAAGAACTTGATCTTTGCTCTGTTCGGAGCTATGGCTCCATGGGGTTTCGTTACTGGATTCTTCTTTGCAAGCCTGTTTGGGCAGCTCGTATGGTGGTATGTTGCCCTCAAGCAGTTAACACGGGCCTCAAACTAATTGTGAATAGGCCATGGCTTTTCTGGAGCTATGGAATTGCAGCATGCTTCCTTACATTTGCCGCTGTCATTGCGGTGCCAGGCATTCCAGGCGTCAACATGCTTGCTGGAAATACCAAACGGGACCAAAGGCCAGGAATGGACTGGGCTGGCTCTGCACTCGGCGTCGTGGGTCTGGTATTGATCAACGTGGCGTGGAACAATGCTCCTCTGTATGGCTGGCACACGTCTCACGTGTATGTGCTGCTCATCATTGGAGTCCTTGCCTTAGTCGCCTTCTTCTGGGTAGAGTCTCGAGTATCGACTCCGATCTTACCACTCAGTCAACTCACTTGGACGGTCTCGTACACTCTGCTATTGCTCTCCCTCGGATGGGGTTCTTTCGGCATCTGGCTGTACTACATCTTCAGATTCTTGACAGAGCTACGCCACCTAACGCCGTTGACCATCTCTGCTCAAATAACTCCTGTTCTGATATTTGGCCTACTCGCAGCTGGCACTACTGGATTTCTGATGACGCACGCTCCTGTAGCGTTCATCATGATGCTCTCAATGTTTGCCTTTGCCACATCCGCGGTGCTCACGGGCACTATGCCTGTTGAGCAGACTTACTGGGCACAGTTTTTCGTTGCTACCATTATTGCGCCTTTTGGAATGGACATGTCTTTTCCGGCCGCTTCGGTCATTCTCTCTAATGCCATGTCGCATGAGCATCAAGGACGTACGTACTTCCACTGATTACACCCCTCTGTTGTCTGAGACACTTGCTGACTGTAACTTGTCGACGTAAGTGGCGGCATCTCTGATCGTCACAGTGGTCCAATACTCGATTTCCATTGCCCTGGGTATCGCAGGCACTGTGGAAACATATGTCATTGGTCAAGCACGGGAAGCCAGTCCTGCGGGTGTACTGGCAGGCATTCGAGCGGCATACTATACTTCGATAGGGCTGGCCAGTGTCGGTTCAATTTTGGGCGTGCTTTTCTTCGTTTTGACCATGATCAGGTTCATGAAGGTGTGATGGAGAACAGGGCCTAATAAATATTGAATCAACATGAATGGCACATGGGTCTGCCGATCGCAAACGTGTTGGTGCTCGCAAGAGCTCACAATTTGAAGACGGGCTTCCGTTTCTGCATGAACGCCGCCATTCCCTCTTTAGCATCATCACCCCTAGCATGGATTGCCATCATCCTGCCAGCCCAAGAGACAGCTTCTTCGTAACCATCGCCGCCGGGTTCGAGGCTACGAAGACCCAGTTGTGTGAAATACGCCCATTTGCCGAGAGCTTGGCATTGAGACCCACTGTGCTCGGCGAGCTTCGTCACGATCTGTTCCACCCTTTTCTCCAGTGCTTCCTCATCTGTGACCACCTCGATGGCGCCGACAGGGAGCTCGTCTGCTCGGACAGGTTCTGCCAAAGCTAGCATGCGATACGTGAAAGGCACACCAAGTCTCCGTGATACAGCGGTTGAAGGAGAAGTGCATGGAAGGCCCATGTTTGCTCCTGGAAGCTGGAACTTCGTGCCGGCAACGGCAATAGGTAAGTCGGTTGTCATAGCTAATTGGCAACCTGCGGCCGTGGCCAGTCCTTGGATGACACAAACAACAGGAGCTGGTGATCTGCGGATTAATGTCATCACCTCTGCACACAGGGCGAATGTCTCTTTGACCTCTTCATATGAAGCTTTGCGAAGCTCGCCAAGGTCGTGACCGGATGAGAATACAGGACCCTCGCTCCGAAGAACAAGTACAGATGGCAGACCTTCGCGTTCTTTGCGCCAGACATCTCCGTCAATAAGCCAAGATAGATCCTTTCGTGTGCTCTCGCCAGCGGTGCCGCTCGAAACATTTTCTAGATCATCCAGGATGTGGGCCTGGAAAGGTGGTAGAATTCGTAGTCGTCCATCAACAGGCGAGGTGTTGTATCGGATCAATTGATCCTTGAGATCACGCAGAACTGCCAGAGACAGAGCATTACGTCGCTTGCTGTTCCGCAGGCTCAGATAGGCGGCCTTCAATGGCAGCTTTGGCCAGCTCATTGTTGATGATGATGGGCTGTAGTCACGAACCAGACGCGTCCGGGATCGTGAAAGGTGGAGAAGTTCACTTCGGGCCGATCCTTTATCCGGCCAAGGGTCTATCGATTCTGGTCTAGGCTGGCCGCTCTAAACTCACGATTTCTTTCCGACTTGTGCCATCATTGCGAAAGACCTCTCCCACTCGCCCCCATCTTCACACCTCGCTTACGATCCATGCCAAGTTCATCACCTCAGCAATTTGCTTGAGTTGGAAGTTGAACCTGAGGCCCCGCAATTGACTCTTCCCCACTCTGATAGGTCTGGAGAAACCTTGATGAGATAGAGGCGTTCTCTACTGCTTCGTACGTCGTATGTTGGCATTCTTATCGACACCACCTGCGACCTCTCACAAATCCATCTTGGAAGCAGAGGCAGACCCCATCTTTCACTCAACCATAGCCTATACTGCTTTCGTCAAGTTTGAGGCTCTGCCAAGGCTAGACATAGGACAACGCCCGGGAGATTTTATTATTCTTTTGATGCAACAAACACACTCATAGCAAATCTGAGTACTGTCTAGCACGTACTCTGTAACCATGAAGCCCTCAGCAGTGCAGACCGCTGTGTCCGAGGCTAACCTTGAGATCCCGCTCATCGACTTCTCTGCTTTCACTTCTGGCGACACGGCGACTAAGAAGTCTGCAGCTCAAGCAGTGCTCGCTGGTTTTCAAAATGCTGGATTCGTCTACCTGAGCAATCACGGTATTCCTGATACTGTTCTTAAGACCACATTTGCAGAGTCTGCAAAGTTCTTCGCAAGACCTACTGTTGAGAAAGACCAGCTTGCTTGGACAACACCAGAGGTAGAGAGCAACACAACCTTGAACATAGCAACGTTCCGCTAATCACTCCTCAAGGCCAACCGGGGATACTCTCAGCCTGGAAGAGAAAAAGTAACCAATGTTGAAGGCACCGAAGATATCGAGAAGGTCAGGGCACAAGAAGGGGCTGACCTGAAAGAATCTATCGAGATCGGCAAGGAAAATGAGCCTGGATTGCCTAATCAATGGCCCTCCGACGCTGCTGGGAAAGTATTCCGCGATCAGATGGTGACATTTTTCGACCTCTGCAAGGACCTCCATGTCAACATTATGCGGTCCATTGCTGTCGGTTTAGGAATTGATGAATTTTGGTTCGATCAGTACTGCGATGCCGGCGATAACACTCTACGACTTCTACATTATCCTGAAGTAAAGGCCGATGTGTTTAAGAAGAACAGCAGCCAGGTTAGAGCTGGCAGTCATACCGATTATGGGTCAATTACGCTTCTGTTTCAGGTAAGATACAAAGTCTGGTCGTAAATGCAGGCTGTTGACAATGATCACAGGATATGGCTGGCGGACTTCAAGTTCAGTCTCCCACTGGCAAATTCGTTGATGCTACACCTATCGAAGGCACCGTGGTTGTCAATGCTGGCGACCTTCTAGCGAGATGGTCTAATGACAACATAAGGAGCACAGTACATCGAGTGGTCGAGCCTCCAACCAAGTCCGATGTGCACCCAGCCAGATACTCGATTCCCTACTTTTGCCATCCCAACCATGACAGCATAATTCACGCCATACCTGGAACTCACAGCCCTGACAATCCTATCAAGTATGAGCCTGTTAATTGTGGGGAGCATCTGGTGAAGAGACTGAAGGCAACCTATTGAGCTAGAATAACGAATGAAATATGATTATGTTTACCTCCTATGAATGTTCTCCAAATTGTTACAAATCCCTCGTGTACACGGGTGATATAGAGGGACGATGTAGATCACAATTTCCAGATCATTTCAATACTTCTCAACTTGGTTCCGCCCTTGCTTTTCCCCTCTGTTCAAGAACAATCCTAAGCAATATGAGATCTATCTCCCTCGAAGGCCAAATCACAATGTTCACAAGTACTCTGCAACCCTAAGCCTCGCAAATGTCTCATTCAGATCGAGACCTTGTTCACGCAGGGGCACTCCATATGCCACCCTAGACCAGCCAATCACCAAAAATGGGGAAGGCTGACTGAGGCTGGGATCAAGCCCTGCTGCGACTCTTATCTGCCAGACAAACGATAAGCGTATCGTGGAGCACACGTGAAGTACACGGATCAATGCCTGCCAATGCCGGCCGCTATATGTTCAAGTCAGATGTCGCGAAACGTCTCGCCTAGACAGAAACAACAACAGCCTTGTCACAATGTCTGACATCGAGAAAGGCGACGATACCAAACGATTCGCAAGCGTTCAAGATGTGGAAGAGAGTGACAAGTCTTCACCTTCCATTGCCGAAGGACATGTTGTGGATGGCATGTCATGGGGAAAGAAATGGTGGGTCTCTTTCGTCGCCGACTTCACAGAGACTCGTGGTGTGCAAAGAGTGCCACCAGAGGCCAGGCAGCCTGTAAGTGGGCATCAATTGATCACCAATTATCAACGTTAACCAACGTTCTAGGCGTCGCTTGGAGTATACGTCCAGATGATCTCGCTCTGGTGTAGCTGCAATCTGACTGCAAACCACGTCACTCTTGGTCTTCTCGGGCCTTACGTCTATGGTCTCTCTTTCATGGACTCAGCCTTATGCTCTACCTTTGGAATCTTCATCGGTGGACTATGTACAGCTTATATGGCGACATTTGGGCCTCAGTCGGGAAATCGAACAATGGTAAGGAACATTGGGATCTCTTAGAGACAATATTTATCACTGACGATTTTAAGATCGTTGCCAGGTATCATATGGGCTGGTGGCCGAGTCGCATATGCGTCATTCTCAACCTGGTCATAATGCTTGGGTACGGCATGATCGATACTGTAGTCGGCGGTCAGATGTTATCCGCAATCAGTGGAGGCAGCACCTCGATCGTCGTCGGGGTTATCATCGTCGCGGTGAATATATCACGACATATCTGGGATCACAAACTCGAACACTGACTAGTTGTAGATAGTGACATGGGTCTTGACGGTATTCGGCCTCCCAATCCTCCATCCGTACGAAAAGTACGGCTGGATCCCACAGGCAGTTGCTCTTTTCGTCCTTGCCGGATGCGCAGGTCCTTACTTCGATACATCCACACCTTCTGTCGGGAACAAGGAAACAATTATCGCAAATCGACTCTCGGTGTTCGCTCTCTTTCTGTCAGCGCCATCTGGATGGGCTCCTGCTGGAGCTGACTTCTTCGTATACTTTCCAGAGCGGACATCGAAGAAGCTCACTTTCCTGCTTTGCTGGCTTGGTCTCGTCTTAGGGTATGTTTTCACAACTTTGATCGGAACCGGATTGGGATCTGGCATCGCCAACAGAGCGGCTTGGGCCGCGGCGCACAAAGTAAGCCCGGGTGCTGTTGTAGTGGCTGGCTTCGAACCACTTGGTGCATTTGGCCACTTCTGCGCGGTGATCCTGATGCTGAGCGTCATCGCCAACAATGCACCTGGTACTTACGCTTGCGGGCTCGGCTTCCAATGTCTCGGATCATGGCCTTTGAAGATCCCAAGAATGTATTGGAACTCCTTCAGTGTTGTGATCTACACAATCTGTGGAGCAGTAGGCCGCAACCACCTATACGCCATTTTCCAAAACTTTCTGTCTCTGATGGGGTAAGAACCCAGGGAGTCATGCCCGAAATGTCTGAATTACACGCTAACCAACGAGCAGGTATTGGGTGACAATATGGGTCGTCATCACACTGGAAGAACAGCTCATTTTCCGCCGCAAGACTGGGTACGTATGGGAGGACTGGAATGATCGCAAGAAGTTGCCGGTCGGCTTGGCCGCTTTGGCTGCTTTCCTTGTCGGATGGGTAGGCTCAGTGCTCTGTATGGATCAAGTATATTTCATCGGTCCGATCGCGAACTTAATAGGAGACTATGGATCCGATATGGGCCTATTCGTTGGAGCAAGCTGGGCGGCACTGGTCTTCCCAGGCCTCCGTTATCTAGAAATGAGGGCCATTGGGAGGTAGGTCAGGAAATGAACACAAAAGAGATCTGTCGCCTTGAACGTGCCAATGGTATGACTGGGTGATAATAGCTTGCTAGAAGAGTACTCATAAGCGCCCGTCGTCTTCACTGATTAGTCGCCACGGCACAAGTCCTTTCAGTACTGCAGTACCATCGTGTATGACTCCCCACCGAATTTTGCTCAAATGGCTCACGACAACAGAAGTCAATCCAGCCGTACAGTTCTTGCCAGCAGTAGGCATGACAGTAGTCAAGGTCTCCGGAGTCGCTGAAATCATGAAATGAAGTTGCTGTTGCATGTGTTCTTTAGCGTCCCAAATTGGTTCATCATCCTCGACATGGCCTGATGGTCGCGCGTGATAGAAGCTCCAAATGGTAAGAGTACCAAGTATCAATGTCCAGGAATGATGGAAGAGATCGCCAACGACCAGATCACCATTGCTCTGCTTAGTGCTAGTATGCAGAAGATGGGCTGCATGCCACACCGCTTTCGACGCGTTGATCGCGTCTTCATTCGCCCAGCGTTTGACCACTTTCTGTGACCTCGAGTAATCAGGTCTAGAAACCGAACGCCCAAGGATGTGTCTTGCGCCAGCGTAAATTTGGAGGTCCAATATATCAGCTAACAGGATGAGCTGGGCGGCGTGATACAGAGCTCCATACGCTGCAGTAAATGCGTCGAAACGCTGCAGGCTGTTCCGCTGTAATTTAGCGTTGTCGTTCGATCGTGCCAGGTTGATAGTCGTAGAATCGACGAAATGATCAAAATCAATTTTCCACGCTTCGTACGCGCCGGCCATGCGATCCCGCCAGCTGCATGCGCTCAGCGCGTTGCCGAGCAAGCCAAGTGACGTCTGATCGCGTCTCGCCATATCCCAGGATATTGACATCAATCCGTGCAAGAGAATGACGCGAGAGACGGCGTTCAAATTTGCCCGCTTCGTCGTATGTGGAGTCAAGTATGTCTTCAACGCAGCGAGCAAATGTGGTGGGTGTTGACTTTGCCGGGTCCAAGCCTCGCTCCACTCGAGAGCAGTTTCTGCTTCCCAGATGGACTGATCACACGGCAGTGTTGAGCGAAGTTCGAAAGCAGACATGCAAAGGCTTTGACTGAATAAGACCGCATGCTGCACATCCCATACGAAGCATAACTGAGCAAGTCGTTTCTTTTGCTCCATTTCTGCCCAAGCTCTCCACTGACTATTCGTGTGGGCCCCGTTGTGCACACGCGACTCCGGTTGCACGGTTTGACAGTCACTCCTGCGGATAAGGTTGATGAGCAAGCCGTGGAAGAGATGGCTCATATCATGCTGCCGCTGACCACCGCGAGACTTGCCCAGGCATTCCGTCAGAAGAATAGCTTGTAATACCCAGAGTTCTGGCTTTGCTGAGAAGGCTGGATTGGCGAAGATTTGAGGTCGGAGCACATCGTGAATGCAGACCGCGAGCTGGTGAGAGTCTTTATCAGCATATGTCGCGCCAAGCAACAAAATAGTTGTGAGCAAGATTGGTTCGGTCTCGAAAGGCGAGAATGTTGCAACATGGATCAGCGGGTAGGCCAGATTGAAGCGCGTGAAGAAGAGGTCGAGAAAAATTTGGAGAGATTGCAAAGTCAGTCTCGGGTGATCGAACATGACAACGCTTCCATCAGGCATGGAAGGGCGCGCATGTTCGATCACATCCATGACTCGCTCTCTAGTCAATTCGTCCAGAGTCGGCAACCTTTGCTGTGGATTGAGAAAGTACATGGGACTTTCTTGCGTCTGGAACGCCGGCATCATGTCCTCAGTGACGCTTGAAGTTGGTTGAAACACAGGCGTGGGGCCCGGTTGTCGCACTGTCGATACATTACGTTGTGTCTGTGCTTGCTTCAAATGCATATCGGCTCTTGGCGACAGCGCAGACGGCTGCAATCGTGTTGGGTCTGCTGTGTCGAAAGTTGTCAATTGAGCGTGGACAGTTGCAGGCTGCTGAGAGCTGGTGGTATCAATCGCCGGGTCAAGCGATAGATCAAACAGCCAATTGTAATTGCTCGCGGTCGTGTATGGCATATTAAAGCTACTCGCAGTGTCTGGTGCAAATATATCATCAAAAGGTCCAGGGATATATGCAGCCTCGACGCCAGATGACAATGTATTCTCCCAGAAAAAGTTGTCCTCTAGAGTATCTTGGAATGGATTTCCAAGACTTTCCACTTGACCCGTGTTGTCAGGCTGCAGCACCAGTCGTGTTGTAGCGTCATGGGATCCGTTCGGTGAAATTGCAAGGTCTGAAGAACTGCCTGGGGGTGACAGCGGTAAATTTGGAGCCTGATACGTATTGATGGCAGCACTGCTAGGTTGCTGGCCTTCCAAAGCCGGACGCTTCGTGACAACGCGGCCGTCTGGGTCTTTCCACAAGCGTTTTCTGGTCATCAAAGTGCCGCCTTCCGCGTCTTTTTGTCTGTGACGGGCCAAGTGGCGCTCGAGAAGATCGGGTCTTTTGAAATGTGCTCGACAGCGACTACATGTGTGTTCGCCTAGATCGATGGAAGCCTGATTAGTGAAGTGTACAATGAATTTATCCTCATACGTGACTAACCTTCGGCGTGCTATTTACAAAGCGTATAACCCGTTAGCAATGTTTCAGACAATGAGTGAATCAACATTTGGCAACGCTTACATTCAGAACATGACGTTGTAGATGCTCATGTCTACTGAAAGAACGGCCACAGCCATCCGCATCGCAGGTCCAGCGTCCATTATTGGCTTGCGGCATGGTGGCTTATGGCCTAACGTGGGAAAAAGCACTGACGCTAGGACCTAGTGAGGAGAGTGACTGAAATTTCTGATGCAGGCACTCAGCAGCGCAGAGTGGTGGTTATACGGCACGAATGGGGACGACATTGTGGTAAGTAGATGGGTCAGGTAGAGGTAGATGCCCTTGAAGCTATCCGCCGAATGTCAAGCTTGTTGGTGATGCGATAGGGGAGGAAGTGAGAGTGGGGAAGCTTGGTGAAAGTGGGATTTAAGGTTCCACGCTAAATGCTCTAGCCCTAGCCGTCTATTTCCGCCCATGCTTCCTCGCTCATCACTCCATCTCCCACTCTACCTACATGATTCCGTTTCCATCTGCAATGCCGAGTCTCTATGCCGCCACGCCGAAGACAGGATAGTCGACGTAGCCTTTGCTCGGTGGATCAGCTCCGTAGAAGGTATTGCGGTCGTACGCGTTGAGCTCCAAACCATCCGCGAGTCTCCTGGGCAGATCTGGGTTCGCGATAAACCACCTCCCGAAGATTATCACGTCTGCAGCATCTGCTTCAAGCTTTGGTAGAGCATTGTCTCTGTTGAAGTTGCCAGCAGCCATGAACCTCACGCCACCTTTCTCAAGGATGCGTCGAAATGGGTCGAGCGAGAGCGCAGTCTTGCGAGTCACTTCAGCCTGTTTTCCCTCGTACGCTGAGAGAGCGTCCAATTTGCTCTGCTCGTCCAGCACCTCGTCAAAGCGAGGCTCAACGCTGTGAACATATGCAGGACGCAAGTGGTCGGGTAGAGCTACTATCTGCTCGCACAGGTACGACCAATGGGCCACAGGGTCTGAGTCCTTCGTGTCCTGGAAGTAATTGTAAGGCGACAGCCGGATTCCCACCCGATCTGCTCCAATGGCTTCAGAGACGGCCTGAATGACCTCCAATGGGAAACGGCATCGATTCTCGATCGAGCCACCATAAGCGTCGGTTCTTTTGTTGACATTGTCATGAAGGAACTGGTCAAGCAGATATCCGTTCGCTCCATGAATCTCTACACCATCAAATCCAGCTTCGATCGCATTCTTCGCTGCTTGCACAAACGAAGCAGTGACAGTCTTGATGTCCTCTACTGAAGCTGGTCGCGGTGGTTTGTCGCCATATTCGGTGCCATCCAGTGCCTTTCCGGAAATGGGAATATCGCTAGAGCTGAATGCTTGTTGACCATTTCGAAAGCTTGGAGGCGAAGCTCGACCTGTATGCCACAGCTGACTGAAGATAAAGCCACCCTTTGCATGCACTGCGTCGGTAATCCGTCTCCAGCCTTTGATCTGCGATTCACTGAAAATGCCTGGAACGCCTGGGTATCCTCCCGCGTAGTGTGAGATGTCGGTAGCTTCGGTGAGCTGTAATCCGCCCTTGTTTGCTCGTTGCGAATAGTATTCTAGCGAAAGATCTCCCGGCACAAATATTCCATCAGCCTCCTTCACTGCTCGCATGCGAGTCAATGGTGCTTGCGCAACTCTGTGTCCAAGCTGGATTCTGCCAAGCTGTATTGGTTCGAATAATTTAGACTCTTTCAATGGAGCGTAAGGTGGCGGTGTGACTGCTGATGGCATTTTGTTCTGTGTCTATGTTGCTGATGTTCAATGTGTAAAGGAACGATGCAGGTACCTAGCAGGCTTTTTAGAAGATGTGAACGATCTCCATGGGTGGCGCCGTGTTTCGGGCAATTGTCTAGTAATGAGCATAGGTGGTCTTTATCCCACTCTTCGTTCTAACATGGGTGGGGAGGTTGTGGATTCGTTCCCACGCTTACGCTAGTAACTTACTCCATCTCAATGCTAGGACCCAGGTCCGGTTAGAGGCCTGTCCGAACCGATGTGATAGGTTGTGTGTCACCTGTATAAAGCCTGACCACAGCCTACAGATGGCGAGAAGTATGTAGTGAACGAAGTGAAGTACAATGATCTCCTTAATCCTATCAATAAATATCTCAGATTGCTACTTGCTTGCTTTCAACATCTTCTCGACCTCCTCCTTCGATGCTGGCATCAATGCTCCAGGCGGTGGCGTATTCCTTGATTTGAAGTCGTCGCACATCTGTTCCATTGTCACCCATTCTACTCCTTCGTGCTTATTGATGTGATCGATTATTCGTTGGTGCATCAGCAAGACGTGAGGTCTTCCACTGACATCTGGATGGATTGTCATAGGGAAAACGAACTCGTCATAGTTCTCGTAGAAATAATCAAAGTGGTCCATCCAGATCGCTTCCACCTGTTCCTGTTAGTATCATTGCGTACGTTACACATTGAGAAGCTAGCACTAACATCTCTGGGATTAACCCAACCGTGGCTGTTTGGAGCGCTCTTGATAAACATCATAGGTGGTAAATCATCGATGTACCATGAGCCTAGATCAAACCCATCAGCAAAATCCACCTTACTACCAACATCTTTCACGTACCTGGGATTTCAACGAGACCAGTGTCTTGACCTCTCACCTAAAAAATAGCACTGTCAGAGGCTGTGTCCTGATATTTACACCACCTTTTACTCACCAATGGCTTCATCCATTCCTCAGCTTTCTTCGAGTAATCAATCTTTGTCCAAGAGTCTCCAGTGCGTAGCCAATACATGCAATGATCCTCGTGAGACATGGAATGGTCATATTCGATACCATACGAGAGCATCAGCTCTGTACCCTCCTTGCTGGTCTCCCACCAAGGTGCTACAGATCCTCTTGGAGGCTTTCCGCAGAAGTCCGTAAGTAGCCTGTAGGTCTTATCAAGCACATCCCGCTGCTGCTCAAGAGTCATATCCTTGGGATTCTCATGACTGTACCCGTGTAATCCTATCTCGTGCCCAGTATCTCGAATAGCTGCGCAGTCTTCAGGGAACGTTTCGAGGCTGTGTCCGGGAATGAACCACGTTGCTTTGATATTGTTCTTCGCGAAGAGCTTTAGCAATCGTTGTGTGCCCCTTGTTCCGGCCCACATGCCTCTTGATATGTCGGATGTGCTGTCTTCACCACCATAGGAGCCAAGCCAGCCTGCAACGGCATCGATGTCGACTCCTAAAGATGTGATCAGTGACTATCAATACATCGAATCAGGTCGTTATCTCATACCGTAGCTAACAAGCACCCGTTTCTTGCCCATTTTGATATCGATTTGACAGCCTGTTGCTGGGATTCTGCTCAAACACTTGGTGATTTCCTCGAAACTCGCTCCGTACAGAACAATAACGATTCAATGCGAAAGTTGTGTTTGCGAACGACAACAGATCGTCATAGCACAGCACAACAATCAATGCTTGCCCGAGGATAGGGCGATGATAAGATATCCCAGTCCAAAAAGAGGGGAAAGCTGCATGGTATCTAACATGCTTACATCGCTGTATGTGTCATTGGACACTGACCAAGCCTTCTCAACAATCAAAGATCCGGTCATTCATTGATTGTGGCATTGGAGCTTGCTCGGACACAAGCAAGCAATCGATGTTGACCAAAGTGGAGTCGGACCGGGCAAGAGTGGGGACAAACTTCCGCCCTATCAGCAAGCCCGGTCGATCTATGGCGCCATTCACAATACCACCACTCCAAGATCTTAGTCTACTTTGTAGGATGGAGAAGTACTCGGTCAATGCCGGGGATTAGGTATGGCCAGTAGTCATGTCGAGCTGCCAAAAGAGAGACGTTCCAAATGGAGACCACAAGCAAGAGTCCAAGGTTCAGAAACTCCATCACAGCATGTCTCCCGGGATACTGAGAAATGATACCAATGGCTCGAATTACGACAGTAGCGATGTTGTCGTCGTTGGTGCTGGACCGGCGGGATTGATGCTCGCCTGTAATCTGGTCAGATTCGGCATAAAGACAACGATCATCGACGATAGGCCTGACAAGACTTCGACTGGGAGAGCTGATGGCCTGCAGCCAAAGACGATCGAGACCTTGAAGCAAATGCGACTGGCTGATGACTTGCTGAAGTATGGAGTCAAGTTTTACGATATCTGCTTTTGGAGTTCGACGCCAGATGTTCCACTGAGAAGAACGGGCCGGGATCTGGCTTATCCACCAGAGGTTGTCGATCTGCTGGATCCATACATGATCTTGAATCATCAGGGTAGCGTAGAGGAGGTGTTTCTGAAAGACTTGGAATCGAGAGGAGTTGAAGTACTGCGGAGCTCTGCTTTCGTCTCTGCCGAAGAAGTCGCAGGCCAAGACCGAGCTCTAAAAGTCTTATACCAGGATCGAATAGGCGGCGAGAATCGAGAACTTCGAACAGATTACGTGGTCGGCTGCGATGGCGCACATTCTCAAGTCAGACGAAGCATACCAGGCGCAGTCGCAGAAGGTGCTTCATCAGATGCACTATGGGGCGTCCTGGATGGCGAAGTCGATTCTGAGTTTCCAGACTTGTGGAGCAAGACCATCGTGCAAAGCCACAAATATGGTTCCATCTTATTCATTCCTCGAGAACGAAATATGACCAGATTGTATATCGAACTGAAGTCAGAAGATGGGAAAGGAATTTCCAAAGCCGAAGCGACCCAAGAGTACGTTACAGAGCGAGCGAGGAGGATCCTGCATCCATATAGGCTCGAATTCACCAGTGTGGAGTGGTTCGGAGCCTATCAAATTGGTCAACGAGTCACAAGTCGTTTCAGCGACGACAATCAGCGCATATTCCTTGCAGGAGATGCGAGCCATACACACTCACCGAAGGCCGCTCAAGGAATGAACACCAGCATGCATGACTCTTTGAATCTGGCCTGGAAGCTCAACTTGGCTATTCGTGAACTTGGAAAACCTGAGCTGTTGGCGACATACGAACAAGAACGTCGCCAGATTGCCCAGGATTTGATCGATTTTGATTACGAACATGCCAATGCATTTCATGACGGAGATCCTGAAGCCCTAGCTCAGAACTTCACCAAGAACGTCAGGTTCATATGCGGGACCGGGGTCGAATATGGAGAGACCGTTGTCAATCAGAGGTCTGGGACAAAGACCAATGTCCAGCCTGGCTGTTTGCTACCACCAGCCAAGGTGACCAGATACATTGATGCCAATCCATTGGACATTCAGTTGGATATTCCGATGCTTGGACAATTCCGGATATACTTTCTATGTCCGGACTTGGCAGCATCGCTCCCTTTCCTGAACGGCGCATGCGCTGAGATATCGAGATCATTACTTGCGATGACCGCTCCGTCAGCAGATTTGTCTTTCACCAAAAAGCCTCGCACAAGTAGTGATTTCGACGAATATCTTCGGCCTGAAAGGTACACTACAGTCAGTCAGCTCTTTACCTTTGCAGTCGTGGCTGGTACACCAAAGGCGGATTTTGAGATTGCTGACTTACCTCCGCTTTTGGAGAAGAGCAAATGGACCGTCTACCTTGACGACATTCCGGAGAAAAGCACGAATGGGAAATCATGCTTGGAGAAGTGGATAGGCAGTATGCAGTCCAACGAAGCTGCTGTTATCAATGTTCGGCCGGATGGTTATGTTGGTAGCGTCCGGCGGTTCGATGTTACAGGTGGTGCGATCGGTGAAGCGGCGACTGCTGCTTGGGTGCACGATTATTATACTGGTTTCCTACAAGCGTAAGATGCATAGATAGGCTGCCGTATAGACAGTAATGCGTTGCTGCCCGTTCTGTTGACCACACAAGCCACTGCGATTCGTTACGTGTCGTTAGCAAGTAATATGGAGAGCCAAGCTTCGCCGGGTGCTCGAATCAAATTGCAAATCTGGACGCAAAGATGTGAATGTTGCAGTACCGCAGAAGGGCGCTTTTCATTGCTTCCAGTACTACAGTGATGCTCTGACGGGCATTTCTGAGCCAGAGTCCTCGCTTGGCCACCTGCTATCCACATCAGCCACACAGTCATAGCTGATCAGCCATCTGCCAACGCCATATCGCCTCCATGGAAAGGGATCTGATCCAGGCTCCAAACCTTCGGGCAGTGGCACGCTTTGGACTGATCCATGTTCCTTGATCTGCGCCTCCAGCTCTCCGAAAGCTTTAAACCTGTCATCGCGGGCTTGTTGTTCAGGGCCATCGTCCAAATGATATAAGTATTGCTGCAAATTGCCACGTTCGACTATACTCTCGGTACGCGAGCGACGGCACTTTTCATACACGCTCAGCGCGCGGAGCTTAGATGCTGTCGATTTGTCGCGAATCCGAGAGAAGCAGTATCCTAGCACTGCGCCGTCTTCCAGACTCATGCCAGCACCACTGGCAAGGTAGGGAAGCGTTGCGTGGACCGCATCGCCAAGAAGTGCGAATGTCCCAGACGAGTTGAACCATGGACGAGCCAGACCAGGCCGGAAGCAAAGCTTCCACTTCTGCACGGACTGACAATATGTGAGCAGCTTTGGTATCCGTGGGTCCCAGTCTGCATAAAGAGCTTGCATTTCTTCAACGCTACCATCCACAGTAGTTGCATCCTCGGGGATATCGTCAGGTACGAGTAGTACAACATTAATCTGTTTGCCGTTGCGTAAGACGTAGCTGACGGCGTGGGCGCCAGGGCCCATCCAGTATCGCACATGATGTTCCCGTAGGAAAGGCGCAAGTTCCGGGTCTTCCTCCATGCCTTCGGTGCTCAGTAGAACACGATAGGCTAAATCCCCAGTTGGTGTTGGTGGATCCGATGATCCAACTAGGAGGTCTCGACAGCGCGAGAAGATACCGTCAGCGCCAATGACCAGATCAGTGGTCATTCTTGAGCCATTGGCTAATAGTACAGTAGCCTGGTCTGATTGAGTTGTCTCAATGTCGACAACTCTCGCATTCGTCTGAAGGGTAGCACCCAGCTCGATGGCCCTCTCAAGCATTGCACCATGCAAGTCCGCTCGATGGAAGTCCCAGAATGGTGCCTTGTACTCCTTGGCGGCTTCAGCAAAATCCATCTCGGTAAGCTGATCACCTTTCCATCGTCGCATCTCAACCGTGACTGGTATCGTGGCACATTGTGCAAGCTTTGGTCCGAGACCCCATTGAATCAATACCCGGGAGCTGTTTGGCAGAACTTGGATTCCGGCTCCTATCTCGCCGATTTGAGAAGCTGATTCCAGGACATGGACATTGTGGCCAGCAAGAAGAAGACTAATAGTGGCTCCTAGGCCACCCAATCCAGCACCTACGACAACGACCTGGCTGTCATCAGCATCAACAAGGTCTGCAGTGTCAATGGCCAGCCTACATTAAGCCTTTCATCTTCTTGACGATGAGTTTGTTGTAGCACCGGAATTCCTTCGTAAGTTTCTTGCATGCTCGCCTGGTGTCGATAAAGATAGATAGTAAGGCAGTCGATGTGAAGTTCGTAGATGATTCCCAGGCCTGTAAGGGTGCGTTGATGGGTATTGCGAAAGATCAAGCTTGGGTGTCACATGCAAAAGTGTCGGCCATTGAGGCAATCGTTGGCTCTAGTCTTGCCGTCCGAGCACAATCGTGGGTCGGGCACTAACATCGAGAGAGCTCAAACGCTCGGCTAGAATGCCGAAGTATTGTCCGAGTTGAAGTCGTTGATGCTCTGAGGGTGCAAGGTTCAGATCGTCGTGATAGGCACGTACATACAGCAAGAGTGGGGGTGCGGGGACGCAGGGACGCCCTATCTTCCCTGGACTGCACAACGTTCTTGCCATGCATATTGCCTTCTCAATGGTGCTGACCAGGAGTGGGAACAACATCTGTGCTTCCAGATTCTAGACAACAAGTTCCGGTAAGCATTATATGTCCAGAGCTAAGTGATTCCCTCATCTCAGTTGAGGCAACTCTCAAGCTTGTTGGACGCAATGGCTCTGCAAAAGTATTTGGTTCTTGCCGCAGTGCTCGCTCCCGTTTGGCTCATTGCGTACTTCGTTGTTCCCTATTTCACAACTTTCAAGCATTTGCGTCATATTCCTGGACCATTCTTCGCCAAGTTCAGCAACATCTGGTTGGCATTGGGCGCTCGAAATGGCAGAAAGTTTGCTTGGGTGGATGACGCGCATCGCAAGTATGGCAAGATAGTACGGGTCGGTTACCAGCACATCTCCATTGCAGAGCCGGAAGGACTGCAGACTGTGTACGCACACGGTAACGGGTTCTTAAAAGAGTGAGTGCGAATCTCCCGGAGTTTGATTGCGGTATGCTAATCGTGAGAAGCCATTTCTATGAGGCATTTGTATCTGGCGTTCCAGGTGTCTTCAATGTTCGAGACCGAGCCGAGCATACGCGGAAGCGGAAAATCATTGCACATGCATTCTCCCCTGGTGCAGTGCATGCTTTCGAGAAGCACATGGCGGAGAATCTACGCAGATGGGTGCGGCAACTCGATCGCATTTCGTCGTACCCAACGGAGAAAAGCGGCTTCGCAAGGATAAATATGATGCCCTGGTGCACCTTTATTGCGTTCGATATCATCGGAGACTTGGCCTTTGGAGCACCGTTTGGGATGGTCGATAAGGGTCGTGATGAATGTGAAGCCCAACTCGAGCCACATGGACCGATCGTCTTGGCTCCTGGTGCCGAGACGCTCAACCGGAGAGGAGAAGTCAGTTCCACACTCGGCTTGCTTCTGCCTCTGAAACCATACGCCAAATACCTCCCGGATCCATTTTTCAGCAAAGGTCTTCAATCCGTCAAGAATCTCCACGGCATTGCTTCCGTCGCAGTGTCCAAGCGCCTGGATGCAACAGAGAAAGCCCAGAGCGACAGCAAAGGCAGGGATGATATTCTCGATATGCTTGTCAACGCCAAGGACAGCAGTGGCAATCCAATGTCGAGACAAGAGCTGATATCCGAAGCCTTGACCGAGCTCATCGCTGGCTCTGATACAGTATCCAACACGGCTTGCGCGATATTTTACTGGATAATGCACGGAGAGAGGGCCGCTCCTGGCACAATCATCCCCAGACTTCAAGCTGAGCTCGATGCTGCAATCCCAGCAGATGCAGACATTGCTACCCACGCTCAGGTGAAGCAGCTCCCATTCCTACGCCGTTGCATTGACGAGGCAATGCGACTGCACTCCACTTCTGCCATTGGCCTTCCCCGGTTGGTGACCTCGAAAGGTGGTGTCCAGCACAACGGCGAGCTGTTCCCGCAAGGCTCAGTGCTTTCTGTGCCCAGCTATACGATCCACCACGATGCAGACGTCTGGGGACCAGATGTTGAAGACTTCAAGCCAGATCGGTGGCTGCCAGAAAACCTGACAGCACGGCAAAAGATCTGCTTCAACCCATTCTCATTCGGCCCGCGAGCCTGCGTCGGACAAAATGTGGCTCACATGGAGTTGGCGCTGATCGTGGGTACCGCGTTCCATCGCTACGAATTCGAGCTGTACCAGCAGGTGCTGGAGTCGCACGAGGGCTTCTCCAAGAAGCCAGATGAGTGTTGGTTGGGCATTCGGAGGCGCCAGTTAGTAGCGTGATAGTCAACAATGAAATAAATTGTGAAAGTCGATGGAGTAGTCTTTTGCTTCGTGATGTGTTTCCCTCGAGTCAGGTCGCGTCAAAGTCGCGTTGGACCAGTGCCAAGAACATATGGGCGGCCCCACTTAGGGTAATTTTGATGTTGTTAGGGTAAATTTCGACGGCAGCGAGTTATCAAAGTTGCTCTATATAGATGCAAAGGATGCTGGGGCATTGAGTTGTCTTCAAGTCTAATATCTGCGGCCTAGTAGGCGATTTGTCTGGTTTAGAAAGCATGAAAATGGGGAAATTCGCATTTGTATGCTGGAAGAATTGAATGAAGAGAAATGTCAACCAATTTGCGTGTTTATGCTTCCTGCATCTTAGCCACTATACCTCTCAGTTCCTACAGATATGGGAGATAACCTGCTTATAACGATAGTGTCAACTGTACCAAGCTAACAGTATAGGAAAAGTCTCCTGTGATGTGTCTTAGAGACGCAGTGGTAGCCGATCAAGTCCGCAATTAGCATGCGTTGATTTGACACTATCACTAGTACTCTATGATACTCTCACGTAGCCTGATATCGTGCCTCGTCGTATCCCGTCTTGGTGCAGCTACGTAGTGTTTCAATGTGGGTATCTCTTTCCATTTCTCTCAACTCGCCTCAATGCAAAAAGAAAAGCCATAAGTTATCCGTTGTCGTAGCCTCCAAGAAGTCGTCGTCTCAGCCGCCCCATGTCCCTATCGTATACTGTCAAGCATGAAGTCCTGCTCCCATGCTTGCCTGTTCCTCACCAATGCTCATGATCTATCGCCAAAGGTCATGCTTGCTGCTCCGTCTCTCATGTCCACCTCCAATCTTGGGTGGCAACGGGAGGAAGCTGCTTCGGTGACTGTTTTGTGAATTGCTGCTAGCCACGCTGCCCCATCGTGCGCCTCCTCCATCGGCTGTTGTTGGACGAGGGGCTTCCTCCTGCGGCACAGCAAGAAACCCGCCAAAGCCGTTGCCCACGATGACTGATTTACGCGCTTCTCCGCCAAAGCCGCCCTGAGCCCACTGTGGTCCGAGTCCGCGTGACGCTGAGTATGCACTCAATGGTCTGCCTCCGGAGATGATGCTCGACCTCTTGTCTGCACCCTGGGCCGGGGGCGCGATAGCTGTGAACACCCACTCAAGCTCGTCAATGCCCTTCGAGAACACTTCCAGTGTCTGATTGAAGCCGCCGCTTGGTGGCTGCTTGAAGGCAGAACCGTTCGAGCTGAGGTTGCTGGGCTTGCTCTTTAAAGAGCCATGCTCTGAGCCTCCGAACGCTGGGATGGGAGGCAGGACAAGCAATTCCGGAAAGTTCTGGTCGCGCACATATAGCGTCGTCAAAGCAGGTAGTGCGTTCTGGTGAAGAGAGGTAGCGAGATATGAATAATAGGATTCGGCCGGTTTCTGGAGACCATGGACTTCATCGCTGCTCACGATCTCAAAGTGCATAGTCCTCAATGAAATCGAAGTCAATGGTGGCAATTGCTGTGCAGCCAGGGAGAGTGATTTCGACACTGTCTCCACGATCGCCAGATGCTGGAGGCTACTGGCATTCCATAATACAGAATGTAGATCCTGGATAGTGACACCGGTGTACTCAAGTGTGAGTGACGCGAGGGCTTCACGTATGTATGGAGCTTGAAGCCATGAATTCAGACCATTAGCAGTAACATTAGGGACATCTTTAAGCTTCAGAATTTGCAAAGCTGGAAAGTCAGGAAGTTGGCCTGGTGACGATTGGAAGATAGTGTCGTCCATCCAGGATATATTAGTCAAGGTAAGGTCGTGCAACGTCGGTAGACTAGCGAGCACGATTCGGAACGTGGCTGGCTCGATTGCCAGGTTCTGCAATTCCAATTGCTCGATCGCTTGCCAGTGTCGATGCGCCAGCAGCTCGAACGCATCCTCTGCTCCACTCCGGTATTCCATCTTTCGAATATCAGGGCAGCGTGCTTGCATCTCTTGCCGCAGAGCCAAGCAAGACGGATCGCCAGAGTAGAATCCATCCGGAAGGTCGACATATCTGAGATTTGGTAGTGCTGCCACTGTGCGTGCGAGATCGCCTTTGGCAGTCTCCCGGGTCATGTAGGGTACTTTTAGGAAGAGCGTTTGCAATGCCAGATTGGGCTGCTCCCTCACTGTCCGGCATAACAGCTGAAGTCTGATGTTCGGCACATCAACAGGCTCGATGTTGCTCTTGCTACGGAAGTGCTTGCCAGCCTTCCGTCGCTTCTCCGCCAACAGTTCCTCGAGCTCGCAGTAGTGCACGGCATCTATGCGTACGCTTGTGTATAGTGACTGTTGTGCTATTGCATACCACTTCCTGCAAGTCTGCGCGCAGTGTGCCAGGTCCCGCAGGTCACAAAGCATGCAGCCGTCTCCGATCTGCGACTGCTCGCATGGCTCATATGTGTAGTCTTGCGTGTGTGGACAAACGTAGGAGAAGATGTTGGACAGCACTTTCTCGGGCAGTCGCTGAGTGAAGTCGCGACCGGATCTTGCATAATTCGGCGAGGGCGGGTAGTTGCTCGTTCGTGGCGGACTGTCTGCCTTCAGTCGTGAACGCGATCGGAAATGCTTGAGTAGACCCATGGTCGAACGGTGCTATTGAGGTCGACTCGTAGGGTCGAGGCGGAGGTGGTTGTTGATGTCAGGCGTTTGCCACGTTCTCAGCTATAAATGTAAGCTGCACGCAATCATGATCTCGTGCATGTGTGACACAGCGTTCTGCAGGTGTTTTGTCTTGCAGAAGAGAACGAACATAGTTCTACAGTCGACATGGTGGCCTTACCCCTTGTTTCGACTCCCCGCGTATATGGTTGTTAAGCCACAGTGTTTAAAGTACCAATGGTTGCGACACTCGTGTTCTTGCGCTCAGTTTGACCACCTTCTATCCACATTCCAGCCCCGAGACATGCCGTACTCATCGTGACAGCCACAGTGTTATCACTCTGCCCGCGTACCTTACCAGGCTGACCTTGGCCAGTCCGTGCGGCGCATCTGAAACAGAGGCGCTTGCTCCTGAAGCGTTGCCATTTCCGTCAGAAACCTACTTCTCTTCATTCGCTCTCTATTTCGATACCCTCATCAAAGTCATCGCTGCATGCGCGCGATACATACAGTGTAACGACCACCGAGAGAAGAATGCCTACCGGCTGGGCCTGCGAAGGAACGTTATCCATTCGTCTTGCTCGTTATACTGAGCCGAGCTGAACCCGCAGCCGCCCTTGGAACAAGCTTGTCTGGGCATGGGCACTCTGGTCAGACACAACCTCAAGGACATGACTTAGGGCAGCCGAAGACCGAGCTAAAACGAGAGCACACTAAGCGGCGGTTGTACGACAGCATTGAAACCACGTCGCAACACATGGGGCCCAAAAGTGACGACAACACAAACCAAAGAGTCTCAATCTTATGGCGAGGCCAAGAGATTGTGGATGTAGACGTTTCTGCCCATGTTGGACCAAATACTTGCATTACCACAGAGTAACTCCACTGACCTCACTGGCACTTCCACTAATGGACTCACACAGTAGTAAGCTCAACTTCCGCCAATCAAATAAACAAATCCGTTCGTTCATTGGCATTACACGTTCGCCGAAAAGTCGCAGCTCGAGATGGCTGTTGGGCTCGTCAGCAGCCACCAATTCCTTCTACCAGTCGAGATAGCTTCACTAATTGATGCCGACTTGTCTGAGGTCTAGTATTCGAAGATTGAACTGTGATCCTGATTCGCGCTCACAATGAGGCCGAAAGCCGAACTTTACCATGCTTGCTAAGCATCATCTGCAGTAGATAAATCGCAACAAGGAATTGACATGACCACGGGCATGCCTGGGAATCGCCATCTCTGCACGGTATCCTATTGTTGGTGCTTGTAGCTTTCTCGAAACACATCACCGGCAACTCAGCAACGCTGTCAATTCAGCCAAATAAGCACTTTCAAGGCCGACAAGCATGGCAACAGCTTCAGCAGCCCCGAAAAATATCCTCACAGTCGGTCTTACATACTATTTGACAAGCGAGACCATCAAGAGCGTCATCGATAAAGATTGGCAGAAGCCTGGTGTTACTGAAGCCTCAGGAAATTTCGACAACGACGGCTTCGATGTCGATGGCAATAATTTCGACAAGGCAGTGTCCGATCTTCGAGGCAGATTGCATGAGCGGGAATGGGATGGCGTTCTAGTCGGATGGTGTTTGAGAGGCTACCCACAACGGACGGTCATGTTCGAGAAGGTCGTTGGCGCCTGCGTCGAAGAGATCGATGTCAAGCGTACTAAGCTCATGTTTTGCACGGGACCAGAGAACCTGGCAGAGACAGTTCTAAGAAGTTTTCCAGTAGCATGAAAGCAGGACGCTGCGTCCTGAATGATATGCCGGCAGTGACGACACTACAGCAATACAACTTCGATGCTAACCATCGAGCGTCGATAGAAGTTCAAAATAGCCTTAACACAAACACAAACACGACTGACGAGCTGACGAGCTGCATTATTGTCCGATCAACTGTCCTTGTTCCCTGTCTCAATTTGCGTCACGTTCAGTGTAGGTTGGAGGGGAAGTCCGACTTAACAGGATACTCCTCTCGAAACCCTCGATATGCCTGCCACTGACGCAGCCTTGACTTTCGTGAATGGTTCTTCAGGCGTGTTGCTTAGCATGAGTACGTGAATGTGAACAGTGTTCATAAACCGTCACCAATCTACCTACCTAACAACTTGAATCATTTCTTGATGTGTAATATGCTGATGCGGAGGACGAGGCCGGGAAAGGTATTGCATTCTGGTTGTTATTATTTGGACGAGACGCTGACGTAGAAGGTGTGGCATTTCTCGGCCAAGGTGTTCCGCGAGTCCGATGCAAGGCGATCATCCAAGTTTGGTTCCGAGAGCTGTCAAGTGTATCGCAGCTGTGGATCTCTTTCGCATGTCATATCAAGACTTCATTTCTTGCTTTCGACAGCTGCCAGCATATTCTCCCTGCCCAAATTCCGAGGCTGCCAGCGCGATGGCCGGCGACGGTGCTGTGAAGACCCCTGCGTTGGCGGGATGGCTTGCTCGTGCGAACTGCTGCTGCAGCGATGATCACGGCCGCGGGATTGGGCAGGAGCAATGGGCGTGAAGTGAATGGACGAACGCGTCCTGAGTCACTTTGTGCTTGCAGGTTCACGTGCGTGAATGATGCTATTGCTGATGTGTTTATCAGATCCTTGCCATGTCAACGATTGACAGCGCAACGTGCACGGGCAAAACGCTCGAGCTCATTAGAGTGACAGGGGCCGCTGAAAATCTACCACCGAAGTTGTCACGGTTGTTCCTACCCAATGCCCATGCGCCACGACCGCTACTGCTCACAGCAACCACTACTGAATCATTCACCGACCATTGTGTAGCGTTCTGTCCCTTCAACGCTTGTGCTGAACCTAACCCTGCGAACCTACAACTCCAGCGCCAGACCGCTGTATCATCATCACCACGAAGATACTACCCACATCTTAGACGAAATAGGAATTGTTTACAGCAGCATGGGTAACCTTCTATCATCCTCGGGCATTCCTAAGGAGAAGCTCGCAGAGGCGGAGAAGGAACTCAAGGCACGCGATGACAAGATCGCCAGCAAAGAGAAGGAGCTGCAGCAGAAGCAACAGGAGCTTAAGGATGCGCAGACCAAGGCCGACGGTGCCGCCTCCGAGGCTTCGAGTCTGAAGCAAAAGGTGGCCGACCTCGAGTCTCAGCTTAAGAAGCTGCAGGTCGAGCGCGAGGAATTGGTTGGCGAGCTCCAGACCCAGTTGGATAAGATCCAGACCGACTCCCAGAACTCGCGCGCAGCATACGAACGCATGTCTGCGTCCATCACCCAGGAGCGAGATCACGCCCGGAAAGAGTTGACCGCCATTCAGGCGAAGCTCGCCACCTACGAGGGCAGCAGCAAGAAGCTCGAGGACGAGTTGGCTGCAACAAAGAAGGAGCTTGAGGATGCCAAGCAGTCTAAGAGCGACCTGGAGGCAAATCTTAACGCAGAGCTTGCTCTTTTCCAGCAGCAATTGGCAGAGTCACAGCAGAAGCACGATCAACTGCAAACAGCGCATACCTCCATGGGGAGCGAGCTGTCCAATGTCAAGCAAGAGGCCGAGGCGAACCTGGCCGCCGCGAAGAAGGATCTCGCTGAGAGCCAGGACAAGATTGTTGCCATTCAGACTTCGAGCGACTCGGCTGCCAAGGACTCAGAGACCAAGCTCGCATCCCTGCAAACAGAGCTCGAGCAGGCAAAGGAGAAGCTCGCAGCCCTTGAAGCCTCCACCGAGAAGACTACCCAGGAATCTGCAGAGAAACTCGCTGCGACTGAGAAGGAACTTTCGGAAGCCAAGTCCAAGATTGCGTCCCTTGAACAAGCAAACAGCAACCTCACCAAGACCTCCGAAGACGGTGCAAAGGCCGCTCAAGAGCTTGGTGATACACAAAATCAGCTTACTTCTCTGCAAAAGCAATACGACGACCTGAAGGCCAAGTCCGAGGCCGAAATTGCCAACAACAAGCAGACCATTGAAAAGACCCGTGCCGACCACGCGACGCTCCAAGTCTCGCATAACAAGCATTTCGAGGAGCTGCGCGCGATCAAGCAGGCTCTTGCTGACGAGAAGAAGAAGGAGGCAAATCTTGAAGAGGCCAGCAAGGCTGAAATTAAGAAATACCAGGCTGAGATCGAGGAGCTTAAGAAGAGCGGCGCTACTGGCGACGAGGCTACCAAGAAGCTCAAGGCCGAGCACGAGGCTGAGCTTGAGAAGGTCAAGAAGCTTGCGGACGAAGCATCCACCAAGGTCAAGACCGTCGAGCAAGAAAGCGCGGACCTGAAGAAGCAACAGCAGGATGCCGAGGCCAAGCTCGCAGAGCTCAAGATTGCGAATGAGAGTAGCCAAAGCAAGATCGCCGAGGCGGAGGAGAAAGTAAAGGCTGCAGAGACTGTAATTTTTCTTCGCTCATGTGATACATGACTGAACAATGCTGACATATCCACAGGAGAAGACCACCCTCTCTTCCAAGGTTGCCGAACTCGAATCCCAGAATGCCAAGACCACCGAAACCCAAAATGACCTGACCGCGAAGCTCACCAAGGCCGAACAAGATCTTGAAGCCGCGAAGAAGGAGAAAGAAGAGGCATCGAAGAAGGCCGACGAGCTCGAGGCCGTCCAGAAGAAGCTCAGTGAAGCCGAGAAAGCCAAGGATGACGCTGAAAAGAGAGCTGCCGCGCTCGAGAGCGAGCTTAAGGGGCTTAAGGAGCCTAAGGAGCAACCCAGTGTTAACGGCGTCGAGGAAGCCGCACCAGCTGTCGCCGCAGCCGCTTAGAGTGCAGTCGGAATGCCGAAAGTACATTGAGATGATGAGAGAAGAAAGACGGAGGAGAGAACTGTACATGCGCGAGAAGAGCTCGAGGATGGGATACATGAGCGATTCCCATCTCTTTTTGATTGGTCCACTTGTGCATGACTTCGATACCCCCAAAGATAGCATTTCGATTTCGAGCGTTTTGCCTTGGTTGGAAAGCAGGGAAGCGAGAGTATATGAATACTGAGCGATTGGGCATTCTAAGTAGATTGGATTAAGTTGAGAGCCTGTTAATGTCTTGTGCTTTGATTGCGACTGTATAGAATGAGAATGACGCTGTTTCCTCTTAGGCCTCCTTCCAGGATTCCTTGTCTTGGATCTTGAAATTTGGAAGACATGAACAGAAAAGTATGCATGATCTCATAATTCAAACATCTAATGTCAAGTTTCGAGACCTTCAGATGCAGCTCGTACGTTTGTGCTCCCTTTCATGTCGTCTCAGGCGATCCAAAACCAGATTCTCTCTAGCCAGTTTCTGGGCACTCGTTCCGGCCACTCCTGCCTATCAATCTCAGCTTTCCCACTCCAAAGATCCATCTCGCTCAGCTTGACGACCTTTGTGCGCTTAATAAGCTTGTATCCCAAGAACAAACCCAGAAATATTGGAATATCGATATATGGCGGTATGAAGCTTTTGGCGCTGAACTTGCCCGGGAAGAATGCGTCAAAGCCGTTGAACAGTGCAACGATGCTACAGAAGCAAATCCCGAAGTAGGCAAGGAACGGCTGGAGCGGTGCTTTCCAAGGCAGTGAGGAGCGGGAAATGCCATTGTGCTTCAGGCCGTAGTAAAATCGAATATATGTAATATTGATACTACACCAGACAATCAGCGTGGATACGGCGCTGATGTTACTGAACCAGAAGAAGACTTGGGCTGAGCCATTGGAGACGTTTAGATATGCGAGGAGGCTGAGGAGAGTTGTTGCCGCGACGCAAGCGTATGGCACGCCGAATCGCTCAAATGTGAAGAACTTCGGCGCTTTCCCGTCAAGTGCTGAGGCATACAGCACTCTGGTCGAGGAATAGAAGAATGCGTTGCCAGCAGACCAGGCCGATGATAGGATGACAGCGTTGATGATGTGAGGCAGGACGGGGATACCTCCATTAACAATGGCTATCACAAATGGGCTTGCCGCAGCTCCAGGAGCACTAGCGTCAATTGCATTGAGAAGCCTCGGGTCCTTTGATGAGACGCACATTCCCACGAGAAAGATAGCCAGGACATAGAATATCAGGATTCGCCAGAATACTCGTCGCACAGCCTTTGGTATATTGCGTCGCGGATCTTGAGTCTCACCAGCAGCAATGACACACATTTCGCTGCCACCGTATGCAAATGTAGCCTGGATGAACACTTTCCAGAATGCCAGAAATCTTCCCAGCGCACCAGGTCGCAGATACTCATTCATTGGTCCCGGGTTGATCCAATATCGGAAGCCGATTCTATCACCATTTGGTGCCCCGCCGAGGTCGATTATGAGCATAAGTAAGATCACACCAATGATGGTGGTGAGCTTAATGGCGCCGAAGATGAATTCAGCTTCTCCATAGAAGTTAACAGGTACGCAATTGACAATGACCATTGGTATTGTAAGAACGGTGATCCATACAGCGGTCGATACGCTGTTGGGCCAAAAGCCGATGATGATGGCAGAGACGGTTGTTTCTATAGGCACTCCTATAGCTAATTGATACCAGTAGTTCCAGCCCAGTACAAATCCAAGAGCTGGATCGACGAATCTCGCAGCATAGACTGGTACTGCACCAGGTATCGGTAGATAGGTGGCCATCTCGCCAAGAGAGTTGATCACGCAGAATAAGTTGAAGCCGGTGATGGCATAGGCTAGAAATGTTGACAGAGGTCCTGCGAGCGAAAGCACTTGACCACTGCCTACGAAAAGCCCTGTCCCAATGGCCCCAGAAAGAGCCAAGAACTGTATGTGCCGAGATTTGAGCTTTCGTTCCAACGTGCCAACATTCTTGTTCTCGTCGGCGAGCTTCCATTGCTCGACTTCATTCTCCGGACGAGCCTCGGTGGCGATGAAGTCCGCCTTGCTAGCTTCGAGGTCCTTCTCCATGATTGCAGTCACATATCTTGAAGTGAGGTGAAATTACTAGCCACGAGATCAGCTTGCTTAAAGCAATATTGTTGTAACAAAGAAACACGTTTGGTGAGACAGTGCACGATAAGTTCTGAGATGCTGTGTGGTGGTCACCCGAGCCAAGAGGAGCGCATGTTACTCCTCCTTTGCGTCGATGCAACGCTGAGCGACGGATTGCCGCTTCCTTCGCTCTCTGGAAGCTTGGCCATCTTCTACGCGTGCACAGTGGCAGCAGCAGACGCATTTGTGTTCCTTTGACATTCCCAATGTCGATGAAAAGGCTTGGTGGCTGTGGAAGAGCAAAGAAAAGTGGCCTCGGAACATGCCTGATGAAGGTGGGAGAGTTTTGCCAAGCCTGAGCAGCTGCACCTCACCTCTTTCACAACAGTACTCTCTCCTGCATCACGCTCGTCCCACAGTCTCTACAATCGTCCAGACTCAGCTCCATGAGAATAATTCGCGTCTATACCGACAACGGACAATCGAAGCTACTTCGTAGCCGCCCAGAACACTGAAAGATATTACAGAACGCAGTGATTATCGTCAAAATTCAAGAGGTGGATCATGGCCAGAAGAGTACCGACCGATATAAGCACCCAGCGCTGAAGCGATAGCCATGAGTCGCTGTATATGAGAGTGTATGATCAGTCTGCTGGTCATGTCTGCCAACGACACTGCCACCGGATGCACGCGCTTGGTGTAAATTCGCGACGCGTCGCAACATCCTCGACCATGTAATGGGTACACGCACCGTGTTGTGCGCCATGTCGTACCCATTGGACTCCTTTCCTAGATCTCAGCAGTGCGTCAAGTCCTGATGGAAAAGAGATGAACATGACATGCCTCGATATGGCGGGCTATGTTGGCATACCCTAGGATTTTGCAGCGCCTGTATAATATGACCAGATCTGGAAGGTCAGCGAAGAGAGAGATTGAATCGTGATATGATACCTTGGAACTGCGAAAGATACTCTCCGCGCTCTTGCACGTAGCAAGGGCAGCGATGAAAAACAATATATGATGCGTCCAAATGGGCGCCGGCCTCCAACCACATCGGGCTGAATGGTCGCTGTGACTCGTAACCAGAAACGGCTGCGTAGACGCAGATGCCATCTTCGACCACCAGGGCTGAATGATGGCTCTTCTCTTTCTTCTCGATGTGCTCGATCTGGCCTCCCGGGGTTCCCCCCGTGAATCTCGTTGGAGAGGTGTGTCAACAGCGTTCAAGCCTCGACTGCTCCTAGACGCTGCGTGGGCCAAACCCGAAACGCCCCATCCCGAACCAGACGTACGTGTAGCTGAATCTGGAACGACTTCACGAGGCACATCCATACCCTCAATGCTCGGTGTGCTCGATCTGGGCTCCACGAGGACTCCCCCAAAGATCTCTTCGGAGAAGTGTGTCATCAGCACGAAGCCTCGACTGCTCCTAGACGATGCATGGCCAAAGCCGAATCGCCCCATCCCGAACCAGGTAATACCAGTAGCTAAGCCTGGAACGACTTCACGAGGCACATCCATCTCCCCAATCCTCGGTGTGCTCGATCTGGCCTCATGGAGTAATCCCTCTAGATCTCGTTGGAGAAGTGTGTCAACGGCGGTCAAGCCTCGACTGCTCCTAGGCGTTGCATGGGCCGAACCCGAAGCGCCCCATCCCGAACCAGGCATACGCATAGCTGAACCTGGAACGACTTCACGATGCACCCGCTCTCTTGGCCCGTTTGCGACCAGCTTGGATTGATGTAGAAAATCGGAAGAAGAGAGAGCGGGGAACGTAGAACTTTTATACTAGAGGCGGAAGTCTAGCGCGGCGGAGTCTCCCGGCGACCGCAGTCCCTGTCACATGAATGGTCCGTGCGAGAAGCGCGCTCCGCGTCCGATTGATTTAAGCACTTCTTAGACCGGCTGAATCATCTAACCCCTTCGCCTTCGCCACTCCTTCAAGCATTAACACCTGCGAATATCTTCCGTCCGAGATTCCATCGTAGCAGATAGTAAGATGCCGCGAGCGTGGCAGAATCGAGCCGCGCATCGCGCCACCAAGGAAGCCACGAGGAGCCACCAGAGGGACAATCGCAGCAGCGACCAGACAGAGAATCAAGCCATACTGCATCAGAACCCAGGACAGGAGAGCGCGGCAGAACTGGCAGACAATGGCGACTCAAGCCAGAGTCTCGATGATCAATCCGACCAGTCCCTTGAGGCGTCAACCACATTGAGCAGTCACTCGAAGGACGATCACACCAGTCCGTGTGACCTACCGATCCGTCAAAAACTCGAGCTATCCGACCTGGCCCTTGGAATCAATATCAATACGACTTCCACAACGGCAGCTGAGGCCGAACAGAGCGGCTCTGACGACTCGAGTGAGCGTCCAGAACCTCTAACCACTGCTGAAGCGGCCGATCACGAACGAGTTGCCATTGATCGCGGAGATTACGCTCCAGATGGCGCGAAAGATCAAAACCATACAGATGAGCTGGTCAGCGAGATGCCGGTGATCACGAACGTCACCCCAAACCCGCCAAAGCTGTTCATCGCCCAGAATTTCGAGCTTTCCACATCGCCCGTTCACGCCACTACAGCTGCGACTTCTTCAACAATTGCTCAAGACGGCAAGGGCGATTCAAAAGGCTCGACCAAGCATTTGCAACCCTCGAACAATACAGGTGTCGCTGAGGTAGAGCGTCCCGCCAATGACATCGAAATCACATCACGAATGGCACGAACCATCATGCGGTTGATCGCTCGAGTGGCAATCAACCCAAGTCACCTCATCTCGAAATGCCCGAGACGATTCAGAAGACAGCCAAGGCCAAGGAGGGTAATCCTGGAAACTCGAGTAAGCTCACGAAGTCTCACACCGATACTGGCAGCGCTCAGCTCAAGCATACTACCAACGAGACCGGAAACCAAGTCGCGAATGGCGGCAACGAAGGCAACCGCATGGATGAGCTGGCCGGACAGCGGTTGATGACTACCAAACTCAGCTCATCACCACAGAAGTCCACAGCCTTGAAGACGCGCAAGCGTGCCTGGAATGCGAGCCTTCGAGCTGTGGACAGACTGCGCCAAGGTGCTTCAATGGTCAGACATCCCAAGCGATCAGTAGAACTGGCTGGGCGTCGAGTTGTGAATGGATTTCGCCAAGGTATTGCAATGGTCAGACAGCCAAAGAGAGCACTGGGTGAGCTGCTGGACTTGATTCCCACCAACGAGAACGACATTGCCAAGTTCATCACGCGTCACCCAAGACTGATCATCAGCGTGCTCCGCGCTATTGAGTTTGCGGCCCGTGGTACTCTAATTGGTATCAAGATGTCCAAGTTGCTGGCGAAGGCCATTTGGAAGGTTTCCCAGGTCTCGTACGCAACATATCGGGTCTGCAGTCCAGCAGTCGCTTGGGTGGTTGGTGGAGTCCTCCACTACATGAGACACAAGCTCACCCCGTTGGAGCTGACGATGTCGACTGATGAAGAGGACGACGATTCCAGCTACGTTGGGGAAGTCGTACCACCTGCAGCCGCGCCACCTGCAGTCGCACAGCGGTATTCCTTCCCACGTGAACAGGCTTCATTGCCGGCAGATGAGAATGAGGTAAGTTTGAAGTGAGCTGAAGTCTGAGCATAACTAACAATCAGTAGAAAGCTGCTAAAGTTGGCGAACACACTCGCCATGACTTTGGGCAGTGGAACCATACGAAGCACCCACTCTCAGAAATCATCAACGTGCCTCGACCCAATCACATCACGAATTCGCACGCATTCGACCTGTACCAAAACATTCAACACCGACTGCAGCGCCTTGGTACCGTTCGGCGCCTTCATGCAATTCTTGGCGCAAAGTTCGAGCTTATCCCAAAAGACATCCACGCAAGATTCAGCGAGCCGTTTGCCAACATTGATGGCCGCATTGTCCGGTCAGAAGATGTCTGGGACTTCCCCATCCGCGGCACGGAGCTTCCTTCACATTCGCGCCTGTCCATTGTTCAGCCACGAAACGATACTGAACTGGACACTTACGTAGGGGTTACCATATCCTTCACCCGCCCGACCGGCCAGCATATATCTGCGTACGCCTGGTTCAAGCAGCCAACGATCCAAGTAGAGCATCGTGAGCCGGTCGACCCCATGGAAGGTGTTGAATACAGTGGTTAGGTGGAAGCCTCAACCTCGCGCAGCCTCACGTAAGGTGCACACCTTCTAGCAAGGGTTTACGAGAATGGAGGTAATACTAGCACAGACAACACAACACAGGTCACAATGCCTGGAGGAACGACAGCATCTTAGCGCAAGCGAAGTGGATTGGTGGACTGGTGATTGGGTGAATTAAGCATGTTCGGTACGGCGTCGGTTTGGCGTGGATGGATACCTTATGGTGACGAACCCTGAAACTGCGCTGCTCAGTCGAGATACCCTTAATAGCGATACATGAAAGATACTTGAATGATTTCAACCTTCCGTCCATCGTTCTTGATATTGCTGCCAGATTGATTGTAGGCCAGCTAATCAATATGCAGCCTGTGGAGTGAACCATTCCTGGTGCCTGAGTCATGGTCATCACATCTGCATATCTGCTTGCGCTGCAGTCCAGGAATCGGGATTTGTGGCATTGTTTTCATGAAGTTCAAGAATAGGCAAGATGAGTCTTTATTACGAGGCATGTCGTCCGTTGTCTTCATTTGTTCGATGGCCTTCAGCTATGCGACGATAGCCGACGCACGTTCCTGACGCCAAGACTCTTTGGGAAGGTGAATATGCATCAAAGCCGCGCCAAGCTCTTTACAGCTCGTTTGCTTGGTTGAGCTTAACATTGCTTGTACCTTATCTTCCCACCAATACGGGCAGGCTCAATGATACTGTTTCATCTTTGACAACCTGGACGACGTCACAAGACTTTGCTAGTGCCATCGTGTGCTCAGTGACCCGCGATGGAAGCACCCTTCTCCTCTTCTGGAAGCTCGGGTAACGATTCTGGTGCCGGGAACCGCGATGGAATACGCAATTGCGGTCAATGACGAATGGGAGCCTGCAGATGTTGCTAGCAATTGGATAGCTGGTGATGGATTGCCTGGCAAATATATACTGCTGTGTCCAGCGACGCTTTCCAACCCTGCGGTCTCCCTTTCCTTCAAACACCGCACACAATGAAGGTACCCGCGATTGTGACCATCGCTCTTGGAGCCACTGGAGCGTTCAGCTTGCAGAATCCTCACCGGAAGGCACCAGCCAAGCCAAAACGCAGTTTTCAACATGCGCCACGATTGGATACTAGAGACACCCAGAAGGCGCCAAGTTACTTGACGAACAAGACAGAAAGTGGGTGTAACTATCTTGAAAGCTCCTCCACGTACAGAGACTGACTGAAATCATCTCAGAATTCGAGGTCAATGGAAAAAAAGTTCCACAAGTACCATTTGACATTGGCGAATCGTACGCTGGAACCCTGCCAATAACCAGCAACACCACAGACGAGAACAGATTGTTCTTCTGGTTCTTCCCATCAGAAAACCCAAAAGCTTCAGACGAAATCACAATCTGGCTTAATGGAGGACCTGGGTGCAGTTCTCTCGATGGTTTATTCCAAGAAAACGGACCTTTCCTCTGGCAATCGGGAACATACAGTCCAGTGCCCAATCCTTACTCGTGGACCAACTTGACCAACATGGTTTACATTGACCAGTAAGTAAAGCGAAGGCTGGAGGCTTTTTGCTGCAATCTTGACCCGGCTAACGCTTCTATGCTTTACTTTTAGACCCATTGGCACTGGTTTCAGCCCCGCAGCCAAGGGAGCACCAGCCAAGATTATCAACGAGGAGATTGTCGCTGAGCAATTTATGGGCTTCTGGAAGAACTTCATGGAGACATTCGACTTGACTGGACGAAAGGTGTACATCACCGGCGAATCCTATGCCGGACAGTATATTCCATATATTTCCTACTACATGCTGGAGGCCAACAACACCGAGTACTACAACGTCAAAGGCATCCAAATCAACGATCCCAGTATCAACCACGACAACGTTATGATCTATGCTCCTTCCGTATGGCACTTGAACGACTACGCAAACATCTTCAACCTCAATGAGACATTCATGAAAGACATCAACGAGCGAGCCGAGAAATGTGGCTACTTCGAGTGGATGGAGACAGCACTCACTTTCCCACCAAAAGGGCCGCTGCCGCCGGCTCCAAACGCATCCGCTCCTGGATGTGCAGTCTGGGACGATATCGTGACTGCTGAGATTTATATGTACGTTCTTTCCCACTTCAAGACACCTATTTCCTGCTAACAATTGTCAAGCAATCCTTGCTTCAACATCTACCATCTGACTGACTTCTGCCCTTTCCTCTGGGATGAGTTGGGATTCCCATCTCTCGGCTGGGGACCGAACGACTACTTCAACCAAAGCAGTGTACAGAAGGCGATTCACGCTCCACCAACCGACTATGTGATTTGCGGTGACGACTCTCTTGGACTATCTAATGGTCCTGGAGACCGCAGTGTCCCAAGTGCCCTTGGACCTCTTCCTCATGTGATCGAAAAGACAAATAACGTGCTCCTCGGCCATGGCTGGCTCGATTACCTTCTTTTCGCCAACGGCTCCTTGGCAACAATCCAGAACATGACTTGGAATGGCAAGCAAGGTTTCCAAAAGCGACCAACTGCGGACTTCTACGTTCCATATCCTTCCAACGATGCTGAGGTTATCAGCGAGATTCTGAACCAGCCAATTCCTCCCACTCCACTATTCACGAATCTGGCTGGAGCTGGTATCTTGGGCAAGACTCACACTGAGCGTGGGTTGACGTTCTGCACTGTCAATGGCGCTGGTCATGGTGAGCACGGACAAAGTAAATTCTGATGTTTGATGAATGCTGACCTTTGATACAGAAATTCCGCAGTACGTCCCGGGGGCGGCATTCAGGCAGCTTGAGTTCTTGCTTGGCAGGATCCCTAGCTTGTCTACCGTTGGACCTTACACGACTCAAGAAGGCGGCAAGGGCAATAAGACAGAGTCTTGAACGTGGCGAACTGATCATCGATAGTCGAAGGTTCTCTTCGATCAAGGATGTTTGGCACGATGCATGAATGAGTAATGAATGTAGAACAAGTCAATAGATCTGATCAAAATATGTATTAGATTTGGAGAAGATCGATTATGTGCCAAGCCTTCATTGAAAGGACTGTTGGTTGCCTTGTCGGAGATATTATTTTCTTCTCCACTGAGCCAGCTATTTCATATTGTCTTGCTGCTTTCGCCAATCTATGGATCCTCGCAAATGAGTCCCTGCTCAAGCTGGGATACAGTTAGTACATTCCAGTTCTCTGACTTGTAGCGACGACCGTTATACTCACAATCGGGAGAAGACAGCACTTAGCCTGCTGACCGATATCGGAGCACTGCGAGATGAATTGAGTCGTATTGGTGATGACTTCGGGTGCTGTTGACATAAGTTAGCAGGTCGAGGACGCGAAGAGTGAATGGAGTCTTACGATTGGCACAGTTCAAGTCTGCCACTCCCAACACATCTGTCGCACAGCATACGGGCTGGTAGCTTCCCGAGCAGACAGCAGCATCTTGTCTGGTGAACAGGCTTGGAGCAGCGCTCGTAAGAGAAGCGAAGGCGATAGCGAGGAGTTGGAACTGCATGATGAATATGTCGTAGTGGGTGGTATATTGATATTGAGTAATATGCTGGTATATTGATATTGAACAATCAGAGTTGAAATCAGAGGTTCTTAATTTTGTGATTTAAGGATTCGAGCGGGCGAGTCCAGTCCTTATATCTGTCTTCCAGACCGTATGATCTCTGCTGGCGCGTTTCGCATCTCGGGAAGACATCATCAATACTACTTAGAATCATGAAGTACTCGTCGACAGTCGACGTCAGATGCGGCCGAGATTGACTCGCTTCAGTGGTGGTGGCTTGTCGCTCAATTGTTCAAGGTCAAGAGGAGCCGCAAAGGGGATCTGCGTGCAAGTTCACTGGCTGTATCTGCTCTCAGGGACTTGCAAACAAAGAACGACCATTTGCCGAAGTCGATACGGCTTTCCAGGCGACATTGAGATCAACTGTCAAAGCCATCATTCGCCACTGGTGTGGATGTTTTGAACCAGGTCTATGCCTGGTCGGGTCCACCATTGGTATCGCCACGCCCTGAACGCCTAGCCGTCTGCTGCGCGTCCGTAAAGATGCTGAGGCTGAACAGAGCCGCTTCGTCAGGTGTAAATCTCCGGGATCGACGACCGTCGTGGAAATTATTGCCGCGTCAGAGTCCAGTACCTGCGTTGGAAGCCAGAGATGCCATCCCTCTTCGCTTGCAACATCCATGTGCACCTCGTGTGGCAATAGAGGTAATGCCGACACATATGGGCTTGGCCAAAGATGTTCCTGCGTCTAGCGCAGAAAACTAGGAGGGTTATAGATTGAAGTGATGTCTATAGTGGCAGAAATTCCTGTTTTTCCTTAGCGATCTGCAATATCCTTGCAATTCAGCCACGCGAGATTCGGCAAGAACTGCTGCGCTGTCAGCTCGACAAGAATCGTTCTTCGGAGAATTATCCATTCATGTTTATAGCGTAGCTGTCGGGTGTGGTGGTCATGTTGTCATGCTGACAACTTTCCAAACTTTTGGGAATTGGCTATGGACTTCACTCTTGCGATCGTCGCACTTCATGCAATCGAATGTCCCGTCCACGTACGTGTAAGTTACACGGAAACCAATCCAGCGACTTTCGACAAGTGGGTTGTGCAAGAACACGTTCTTCTTCAGGTATGAGGTCGTTGATTCACTAGAATGCATCCAATTGCGATCGTAAAACAGGGTCTGACCTGTTACAAGTCATCAGCATTTCGCAGATGTCCGGAGAAGCTCGTACAATGGACGGGACGAGTATCTATCCCGGCCTGTGAAGCGCCTTGATTGAGTATATGCCATATGCTCGCCATAATAAACTGGAAAAGGATCCGCCCGCAGTCCCGGTCCTATACCTTCATTTTCGCGCCTGATTGCAGGATCAGAACGTCAGCCCAATGCCACCATAGCCTAGAAAAGAATCGTCGGTCTCGTCTCATATCGTAAAGCCTATTCCTGGTGATCGGGAGGAGGAACTTTGACGTCGGTTGGATGAGACTCCGCGTGCGCTCTCGCTGGTGTTTCCAGTTCTTGGACGGTCTCAGGTGACAATTCTGCTGCCCCTCTAGTACTTTGCCTGCGCTTTGCATCTCCATTAGGATCGTTCCATGCCGACCAGCTGCTCATCTCGTGGCCTTTGGGAGGTCGCAAGGAGGTGAGGGTGTCGTTGTTGATGGCAGCAAGCCTCCTCCTATCACGAACGAGGAGAAAAGACAGGACAGCAATGACCACCAGCAGAGGAACACCAATTCCAGCGCCTACACCTGCCATTGCGGCGGCGGTATAGTCTTTGTTGCTGTCCGGTAGCGTCATATTGGTGGCGTTGGCGGCAATACGTTGATCTATTCCAGCAGCTTCCATGGCTGATGTCAATTGGGAGGATCGAAGGATAAGGCCATCCGCGTTATCGATGGAGAATGTAGAAGAGGAGACGCGACAATTATCGGGAAAGAAGCCGCAGGTGAATGTCGAATTCGAGCACGACATCAGGCCGAAGCCTCCGCTTGGATTATCTATCATTGTCAGTCTTTCAATTTGCATTGGTAATTCGTTCTCACGCACCATTCTTGCAGTATTGCGCACATGCGTCGGATGTCCAGTTCCGATCCGTGCAGCTTCCTCGACTCAGCACGCCGCTATCCAGGCAGAGACCATTTTGTCTGTTCCAATGCGTCAGTGCTACATCCCAATGGTGAAGCTGCTGTTGACCTTTGAACCTACAGACAGAAACCAAAACTTGTACAGCAAGCTGATGCGGGTGCCGAGCTATTGCATGGCACATCTGGTGCCGCAGTACCGTCTGGATAGTAACATTGTTGAGCGCCAACGAGAGTCAACACGCTCGCAAGCAGCACTAAGGAAATAGGCGCAAAACTCTTCGAGTGAAGCATTGCATGGGCGATGATCTACACAGCAGGAGTTTCGACACGTGGGCGCGGTGGTGAGGGTGAAGTCAGAGACTTATGGTTGAGGAGAGAAAGGCCAGGAGACACCCGAACACTGTCCAGGGCGTTCGTGTGACTGCTGCTCCGGTAGCATGAACCCAGCAGGTTCAAAACTCTGAGCTTACAATAATATCCACCGCTGTCTTCCGATTGCCCACGACATGCATCTGGATAAGTCCGATCACGAGAGATGCCATCTGAATGTTTTCAACGATCTTTCCATCACCACGTCGTTTGCAACCTCAGATACGTGGAGATGTTGCAGATTCACGGAATAGAAGCAGCAGATACACGGCATTGTGTAAGATGACCCGAGAGGTCGTGCCGACGCAAGTACCGTGCGATAATGCTCCCTGGTGGGATCCAGACTTGGTCCTGGTCGAACTGACGGCATGGCGGGCATACCGTGGTCGAAATCGCGAGGAGTTGGCAGGGTAAATTGGCATCACCCCAGAACTCTGATCGTTGCGCCCATCTTCCCGCCGTACTCGTAAACCACGAAGGTCAGCCAGTGGCGAGTAGCATGGCATGAAGAGTGCCAAGTTTTGAATGATAAGCGGTATGCGAGATTGCTATAGACCACTATCACTGCCAAGGCAGATGCAAGGTAGTTGTAGAATTGGGGATATGCCGTGCTGTCTGAGCGCCCACGGTAATCGCCATCTGCTGACAGTCCTATGCCATTGCTTGCGGCCGCAAGCACGGCGCTTGGCCGCGTTCATGCTGGCGCTGTTGAATTGCATCGCCAGTTTGCTGTGTCGCAGGGAGGCAGAGCAGGCCTTCGAGATGCAAAAGTTGAGTTACGAAGTGGAGAGACCAAGGGAGTAGGTAGCACCCCGAGTTACCCGGCGCCAAGCTTTGGTACAGTAAGCACAGCTGAGATGACTACCCCCTGCAGGTGACGGTGACTGCCAACACCAACTTCGACCTTGCCATGCACAGCTATATATATGGCGTAAACCGTACCAGTGGCTTTGCGAACGCTCAGCCTCTCCAAGACCTCGCGACTTGCAGATCTGCCGAGATGGCTTCAGACAAATCCACGTCTGCCAGCACCAGAGGTACAGAGCAACGAAGGCCAAGAGTCACGTGCTTACAACCACCAGTTTAATTTCGTTAAATCTCAATCTTCTTTTCGTACCCGTACCGCCAAGCAAGGACATCTCGCATCGGAGTGCGAGCAACAAGGCTGGACGCGTCCGAGGCTTGATGTCAATGGTCGTTGCACGAATGGCAATGTTGAAGGCTCCATCATCTCGATCTAATATAGAGGGTAAGCTTGTCTGTGTTGGAAGTGAGCCTCACCTCTCTTGGTCTGCTTCATTTGTTGCCGCTTTTCGACACCTCTATACACGACGTAGAAGGTCTAGGACTCGCGATGTTCTGGAACTTCTCCAGCAGCACCCTGGATGTCAAAGGTGGTAGCAGGGTAATTATCCAAGTCACCCAGCCTCGGTCGCGATCGATTTGGATAATGGATACCCGATTTGAAGGCCTTGGCAATGGACTGCCGACTATGCTTGCGCAGCACAGATCAGCAAATTTCAAGCTGTTTCATGAGTATGCTAACGTTGACTACACGGTGTATGCCTTGGGCTCGACATCTAGCACTCCAACTTCATCCTGCGACGAAAGATCAGTGCCCTCGAGCATCTGAGCATGCTCCTGGAGCACGAATGGAGAACTTCCCGTCTGCCTAGGCTGCGGGAACGCCATATGCGTGGCCCAGTACACGACCAGAGCGACCGAAAAGCCGTAGAAATAAGTAATATCATAGATATGGTCCCAGCCGTTTCCAGATTTGGTTCCCTGGATCGACCTCGCGAAACCTGGAAGGACTGGCCAGATTCCCATAGTCCAGGCAGCAAAACCACGCCAATTGAACCCATGAATGCCCCAATAAGCACTTGAGGCATTAGCGGTATACAGGTCGCCAACGTGGTAGTCTCTTTTCCGGACCAAGAAGTAATCGCTGACAATGATGCCAGTCATGGGCGATAAAAATACAGACCATCCGCTGAGAACGTTGATGAACGTCGTGGGGCGCGACACATACTGCCAAGGACATATCGCCACTGCGATGATGGAGAGGAAGTATGTTCCCCTTCGAATATTGATCCATTTCGGACATAGCGCTGCCAGATCCATACCAGCTGAGACGGCATTGAGGATGACACACAGCATGACTTGACTGCAGAAAAAGCCGAGCCCGGCAAAGAAAGTACCTGCTCTTGCCGCTGGGGTCAAAGAGGTCTGCTGCACATGGAGCAGCAACTCAAATGGATTCCACAGATAGGTGCCGTACATTTCTGCAGTCGCTGATGTGATCAGGAGGCCGCATACAGCAGTGATGGTAATGGTCAAAGGAGCTGTGATGAGCTGCCCAAACAAAGCGGCATTCGGCGTCCTAGCATATCGAGTCCAATCACTTTGGCCGAGACAGCCTGACGCTTGTGACCCGATAATCGACTGGAGACCGTATACCGCAGCCCATGAGAGTTTTGAGCCCTGAACGGTTGAAGGCGTGTGCATGAGCGGACCGGCGCCACCATTCGCACCAATAGCCCATCCAAGGATGCCAAACAGTGTACATGTCATCATCACAAAAGTGATCTGTGCATTGTCAGTGATCTTGGCCCATATATGATGCGAGCCTATACTTACCCTCAGCGGAATGATTAGCTTCTCAGGCGGCACCATCAGAAAAGGAAGAAACAACACCAGAAACACAAAGAAGCTAATCAAGCTCGAGGTGTCCACATTCGCAGATTCCGGCAGTGTATTTTTCAAAAGCACAAACTTGGGTCCAATGATCGCGCCAAGAATGATTTTGATCGACTGTCCGCCCCAATATAGCTGGATGCCGAGCCAAATGATCGCAGTCATGATCCGATTCAGGACAGGCCAGAAACCACCTCGCATACCCCACGACGCCCTGCACAGGACCGTGAAGCCAAGATGCTGATGCGAGCCAGGCCAGCCGGCAATGACAGCAATCATCGCACTAATGAGCGAAACTCCAACCATCAAGCCCATAGCCTGCGGCACGCTCAATCCAAGAGCAAGCAACGATGAGCCGGATGTCCATGCTGTTGTATTGATGCCCGCAATCACCCAATAGCCCGCAAAGTCCTGCCAGTTATATGTTTGTCGATCTGGTGGTATAGGGATCAAGTCGCGATTGCACCACTAGAGCAATAAGCATTTAGTCAGTAGCGGTACTCAAAGACATGGTCGAAAAACGCACGAATGTGTTGTGATAGCCGGCATTCTCGTCAACCGGACACTCCAACCGCTTTGCCCAGAAGCGGGCCTTCTGCTTCGTTTCCTTGGATACCATGTCGAAGTTCGAGGCTTAGTCAAGGTGAGACGATGCCATGTCCTGGCAGGCTCGCGTGACAGTTCCGGGATGATGATGATCTAGACCGTTCGATGCTTTTGCTGCTTTCTGAAAGACCCTTTGCAGCAACCGCTTCTAGTCAGTACTAAACCCTCTCTTCAAGCAATGCTATCGGATCCCGAATGTCTATCGCCAGCACTTGCGTTACCCCAGATTAGATTAGTACCCCAGGTGGATGTGTGGCTGGTTGTTAGGATGTTCAAAGCTCGTGGAGTGCATGTGAATTTGAAATGCAACCGCTCGCGGTACTTTTTCCACGCCGGGAGGTGAAAGAGTGTCGTTGCAACTGTCATGTATAACCGCATCTGCTTACACATTTCTCGCGTACTTGGGTGGCGCCAAGTACCAAGATCTCAGCCCTTTGATCATCTCGCCGATCAATCCTACAGGATAGGCTTCGGCGAAGGTGGAGCTATGCCTATCAGAGGCGAAGAGGTTCCAACCTCACTGCTACACCACAGAAATCGTCAGCGTCAACATCGGCGGCAAGATCACGGGATCGGGCAAGGTACAGCTGCCGCGTCGTGATAGTACGGACTTCCAAGTTCGGATAACGATTGACCGAGAAGAGCTTCGAGCTTTCGACTTCACCTGCTCGCCGGTTCGTCGAGATAGCTGAAACAGCAGTATATCAACATCATAAGCAAAACATCAGATAAAACATCAAGACACAATGGGGTCCATCAGCGAAGACCATCTGCCCGGGACCGTCAGTTCCACAATCCCCATAATTGACTTCTCAAAATGGTACTCCGCCACCTCGCTCACAGAAAAGCTCTCAGTCGCAAAAGAGCTCATCTCAGCATGTCAAGATCCAGGATTTGTGTACATCATCAACCATGGTGTGTCCCAGGATCTCTTAGACCAAGCCTTTGCAACTGCAAAACATCTCTTCGATCTGCCAATGTCTGAGAAGATGAAAGCGCCACATCCAGATGGTCCGGACGTACATCGAGGCTACTCGCGCCCGGGTTTGGAGAAAGTGAGTCAGTATATGGATGGAGATAAGAAGGTTGGGGAGGAGTTGAGAAGTGTGACGGATGTCAAGGAGAGTTATGAGATTGGGAGTGAGGAGTGCCCGAATCAGTATAATGTTTGGTTGCCGGAGGAAACGTGAGTATTGATTGGACCCTGAGGATTGGCATCCAGTATTGATGCATATCGTGAACAGATATCCCGGCTTTCGAGAATTCACTACCAAGTTCTTTTGGCACTGCAATGAAGCAGCGCAAGAGATTCTTCGGGCGATTGCTGTAGGAATTGAATTGGACGACCCGGATTTCTTGATCAAGTACCACAGCGGGCATAATAACCAGCTAAGACTCCTGCATTATCCTCAAGTCCCTGCCGAAGACATGGAGCAGGGCAAGGTTGCAAGGATCTCGGCACACAGCGACTGGGGAAGTATCACGATGCTTTTCCAAGACGATTGCGGTGGACTGGAAGTTGAGGACAAGCATGGAAACTTTGTCCCTGCAACGCCCATCAAAGGTGCTTGCGTCATGAACGTGGGCGACCTTCTCATGCGCTGGAGTAATGACAAGCTCAAATCAACACTCCATCGTGTGACGTTGCCTCCGCTGTCGGACAGCTATGATAGCAGCTCTGGGAAGAGGATGACCAGGGCGAGGTATTCGATTCCGTATTTCGTGTCACCAGATCCAGATTCTAGAGTCGAGTGCTTGCCAGCTTGCATTGACGCTCAACATCCTGTGAAGTATGAGCCAATCTCGCAGGATGAGTACAGGAGGATGAGGGCCAAGCTGCAGTATAAGAAGACTGAAGTTGAAGCTGGACCTGCACCAGTGGCAGTTGCTGGGTGACGCCGAGACACCGAAACCACGGATGTTCGTTTCGTGTAGTGCTTCTTTGTATGATTGTGTAACAGCGCTATGAAGTGCTCGAAGTCGCTATGTTCTCCCAATCAGCTTGATCCCACCTTATGTGTCATAGGTCTCAACAGGTCAACCATGCCATTCGGTATGGTATCCAAAAGCTGCAGCTCGGCTTTCACATTCAGCATCAGCATCAATTGGAGTTCCTGTCGTGCTTCGTGGTCCTCCGTGGTGGATTCATCACTGTTGTTGAGCATGCTGGCAGCCTTCTTGCGATCCCGAGGCGTAAGGGTGAGCAAGCCTTGAGCAGCACGGGAGTCTGTTGCTGCGAGAGAAAGGTGCTTGCTGTGCAGTCCGAGTCTTTGCAATTGAGGAAGTGCATGCTCTCCGCTCTCGTGAGCCAAAGCCTTTGAGCCATGCTTATAGACCGATAGAATGGCGATGCCATCCGGGTCGAAGTCAGCCAGTCCACAAACAGGCGGAGATGCAAATCCATTCTGCGGCGACGCGGTGCTGAGGAAGCGCAACAATGCGCGAGTTGACAGGTCGGGGTAGCCTTTGCCGGTGATTATGATGCCCCGACTGGAAATCGTGCTCCATAGATCAGAACCAGCAATAGACCGAAAAGTTGCTTCCTTCTCGATGACGAGGATCCATTCCACCCTGACCATATTGATGCTGAGAATCTCTTTCAATGTCGGCACCAGAATGCCTTCTTTGTTGGAGGCAGCATCGATGATTGAGCCGTCTCTGCGACATAGTTCCAGAGCACCAGCGACAAGACCTTTCGCTGCGGCAGCAACATTGAGCCTGGATCGGGAAATGCCAAAAGTGAAGGCGATATCGTCAACGTAGCGATCCACGTGAGACTGACTTCCGAAGAGTGCCGGATCGCGGTAATACATGTCTCTACTGAAGTGAGCAGCAATGCTATGTAACTCTAGAAAGCGGTGTGTTACCTCTTCGAGATGGTCACATCGTTACGTAGTGCTTCATGGATCAGCTCCATGATTCGAAGGACAACAGCTGTGGAGTGAAGTCAGTGCAGCTCTTAAACGTGGACAGAAGAATCATACAGAATCTCCATGCTTCGTCCTCTGTTTTGCCTGGATATCGTAGTGTTCTGGTGCTGTAGGTGGTTATATCTTCAGACTCCGTTCTCGAACGCGAGTACTTGCCACGCGAGGACTGTCGGCGTGTCTTCAAGGTAATGCTAATTTCGTTCTTGTCATTCAGTAGAGCATCGACCATTTGCTCCATGACAGCCTCAATCTTGTCAATTACGTCGCCACTGCAGCATTTAGCAAGATTTCCGAAGTCAGTCTATGGGTTTGCTGTACTTGGGGTAGACTTTGTCTACAAGTGGTTGGCTTGACATTGGAGGTGCATGATCTGATGCTTGCTCCCACAATGCTGCATCGAGAGACGCGTCGACTTGCTTCTCAAGGCCATTCTCGTGGTCAATGTCTGGGTTGTCAGCAGCTGGGTCGATTAGTAACCCTTGCGAAGAGGGCGGGAGCAAATCGGCCATGTCGAAGAGGTCTTCGAATTCATCTTCATCCATATCCATTTCGTTGATACTTGAGAAGGAATACAGGAGAAGCAAGAGCCGTGAGAGAGGGAAGGAGAGGTGGAGCACCGGCGCGAACCCTGTTCTTGGCAGCCTTGACGCGCCTTCCGAGCTTCGACGCGTTCCACTGCAACCACCAATTCACTACACTTCGACATTCACTCACCCGCGCACTACATGTTCGTTCTGCCTAGTTCCCCGCTGCGTTCTACATAGACACCCAATGGCGGACGTGCTCTCTTCGCCACTCGCACCTTCAACTTCTCCTCGGAAACGCCCAGCACCATCCGACGAGTCACCAAGAAGAGTCCCGCTCAATACCAAAGGCACGCAATTCATGATGCCGACGCCGCCAGATACAGAGGAGTCCAGCAATGCCAGCCCGGATGGGAGCATCAACAATGACGAGCGGAAGCGCGCAGCATCTCCAGCTCCCAGCGTGAGCACCATTGCCAGCAGCATCGAGGTTGTGTCAAGCAATGCCGTGCCCAGTTCGAGTACCACGACCGCGACTGCAACGCAATCGACCATGCCTGCCTCTACATCTACCACTGGACCTCCACCGGCCAAGCGACGCAAGTTGACACCTGCCGAGAAGGTCGAGCAGGCGCGAGCGAAGGAAGCCAAGGCACGCGAGACTGCCGAGAAGAAAGCGCTAGCCGAGCAGAAGAAGGCCGATGCAGCCGCCGAGAAAGCCCGTAAGGCAGAGGAGAAGGCGCGGAAGGACGAGGAAAAGGCGGAAGAGAGGGCACGCAAGGACGAGGAGAAACGCGCCAAGGACGAAGAGAAGCGCGCCAAAGCTGAAGAGAAGGAAGCCAAGAAGCGCGAAAAGGAACTCGAGGAGGAACGTAAGGTACAGGAGAAACTGGTCAAGGAGCGCAAGCAGATGAGATTGGGCGCCTTCTTCGCGGGCAAGCCGACAACACCTGCCAAAGGCGGCAATGATGGCGGCGAGGACCAACCACGAACTAGGCGCAAGTCGTTGTCCCTCGAGCCCTTCGACGCTGTGGCAGACCAGATCCCATCTTTCGCATCGCCTGCTAAAGGCACTCCACCTCCTACATCTGCCAAGAAACCCGCTGTGAGTGACTACAAGCGAAAGTTCTTACCATTCGAGCTTCCCGCCACTGGGAGACTGGCACCAGTTCCAGATCATTCCGAGGCCGACCAGGCACGATTCGATCACGAGCTGAACGACCCGTCAATTCAAGAAAAGTATGACCTCGGCCTGGTAACATCGTATGCTAGTGTCAACAACTATTTCGAGGGAGAGAGGAGTGTGGTTCGAGGGTTTGGCTTTCCGAACATCGAAAAAGTGGTTGACAATCTTCGAGGAGTTTCGAGCCAGCCTATTGATCTGACTGGAGAAACATCAACAGAATCAGGCGTCGACGTTCTTTCGAGAGTTCCTATTAGGCTCATTCAGTTCGACGAGGACGTGCGCCCTGGCTATCAGGGCAGCTACACTAAGATCACATCCCCCAGGACTGTGCGAAAGATGCGCCGCAATCCATTCACAAAAGCACGTCCAGACACGAACTACGACGTCGACTCCGAAGCAGAATGGGAAGAGCCTGAAGAAGGCGACGAAGAAATCCTAGACGATGATGAAGACGAAGCCGACAGTCAAGCTGATGCTGGCGAGATGGACGATTTCTTGGACGATGAGGAAGAAGTAAAGACGAAGCGGAAACTGATCACGGACAGTCTGGCACCGGAGAACACAGGTTTGTGTTGGGAGAACGATGGTGGACGCATTCGTGTTGTGGACGGCGTGGATGTCAGTGATCAGCCGAAGGCACTATCAGGAATGCGACTCGGATTTCTGCTTCCTGGCTTCTCGGGCATGACTATCGATCCCTTCTCTACGGCATATTGGGAGAAGCCCGTGCCTGTGCCCGTTGCGCCCGTCGTCGTCGAGACGCCCCCTACAAACGGTCTCATGGCACCACCACGCCAACCGCTCCAACCAAAGCTCAACTTCTCAGGCACCCAGGCCGAGCATTTGATCTTGATCGGAGCAGCCGAAGGTCAGAAAGGTCCCATCACGAGCCTCGCAGCCTCTCAGGCCGCTAAGCGCGGGCCTAAGCCGGCTCCAAGGATACTGAACAAGGAGGACCTTGAAGAGTTCAAAGAGGCAGTAATCGGTAGCCCTCTCGGCAAGCTTGAGCTGCTTAAGGGACTGAAGAACAGGTGAGCAACGACGCATGCTGATATCAGGTGTTACAAGTACTAACAGGTATCCAGATTCCCGAGAATTACGAACGAGACAATCAAAGAGAATCTGAGCACTCTCTTTGCACAGAAAGGCACCGGAAAAGCGAAGCAATGGGTTTTTGTCGGCGACTCATGAACAGACCCTGTATCTTGTTGATGTGGTTCCTGTACAGTATCTGCACCAGAAGCATCGCATTTTGATGGAAGGCGTGGCGCGAGTTGCCGATGCGGACCACAGGCATTCGCATGAAAATCTTTAATGAAGGTATGGTAAGGACAATGTAACGATACAGCGCAGATACAGAAAGATCTTGGCATCATGTCGACTCGCAAGAACCCACGGCAGTCTCATCTCGGTCAAACGAAGGGAAAGCCTCCGCCTCCTCAGCGCTTGTCTCCTCCCCATACTGTCCGACCGAACGCTCCTCGTCAGTAGTACTGTCACCTCTCTCAGCTCGTTGGCTCGACATACTCTCCTGATACCGCATCTCCTCATCAGTGGTGCTATCACCTCTCTCAGCTCGTTGACTCGACATAGAACTACTCTCCTGATACCGCATCTCCTCCTCGATCCTCTTCTGCTCCTCGTCTCTCCTTCTCCTTCGCTCTTCAGCTCTCGCCTCAGCTGCAGCCTTTCTCTGCTGTTGCGCTTCCCGCCATCTCCTTTCTCTGTCTTCCTCTCGCTTTTTTGCGTGGGCTCTCATAATTGCTTCCTCACGACATGTGCAGGGTCGGAAGAAATCGCCCTCACAGACTAAGCAGAAGATGTCTGAGGCCATTTGACTTTCTACGGATCGTAGGGGTATGTCGGCTTCCCAAGTGGATTGGTCGGATGCATTTCGGCGAAGTGGTTGTTTTGGTTGCGTCTGTTCGGGCTGTGCTTCTTGTTGTGGTGGAGGTGGAGCAGCTGTCGTTTCTTGCTGTGTTGCTTGTTGTGCCGGAATCTTGCCCTTGCCTTTGTCCTTGCCATTCGGATTGGTTATATTTTCGCCAGTGAAAGTATCTCGTCTTGTCGGTTCTGGGTAGTCGTTGTCCTCTGGTACATAGGCGGCGTCGGGACACCATATTGGGATTCTTGTAGGCATCTTTGCTTGCTTGCTATAGCTGTTGGTAGTGATAGTGAGTGTAAGATCTGTAGTCGTTAAGAGGTATTGTGCGTGCAACGAAATTCAATACTTATCGCTACCAAGAATTTCTACAGAGGCCATGTGTTCGTAGTGAAACCCAATAAAGCTACCCATCATCTTCGTCTCCCTCCATACCATTCAAAATCATGCCATCCCCAGATTTACCTTCCATTTGTAAAGCCAGCCTCTCCGTCATCTTCTCTTCGCTGCTGCTCGCTGAGCTAACACTTTCGATTCTCTGTCGACCTCGTGAGCTTCTCAGCGGCGCTCTCGCGAGTGATTCAGGAGTACCATTCGGGGTATCAAGAATGTATGACTTTCCGTCTTTGCGATTTGTGTACGCAACGTAGGGCGGAGAGCTTCGGCCACGGAACGCGTCGGGTTCTTCGACCCATTCTTCCATTTCTGGTCCTTGTGTGGACTTGTTACTGGTATTTGCCTGAGCGGACATGGAACTGCTGGTCACGAGCTCGCGCTGGCCGACCAAGTGTTGTAAGTCATGGGCTGGTTGCTCGAGCGGTTCCACCGTGAGAGCAGTATTGGGTTCTGGATCCCTCAGTCTTTGGGTCAGTATTGCTGTGAGTCCCGCAACCTGTGTTTGCAGGTCGTTCATCTGTGACTTGAGTTGCTCCACGTCGCGCTTATCCACTGTTGGATTTGGCGTGGTTGGAGTTTGTCCTTGAACTCCATGGTTGCAACAAGAAGGCTCATTCCCCGCCAGTGCCATTTCAATCCAGTCGTCGTGCTTCCAAGAGTTTTCTGACTTCACGGATCGATTGACCGTGGTCCAGTCGCCTTTTCTTCTGTCCCCAGGCGAAGTCGGAGGGGACTCTACGTTCCACGTCCGTGCTGCATCCAAGGCCCTCGCTTCGGCGCGCCGCTGCTGCGCACTTTCGCTCGTAGTGTGAGCCTTTTCCTTGCTGGTTGATCCAGAAGCGATTGGCGACACTACTGCCCTAGGACAGTCATGTCTGACGTTGGGTTCAGTCTCAGGGCCGCCGCGATTACTGACAGGTACGGATGCACCAGGAACCACTATCTCACCCTCATTATCTGCTTGAGGCTGTGATATCGTATCGAGTAAAGGGACCGTTGGAGACACATCTTCAACTCCAATCGCAAGTCTGCTCGCATTCAAGAGCTCGCGAGGATCAGCGGGTGGATCAAGCGACACCTTGAAGATTTTCTCATCCACAGCAAGCAAACAAGCAGGCTCGTGATCTTGGCTTGGAGTGTAACCAGAAGCTGTGGGCTCATGCGTAAAGGGGGCGCCACCGAGTTCCGCCCCAGTATTGCCACGTGGGACGTATGACCAGTCTTCATCTGGCCATGAGTATTTTCTTTCAAGCGGCTCAACGGCATCGTCCGAATCATCTTGAGGCCCATAGATAGCCTGACGCTCGATTTCGAAGGCTCTGCAAGCAATCTCTCGTTGAGTGAAAGCTCGACTCTTCCTAATGGCTTCTGAGAGTACGATCGACTGTCCCTGTTTCATTGCATCGCTGGAGATGTGCCTAAACTTAGGTTTATGATCCAGTGCAAGGTCGATATATCGGAGCACGTCGTATTCCAGCATCCGGATCTCTCTAGGACAGAGTGGAAGCACAAGTCTGATTGCATTAATACCCGGCAACTCCAGTCTGGTTGAGTCGACAAGCACGACGTTTTCAGGCCCGACTTCAGTACCATGTCCAAGTTGCACAGTAGTGTGGACATTCGGCGTGCCAAGGAGAAGAATGTCATCGTGCGCAAAGCCCTCATTAAAGAGATTGCCGTCCATAATGCCACATCGACTCTCCAGCCTCGGTCCATGCAGGACATGCGGTGCATGCTCCGGTTCATGAGGCACTGGCCGGAGGTCAGCTGGTGTATGCGACTCTGGCGGCGTAGTTGCTCTCGGTGCAAAGAGTAGCTCAAGATCCCCGCTACTCCTGCCAAAGTGGACAAATCGTCCGTCCTCTACGACAGGACTCATCGGTGGCGGTAGGTCCTGTGCTCCCTGTGAATTGTTTCCAAGGATGTCTAAACCTGGTTCCAGTGGCAGCACACCGGCCAGGCCTCGATCATCGCGAAGCAAAACTCCAGAAGCTGACGGCTCGCCGTTGTCCTCGCGGTGTTGCGGGACGTTATCGAAGGTAGAAGGGGTCGCCGCGAGCAGCATTTTTGAATAACGCACAACCAATTTCAGGTCTTTCGCCAGTGCAACCTCGTTCGCGTTGGCTAGTTCTGATTGCTCCAACCGCTTGGCGGTTTTCTCAAAGAACACACCTAGATGTTCCATCGCCTCAATCGCAGCCGAGAAATCAAATGTGGTGTTCTGATCAAGAAGCGGTATGAATCGTGGTACCGCATCATTTGCAAGTCCGCAAGCATAATAGTGTAGTCGCTTTGACAAATGATTCATGTTCTTGTAGACAGGCAAGGCGATCATCACCATGCCTTTGCAGAATCCTTGGCGGATGAAGATGGACAAGTTCGTGAGCTGCTCGGCCACTTCCCGTGGGCTTCTGTTGTCGTCCATGCTGCTAGCACTGCCAAGAACAGCTGCCAAGCTGGTCTCAATGTCTGCAGAATGGCCGGAAATGCTCTAATCGAAGGCAGACTTCACGGTCTTGGCGAAGACTTGAATGTCTTCCCGATGTGGTGGAACGTGTCTTTCAAGTTGGTCGACAAGGTAATATTTGTGTCGCAGGGTATGACTTTCTGGCTCCAGATAGAGTATCTCCAGCAACGGTGGGAGAGTAGTAAGAGCGGGCTGTGTGCGAGCGAGCTGTTGTTGGTAGCGGAGGCTATGCTCACGAGCAGCAGGACTCCTGTTATCTTCATGTTTTGCAGTAGTGTATGCACCTTTGAGGTTGCAAACGCTTGTGAAGAAGGGGTGCTTGATATATAGTATGATCGCACTGCGCAGCGTGGTCAATTATGATCATTTCCTGTACACGTACACGGCAAACAGCGTGCTTCCAAGCACGCGTGAATATCACAGCAGGGTATCTTCGCATTATAGAGCAGTGTAGAGTGATGATGCCCATCACCAGGCCACCAGGTCATGCCTCAGTACAAGTACGGCACGAACTTATAAGGCGTCTTTGCCTCGTACGCTCTAAACTTGTCACCATACTGTGAGATTCCGTATTAGCGAACAAACGGCTATGAGCGCAGCATTTACTAACCTTCTGCTCCATGTACCGCTGATGTTCGGGAATGGAGAATTGTATAAACTGGAACGAGAACAGGGCAGCCACTGCTGTGCCATACACCCAACCTCCAGCAGCCAGCGCAAATCCTGCACGCCATACTGTGTATCCGAAGTAATTGATGTGCCTCGACAAGGCCCAAAGCCCGCCCGTATAGACCTGCCCTTTGTTCTGCGGATCTTTCTTCCATATATGGCGCTGCTCTTCCGATAGCCACTCTATGAATATTCCCGTGCCATACATCATCGAGCCGACAATGAGCGGAGTCTGAGGGAAGTGCTCGCCGTTTGCACTCGCGGAAGTCTGCGCGCATACGAAGAAGAGCGTGTTTAGCGAATTCATGACCAAATTGAAGGCTCCCACTTGCAGACCAAATGCCGGCAGCATACGTTCCTGATTTATTGCCGTCACCCAATAGTTCTGTTTGAGCATCGAGCCTACCGACATGGCAAATATGATGCTTCGATAGGGAGACAGGCCAAGTCGATCGAGTGGTGTATGCGTGATGAGAGGTGGCCCGGCAGCTAATGTCGTACCTCTGAGCTTCTCGATGAGACTTCTGCCCCAGTCGTGCTTGAGGAACTGGTATTGTATGAATGGATCGGCGAGCCGCGAGCCAACGAATGCAAGTGTTCCTAGACCATCATATCGCTTATTTCCTCGTTGTATTGGGCCATCACTATGGCTCTTTGCGTTATCCGACATGTCTGAATACTGGAAGGTGGTTCGAGAATTGAGGTTGCAAGGGAATCGACGTAGCATACCTACCTCCTACCTGCTAGAGCTACCACGCCGTCTGTCCGTGGAGCGGAGTTCGGCTAGGACCATTATGACATCGCGCCGGTAAGTGATCCTTTCGGTACAGCGTCTTCGCACCGCCGAGTGCTAGTGGATCCCGACCCGTCGACTTCACATTGGCTGGAGGCTTCCCTCTCAGCACAGAAACGTTGCGGGAACGGGACCCACTAGCACTCGGCGGTGCGAAGACGCTGTAGACTTTTGCTACTTCATCAGGCCGGTGAAGCGTGCTTTCGCTTTTACTCGCGCGGTGCAACATTGTCAGAAGGCCAGGATGTAACGATGTTGACGGCGAAGGTCAGGTTAGCTGAGGTGGTTGTTTGGACTTGCCGACAAGGATGAAAAGTGGATCCCTTCCTTCCATCGCCTCCGACCACCACACTTGATTGAAACCACCTCGCCCTTTGCTCTTACATCCACAGCAGTATTCTCCGCAATGCAACACTCTCATGTTTGTCCTTCTCCGGTCGATCTCCTGAGCGTCGGGACCAGCTCTCACAGCTGCGCCTGGAGCTCGTTGCACGATCCCTTGGTTCGCGCCTCAACACGAATCATTATTCGACACCATTGACATGTACAGCTGCTCCACCAGATCCGCAGCTGCACGCACATGCGTCTGCGACGAACGATCATACGTATATACGGGTACGGCCCACCATTGAACATAGAGAGTTTCGAAGCTTCCATTTTCGCGAGCCCCTCCGCTCAAGAGCCAGGATGATTCTCACTACAGCCTGTAAACATCCCAGACATGAGCTTCGAACCGAGTGTACCGACAAACTATACAATCGAATCGGGCTCTGTCACGGGAATCGGAACCTCATGGGTAAGATAATTATAAGTACAGCTGGTCAGAACACCTACTCCACAGCTTACCATAGTCACCAATTACCATTGCGGCCTCTCAGCAAGCTTCGCCGTCCTACTACCATGGCTATTCGTCTCCGAGACAAAATTTTACCCTTTGTACCATTCCTTACCCTGGTGGTGTTGGTCATAGCAGGGGCTGTGTACACTGTGTACAAGTAGTCGCGCCACCAAAATGAATTAATGACGGACGACTCGACCTCTACATATCGCTCGCTACAATAATCTTCTTTCGCTACACCAAACTTTCACTTCGGATCAGCAACAGCCAGAATGTACATCTCCAGCTTCCTCACCATGAGCCTCATGGCCATCGCGTCAGCCAGACCATCTACTCCACGAGACGAGACCAAGCCAAAACCTTGCACACCACCACACAGCACCCTCTGCGGAAGTCCCGAACTTCTGGACCCAAAAGATTTTCCATCGGACAGATTCGTCATCCTCGACTTCGACACCGAGCCAGGATACTTCAGGCCGGTAATCAAGCAAATACCAATTGAATTCAGCGTGAGACCACACGAAGACTTGAAAATAAATGCAAGCTCCGTCTCCTTTTCCAAAGACACGTTCAAGAATTTAGGGCCAGACGACCATGTTTTGTGTCAAGTCTTCGAAGATAAAATGTTGGCTACCAAGGGAAGTCTGTCGAGTGAAGGAGAGGTTTTACCGTGGACTGTAAATAAGTGGGCGACTGAACCGGTCTGGGGTGTCTATTGCGTGAAAAATGGAGGATTTTCATGATCGTGATCAATCCTACTGGCGTTTTATGGGATTTTGTGAGCAGCGACATTAGCAAGCGAAGGGCGGGAGCTGTTCAGAATTACGGCAAAAAATCTTGATGAGATGAGCGATTTCGTTTATCTTGAATTGAAATGTCAATCCAAAAATAACATACTTGAATCTGTAAATGTCTGCTCGTGCAAACCCTACGTACTGCTCGCCACTTCCGTCTCTCGTTGCGTGACTGGTCTCACTTGCCACAGTCCTGCCTCTATACTTTTCGGTCGTTGTTGCCCATCTGGAAGTAATGCTCTGGCCACTCGAGACGCAAGTTCCTCCTGACCCAGGCCTTTTCCATTTAGTCCGGAAAGATAATTCCTTGGCTGCGATCTACCATATCATAGCCAGCTTCTATGAATGAAATCTTCACCTTCCGAGGACTCGGACATTTCTTTGCCACATAATGTCGGATGTCTTTCATTCGCAGCACATCATGGCTCCCAAGACAGCCGGACCATCCGCCTCTGTGGCCTGTCCAGTTGAAGTGAGTTTTCGTTTCGTTACAAGCACACTCCACCACAACGTCCACGTCAAACACTGGCGTATCAGCGAGCTGCATATTGTCGCAGCTCAAACGGCGGTAATCGCAGAAACTCACCCGACATATCTGCTCAGTGAATTCTAGTCCCCCGCCATAGTTGGCACGCTGATCCAGCTTTCGAGAGCGCTTGGCGTCGATCTCCTGTAGTAGCAGTCTGTTGAAGCGGGCCTTCTGGGCGTAGACCGGTGGCGGGGAGTAGCGTGTGTTGAGGATGGGAAATCGGACGCAATCTATAATATGACTGCCGAAAGTCTCAAGGAAAAGCGGCCACGAGCCATGAATGCTAAAGCCCATGACCCACGAAGCTTTCGGTCCCTCAGCTTCGGGATAGATCATCTTCTGCAAGGCCGTGGATCCTTCGATGTTGTCTTTCCAGCTACGTGCGACGCGACGGGAACGTAGCAGGTCGACTGGAGACAGGTTGACGAGGATAATCTCCAGGAGTTCATTGATGCCGAAGGTTTGCGTAGCAGCGCTCTGTAGGACAGCCATAGCTGCTGGACTGGAACTGACCAGCTTGGTGTGGCAGTGTGTTGAGCGGAAGTATGAGACGGGCGAGAGTTGAAGTTAGATGCGGTGCCCCGTCGTGGAGTGCGCGGGTGCAGGTGGGCTGGTTCCACGATGCGGAATCGAGCCAGAATTTCGACCTGTTGGGCTTCATTTGCGTGAAAGCTGCACCCTCACTGCCGTCGGCTTCACGCGGATGGCATCAGAGACGTCTTCTCCATCACTTTCAAAGTCCCCGCAGGTTTTTGTCTTCTTCGTACACTTCATTTTCGTCTGGCAACAAACTGCTGCTGCTCAGAGCTGAGATTTGTCCTGTGTGCTTGTCACCAGCCAGCGTTAGTTCGGTTGCCTACTAAATGCTGTCTTCACACCTTGACAGGGTTCTCGTGTTTGATAGAGATCAAGACTAAAATGATGGAGACATCGCTCAGGCTGTATGATAGTGTGCAGACCCAGGGCCATCCTAGACGGACGCCCAACATCTTTCGACTTGCGTGGTCCGTTAGCTGCCACGAACAGACAGTGCTACTCAAAACCGATCGCCCAGTTGGCCTTGGTGTGACAAATCTTCGATTGAATTCAGCAGGATGCAGACGCAGATAAAGCTCATATGTGTGTCGAGCTCTTCACATGCAAGTTGATAGCTGAGGTGAAAGCCAAATTGAGCTAGCGATTCAGCGATCGGCAACACGAGGGAAGTTGCCCGAGCAGTCGTACGTTTTGCGCCTCTCAGAGCATTTCAATATCGGATGAGATTCTGAACACGCAATTGGTATCGGTGCCCCCAGAAAACTTACGATCTCCCGCATTGAATCGTCTTGTTGCCCTTGCAAGTGTTCTCCGGTGGGCAGCATAATCGCGTGAGGAGTGGAGAGCTCCTTACCTCAGCAAGTTGATTGTCCCTGCCGCTTGTCCAGATTGCGCCAAATCAGGGCCGCCATTCGGTAGGTGCGCATAAAGCAATGATATGATTGGACGCCATGTATCGGCACGCAGGACCCTGTGCTCCACCTTAACTCTGTCTCATTTCAAGGTGGTTCGATTTTTTGAAGACTGGAAGGCGAACGTGCAGTAAAGTCCGCAATTCCCGCTGTATTCACTCTTTCGAAGAACTGTACACACTTCCACCAACTACCACTCTTGGGCTTGTACATCAGCGACTACTCTTTTGGGCCGACCAGCTTCCTCCCACACCAACACGGCGTCTGCGAAGAGATTGGTTCCGACAGGGCAAGGGTCGCAGCAACACTGCCGATTGGAGCTGAACAGCTCGCTTCAGCTACCAACAACATGGACGTCGTCCTCGAGGTCTTCGACACGTTCCTCTTCGATCGCATGTACGCGAATGTCCTGCCTATACATCCCTCCGTATCCTCCTTCGACCCAGTCTCGACAATCGCTGCGAGCTTGAAGGGTTTCGCCGACAGCAATGCCACATTCGCCGCGGCTTCACAAGGCGCTTTTGCGCGTTCAGGATGGCAATTCGAGCCCGCAAGCGCGTATTTCTCCGTGCAACCCAGCGAGTACGCATACATGAGCCGATGGGATCGCGACAACATCTACCGCCAGTTCGCGAGCTTGTATATCCTCACATGGTAAGTCAAAAACTGGGATTGGTTGAGACAACGATCGCTGATGGCAGAGTAGGATTTTTGGTCTATTCATATACTTCTTCTGCGCGACCCTGAGTTACATCTTCGTCTTCGACAAGACCACCTTTCAGCATCCAAAGTACCTCAAGAACCAAATGCGCATGGAAATCCGACAAACCATGGAGTCCATACCCATTATGGCTATCTTCACAGTGCCTTTCTTCCTCGCTGAAGTAAGAGGCTACTCCTTTATCTACGATAGCGCCACCAACCCAGGCTTCTCACACCCAATCCTTGAGTACCTGGGCAGCTCGTATAACTGGATCCAGTTCCCGCTCTTCATCATGTTCACCGATTTCTGCATCTACTGGATTCACCGTGGCCTGCACCACCCGCTCGTCTACAAGCGCCTCCATAAGCCACACCACAAGTGGATCATGCCAACACCCTACGCATCGCACGCTTTCCACCCTCTCGACGGCTATAGCCAAAGTGTTCCATACCATCTGTTCCCGTTCATTTTCCCGCTGCAGAAGTTTGCGTACATCGCTCTCTTCACCTTCATCCAGATCTGGACAGTAATGATCCACGACGGAGAGTACGTGGCAAACTCGCCAATCATCAATGGTGCAGCGTGCCACACCATGCACCATTTGTACTTCAACTACAACTATGGCCAGTTCACGACGTTGTGGGATCGCCTCGGCGGCAGCTACCGAAAGCCGAATGAGGAGCTGTTCAGGAGAGAGGAGAAGATGAGCAAAGAAGAATGGAAGAGGCAGACCAAGGAGATGGAGAAGATGGTCGTTGAAGTGGAAGGTGTGGATGATCGGAGTTATGGTCCGCCTGAGTCGGTTAAAAAGGTGCAGTAAGCATTTTGATATAATACTTTGTTTTATGGCGGAACAGCAGCGCAGAGATAGCGCGGATACCCTTTCGGGGCGTTTACGAGAAGGCATGGGCATGGTGTCATGGCGCAAGTAAAAGGACCAATTTATACGTACGACCAGATTGGATCGCTACGTTTGTGAAGCATTTAAAGGGCGCAGCGCGAGTTACGCCGCCATAATGATAGACTTCTGACTTCAGTCGCCTCGTGCGCATTTCGTTTCTTCCTCGGGAACTTGGCAGAGGTCTTAGCGACCAAGGTCATTGTTGAGCCAGCTCCGGAGACAAGAGCCTGATTTCGAGACGCTTGGCAAAGTTAATGAACGTATGAACGAGCATCTGTACTTGCGGCAGCAGACACGTCAACCTTCGGACTATCAGACTTCATCTTACGAGCGATTCTCCGGACCAACGCATCTGCACCGAGCTGTCGATCATCTGCCATAGGTTTGAAGTCGACAATGCTCGACGTCTCACACGAAACGACATGGATAAACACGTATTGCCCCAGACCAACTTTATATGAACCCAGCTGTCAATGCGAAGCCTGCCGGAGATCATATAGGTGTGCCATGCACGGCATTCATATGCTCACATCGACTGCAAACCCCACGGTCTACAGAAACAGATCTCCATGGACGAGCTCTCCATGGACGAGCAGCCAAAGAAGTCTTTGCCCGTACGAATGCTGACAGCGTTGAGTCGTCGCTTGAGACTTCGAAGAACATCTACTTGCAATGACACTACCCAAGCTCTGCCATCATCGGAGTTGCATCACAGTCGGCTACGTCTTCCACGACTTAAACGAAGCACGCAGGCTTTACGTGAAGCGCTGGATGTAAAGACGCCAAACAATCTCGTACATGAGACATTCGAGCTCACATTGGATCTGCAGCAACTTCATCAACAGCTCAGGAATGTCGCGAGGAAGAAGGCCTCAGCGCCTCAGGAAGCGACATTCTTGCTTCCCAAATTCAGCTTCGAAAGCACGCCCAACCTGCCATCCGAGCTGGGAAGGACGCAATTGAGAGAGCCGCCACCAGTTTACTCGCACAGTCGACTCCCTTCGTACACGACAGTCGACGTCACTTCCAATGCAATGTCGAAACAATATCTTGAACTCTTGGCAGAACATCCGGCACTCAGGCCAAGCACGCCACACACGCTTCGACGGAAGCCGGTGGCGCTAAGTGAACCCCTCCTCGGAGCTCTCCAAGAAAAGCTCGACAACCACATGCTTGAAACCGCCTACTCACGCGATTCTTCAATCTTGGTCCCGAGAGACTTGTACTTGAATGGGCTTAGGCGTGTTGGCCGTGGCGAAGTTCCCGCGAATCCCATCGGCTCTCCGCGGCGCTAGAGAGATGACGAACGCTCGATGTCATGCGTGTATGTCGTACATGTATACCAACCAATCCTCACACACAACGTGGCAGATGCTCCTACCAAAAGCCACTATAGCACCTGCATCGACTTTTACGAATTATGTCCGCCAGCCGAGCCACATCGCCGAAGAAGAGTGTTGCATTTGATCCCAAAGCTCACATCTGGGAGTACTCGCCTGCTCTTTCCGCAAACCCGAAGAGATCTAGCATAGGCTCAGATACTCCGAGACCAACTACAAGTCTGGCGCAGGTCTTGCCTCGCCGGAGCAGGAGCGCTACGCCGGATCGAGTGCAGCAGCGTGCCTCGCCATCTAGCCCCAAATCTCATCACTCAGAGGCATATCCAAGCCATTCTGCCCGCATCGCAGCTATCCCGGGAAGGCCCAACTACAACCGACATGAAGATGTGGTACTCATCCCCAACGACTTGATCGAGATCAAGATCCGCACCAGCAAACAACGACATTGGCGAGTTCTCCAAGTGCCGAATTTGACCATCGCGGAGATAATGAGAAGCCTTACGACCTCCCACACAGCGAGGCTGGCATTCGTCCAGTATGATAGGAACGGTGAGGAGGAGCGGGACTGGATGTCAACCGCGCAGCAAGAGCTTCCTATCCGGCGGCTGAAAGTGCCAAGAGATGGCTTTCGGTTCGTGATTTATGAGTGAAGCTGCTGTGACGGAAGAGCTTCATGAGGTAGTGCCTCCTTTGAGCCAATCTCGACAACGTTCGAGACGCATCACGACCTTTTCCGCTAGATCTTGTCGCCATTCAGTGCCCTCCAGCGTTGTTGGCGACTCACGCAGACACCAAGACACCGCAGACGCATACTCTGCCCCAGCTTGATCTCGGACATCGTCGGCCCATCTGCTGGCTACCATGGACCTTATCACTGGATCGGATAATTTATCTTGAAGTCCACTCTTTTGCCATATCTCGTGGCTTTCGAGTGCGCAACCATACCACAGTTCGAGCAAGATGATGCCAAGACATCCGAAACTACGATCCGTTGTCTTCGGAGTCTTCTCACTGGTTGGCAGTGCTTCCTCAAAATCAGCAGACACGTATGGCTTGTCGAAAAGAATGCGGTCGTCATCACTGGACGTGTACTGAGGAAAGAGAACATCCTTGGCTTCCCATTGTCTTCGGGCCCATGGCGTGGAGTGCAGCTGCAGGTGAGCCGAAGCGACAGCCAGAGCCACTTGAATCCGAGGCAGCCCGGGCTTAAGCCTGCGCTCGTCTTGCAGTTTCAATGCTTCCTTCAAGGATATCTCTTTGGCCACGAGCTTCTGGTCTGGCTCCGACGATACACTATACCTCTGGCCTTGGACCTGGTCAGTCAAAACGCCAAGCGGCAAAGGATCCATCCCGCAACTCTCAAACAGCTTGCAAAGACCTTGAATTTCTGTCACACACATTTTCGGCATAGTCGCTGTGCTTGGGCTTACAACGACCGGCTTCGCAACGGATTTATCAGTACTGGAGAAGAACCTGGACTAGTCAGACAACCTCGCAGAGACTCTGGACGTCGTGAACTCACTTGACTTGTTTCTTCTGCTTCTTCGCCGTCTGCGGCGTGCTCGGTACTGTGGAAGATGGAATGGCCACATTCTGTATGAGCGGAGCACGCTGCTCCAGTGCACCCTGTATCCAGGTTATGCTAAGGCCTTGCTGCTTCCATGGTGGTAACTGTGCAGTTGAAACTTCGGTTCTGGCCCACAGCACAAGCACTTTCAGCTCGTACGCGCCGGATTGGGGATGGTGAAGCCACAGATGTGCACAGTGGGTCTTCTTACAAGGACAGCCCCACGACGCCTGAAATAGCGCGTATATTCTTCCAGCGTGCTTCCAATATTGCACCAAGGACTTGCTCGCTCTAGAAGAGATCGCTGTTAAGCTGTGATGCTGGACCTTTGAGATCTTGTCGTTGGCCTCCAGCAAGGTACTCAGCTTATCATTGGTGTTTCGCAACTCCTCGAGTCGCTCCCTTCGACCTTCACGATTCAGACTGAACTTGAGCTGCCGGAACCTGTGATCCATGATCGCCTTCAAGTATTCAGCTTTGACCACCAGCAGTCCGGCATCTTGACTAGCTTGCACTTTGGCATGCACCCCAGGTCCCAGAGATTTGATCATCTTGAAGATCGACTCTTGCAGCTCTTGCATGATTTCCATATATCGAATGAAGCATTTTTGCAGCCGTCTTTCCAAAACATCCTTTATCTTCTTCTTGTCCCAGTCTGTACTGCCTGGTCGCGCCAAGAGCTGATCGACTTCATCCTGGTCTATCAGCTGGTCAACCAACAAAGGTTGCAAGAGCAGCTCCAAATGCAACTTAAATTTCAGTTCCTCGTCCTTGACGTCGTTCAAATGCTTTCGATGTTCCGCTTCGAAGTGGACAAGCAGGCCGGCGGTCTTATAAGCGTCTCGCCAATGCTCTAATGCGGAAATGAGTAGAGGAAATGCGCCCAGGACTACTCCGACAATCTCGAAACCGCTCATGGTTTCGTCGACGAGGAGTACATCGAGAAGGCTCGGGGATCTCTTGTGCTTTTACTGAAGTTCCGCTCACGCAGGGCGAAGCACATCTCGCTTCGTGGTGGCGGAGCTATTGCAGTAGCGCAGCCACTCGGCTGGCTGAGAGGCCGCCCATCACGCAGCGAGGCTCAGTCTGGAGTTCAACCTCACCTGATACTACCAGAGCCCGCCGCCATCCATCTCACATCAAATGACTTCCAGAATACTTCCTCTCGTGTGAGACGAGTGGTCCGCATGGCAGATACCATTGATGTACGAGTGAGAGCGATACAGACACTTTTCGAAACCTTAAATACTTCACAAGGCTTGGGGAGCAAGACAAGGCAAGGACTATTTGAACCGGGAGCCACAACAGACAGCATTGAAGACGCCAATGTGAGCTTCACACTCTGGTCTGGAAGCCTTGGTGCGGCGCATTCTGTATGGGACACCCGATCTTTGGAGCACCGGCTTCATGGCGCGCATCAGGTCCGCAAGCGTGTCGTAGAACTTCTTGAGGAGCTCCATGAACTCCTACAACAAGGTGCGTCATCAACATCCAGCGAATGTACGTATTCTCGTCTAATTAATCAAAGCTGCCTCAATCAGCGAAGAGCCTCGTGAAGAAGTAGACGAAGATGTGCTACAAGAACTATGTGGCGATGAGGACCAAGACTTGCTTGAGGAGATCAGAGCTTTGGCAACGTCCTCGGAAATGCGACGTACCACAGTGTTGCGCGCTGTGAGCGACTGCATATCCCGTCTCAACAGACTTTCACAGCTGGTCCTGAACGCCTCGTCGACCGATCGATGGGCCCAAGCTGAAAATAGCACCACTGAGGCGATAGATAGCAGTCATTACGTTCGCCATATTCAGGAGAAGTTTAGAGGCCGACTCGACGCAGGTACAGTAGAAACGTGGCTTCTGGAACGATTCGGACGGGCCATTGCGAAGCGACGTCAGTATATTCTGTACTGCAGAGGACATCGAAGCAGGATTGCGGGTCAATCTAAGCATCACTTTCCACCGCTAAAAGTAGAGTCCAGCATATATCCATCTGGCGCTCAATTCGACCAAGAACTTCCTGACCGAAAGCAAGATGCACAATCTAAGGTCTCTAAACCATCGAATCACATGACGGTAGCATCAAAACCGTGTTTGGTCCCAACAGCGGCCACTTTCGACTTTAGCGACGGATTTGATGATGCTGCAAGTTGCTCAACAGTGGCGCAGTCCTTCGTGGGCGACGAGGATGCAGCGCTCTTGTCTGTCCCTCAACTCATCGAATTCGCAAAGCCACGACACCAATTCGAATGTCCTTACTGCTCAGTGATGCAGAGCTTCAATGGACAGCGCGGGTGGAAGTAAGATCATAAATATTCGCTTTGCATTAGTGACGAAATCTAACCAGGATCACAGAAAACACGTATTCCGAGACATCAAGCCTTACATCTGCACATTCAGCGAATGTGCTATGCTTATGTTCTGCGATGTGAAGACTTGGTGGGAACACGAAATGCAAGTGCACCGCAGACGTTGGCCATGCGCGCTCTGCAAAGGCATCTCTTTCGCGTCCGAGAATAAACTGGCTGAGCATTTGGACATAACACACGGCAGCCAATGCTCAAAGGAAAAGCGAGACCTAATTTTGACAACAAGCTCACGGCCTCTGGAAGAGATGCCCGCAAATGCATGCCATCTCTGCGACTGGGACAGCAAGCTCCGGCCGAAGAACCCACATGTCCCTGACGGCACTCCAATAACGGTGACACCCTTAAGATTCATGCGGCACCTTGGTCATCATCAAGAACAAATGGCACTTTTCGCACTGCCGCGATCATATGACGACAGTGGTGAGAATGCAGAAGGAAGTCTTGGTACTGCCAGAGCTGGTGCTGGATCCGAAGTCGAAACCCTCCTACCTTTCGAGAAGCCAAGATTCACAAACATCGTCTGCGCGGTCATCTGTCTTCAGAGGGCAATGCTGACTCGAAGCAAGTCTATGTATCGAGTAGTCTTCGATGCAGATACTGACAAGCAGAACTCGAAGGTTCTACGGTCTCCTGCAAGTCATGCACCACCGCTTGTTCGGACATCAACTCTGCAAAGCCCACTTGCTACTCCTAGCGCGCCTCTTACTTCTAGCACGCCTGTGACTCCATCTGCAATTGCCACGAGCGCGTTCACTGCGCACGCGACGTACTCTTCAAACGCCAAAGCGATACTCAAAATCGAAGGAGATCTCAATTCGATGGCTGATAAGTGGACGGAATCTGAATGGGACGCTAAGAGACGTTTAGTGAACTTCCAAAGAAGCCAATCCGGAAGCACGATTATCGCTACGTTTGAGCCCATCCTACCAGAAGAATGGCTCCCGAACAGTATCTGCATCAGTTGTATCTGGTGGGAGGAGAGGCAGGAGTGCTATGTCACAATTGTCAACGTTCTGTTCCTACTAGAGCGCCTTGTTGGCGTCCGGTTTACCGTGGAAGAGAAGAACCGCATTCGACGCAATCTGGAAGGCTTCCGACCTGCTACAGTATCAATACTGAAGGTTGAAGAATTCTGGAGGCTAATTATGGGCTTTCCTAATCCAAAACCGAGGAACATTGAGAAAGACCTAAAGGTGCTTCCGTGGCGAGTTCTAGCGACGGCGCTACAGAAGATCGTCGGGAAATACTCTGCAAGCTACTCTTCCACGGCTGAAGATGTGTCGCCACCTCCTCAAGTTCACAATCAAAGGCTGAACCACGAAGAAGAGATCGAGACCGAGCCTCATGCTGCAGCTCTCCCTCAGGAAGCTGATGTGAATGAAGGAGCATTCACCGCTGAGAATAAGACGCGCGAAACCGGAGATCCTAGCATTTCAAGTACGTACAAGACGGCAGAAAGTTTCTATGAAACGATATTCTCGGAAGCGAAACACGCGGGCAATGGTCGACAGCTCGGACCACATGTTGAAGATGGCCCTTCTGTCTTTGGCGATACGGATGTTGTATTATCCCAGCTCTCCCAGGAACAAGTTTCGGACAAAGACTCGGTCACCAACAACGACGGTTCACTTGGAGACGAGGCTCGTGTCGTCTTGGCTGAAGCCTCAGAGCGTGAACGTCAGGACTGGCTCACTAATGATCAGAATACATCCTTCACACGTCGGGATGCATCTGCTAAGGGCACTCTTATACCCGATGAAAGATTCCGGTGCTCACAGCCAGAATGTGGTCTTTGCTTTGCGGACGAAGAACAGTTCAGATTACATTTGGTCACTCAGCATCCTCTGAACACGGCTTCACGTGTTGGATCGATAGGTACAACTGGATTCCTTTGCGTGGTATGCTGTAGCGACGCTCGGCAATCGTCGAACTACTGGCCAAACGAAAGCACCTTTAGAGGCCACATTCGCCGGAAGCATAAAACTTGGGAAGAGTCAGAAGTTCTTGAGAGGTAGGTGTCGTCTTGTATTGAGTGAACTGGGACTAATCCTTGGAAAAAGATCTAGAGCAAATCGCCCTCCCCAACCTGGGCCTTCGCAAACGCGCGGGTGTACAGAACAGGAGAGACCGGACTCGCCACCACCGAGAGATAAGCCCAACTACGCGACGACGAGCTTCACCGCCCGCAGACCAAATGCCTTGCCCACTTTCCAACTTCCACCTCCACCAGTCCAACTTTCGCAACATCAGAAGTACGCATGCTACAGCCATCCAGCTTCAGCAACCACAATGACTAGCGTCGGAAACATTTTAACCCCTCCGATACTTCCGGATACTTGGTCAACCGATGCAATTGATTCGTTTCCAGAAAAGCCACTGTCTGGTACCTCAGACGACACGCTGTCCAGAGACTCAGCACACATCTTGGAGACTGAGTTTCAGAAGCACCAAAAGCCTAGCGCAGCTAGAAAGAAAGAGATTGCCGACTCACTGAATGTACCGCTTGACAAAGTAAATGTAAGTCCACTTTTCCACATTGATCTTAACGCAGTAGACCGAATCAAGTGTGCCATAGCATATCGGTCATGCCTGTGCTAAGACTTTACATAGAGCTGGTTCCAGAATCGTCGTGCGAAGTTGAAGCAAGATGCCAAGAAACCAGATGACGAGCATCACGCCTATGATGCGCCAATGACCAGCTCTGACAGTCCAAGTCTCAATATCGCGCCTTCACTCAGCTCGTGGGGAGAGTCGCCCTCCAATTTCCGGGCCATATCTGGACCAGAACCCTTGGGTCATGTTTCAACTAGCTCGACGGCCAGACATCTCACGCCCAATCTCGCGGCCTTCGACTCATCCTATCAACGTGCAGCTCCAGCGACCAGCTTGACTAGTGTGGGAAATCTATTGACACATCCCAGCAACGGCTCAGCCGACGGCTTCAGCTACCCGTCAGTACGCATTGCTACACAATACTCTGGTGAAAACCGAGGGCTTTTCTCCCCGTCGTTGCACTCGATCAACGGTGGAAGCAACATATCATCTACTAGCGAAGCTCTGCCGCCACCTCCATACGACATACAGAGCTATCCATCCATGCTAATGTCGGCGCCAGCTGCACCGGCTCACCAGAACATGATGGTTTCTCCACCGGGAGCTCAACCATCTCCAGTGCACAGCCAAGAATCGTTCGCGAGGCCACCACCCACTCCAACCACTTACTACTACTCACAAACGTCGTTGGACCGCTATGGACCTTCGCAGTCAGCGCCGGCCTCAATCGGAAATATTCCCAATTCATTCTCAGGATTTTCTTACCCAATGCCAGGTCCGGTGTTAAGCAACGTCAACAATCCCTCAGGACAAATGGCTATGGCGGGAGGCGCAACTCCGTCCTTCAATGCTGGCCATGCCGCTCAGATGCATCAGCTTCACGGTCAGGGCAGCACGTCAAATTTACAAAGCAGCCGGCCCTTCAAATGCTCGCAATGCCCTCAAAGCTTCACTAGGAATCACGACTTGAAGCGCCATAAACGGATCCATCTGGCCGTGAAACCCTTCCCGTGTGCACATTGTGACAAGTCTTTCTCGAGAAAGGAGGCTTTGAAGAGGCACATACTCGTCAAGGGTTGCGGTCGGAAGCATTGCGATAAAGAATCCGATCGAGCGATATCACCTATTCCCGAGAGCGTCGAGGGAATCTCTATTATTTCGGCCCCTCCTCCCTTCCGCAGTCATCCATTTGACCAGCAACTTAATGCTGCAGAAGAACAAGGTGGGTCCGGAGACGTGCACCCTCGGTCTGATGAGGCGGCTGAGGATCGACCACCGATAGCACATGAAGCTCCCGAAAGCCGCAGCTCGGGTTGGCTCTGCGTGTTCCAGAAATCGTGTTCCCAGAAAGTCATCGATCAAAGTTGTTCGCAGCCGAAACAGCACATCTCTCAACTATGGTATGTATCACAACACGTTGGGTCAAAGCATCAATCTGACTAGTTCTAGGGCACACCATGAAAGGCATGGCTTCTACTACTGCACCGAGTGCTTTGAGACTTTCGATAAGATTACCTCACGCGCTATGCACGATAGACATTGTGCGCCGAAATGCGTCACCAGAGCATGCCCCAACTATGGTCAATCCAGCCTGAAGTGCAAGATATATTCCACACATGTCAGGAACTCATCGGAGGATGTCTATGATGAGCTTTGCAGAATGGCCCAGCGCAGGTTTCTACTTTCTAGGGATCCAAGTTGAGAACGACATTATGGCAGAGTAGACGAACTCTGGGTTCGTTGTTTAGAACAGTCAGTTTGACGACGCAAATTCTTACAACATGCTATCGTAGGGATTCAATGAATGCACAGGTCATATGCTCCATACCAGCTGTCTAAAAAAGCGAGGAGTCGAACTCTTCAAGCCACTCATGGCATGGACGCTTTCAACCAAGAACGACGAACGAGGTCGAGACGAGGAGAAGGACAAGACTGCAAACGGTGGTTGCGTTGATGCGAAGTTTTGGGTTGCTTCGTTCCTACTCGGCGCGCTGAAGCGATCAAATGTCCATCGCATGCTTCGCCACTACGCTAATGCTAGACCTGCAGCGCTCGATAGAAGTAATGTCATATCTTGAACCTCAAGCAAACTACACTTTAATTACCGCGAGTCCGCAGCGGCGTTTTCATTCATACTACGTTAATCGCATCCTGTTGTAATCTCAGAGCTAGGTCGTTGCCACGTCCGGTAACCGCACTGCAATATCGCCAGATTGTGTGATGTATCGGACCCATGGAAGCGATGGGTATTGTAACTTGGGCTCAATGATCTTGAGATACCGCACCTGGATCCCTGATGTAGTGAAGTAGGGAATCTCGAATTTGACGTTGATGGGTCGTTTCGCCTAGTTTTAGTTAGCACAGTCATCGAATACGAAGGGATTGGTTTCAGTGAGCTCACCTTTCCAGTACCGCCGACACCACCCATACTTCCACCAAAGCCACCCATCATTCCACCACCTCTTTCCTCGTCACCCTTTACCGAAGGCAATCCGAGCTCGGCGCGCATCAAGAACTCCTTACCACCGCCAAATTGCTTGATCTTCCATACTATACTTGATGTCTCTGGTGCGTAGTGCACAGATCCAATGTTTGTCCTGAATCGTGGAGTATCGGCATCATCTGGTACTGGAATAGAAATCTCCACATTGTTTGCTGTTGATCTTCGCTTGAACTGTGCCTTCGCTTTGAGCATGTATTCAATTCGTGATCCGGAGTGCGATTCGACAATACATTCCACCCAGATCAAGGGCTTCACCTGTGTGTTGAGGCGGTAAGACATGAGCTCGAATTCGCCATCGGGCGGGATGAAGCTGATTGTCCTGTCGTTTTCGAATCGCGATAATCGCACGCACTGGTGAAACTTGACGTCTTCCATCTCGACAGCCTTTCCTCGCGTTGCGCGTCCTGTGGTCTCGAACATGGCCTTGTCGTTCAAACCTAATCGTAGCTCTGGCATACCGGATAGATAGCACTTCATCTTGATGGCACCCAAGATCTCAGATCGCAAAACATTGCCGGTACTCGACACGAGCAAGTTGAGCGATTCGACTACGTCCAAGAACACCTCGTTCTTCCTGTATCGTATGCCTTCGCTTCTCCAGCTGACGGCATTTGTGACCGCAATCGGCGGACGTGCCTGCACTTCCAGCTTATGCGATTCCTGTGTGATATATTCCTGCAAAATCTTGCTTTCTGTTGTCTGCGGATAGCCAAAGTCCATCATCTCGTCCAGCAACTCATAAATGACGACAAAGTTGTCTCGTATCGACTCTTCTTCAAGCTCTTTGAAGTACTCTGTGAAGACTTCGACTATCCGGTGTAAGAACAGCAGTAGTTCTGCAGCATTGCTGTTCTTCTTAGTGAGGGCCAGGAGGTAGAGGTTATTATGCCGTATGTAGAGGTAGTTTATGCCTTCGTCGGTGAAACATGGCGGTACGCTGGATGACTCTTCTTCGGCTTCTGAGAGGAGGATGGGGAACTTTTCGACAGCACTCATTGGTATGTCGCCGCGATAGTTGCGCGCCAAGAGCGTCTTGCCCTTAAGGTCGAGGAAGAAGATGGCAGAGGCCATGGTGGGAAGTGGTTGGGCTCGAGGCCCTGGATCGGGTATTCGTCGTTTCTGTTCACTTGAACGGGGCTTTCATATGACCAAGAGTTCGCCAAATGCTGTGAGATCGTCGCGGGAATGTCGCTGCCTGCTGTATGTGGTCACTGATTTCCCGGAAGGAGGTGATGTTCCCATTGACAGCTTGCGGCGGAAAGTGCTGGTCTGTGCTCATCTCCGGTCTTGGCACGCAGTCCTCCTGCGACGACATCCATCACATGCAAAACACGCGAAACCCTCTTCATCTACGAATCATGGCATCCTCACTCCTAACTTCGCGTATACGGCAGGCGCCATCGTCAGGAGCATTGGCGGCGCTGGAGTCCGCCCTCGCCAACTTTCGCATATCAGCAACTGCGCCTGCAGAATTGGGTCGGCGACATGCATCGCACAAAGCACAGGGAAGAGCCAATGGAGCTAGAGACGGTCCAGGAAAGCGATTAGGAGCGAAGAAGAGTGGTGGTCAATATGTTGTGCCTGGGAATATTCTGTTTAAGCAACGAGGCACTCTCTGGTTTCCCGGAGACAATTGTCACATGGTATGAGCATGGAGCAGCATTGGGCGAGCAGCATACTAATCCATGTCAGGGCCGTGACCACACAATACATGCCAGTCAGCCTGGATACGTAACATACTATCGCGATCCCGAAAAGCATCCTAAGCGAAAATACATTGGCGTAGTCTTCGAGCGCCATCAAACCCTCCCACAAGCGCCGAATGAACCACGACGACGGAAGCTAGGCATGCTTGCCTACCAAAAGCCGCAGAGCGAAGCGGACATGGCGACGGCAGATTTACAATTCGTATCGTCGCCGGATGCAGAGGACGAAGCATCAATACCTGCAACGATTGTGAAGGATCAGCCAAATGAGAGCAGAGACGTCACAATAGTGCGAGGGAAAGGTAAAGAAAAGCAGGAGGTTTTGTTGCATTTTAGACCTGGGTATATGTATCGAGAATCCAATTGGGAAATTGGACGGGCAGCGGAAAGGAGCGCAGCTGCTATGGCAGTTAAACCATTCAAGCCTGGCGACAGATTTGCAGCTTGGAGAAAGAGAACAGCGAGGAGAGTCAGAAGTGCTGAGAAGAGAGCGCTTACCAGAGGAAAGGGAAAGAAGAAATGAGTGGAAACATGAGCATGTGACTATACTATGTACAGATACCGCGCATATGACGCATCGATTGTGCCTGGTGCGTCACCCTTCATGGTCCTTGTGCCAAAAGCCGTTCAGAGAACGCCAGACATTATCTTTTCGAGCCTGGTCATCATCAAGATTGCTCATGTCCTGAATAAGACACACATGCCCAGCTTTACTTGCTTACACTGTCGATATTGCTGACATAGATCATATTGCTTGCTACTCCAGCATGCCACATATGGTCATTGTTCCGCCAGCTCATCTTCAACCTGACATCTTGCAGCTGAACAAGTCATCTCTCGTGGCAGGGCCTAGGATACAAATGCATCGACCTGCGGCCTTCTTCCACTTTAACGGCTGGCGACCTTATTCAACAGAAACAGTTTCAGCAACAGCTCGAGAAGAAGTACCAGACACAAGTGACATCAGTTTGAGCACGAATATCTGCACACCACACCAATCATCTTGAAATCATGCTCAAAACGGTCCTGCTCTCTGCTCTTATGGCTGCTGGCTCCGTGACCGCGATACCACCAGTGAATTGGAAGCCTCAAGCCATCACAGCCTCTTTTTCCAACAATACGAACCAAGCAAAAATCACAGATTACTTCAAGCCTGTCTCTCCCAAGACACCAAATGACAGCGCCGAATCGTCTCCGCACGATTCTCAGCCTATCCCTTCCGAGCGACCGGGTGCAGCACCAATTCCATATCATCAACGCGGTTCGAAGTTCAACCTGCAGACCAAAGTCACCGCCTCTTGGCCAAAAGACATGCTCGGTAATACTCCAGAGCACAATTGCCAATACTGGCCCACTGTATATCATCACAACAAAATCTGTCTGGATGATCTGATTGTAAGCCTCCTTTCTCTTCTTCCTTTAGTGCTTTCGTAGCCCTTACATTCTACTAGGTCGATTGCGATTCCTACAAAGTGGTCGAAGACTGTAGACCATCTGGTTACTGCAGTCTTAGTAACAAATCCGGGCCTTCGTGTTCTTCCAACGAAGACTTTTACAACAAAGTCGTGTCTGATCCTAATCATCCGTTAAATGCGGGCGCAGGTGGTAAAGGTGGTTCGGAGAATCAATTGGTCAAGCCACCTGTCGCCGATGACCCGAACCCGTCACCACCTGTCGCCGTGAACGATCGAAAGCTCGACATGGCGACCGACCATGATCAACTAGATATAAAAATGGGCAAACTCCAGAGTCGCTCTGCAGCGAGCACGAGAAAAAACATCGATTTCTGAAAATATGTCTCAATGATTTGATTGTAAGCCCTCTCTATTTTCCAATGTGGTCCTAGATCACTGACTCTTTCCCAGGTCGACTACCGCACCTACAAAGCCGTCGAGAATTGCGAATATTCTGGTGGCTGTAGCTGGAACGGTTGTGTGATTCTGGTTCTCACGAGGTCAGCGGTTACTACCTGTGAAACAAATGTAATCAATGCTGGTGAAAGCGAGAGGAGTGTCACCAATTCTTGTGATGTGACGAGCGACATGGAGATATGCCAGTTGGATTCGAGATTCTAGGGGAGTTCTGTATCAGGAAATGCAAAGGTTGAACCACGCACACATTGGCCACTTCCTACGTAACTCTTCCATCACCAACCAGGCCATGACTGCGGCACAATCACTTCACACATCCTTCAATCTTCTTGTTTCAGCTTCAGCTCCGGAGATCATTCTTTAGCGTTACGACGTCGTTGACCTACGTGTCGTTATTGTTGTACGCGGTTGGAGTCTCTTCCTTTTGATCACAAACAGGTCGGCGAGACTGTGACCGATGGTGCATAAGTTTTCTGCATAAGCCCTCTGTCCGAATTTCGAGCGATGACGAGTCACCAAGTGCAGTATTGTTCAAGTTGTGATGTTCTCCTTCGTTCGTGTCACCGTCGTCGTCACGCTCGTCAGATTTCGATTCGTTCTCAGTACCACCTTCAGCATTTCCCAACTCGTCCGGGGGGCCTTTGCTCTTGGATTTCCTTCACCTCGTCGAGCTAATCTAGCCAAAGTTAGTCCTTGATATGCATATATTCAAGAAACCCGATATGTGCCCTGGGGCTTTGAAGAAAAATGTCTATTAATTAAGCTTTTGTAGATGCTGACACCGCTACCGGCCAGCTCATTCTATTGAAACCAAACGCTATGCTGCTGATCCTTCCTCAGGGATATCCTTCAAATGCTTAGTTCGTAACCGCTCGCCAAAAAGCATGAACAATATGGGTATAGGCGCAATCCCTAATGTGATGAAACCCAAGAGCGAGTTGCCCCAACCAATTCCAAGCTTATCGTAGACCTTGAGTCCGCCAAGGGGTACCAAAGCACCCGCAAAACTCCTCAGCACTGCACAAGCTGCGATTGCGCTGGCAGCGTGAACACCATAGCAATCAACCAGATACGTCTGGATGCAGAAAATGACAAGCATTGTGCCCGTACTCTGGATAGCGAGGGCGATCTGGGGGACTATCCAATGTACCTGGTACTCTGCCGACCAGCCGTACATGAAGAGACCCGCAGGTATCAGAAGAGCGCCGGGGAGTACCGTGTGTATTGGTAGACGGTCCTCCGGGATTGGCTTGAGGCCCTTCGCGAGCTTTGCTTTGATAGGGCGGTCGCTGATGATGGACGTATATATAAGACCAGAGAGAGTGCCGATACCGCTACCTAAGTAAGAGAGTCCGGCCGCTTGAGTACTGAAGCCGTATTGATCGCTGAAGACAAAGGTGAAGGTTGTAAACAGGATGTACAAGAGCCCGTACAAGACCGCAATGTAGATGCACATCAACGACGCGACAGGTGAACAGAAGAGAATCTTCATTGGCCGGATAAGTGTCTCGGTCAAAAGCTGCTTTTTCGTGAGTGTTGATGCTCCTCGAGCATGCCATCTCGGATCGCCGGTCTCTTTTCTAAGCTTTGCGGCCTTCCTTTCGAGTAAGACGGACTCAAGTGTCTCCCTTAGTACGAACCAACACAGGATGGTGGAGATACCAGAAACGATTGTAATGACCCAGAAAACCCATCTCCAATTGGCCTTCTCAATAAGGAAACCCCCAGCGATGGGCCCAACCATTGGACCAAAAATCGGGCCCATGCTCCAAATCGACATGTAGAACCCTCTTCGCTGTACGGGTATCATGTCCGCAATGGTGCCGCTTCCAATCGTTGTTGCTCCGACGCCAGCAAATCCTGCCAAGAAACGAAACGCCATCATCATACCCATGTTGGTCGCAACAGCATTGCAAATTGTGAAGATGACGAAGAAGATGTTGCATGTATGGTACACGACTGATCGCCCTTTGATTTCACTCACCGGAGCGATGATGAGCGGACCGAAGGCGAAACCGAGGATGAAGATTGATACGACAAAGGTGGCCAAGACATTTGATGTGCTGTGGAAGTCCTCCATTAAACGTGGAATGCCAGGCGCGAACATGGCAGATGCCAGTGGTGTCAAGAAAGCGACGAAGGATACCAAGCCAATAATGCTGAATTTGCGCGCATTGGACCAGGCCATCGGGTTCTCCGGGTCTTGGTCGGCAGGCTCGTTCCAGTAGACCTCGAATTCATCGCGTTCGATTGAAGGAGGCGACTCCTTAATTGAGGCATGTTCTTCTTTCTCGGCCAGTGGTGATGTTTGTAAGATTGATCCAGGTCGAGTTTCAGGACCGCTGTCGTTGGAAATGGTCTTTGAGAGGTCGCTCTCCCTGTGCTGCTCTGACTTTTCGCACGCTGGAACCATCTCAGGGCGCCTCCTCGGAGGAGTAATCGAAGGCTATTGTTGCTTCTTATGCGCCGAGCTTAATACAGTTTGATGGGCTTGAAGTAGATTACCACTGGATCAAAGTTGCCAATGGTGAGTTTTTAAAGTAGGGCTATGGTGTGAATGCCACGAGGAACTTACCACTTTGTCGTGCAGATACGGGCCATTTGAAGCACATCGTACCAAGGACATCGGGCCAGTGAAGCGCCGACACCTGTTCGCCTCAATGACTCCACGCAATCGGTAGCGGTGCGAAGGCTCTGGATCCGAGCAGCTCTGGGCGAGAGCATAGCGGTCGTATCAGCCGCGCTCGCGGGCGAGATGACGATGGCCCCTCGAATATACCTGGACATCGCATACAATCAGTCGTCCGTGTAGCTGTGAATGCCCGGTTGTGAACCAAACAGATCTTGGCGGGCGGGCGGAAAACGCTAAGCGCAGCAGAAGTGAACTGGAGGAAGGAGTTAAGTTCGCTTTCGTTGCGAGCTTGCCAAGTCCGAAGCTGTTTGACGGCGAGCATGGTGTTATGCAAGTCATCACGTTCGGCAAGTCTGTGCCTGGTCGATCACCAGTGATTCTACTAGAGACCTTGCTCGGCGCCACACTTGCCATTGTACACATTTGTATGTACTCACAACTCGGACGCACTTCGAGCGACGCCAGACCGGGTGCGAGCCATGAACGAGCTCTTGGATTGGTGGCCGTCTACACCGCGTCGCGCTTTGCTGGCCTATTTCTTTGCTCGGCGACCTTTTTGCCGTGGTCATTGTACTCGTCAATAAGGTCCCCGATAATGCATCGCTACGGCTATAACGCTAGCCGTGTCGCGCATACAGAGAGCGCACGAAATGCGTTCGAGCGGAAATCGCGTCGGATAAGTCGTGATGCGGTGCGCATTTCGAGCATGCGGCGGAAATTCGCATCAGCACTGTAGATGTGGCTGTCGTTGTGGACAAGGTTGCAGATGGAAGGACGACACGAAGCAGGAAGAAAGGAAACAGCAATTCATGCAGCGTGGCTTACCTAATCGATTGCCACAGGGTTCAGTCTTCAGTATCAGAGTTTAATCTTGCTCTCTTCTCCCCTCCTCATCAACCTCACGACCTCAACACGGAATCAAGTCCGCTAACACTCAGTACCGAGTGTGCTCTGTGTGATTGCCATACAGTAGTAGACTGCGAAACAAGACCTGGACGAACCGTCACCAAACTATCCTCACACCAAAACTAAGCACTGCCTTTGAAACTCGGGCTCGGCGCGTTTCTGGACTCTCACCAGCTATTCGCGTCAGTGGGCTGTAGCGTCGTGTCGCTGGTTGATGGTCGTTCACGGTTCTTCAGGCAGCCACATATCTTCAGAAACCGAACAACCAAGCCTCACCTACTTCGTCAGTCCGTCAGCCATTGGCCTCGCATCCAATCCGACCCCGGTTTTCGCACTAGGGTCTGGTGTGAAAATACCCCAGATTAAAGTTTCAAGATCTGCGACTTGGACAAGCCATTGCTTGTTTGAGCATGCCTACTACGGCTTGACCCAGTCTTTTCGCACTTGTATTCCGATACTGACCCATCGCGTCTGCACAGTGCCTGCTTGCATGCACCGACAGTGCAGGTTATGGCCGGTAGACTGGCACTATCTGTTCTCACTGTCACAGCCTCCTTTTCAGGAGAATTCCGAAGATTGAAGCACAGTTGCCTAATGGTCGTCACAATGCAGGAGCCATAAACTATCTTGAACGCCGTCTCAGATTGCTCTTGATATATGTATGTTGCTTTTCATTCTTTGAAAATATCATATCATCCATCCGCTTTGGCATTACCACCCTGGCTTGAATCTGCAGCCTTCTCTGATCCTTCCATAACTTACTGCTTACCTCGCTACCACTATCGGCACTTCATCACACCACTCTTCACGGCATGGCTTCAGCAGCAACAGAATGTCAGATACCTCTGTATCCGTACCAACCAAGCCTCGTACTCGCTTCGATTGGTATCGGTCTCTTTGCGATTCTAACCGGAGTACACGCTGTCCGAATGTTCACAACTAGAACGTGGGATAACTTCTCCTTCGTCTTGGGAGGTCTATGTACGTCACTGTTCGATTGACACAAAGTGTGACAAGGCTGACATACATGCAGGTCAAGCCACAGGATGCATTGCTCGAGCATATTCCAGCGTCAAAACTTGCGACAAGTCAGCAGCTGCAGCGCAAGCAGTGTTGCTTCTCATGGGTCCAACTCTATTGATGTTCACCGTCACCTTGGTCCATACAACGTACATTCGTGCCTTGGGAGTCGAAAGCCGAGCCTGGGTGCCCGTTCGGCTTCAACGACCGATCTATACCGCGGTAAATACTATCTGCTTCGTCATTCAGATCTCCGGCGGTATCGACATGGGAGCAGCCACAACCCGTGACGTTGCCGAGCTCGGCAGCAAACTCAAGGTCGCTGCATATGTCATTCAAATGGTCTTCTGGGGCTTTATTCTCGCCGAAAACACATGGATCTCCATTAAACTTGGTATGGACATCAAGAAGGCTGAGCGATCCAACGCGTCTTCTCAAGGAAACGTTTCAAGCGCAGTCCTATTATCCAAGCAGCGATTCCCTCACTTCAAACGCTGGAGTCAGCTCTTCGGTCTGGCCATCTCAATCATTGGGTTCGGCCGCAACCTGATGCGTCTTACTGAGCTCGGTGTCGCTTTCTTGCAGGACAACGAATGGACTACCTACGCATTCGATGTCTACCAAATGGCGGTGGTCATGGGTGCTTTTGCGGTCTTCTACTTGCCCGGCAAGGTCGAGGAGGTCGTCAGAACCGACGCGAGGATGCCTCAAATGGAATTGGGAGCACGAAAAACCGCGCTGGACGCGGAATCGTTTGGCCGGGACAACGGTGTTGTCAACGTACAATCGGTCGAAGACAACAAGCCTAGCACGCCAAGAAACTGGGTTTAGATTCCATTGATAGATGATTGCTTTGTTACGGTATGGCATTTGGCGTTTTTCGAGCTTTTGTTATGCATTAGATATCCTGTACGAGTACTCAGGTCTTTGTATCTGCTGCCAAAAACATGCTTCTTTACACAACCATCAACAGCCAAGAAATATCTCTCTTCAATAATGGCCAGTTTTGAGCGCTGCTTCCCCAGGGCCACTTGCATGTCGGCAACGATTACTCCGGTACTCGATGTACAGTACACCGAGTCGCAGCATGACACTTGAAACGCTCGGGTTGACAGATCGCCATTTCTGGCTGCGCTTTGCAATCCGAATGCGAAGCAATGCGAGCTTGAATGATTGGTTCCATTCATGTGGCCTTTTACCGAAAGTGGCATGGGTGTCCCAAGATGAAAGTATTAGACCTCAGAGTGGGCCTTCGGCCGACCTTTTCGGCTGGTTTGCATGTACAACGAAAATCATTTCTATCCTCCCCGTGTAAGGCAGAAGCTCACGAGCTACAATTTGAAATGACATACGAACACGACGAAGACCTTCGCACAACGGGTCAACATCGATGCGACCTCGCTGGATGGACGAAGGATCTGTAACCATGATTGTGCCGTGGACTTATGAAAGTGGTTCCGATTAAGTGCTCCCGAGAATGAAAGGTCGCCGATAAAAGATCAGCATGGACGACCTAGTAAGAGACGGCGCTGTGACACTCTGCACCACTTTGCACGCGTGCGGGACCCACTGCACATCTCTGTCAACTTGGATGTTTGTGCACCGGCGAGAGTGGTCGTCACCCATCTATACGATCTCATACGACGAGGAGCGAGCCTCGTTGTGCTACGAAGGCGGCCAAGGTAGCGGGTTTGCGACATGATGTAGGTTGGAAGTGTAACCGAAGACAGTGCCTCAATATGGCTGTCCCGATCGACGGTCGACTATATCTAGTCTGGCCGTACGTGCAGGAGAGGGAGACACAGACTTTCAGACCATTAGTTTCTGCGGTCCAATACATTGATCCAAAAGAGTACGGAAAGAATGCCCGCTCCTATCCTGTCCAGAAACGTTCAAGCTGAGCTCAATTATGCTACATCTGTGCCTGGAAATGCCATAACAACGGACTTCACTAAGCCCGGTGCGGAAGAAGCTTACGCTGCTTTTGAGAAGAAGCGGACAACGCATGCAGCGACTGTACATGATTTACGTGGCCGCGAGGACGACTTCAAACTATTCGAAAATGGCTTTCAATATGTCCACGACGAAGTAGAAGCTCTCAAAAATTGTGAGACGGAAGAGCAGATTGCCGAAGTCCTGATACCAGCCACCGAAAATCTGGTCAAGAGACTGTGAGAATGCAACCACATTACATTGTCAGTCCCATCTAACGTCAATTCAGCACCGGAGCAACGAAAACAGTGACCTTCCTCCATCGCATCAGAAACAAAGAATCCGACGAAGCGAAACGCGGCGACAATCGCGCCCCAGCGAATGCTGTCCACTCTGATTTCACTCCAGCTGGAGCATTCCGAAACCTTGAGAAAGTCATCAAAGATCCAGAAGAGCGAGAGGAACTCCTCAAAGGTCGTATCCTGTCCATCAATGTCTGGCGACCTCTCAAGACCATTCGAAAGGATCCGCTAGCCGTATGTGATTGGAAGTCCGTTGACTACCATCGGGACTGGATTAAGAATAGATTCATCTTCCCGGATTTTTGGGCAGAGCTTGGTGCTGTTGTGCATAACGAGAATCATAGATGGTGTTTTCTGGATCAGCAGAGTCCTGCTGAGGCTTTGGTCTTTATGCAGTTTGATAGCAGTAAGGCTGAGGAGGGAGGTATGTGTACTGGGCATACTGCATTTGTTGATCCAGAATACCAGGATGCGGAGATCAGAGAGAGTATTGAGATTAAGCTCTTTGCTTTTCTGCCAGAGGAGGCGAAGTGAATGCAGAAATGCTTTCGGACTCCGAGAACGCGTCAATAGAGATAGATTGGCTTAAGATTGATATCACATGGCGTTTTTACATTTCCCAATAAAGTCGGCCGTGTTCCAAGAATCAAGAGTGGCAATGCAAATGTGAGTATTTCTATTCATACTTTTCGATATTCTCCGTGAAGGACAGTAAGCGCATCACATTCTCCAGACTTCTGACAGGGGTTCGCATCCTTCTCCAAGTTTCCAGATACGACCACAGTCAGTCCAGATCTCGAAGACAAAGCTCGTGTCCTGAATCAAGAACAAAGAGCGACACGTGGACGTGTATCCTCATTGTCCCCAGATCCAGGAATCTGGTCTCCTTGCCGAAGGCTTGGCCAACATGATACGCAATAGAAATATATACAATGCTCGGCAAGCTTCGTACGCTCGAACATGCGTCGTGACAATGCCAAATAATGTATGGTGCTGGTAATAGCACGATTGTTGCGCTAGTGACCTTTTACGTTCGCTTTAATGATGGCTGTTGCTCCATGGAGCACCGCATTCGGCATTGTTTCTTTGTTTCCAGTTCTGATAGAAACGATCTGGCTTGTCGTGATTCAGCTTCCTTGACTTGGCAGAGAACCTCATTCACTCACTCACTTCAGCATCTCCAGGCGTTGGTGGAGAGCGAAAGGTCCGCAGTCAGCACTGTCGGCCGGGGGACTTTGCTTCATCGACCAAACATTCGCTCTAAACATTAATTGTGTGTCAGCCATATTCACTCCGTTCTCGTGCCCAAATACACCTATTGCAAGACTTAGTGAATGGCGGTACTAACCATTCATTCACCGTTGTACAGGTCCAATATACTTCGATCTCGGCGCCATCAACCTACTAGCACCTACGCCTAATATCAGCGAAGAAGACAGGAACGCTCACGATGAAGCCCAACTTACTCTCAACCTCCGCCCTAGCGGCAACCCTCCTATCCAGCCTCTGCTCCTCCCACATGTTCATCGCCTCCCCCTCCCCCATCGCAGGCACAGCACCCAAAGACCCCCTCGACCCCTCAGGCTCCAACTTTCCCTGCCACGGCATCTCCCTCCCCACCAGCGGCGGCCAATCCATGTCCGCAGGAAGCAAACAACTGCTCTCCTTCGCTCTAGGCGGAGGTGCCAACACGGCCGTCCACGGAGGTGGTTCATGCCAAATGAGCATCACCTACGAAACCGATGCCGCGAAACAAAAAGATCCGGCGAATTGGAAAGTTATATATTCGATCGAAGGAGGTTGTCCGACTGATGCTTCTGGAAATTTACCGTCGGCGGTTGAGTGTGCTGCTGGGGATGGGACGTCTTGTGTTAATGAGTTTCCGTTTACGATTCCGAAGGGTGTTAAGAATGGGCATGCGATTATGGCTTGGACTTGGTTTAATAATGTTGGGAATAGGGAGATGTATAGTGAGTCACAGGATCGTGAGGTTCTGGGTGTTGGATGATTTTGTGCTGACCTTGGCCTTTTAGTGAACTGTATCAATGTCAACTTCTCAGGAGGCGATGGAAGTGAGATCTCGGCTTTCCCAGCAATGTTCGTAGCGAACTTGGCGAGTGTCGACCAGTGTCCGACGACTGAGAGTGTCAACGTGAAATTTCCAAAAGCTGGGAAGTATGTGACCACAAAGACAGAGGGAGGACCATATCCGCTTGCTGTGCCGACAGGAGCTGGATGTAGTGCGGGAAGTGCAGATACCGGTACTCTTTCTGCGTCTGCTGGTGGTGGTGGTGGGAGTGGGAGTGAGGCGCCGGCACCGACAACTCAAGCAGCGCCAGCGAAGTCTACTCCAGCGCCGACTACGACTGCATACACCCCTCCGGCGGCTAGTACAGGCAGTTGTATCGAGGGTCAGGTTTCATGTCCGACGCCTGGAGAGCTCGTCTGCGTCGACGCAAGTCATTTCGGTATCTGCGATGTGGACGGTTGCGCATTACCACAGGCTGTGGCTCCAGGCACGAGATGCACAAACGGTCGGATCGTGAGGAGGAAACGAAAGAGGAGCCAGCAGACTGGCCACAAGCGTGGTTTTGAGCATTTTGGGGTGATGAGGTTCTGAACTGTGGCTATTAGTATTCGGCGGAGGGTAGAGTAATTAGCACTGTGTAGATGCCAAAACACAGATTTATTTCTTCAGACTGCAAGTCAAGCAAGTTAGCAGCCTCGTTTGCCAACCCAGATCAGCTCATCGTGATAGATCAGATTGAGCAAACAAAAGCATCGTAACTCGAAAAGCACTTCTTATACTCATTGCAATACCATTAGCAGTGGACACCCAGGCTTTCAAGTACTGTCACTCACCATGCCTTCTGACCAACAAGCGGAATCAACACAATCAATTTCTGATACTATGACCAGCGAGAAGCAGGACAATACTGCCAGCGACGGCAACCTGTCCAAATCACCTGAGCCAGTCGCGGAGTCATATCACGCTGCATCTGGATCGCATATTCCAGAAGAGGCCTCTCCGTCCTCGCCTCACAGGACTCCACCGTTCGACAGAACCCCAAACTTTGCCCGACCTCTGCCCCTTGTCGAACCCAGCCTTCTTGTCCCACCACCTCTGAGAGTGCGCAAAAGTGTCTCTCGTTCTGCAGACGCGGACCTGGTAACGCAAATTGACAAGCTTGACTTGGAGCTGCGTGCTCACAAGGAGACCTTCAATGCCCATTGTGACATCCTGGACGGTATTTTGCGGCAGCTGGAGCGTAGGATCCAGTGTTTTGAGGATCGGGTCGAGAGGCCGGAGGAGACAAGAGAATGGTGGATGGACCTCATGATGCGAATCGCTAGCAAGGGGCTTCTGGAAGATGATGATTTGACGCGAGAATTTAAAGAGACTATGGATCCGCTCGAGAGGGCCAAACTGCTGGAAGCGCGGATGGAATGCTGGGAAGATTTAGTTGGACAGCTGGTACAGATTGTTGAGCTGCAGAAGGCAGGCTCCATGGGTCGTGATCAGGATCGTGAAGAAGATCCTTAGTAATAGGTCCATACTTTGCGTACCGCGGACAATGGTTTCCCCATGTTACAGCATTTTCTAGCTAGTGCCGTCCTTCAATGTAAGTTGAAGTCATGATCAAATACTGCCGATCAACATTGATGATCTGGTCAGGAACTTCGCTCCGGCGAATTGCTCTCGTCCTCGTACATGCTGAACCCGTTCAGGTCTTCACCGAATTGGTCCAGTGCTTGGAAGAATACTCGTAACGCGGGCCATCTGTCTGTTGTACGTCCTGCAGCCGAGAGCTCATCTTCTGCCGGCTTGGACTCCTGGGTTCCGACGGAATCTCCTGCACTGACCTGAGAAGCCAGACCATCACTGTCCCGGTGTGCAAGCGCCTCGCGAATTTCGATGATCATACCTTCCAAGGCATGGAAGCGTTCAGTGAGGGCTGAAAAGCGCTCAACGAGTGCTTCGTGCTTTGCGATGTTCGCCTCGACTCGCGCGATCCTGTCTTCTGCTCTCCTAATTGCACTTCCTTCTGACTTCATTCTCTCCGAGAGCTCAGATACGTCACAGTCTTTGGTCTGCGCTTCCAGTCTAAGTAGTCTCGCCTCGTGTCTCTTGACCGTAGTCCTGAGTGCACTAAGCTCGTTGCGAAGTTGGTCAAGCTCGGCGCGAAGATCATCAAGCTCGACGCGAAATTCTTCCATCAGTCGGCTCTGATTAAGCATGAATTCTTCGAAACGTTCTTCGAAAGACTGTATCGCTCGTTCCATCAGCCGAATTTCGTTCCACTCAGCACGGGTAATGGGAGCTGTGGTAGGTCGTGCAGTAGCGGTTTGGGACGGTGTTGGTGTCGCAGATCTATGTTCAGCTGCTGCATGAGCGCGATTGGCCACGCGCTCAGCATAAGAGTAGGGACCTGCCATCGTTCGAGATTGTGATTGCTGTGCAGCTGGATCAAGAGGTCAGTAGTCAGTAGATCAAGAAGCAAATAAATAAGATTTTGGATATTGCCACACGCAGTCAGGAATACGCCTTTTCGTACAATGATGGCAAACGACGCCGCTTCGCGGGTACCATCCTCTAACATCACTTTGCCACATCGTCAAGTGTATTCTGTACAGCTTGTACAGCCTGACTGGCTTCTTGCCACTCTTTCTTATCTTCTTCACGGACGTCAGCCCTACCACCTTCGCGCACAAGGTAGCCAAGTCTACTCTCGACGTCTCTCAGAACTCGCCTCGAATCTTCTCTGGATGTCTCAACGAAGTCTTCTCTGACCTTAGTCCAGCGCTTCTGCAGTCTTCTGAGTGCCCAGACCAGACCAAGTGCGGCGATCGCGCCACCCTCATAGAGCGCAACGCCGCCACTCGCAACCCAGAGCCACGCACCAAGAGCACCAGTGCCTCCAATTGTGCTTAGACTGGCCAGCATCAGCTTCTGCGCCTTTAAGTGCATTTCGGGGACGAGCTGATGCAACATTTGCTGCCTTGCAAGCTGAATGGTCTGCGGCCACGGCGGGTCGAAAAAGGCGTTCAAGCCGGAGTTCTCCCTGATCTTACTGAGTAAGGGTGGGAGCTGCATCAATTCGGCTACAGTTCCACTCTTCTCCTGTGGAACAGCTTCTTTCTCTCTCGCTTTGAACGTAGCAAGCTCCCTTTCCGTGACCTCGTCCAGCAAAGTCTTAACGCTTCCGTTCTCGATTTCATCCGCCGGGCCTGCTCCCTTCAATTCGCTAACGCTCGCCAGACCGGCTTCCAATACGCGTCCTGATAGAAAAGCAAGATTCTGCTCAGCTTCGGCAAGCCAACCACGGCGGAGAACATCCGAAGCTGAGATTGAGACTTCGTCAATTCGGTAGAAGAGACGCCACCAGGTCGTCCGCCGCCATGTGGGCGATAGTAACGCTGTCGATAGATTTACTTGCAAGTCGCGATGTGCTTCTTCAGACCATGACGAGATGGCTGACAGTAGCTCTTGCCGTCGAGGGTCAGGCACCGTGAGAGCGGTCGATGATGCTTTAGCAGCAGAAGAGGCATTCGTGATGGATTGCTCGGCGTGCGAAAGTATTGATGTGAGGAGATCTTTCACTGCAGGCTTCAATGATTCAAAGGTGGCTTCACCGTCTGCCTTGCTAGACGCAGCAATCCAGTTGCCAATGCTGCTGACGCGAGAGTTCTGCCATTCTGAGCTGAACATAGCTCCATTGGCTTTATCTGTCCTGAACAGTGATAAAGCATGCTCCGCGAGCCCGATGTCGACTTCTTTGCCATCAGCTTCGTTCTTGGGAGCCTGGTCCTTGCGTAGAGGTAAGCTGAGTGCAGCCTCGATGAGAGGACCTTGCGATAGTTCAGCAGGCAGCCGGCCGAATTCCACAGCGCCAGACACGCCTTCTGCAACGATCACAGCCTTGTGTACTGGAAGACGCACGAAGCCTACCCTGCCAGCATTTGGTATAGTCAAAGGAGGCACCAGTATGCTGTCCTCCAGTCCTCTTCTGCTTCCCGTACTCATCGACATGCCGTTGGTATTTAGTGCAGTGACGAGGATTTCCACATTCCATCTCTTCAGGGTGGGACTAGGTATCAGCAGCTCTCTCAGTAGCGGACTGCTCGTGGGCTGTACTCCAGCATCTTGCACGGCCTCGCCATACTTTATCAACACACTCCTGCCATCGTCCTCATCCACAAGTTTTCTTTCCCACGCCTCTTCATCGCTCAACGCATCTGCCAGGAGCACTCTGGCGAGTTTCCGGGCTGCTTTAGCACCCGACGCGCCCAGACCAAGGAAGGCTATACGGACTATGGGATCTGGCGACTCCAGACTTCTCAGAGCCAGCTGCATACGCGACTGGTCCACATAGCTGGAAGCTTTGTCTTGGAGCAGGAGCAGTTGTTGGTGAAGCTCTCGAAGCGAAGGAGGAGTGCTGATCGGCGCGTTGATGGCCGTCGTCGAGGCTAGCGAGCCATTGGAGGCGTGGCGTCGGAGGGACGATCGTGTATTGACATCGACATATCGTATGCGCTCTCTTCGTTCGCGTGTAATGCTCGTAAAGCTTCGATCTTTCTGCTTTGGTGTGACCTTCCGCTTGGGACTCGCGTGACCATGTAGGAGGCACGATGGGCAGACGTAGGGCTCTGTCGTCAGCGCACGAGTTGCGCGCACACCGAGAGCCGTCCGAGGAGGCATTGGAGGAATGGCATGATATTCTATCTGGGAACAGCAGCGAGAGCTTCTATGCAAGGTTGGCAATGATTTGAGCGGCAGCTTGAAATATTGATTGGCATTCATCAAATGTCATTTCCTCCTTCCAACCTCCCGCGTGCACCGCGTCATCCTTTTCAGCACTACACTGCAGTTGATCATCAAGCTACAGGGTCATATCCATCAAAAGTGACAATCTCCTAGCGAGGACAGAGCGTGCGCAAACTCGGAGCACTCACGCACGCGCTTTGCAGAAGGCCATTGCTTCTCACCCACTGGCATGGCATTGCGCTCGCTGAAGCCCTCACCTATAGTGATCGCCACATGATACGAGGATTGAAACTCTTAGACACGCAGAAATATCTCAGACTCGTCTGCCTCAGCGTGAATTGTCGCCGTGTTGGCGGATGATAGCCGACAATAGAGGTTTTAGCGCTTGCCATTGACAAAGCTATTGAGCACCGCTTTCGGCCCAGCCACCAGATTTCACGCCAAGACACATGGCATCAAAGAGCCCCATACTATCCTGACCACACCTCATGCGGCAACAGTCATGGCTAATGAGAACAGGACGTGGGCATCCGAGGCTCGCCGTGTGAGTCTCGAACCACTGCTCCATCAGATGCACTGGCCCAGCATCCCAACTTCCACAGTTCAGCATGTTCACTTCATTGCCTATTGAGGAAATTGTCTTATTGACCTTCATCCTTATTGAAGCGGTCATAGTCGTATTGACACTATTGAGGTTTGGTAGCACCTTCAGAGGTGGAATCAGAAGACTTCGACGGACTGCCTTCTTCAGCTGCCTTCTTGCTTTCTTCGTTCTTGTGGCAATCACCATACTATACGTTCGAGACGGATATCTAGGTCTCGACGACGATCCACCACCTCTGGAACTTGACACTACTTCAATCAACAGTCTACCACCAGAAGAAGGAGCCACCGTTGGAGACATCGCCGGAGCATTTGTGAACATCGGAGTTTAGCAGAAAGAGCCTGGGTACAGAAACATGCAGTCAGTCACTTGGCCTGGCGTCGAGTGGCCATCACCCGACGAGGCGTCTGGTACAGAAGCCAGAGCCATCGTTTTCGCGACTTTCTCCCTCCTCATTGCCATCATCATCTGCCCGTCGCTCTCCTGGCATGCCAGCAATCGCAACGTGGGTGCATCGGTCCTAGTTGCAGCTGCCATCTACGCCAACTTTCAGAATTTCCTGAACGCAGTCATTTGGCCCAACGACAATGTCGACTCTTGGTACAACGGTGTCGGACTTTGCGATGTTGAAGTCAGACTCCAGATCATGCTTCAGAGCCTCTATCCTGCCGCTGTCAGCTGCATTCTTCGAGCGCTCGCCAGAGCAATGGACACCGATCGAGCTAGTTGGAGTCAGACAAGATCACAACGCCGTCGCACGTACGCCATTGACTTCGCCTGCTGCCTTGGCATTCCTTCCATTCAGATGATTACGCTGTACATCGTACAGCCATTTCGTTACTGGATCTACGGCATCTCTGGCTGCATGATTGCAGGTGATCTCAGTTGGGTCAGACTGGTCTTGATGTTGCTTCCACCACTCCTCTGGACAATATATTCTGTTTACCTCAGCAGTAAGTCAACATGTCATTGCTTTCCTATCAATTACTGACTTCGCGATAGTCATCATCCTGATCCGCCTAGTGCGATACCGCATGAACTTCAACTCAGTCTTGCGCAACGCCAACACCACCAAATCACGCTTCACTCGACTCTATGCTCTTTGCATACTTAGCGTTCTCGGATACTTCCCACTTCAAATTTACGTTCTCTACATTAACATCAGCGCCGGAGTGACACCTTTCAGCTGGGACAGTATCCATCACCCGACTCTATGGGAGTGGAACACAGCAGTGATGATGCCCAGCAACGGCAATATTCTCTTCGACCGATACATCTTCATGGCTGGTGGTATTCTCATCTTCATTCTGTTTGGGTTCGGTCGAGACGCAGTCAAGATGTATCGTGATGGCCTTTTGGCCATTGGCATGGGCCGCATCTTTCCTTCTCTCCAACCTGGTCGCAAAAGCTCCATCATCACCAGCGTGACGAGCTTCGGCAGCAAAGCCAAAATGCTCTTTAGCAACCGAAGCAACGCCTCGACATCACCAACCTTCAACAAAGGCTCGATGATATCTACGACAAGCACGACAGATTCCGAGCCCAGCCCCAAGAAGATGTCGTTCCTGGAGACGATACGTGAAGGTCGCAAGGAGGGTCAGGGTCTTCAAGACGTCCCACCAATGCATCGAGAGCGTACTGGAGATGACAATAGGGGATGGAGATATCTACCATCGTACTTCCGAAAGTCATCGCATCCACAACCGCCGTCGGCTACTGAGGACCACTTCATCCTTACACAGGTCTCAGCGAACCGAGAAGCCAGGATTCAGTCTAACGTCACCGCCGAGCCAGAGTCTCCGACCATGACTTCGCACATTCGTTGCTTCAGTCGCGGCGATGCAGATGTCCTGGTCAGGAAGGAAGTCAGACAGGCGAGCGAGACGGAGATCGCTGTTCCCAAGAAGACATACGAAGGAGTGTAGACGGCGAGAGGGAGATTCAATACTGAGGCTCTAATACTTCTACATCGGAAACTGAGCACAAATTAGCGAGCAGCATACATACTGAGTATATTCAGGACAGCAGGGCAGAGATAGCATACATACAAGCTGAGGTTCAATTAAACTTGTAATCGACCGACTTCGGACCTCACTTTCCAGAGCTCTCCACTCACACAGGGTCCGGATCCCCGCACGTTCTCCTCTCGTGTGTGAACATGTACCTGCGTCTCTTCATACCAGTCCGTGTCAACACGAAGAGTCTATATAGAGCACCAACGATTGACATTCCACATCTCCCTATTCCATCGTCATACGAAAATGCCTCTCGAATCCGACCTAACCCTCAACACCACCAAATTCAACCCCAAACACATATCCCAAAAAACAAAAGACTTCAACACCCACCTAATCTCCATCCAACAAAAAGGCCCCAAATGGTACGAAGTCGGAGCCTCAAAATATCGCCAAATGCGCTGGAATGGCGAAACACCTTTTCCTCGCCCTACCGTCCTCGACTCCGGGAAAAACATCACTCTCCCCTCGCGAGACCCTGGTCGTGAAATCCCATGTCGAGTCTTCCACGCAGAAAGTGGGAAACCGAAAGGCATCTTCTATCATATTCATGGTGGGGGATGGGTTTTGCAATCTGAGCATTATCAGGATTTGATGCTGAAAAGGTACTCGGATGATGGGGATGTGACTGTTGTTTCTGTGGGGTATAGATTAGCGCCTGAGGATCCTTATCCGAAGGGGAATGAGGATTGTTTTGATGTGGCGGAATGGTTGGTTGATAATGGGGAGAAGGAGTTTGGGGCACCGCTGAAGTTTATGGTATGTTCCTATTTTTCACGCCGATGTTGAGAGGTGCTCATTGATGATGACTAGGGCGGCGATTCTGCGGGAGGACATCTCTCTGTGGTGACTGCATTCCACCTTCTTGAATCTCGACCAAAGTTTGCTTTTGCTGGACTGGTACTCAATTTTGGGGCATACGATCTGGCAGGCTTCTTGCCGGAAGTGCATAATTTCAACATGGAACTGGTGTTGACCAAGGATATAATGGAGAAGTTCATGAGTCTCTCAAACCTTACGCTGGGAGATTATTGCTGACCTGGCTGGCGTAGATACACCGCGGCATATCTCCCGAACACATCGGAACAGGATAGAAGGGATCCTAAAATCAGCCCGTTCTATAAAAATTTGACTGGGCTGTCTGTGAGTGCGAAGACGAAGCGTGAAACAACGATAGACTGACCTAGCATCTTGCTGCAGTTGCCACCAGCGCTCTTTACTTGCGGTACATTGGATCCACTTTTGGACGACTCGCTACTAATGGCTACAAAATGGGCCGCAAATGGAGCAGTCTCGATTCTGAAGATGTAGGTGCTCTTCGCACCAAGGAATGTTCTTTGGCTGATGCTTGCGGTCTAGATATCCTGGAGCGCCACACGGCTTTTCATTCTTCCCGGTAGGGTGCACTGAGCAGACAGACATCTGCCTGCAGGACATAGGCGTGTTCATGAACGAGAGACTCTAGGTCTAGGAGACCTCTCCGGCCACTCAAAGCTACTGCTCATCACTATCGCTTCCATAGTCAACCAGCGGGCCAGCAGGTTTGTCTGGCGCCTTCCTATCGCTGGCTCCATTTGCAGTGCCAGCTTTGAGTCCTTGCAGTGCCGCTAGGGTCGCTCCGCCGAGAATGCCGCCTGTCGAAGCATTACCATTGCCTGTAATTTGCAAAGGCTCGTCGTTGTCGCTGTTAGGTTCCGTGTCACCCGATGCATGCTGCGCTTCTTCCAGCAACAGCCGTTCCTGAGTTCCCTCGAGTTGTGCTTGCTGTGTACCAGCTTCGATCCTCGCCTTTTCCGATGCGTACCAGACGTGGTCCGGAGCATCGTATCCTTTCAGTCCAAAGCTACCATCAATTTTTCGTCTCTTTCTCTCTTCTTCTGGATCTGCACCTTCCCACTTCCTTCCCTCAAGCTCGGCCACGTAGCTGGCTGGGAGTGCTCTCCTGATGGCTTCTGCAGCCTGCTCTTCGATCTTTCTCACCTCTCTCTTTTGCGCCACAGGATTGGGATCGACCGTGGCCCATCTGACGTTCAATGTCTCCTCGTGGTCCAGACTCTGATGTGCCATAGCTTCTTTCGCAAATTCGCTATTTGCAAGATGCACGTATGTCACGAATGCCACACCTCTGCTTGGCAGCACGCGAATGCGCTCGACTTGTCCCCACTCCTGAAAATGCCGTGCGACAACTTCTTCGATATCGTCTGTCACGTGTATTCTGCCCACGTATAATGTCCTATTCACACGCATGAAGGATCCCACGCCACCCATGTCGTCTCTGTAGTCGCTAAACTTGTCGCGGCCAAAGCAATCGACGTTGGAAGGAAAGATGTCGCCTAGCCCGCCTTCCTTTCCTATTCTGCTGTTTGGCAAGCGGTGCAAATACTCGCAGTCCTGGCCCTTGGGACAAAGCCCGCGTGCAAAGAAGAGGCAAAAGTAGCTACCAGGCACTTTGTCGGCTTTTGTGTAGCCAGTGTCCAGCGCGACATTGCAACGGCCCTTGGCTTGGTGTTTGGAAGAGAAAGCATCTTCGCGGTCGCCGCCAGACCACTTGTTGTACCAGATATTGAAGATGGTTCCAGTCTGCGGTGGTGGCTCGGTCTTGAAGGTCGAAGGATCTTGCTGCGGTCGTGCTGGTCGTCGTTTGCGCTTGATGATTTTGGTCTTTTTCACTTTTTGCACGGTGCCGTCGGTCGGAGCAACGAGCGCCTGATCATTCGCTGGTAGTGTCGTATCTTCAAAAGCCGCCGCCGGCGCTTCGACGTCCATATCCGCCATGTTTGAAATGTGCTGTGCTTAATTGGAGTGTTGTTCGAGGCGGCGCAACGTTTCGAGGTTGGAGAAATATGAGTGACTAAGCCATGCATGTGTGCCTGAGGAAAGAACCGTCCCGTCGCCACATCAACGCCTACTTGCTTCTTCTGACTTCTGACCTCTTCCCATCGGTGCAATATACCGGACTGGAGCTACTACTCTGTATATGGAAGAGAACATGGGTGCCATCATATACGCTATCATACTCGAGCACTCATAATGATAACTCTGTTCGACATAATGGAAAAATTTCACTGGCATTCTTCTGGAAAGACTCCAAGTGTCGAATATGGGACTGGAATTCGGTGCATAATACCTACACGAATCCTCGCCGGCTCCACCAAGTACACGATTTCCTGACGAGCTCCATGCGCCTCTCTCCGGCCATGGCGCATTTGCCCAATTAGGTGCTGCCAACAGCATACACCGTGAACTGATCAGTCGACCCTTGAAAACCCCAAGCACCGCCATAGTTGACAACATCATTGCCATTGGCGGAAGGGAAAAGGCCGCTACCACCAACATAGCAGTCTAGCGGACAGCTGCCCGAGGGTCCACTTCCCACGCCAAGAGTGCAATCCATGTTGTATCCAAATTGGGCGTACGGACGTTCGACTACGACATAATAGCTGCCGGAGCTGGCCTGATAATTATTGATATATTGGCCATCGTAATAGAGCTTCGTGCCAGCAAAGCTGAACTTGGCAGCCGAGTTGAGGTCATTGTCGTTGAAATAGACGCCCTCGCCGCTTCCCCCGACGGAGTCAAAGATTGCACCATATTGCAGATTGCTCGAGGACAAGAGAGCAAAGTTGGAGAGCATGGTCGCGGTCGCTGTTGCTGTCGAAGTAGTAGTGGTGGTGGTGGTGGTTGTCGTTGTTGTTGTGGTGCCCATCGATGTGGTGAGTGTGGAGCTCAGGGTCACTGTCGTGCTCGCAAACTGTGTACTCGGGACATTCGTGGTCTGAGTTACGGTTGTACTCACGGACTGCGTGCCCTGGATTGTCGTGGTCTGGGTTAAAGTCGCAATGGCCACCTGGGTGCTCAGGATGTTTGTGGTCTGGGTCAACGTGTTGGTCCTTGTTACCGTCACCGTAACGAAGCTGGTCTGTGTCTGCGTATGGTTGATCGGATTGATAGCCGTCTGGGTGGCCAAGACTGACACCGTCTTTGTGGATGTCTGCTTCGGGATGGACAAGCAGTTACATGCTCGCGAGATCACAGCATTGTCGGTATATGCGGAAAAGCATGTCGGCTTGGGGTTGACCACCTTTTTGCCTAAACCGCGTTTGTTCAAATTTGGAGCTGGACATCCACTCAAAGGCACAGTCGTCGTGGTGGAGGTCGTTGTTGTTGATGTGGTTGTAGCAGTTTCAGTCTCGGTTTCAGTGGTAGTGGCGGTAAAGACGGAAGTGGTTGCAACGACTTGGGTGACAGTAAAGGTACTGCTGACCGTTGTGGCAACGAAGTTGGTGGCAATCGTTGTTACTGTTCCGCTAATTGTCGTTGTAACCAAGTCGGTTGCAATGGCCGTGACGGTGCTGCTGGCCGTTGTCAAAACATTGTTGGCAACAATGGTCGTGACAGTGGCACCCTGAGTGGCTGTGACAGTTGAAAAGGCGGTGCTTGTCACGTTGGAGACAGCATCCTTAGTGACGAAGTTGGTCGCCGTGACTGTCTTTGTGGTGTAAACCGGAGAAAGGTGAAGAAAGGAAGAACAGAACGAGGTCGCTGGCTTCTGCTCGTGTTTTGCCGTCACATATGAATTGACTCCCTTGCAGAACGACTGGTCAAGACGAGCAGCATAGGACGCATCGACCCAAGCAAGGAGAGACAAGAAGAGAAATGCTGGATGATACATGACGATGCACACGAAGTTGACAACTCACCCTGAAGGACCGCTCGCGAGGATGAAGCGCTGTATTTTATCGTGCCCAAGCCCTACGCCATGGTGCCTAATGGTTGACACGTTCTATGCTCGCGTGTCTGTTCTAGGCTTATATGTCTTCGCCATGGCTGGCTGACACCCTTGACCTCCGTATACTAGTAGTTGGTAGTGGTAATGAGACCCACAGCTCATATGCATCGAATCCACGGGCCGATCCGGCTATGCCTCATTCAGTTGCGCTATAAGGCTTTGGAACATCTTCCGGAACGCCTAAGAGGGTAAGAGGTAAAATTCTTTCGGGTTGAGGCAGGGCGCCTGGAGATCCAGAAGCAGAATCTTGAGCAAGGGGCCTCTCTGCCGCCACTGAATAGAAGGGTGAAGGACCGAAGCTCGACACCTCGTTTCGATGAATTTACCACTTCTATTATAACTCTGTCTTCTCCCAATGATGCTCTCGCAATCGTTCATCATCATGATTTGACAACGTCTCGCCTGCAATCCACCCGTTAGGATTCGCAATCATCTCAACTGCAGTCGTCCCAAGTACAATTCCATCCGCGGATATTGCTTTAGCGTACACGTGCTCAGCATATCGGGAGCTTTGCTGAAACGTTGTCTCGAAGCCACGCCTCGGCATTCTCCCAAGCAGGATCTCGTCTTCACTGTAGAAATCCCAGCTCGCCACTTCAGTTGCTCCATTCCAGCTAACGTAGTAGACGCTGACACTACGGTCTCGAGACTCTCCATACGCGAAACCTTTGAGAACAGGTGGCTCAGAAGGCGCGCTTGTGAAGTTGAACTTGTATGCTCGATAAGTGACGAATCTCTCGCTGGTAAATTGAGCTTCCATGAGGAGTCGGCCATCTGGCGAATGCTCACTTATGTAGGAGTTTTCACTCCAGCCGACAAAAGCATTCCCGTTAGGCAGAAGCTGGAAATTCCCTCGTTTATCGGATCTTCCGCCGTCTGGTCTGTGAATAGTCAGTCGCTATATCAATTCCATAGCAGTAAGAATGATACCTTGTCCATCGTTGCTGGACCGTCGCCTTCCACGGCTTAGAGGACTTGTCAAGATGTATGATGAGAGCCGAAGAGACATCCGAAGACTTGCTTTCTTCGCACCCACCATTGTCTAGCAAAGTGATCGTCTCGGAGGTCGCGTCGGCTGAAACGAATCTGGCGTCGTGTGGGCGCGAGAAGTTGAAGCCATCCAGCTGGAATGACGAGGTTGTGCCTCCCAGAGACCAGATAATGTTTCCATCTTTGCCAGACACCTTATACACAGCATCTGTGTAACGTGCTGTGACCATGTAATCGCCATCGCTGTTCTTATCGATTGCGTTCAGATGGCTGAAATTTGTTAAAAACTGCCGCAAATTGGATCTGAGGCAACTCACATCCAGTCCCAACCATTGGGATATGGTCCATTGATGGACCTAGGAGGAAATGTACTTGCGTTTAAATTGATGTGATCGTTGGCCCACCACGTGAATACACTTTGACCACTACGAAGGTCGAATTCGCGGATTCCCATATTCACAACGAGCCCGGATTTCACAGGCTTGAGGTTTTCGAGATGCGAAACATCGGCCAGCTGAACTCTCTGTACGACATGCATAGCTGTCTTCCCGTCGTCGAAGACCAAGAATTCATGCATGTTAAATGGGATCAGAGTATTTGGTGTGTAGACTTCCTGCGTGATCTGCATCGAGCTGTCGAAAATTACTGCATGCCCGACGGCATCCACGGCAGGGTAAAAGGAAAGGATAGTCGACAAGAACATCAAGCCATTGGCTGTAAACACGCGGAAATCGCAGGCGTTCTGGTTCTTGGACAGACAGGCACCACTCCATATTAGTTCCTAAAAGACCAATTTCAGCTGTGTTAACAGGGCCGGTCATCGAGTCCTACCTTACCCCATTTGAGTCGTAAATGGCCGGTCCAGTTTGACAGGCCTGATAATAGTGGTCGGCATGCTTTTCCTGTACGATCTTGGCGTATGGTGCTACGAAATAGTATCCTGGAGTCACCTCTTCAGGTTCGTAGATGGCAACTTCGAAAAGAGGAGCTTTGATCTCAGGCCGCTGGTAGACTCTCGTCAGCTCCTGTGAACGCCTGAGTTCGATTGAACTTTGCATACCGTCACGTAACGTGAGAGGTCTTCATCGCTGCCGAATGCTATGTCGTAGGCAGCTTTTGCTATGCCGGCGAAGGCCGCAAGCAAGATCTGAGCCGCCAGCATAAGTATCTTCACCATATACGTTATGTCAAGAGACTTGGTGCGGGATCGACTTGGCTTACATAGGCAAGTCCGATGCAATCATTGGGCGGTACGCTACGAGCATGGTGAAGCCATCAACTCCTAGATGCTACAGAGGGCGGACGTATCCGAGTGCTATTGTGCCGCTCCCGGTTAGAGGCTTTATCAGCTAGTAGGTCAGCCTTCAAGGAGTAGCGACATTCATACGCATCCAGAGTCCAGGCCTTGTAGCCGACGCGAGTATCGAACTTCGTGCACGTGGATGAGCGCCATAGCTAAATCAGAATCTCGATTTGCTAAATCAGAATCTCCCCTCCCATACAAAATATTACATAATCCTGCAGCATTTCTATCTTGCGACGACGACGAGGTGAGTAGACGCATCTTGCACGTCGCCTACCTCCTCGGGGAGGGCACATCGGGGGGGCCCCAACCCCTCCCTCGTGAGGGCCCCCCCTCCTCGTCGTCGAGGCTCGAGTGCGCTGGAAAACAATAGACTCGGAGATGGAGGCGTAGTGCCAAGTGCTGTTAATATGGGGCAGATTCTGATTTAGTGGGATGAGATTCTGATTTAGCTACAGCGGTGGATGAGAAGGACTTCACGTCGTAGTTTCCAAAAGGAGACTTTCACTAGACCCAATATGGAATCCCGTCGAACCTTAATATGAGCTTGGCGCGTACCACAGCTCGCCCCTGCTTCCACCTCAATTAAGTTGTTTCCCAGGACTATGAAGCTATGCCTTCGACTATGGTATATTTGACTGACGATACGCTGATCAGATTGGTACTCGTAGAGTCGGGCTTGAATCTCAATCAAGCTGAATCTGCTCGTGCCAAGACTTGCGCCCAGGACATTTCAGTGGCATCTTCGCTCAATCGGCCCTCGATATCAGCCGAGTCTCTTCTGCGAGCCGTATTACCATCAGCAGGCGCCATAGTGCCATAGCCACTGCCCTGCGTTCCAGCTGCTGCTTCCCGATCCTCTGCTGCTCCAAGGTCGACTGATGAAATCGAGCTCACAAGTCGACCAAGGACGCACGCCGCCAGCAGGAGAATACATGCTCCAACCAATGCCCAACCGACACGGACCACAAGCCAATGAGTATCGTCGATGTGATTGCTGTCCTTCGGCGTCATCTTCAGCTCTGCAGGTTCGTCGCTGACTTTCGGTAAAGTCACAAATGACACCAAGTAGAAGAAGCTGTTTACTGCACCAAAGATCGCTGCTTTAAGTGATGACTTCACCCGTACTGCCGCCGAGTCATTTCTCCGCAACAACTTCCTACTCTGGACCCACCAAATGAGCGACAGTTGTGCTGCAATCACAAAAGCGAGCACATATCTCTCCGTCCAGAAAGACTTGGCAGAAGATCTTGACTGCGGTTCGTATTGTGCGATCGCCGTGATCGTAGTGCCGAAGATTCCAGAGGCCGTAGCGCACAGCATCGCGGCAGAGATGTCGATCCTGGTGCTGGCCTCAGTGTCCACGGTTGCCTCCGGTCGGCTCTTCACCAAAGCTGCAGAAGCGCACGCAAGTCCAGTGATCATCATCAAGATGAACACGTCTGGAAAGATTACCGGGCCATTTGCTGCTGTCTCGATGCTCGTCTCAGGTTGGTCGTCAAGCCTTAGCATCCAGAGCCAGAGGCAAGCACCTGTCAGGAGGTATGCTGATGCAGGAAGTATGAGGAACTTGGTCCACTCCGGGTGCTCCACATTGATGGCTATCCAGAAAGTTTCAATCACCCAGGCCACAAAGAATGCGACCACGTATCGCAGTACCCAGACTTGTACCAACCAGCCAGCAAAGACAGCAGTGTCGTTCTCTGGCAAAAGAAAAGAACCTATCATCCCGAATAGGTGGACGCACAGTAAAAGTGACATGACCTTGTACTGGTTGATGTCGGGGATCTCCCGGACCGGCCTTCTGTAGTCATCCTTGAGGATTTTGACTGCCCAAACGCCGGCGATGGCCATCGCGACCAAGCAGATATCGGCGATGGCCATTGTGGACGCCGTACAGGAGAGGCGTTGTTGATGTCGGGGCACCGTTGGCGCAGCGGCGCTTTTGTTTGGACACGGTTTGAAGTGAGATATCATGCGCGGACTCCACGCGGAAAGAGCCACGTATATGGACCAAAGTCGGTGAGTGCGAATGCCAAGCGTTGGTGAAGCTTATGATCGAATTGCTTCAGTTGGCTGACCTACTCCGTGCCAACCTCTTTTACAGCTGTCACGAATGCGAGTCACATGCAATGTATCAGCAGAGCTCATGTGCATGTAGGGGCACTTCGACGCAATGCGCCATGTTCTCCTATGCTGTGGGCGGCAAGAAGCTGATACACCTGCCGTAGATACTACCACCGGCGAAATCGTAGGGCGAGGCATTACCGAGCACGAATATTGCAACCCTCAGTACAAAAGTTGCGTAGAGTCTGACTCTTGGTTATTGGGGCCTCCTAGATTCCCTGTCGCAACCTTCGCCCTTGCCCATCTCCGATGACTTCCAGATTTTAATCGACAAATCGCAGTCGCTCCCTGCTTAGCCGGAACTTCCATCGTACCCACCTGACGAGAAGTCGCAGGACAACAATTGAGCAAGTTCCACCGCTATGCAGCAGCTTCATCCATGCGATGACTCTCTAAACTCCTCATCTGCTCTGTCACCATCAGAACTAAACCCATCAGCGTGAGAATTATCACGATCCAAAATGACGCTTGACTTAGGGTCTTTGGGTGCAAAACGTCAAATGCTTCTGGCCACCAGTATTCGACCAGATCTCCATTCGCGCTCTTAAGACACAAGCCGGAGAAAGGCGCACCCACTTGAGTTTCGAAGTGCTTATCTGCGCTGTAGCAGTCGCCGTTCTCGACGATTTCCTTACATGCTAACGAATACAGCAATGAGCAGATCGAGAACCACATCGCAAGGCCGAAGAAGGCGAATCGCATTGAGAGCTGGATGTGGTCCCTGCGAGCATGTTGGCAGCGTTCGATCGTCCAACCTAGGAAAGCGAGAGTTATGAAGATGCTGCCGAATCCTGGAATTTTCATCATGAGGCTCCATGCTGGATTAGGGAATGTGAAATTGGCTTGGAGGTTGGTCAATATCGTCTCCGCCATGGCAGACCTTGAGCAATTCTGCTAGGCCGTCGGTGGTCGAATAAGAAGAGGTGCTGCACTATCGAAAATGCCGTGAAGATGAATGGCAGAAATCGGACTCAGAGAAGGGTAATCAATTCGACAATTTCTTAGCTTTAAGCTTTTTTCTGCGAATGGTACCACGGCTTTGACATGCCATAATCGACAGCATGGCACCCAAAGATTTCCTTTGCGAAAAAAGGTTCTTGAGGGCTTCGGGTTGCGTGGCCTGTCCTCAGATGAACCGCAACCCACGATGGAAATCGACTTTTTTTTCTAAAAATTGATTTTACTAACATCCGATCGATTTCGATACAGATATCTATCACACCTGATAGCGCCCAGGATTGATTCATTCGTCTTTCATCAAACGAGAAAAAACCCGCCTCATACTTAACTCATACCACCGCAAAATTGCAAAATGGAAGAAGATGACAATGACCAGGGTTTAGCTGCACAGGCCGCAACAGACTACAGCGATTCACATACAAGAATGGAGGCGCTTCTCGCCGACCTGAGACAGGTCAACGAAGCTGCAAGACACTTATTCGAGTTAGCGAGCACGTATGATGAAGAGATGGACGAAGTTCTGGAGGCAGTAGGATGGTATTACGAACGGATAAACCAAGTTCTGGAGACACATCTCCATTCATATGAAGAGACTCCTCCAGCTAATTTGGACGACTTCGAGGACTCTATAGATTCAGCAGAAACATCCGCCAGCGAATACAGCCAGGTCGAGGAAGATGAGGTCGAAGAAGAACGGGGTATGAACCTTCACAGCTCTCCCGGCTCACCAGAGATACCTGCCAGCAGAACCAGCGAGCAGGACCCGCATGTGGCACCTCTTGACCATATGGCTCAGTTATCTCCCGCACATTTGCGAGAGGTACAAGAGTATCTGGAGGTACCAGACCCTGTTCCTGTCGAAGAGATTTTGTCTCTTGCGCACCACTTAGAAGAGTCTGCCATGTCTACATTACCAAACGCTGCGGACGACGAGATCTCTGTAGACAATACAGATATTCCCCCCAGCGAGTACAGTGAACACGAGCCTGGGGAACAAGAGCGCCTGATTGACCTTGAGGACCTCGAGATCATGCTTAATTTCGAGGACCCTACTGATCCGGCAGAGATAGCTCCCAGTGAGCACAGCGAGAATAGATCCGCTTCCGAGGCCTTCGACGATGGCGTTGACTTGGCTGTCGACTATCTGAATTCATTATCACCCAGACGATCGGCAAGAATACAAGAGTGGATGCAATATCGGCTTGCTCCGCTGCAAGACGTATTGGATTTCGCACGCAGCTTATGTTCTCCTTCCGACCCTTTCCCACCCAACACAGACATAGATGACGACGGTTATCTGGACTTCAGGCACACCTTGGTCACCTACGGGATTCACGAGGATAGTGAAGACGAGTCAGATTCTCAATACGATGCAGATGTGGAGAACAACGTGCCAATTCGCTATTCAAACGCTCCTGAAGGCTGTGAGACTCCGGTGCCTTTTCAGTTCCATGAATACCCGAACATCATCCTCTCACACTGTCAACATAAATTTGATGTGTCCGACATTCGAGCTGAAGGAGAGCTTATCAAAGCTGCTAGGGAGAGAGGGGATGAGCAATGTATGGTCTGCTACCAGGATTGGACTGGATGCTGTTTGAATACAGTACCAGTGGCATGTGAACATTGCGGGAATCACATCTGCGAGTCGTGCAGGAATGAGATTGTAAGAGGAGCTAGAGGAAGACAAGCTGGCTCATCTTGTCCATATTGTCGACGGTCCATGGGAAGCGTTGTGCCGAGATGGGTGCAGATGGAGAGCAGACGGAACGTGTTGCGTCATTCGCTTATGGAATGATGATATGAATACTCGGAATGTATTCTATGTGCATGCACTACGGCTTCTCACTTCCGCGCGGAGTCTTTAGTCTGTGCCTTTCGCGACAAGATAGAGTCGCCGAGCCAGGTATAGAGCTCGTATGATAGAAGGAAGGCCATGAACAGTAACGTCTCACTCCTAAATAGAAACTCCACGATCAAGTATGGATCCACGACCAGCTATGGTTACATAGCCACGAGCGAAAGAGCATGTATGATGCAATCATGTTTTTCGTTACCACCACCAGCAATCCCATCATGGCCTCCACTGGTCCCTAACCCACAAGTTCGACGAATGAGTTCCACAAAGTCGAAGACTTCCTCCACGACCGACTCCGGATCCACGCAGTCCTACAACCAAGCTGGAGCAGTCGAACTTCGGACACGACACTGTTCATTGACTTTGCGAGATTTCTTGTGCGCAAGAGCAACGCTGGTCTGGTCAAGACTTAGGCAGAACTGCGTGGCAGTGATAACAGGGGTTGATGAAAATGACGATTCAGCGTCCCGTAGGGGTACCGATCAAAGGTGAGGACACAAACATGACTGACGTCGTCCTGTCATCGACCGCGTAGAATGTGACACGGCTGGGCGTTCGAATCTTTCATCCACAGTACTTTCGGCATGCAAGATCTTGTGTCACATGAGAAGGGCCAGAATGTGAAATGAGTCGTTGGTGGGCTGCGACCTCTATTTCGATTTCTCTTCTGCTTGCTAGCAGATGTATGGCCGACGGGTTACCATAGTTACTGAAGATCACCCTTCTTCCAACATCTGGAAGATATCCATAGCATCAGTCCGAGAATCGGTTTGTCTATGCTTTGGCTTCCGCGGTAGTGGATCCGGCGGTATGCAGCCTGGTGGAACTCTACAAACCGGTCGATTGATTTCCTGCTCGCTTTCTACCTTCGGCACTCGGAATAAGCTGCCTCTTGAATTGCCCAAAGTCATCGCCCGTGAATCGCCTGGCTCCCAATCAAGCACTTGAGGCAGGCGCATGGCATGCTTGCATGGACGACTCTCTTCCAGGCTTCTCGGAAACATCCTTGTGACAAGCGCTTTCAAAGACAGGAAGGAGGCACAAATAATGCTGATATTGCCCTCGATACCAGACCAGATTATCGCCCAGACGCCGGAAATGATGTAATTACCGTGCTCAGCAGAGGCTAATACTGTCGCTAGTCGTGCAACTCCCACAATGCAAACCACGAATCCAAGGAGAAAAGCGAACATGGTGGCGACTTTCTGCTTTCGTGGTAAGCGAAGGCTTGCGATCGAAGGCATTGGCAAGATCAAAGTCCAGAAATCCAGGAATATATCGATAGCAGCCACGGATGCCCAGTAGTTCTCAGCCTTGCGGCAGTGTCCTGGAAGTCTGGGATTCCAGATTTTGGCATTGGGCGTACAGAGGAAAATGCCGCCGAAGATGCCCCAGCATGTAGCAGGGACGAGTAGAAACATGATGCCGTAGCAGCTTCTTCTGGTCCAGACGCCGTTGAATATCCGTAGGTATTGTGCCAAGATCGATGCTTTCGTGATGTTCACGAGGACCGACCAGAGGCTGTTGAATGCCACGATCAGCTTGGCAATGGCTTCCAGATCCATGTGTCCGTTGTACTGAGCCACGCCTGCTTCAATGCTAATACCCATTACGATACACATTGCCCAGGAGACAATCTAGCTGTGTAAGTATTCGATTCTTTCGATTTGGTGTAATGACACTGCTCACCATGGAGGCCAGGATCACATAGTCATCCAGACCTATGCACCGGACCAAGCAAGCCCTCGTATACCATCTCAATGCCACCACGAATGTCGCAAGGATCGTAAAGGCAATTGTCGGCCCCAAAGCCTCGATGCCCACGTCGCCAGCTCCGAACTGGGCCGCTGTTGGAGATACTGGCTGAGCTTGCATCGGCATGCTCATGTTGACGAAGGTGTCGTCGACATCTTCTCGGAACATGATGTCGCTGACCAGGACAGAGCTAATTTAGTTTCCATCATTGAGTCCGCAGTCAAGACGACTTGCAGCGCACGTATGTGGAGAGATGAAGGTACCAGATGTCAGAACCATGACAGCACCATATGACGGAGTACAAGATCAGGTAAGAAGATCTAGATTGGAAGTGCTAGAGCAATGCACTATGAGTCGAGCCATAATAGATATGTCAAAAAGACATTGCCAAACACATGAGAGGCTCGGATCCCAGCAAGCTTTCGCTGCGCCGTGGAAGCACGAGCAAGCTCGACAATTCCACCCAAAGTACTCAAAGACTGCTTCCTTTCCATCTCAAGTGGCGAGGATGACTTGTGAGACCAGAATATGGTGCATTCATGGCAACAGACCAGACACCAGCAGTCGTAATTTGCACCTTCCGAGGAGAAGAGTTCCATAGTCGCCACCCATTATGAGGTCTCGTGGTGAAGACATGGCAATGCGTGCTCCATAATTAGGCCCAGGTAAATGGCAGGGGGTCATTGGTCGATCTTGAATTGAGTGTTTGCTCCTCTTGGAGCTTCGTAAAGCTGTGCAACGCTGCAGGCCTCCGACTTCAATATGGGATCTTGTATTACCATCGGTTTCGTAAATTGTGACACCGAGACAACCGCACACGAGCTGTCACTATGCTCGTGCCACAACACTCGTGATCGTTGTAGTCCATAGCGGGTGATACACTGCAGCCTTGTAGTACAGTAGAATCGCGAGTTGAGAAGCTCATTGATCTCGGGATGTCTGTGCTATCGATTTCGAATGGATCATGCTTTGGAAGAGGGCCATTTTCGTCTGAAGATAGGCTTGAACAACAGGGTCATTCTCATCCGGCATACCGTCAGGCCTTGTCGACTTTGTAGGAACTCCCGTGTTCCATGCTTCGATAGATGTGACTTTCCGATCGCCAAGATATTTATGTACGCTGCCAGTCGACGAGGTCGACTTTGTGCTCGAAGATATTGAGCTTGCTGTCCTGCGCGGTTGCCGCCTTGCGTTACGGGGCTTGTTCCTCATGTCCATCGGAGTAGTTGCTGGAGGTGCACTGTTCCTGCCATCATCGGGCGACGACATGATATATATTGCAGTAGGCAAAGAGTGGCAACCCTGGTAATAAAAGTGTCTAAGAACTGTCACAGGGTGCCTCTGGCCAAATAGACATAACTACCTCTCAAATCGAGGCACCTTGTCTCACACTCCAGCCCAGAACGCTGAGGAAATATCAAAGCCGATGAAAGGCCACCAACCACAAAAGCTGAGTCGACAGCGCACAGATATGCACACAACGATATCGTGATGCTAAGCCCGCATGGAGGAAATGGACGGCCGAGCGAGACAGGCGGTAGGAGACTGCTCACCCACCTGCATAGAGTGGAAGCTTTGACAGATCCGGTGAAGGCCAGTCGTGTCGAGGTTGATTTTCTTGGGACCTGCTAGCCATACCGACGGTGAGCGAAGCGGGACAGCATACAAGTGTCATAGTTTGACAAATACACGACAAAGATTGATAGCTCAGTGGATCAGCATCAGACCTTGATGGAGATTGCGTTTCGACACGCAGGAGTATTGATGATGGGTGGGGGCACTGGCAACCGCTGGATGCATGATTGATGTTGTGAGATTTGGAATTGTGATGTCGGCGAGCAACGACCTGGGTCATTTGAATGCCGAAGACTTTGCGGATTTCGTCCGCGATTTCTCGTCCTTCGCACCGGTGGCACTTGTCGGCCACCACATCACAGCAAGAAGCGTGCCTCGCCATGTGGTTAGCGAAGTGCAGTACTGGCTTGCACAAGGCGACGCCATGAGAGAAGGCCTGGCTGCAGCATTTCTAATCGTCAGACAAATAAATGTTTGGTACAGCAGCGTGGAGAGGTGGCAGCAAATGGGGCCTCACAAAAAACTTCCGAGGTGGCTGGACTTGATTTGAAATGTTAGCCGAGGGCAGCCACGACTGCAAGTTTAAACGAACAACAACCCTCGACTTCCTCCTTTCATACTCCCAGGGAGCCACCCAGAAACGGATGACAAGTAGAGATGCCATGACTTGGCATTGAGAAGAGCCGCCATTAACCTATCACCGCAATAATACGCCACAACCTTGACACGGATGTGTCGTGAGGACAGAGACACATGCCTTGCCTCGCCTCGTGGCTATGGATACAAACACCAAACCTTATTCTTCCTGCATTTATGTTATTGCTTGCAATACCATACCCTATACTTCGAGGCAGCTCCCGATCTTGAAAAGAAACAAGGCAAACAAGTCAGCTGCTAAGACAGCCATTATTCAATGATTTCTCATACCGCTATTCTCAGCAAGACTTTGGAATCTGAGTTGATCTGGCAATCTCCAAAACGCCTAATGGCGACAACGACCAGGGAGATTCCTCATCGGATCACGAACATCACAATCTGCCAGAGACCTCGTAAGGTGTCGTATATGGAAATAACACCCTAGTATCCCGACAGATGCATATCTCGATTGGCGCCGAAAAGTCCCCAGCAAGATTCCAAAACTGGAGACATGGGCTGAACTCAATCTGGCGCACATGGCAGCCGCAAAAGCGCCATGCGCCGAACTACAGTATCATCACGGATGCATACATGCATGTCAGATCTACTATGTCACATTTGGCATAATCTATATGTTTCGGCTTGTACGTTAATCTTCCGCGTCCTCACGATTCATCAAACGTGATCTTCCATCCAGCTCCGACCTTGACGGCAGGATCACGGATGACTGCCCAAGCAGCCTTACCGTCCACCTTGGCATGGAAGTCAAGTGGCGCTTTACGTGCAGCGGCACTCTTTCCAGCGCCTGATTCCTCACTGACCTCCACTTCGGTCTTCTCTTTCCATGCATCTGGAGCTCCTACCACGATGATTTTCTCAACACGGACCTTCTCCATTTCTTTGAGGTACTCCTTGGTCTTCTTTCCGCTTGTACCTACGTCCTCGCTTGTAAGCGAAGACGAGGCTTTTGAGTAGACGAATCGTCGATGGATATATGCGCCTTCTTGGTAATCAAAGCTTTCGCCGTCGTCCAGGTACAGAGTGCCTTCTGCATCACCCGAGTTCCCGAGTACAACCACCAGCGTGAGCGGATCGTACTTCATCAGTCCCGAACTCCTCCTCGGTCTATCTCGGCGAGGAATAATGTGACCGCCACGCATCAATAGCGGGATTGTTTCCAAAGGTGATGCGAGAGCAACTTCACCCGACCCTTCGTACGTCCAGAAATCGAAATAGTCGTAGTACTTCTCCTTGTCGGCCAGGTAAACTGGTTGTCCCTGCTGACCTTCCTTGGTCACAGGCTTAGCAAGGAGACCAAAGCTACCAAGGTAGAATTGATCATCAATTCCAAAGCCCTTCTCGTCCCCAGGGAACATGTAGTAGTTTGGTCGCACAATTGGTGCGCCGTTGGTGTTAGACTCGTGGAAAGCCGTATACCACGCGGGAAGCAGGCTGTAGCGGAGGCGCACAGCTTGCGTGATGATTTCGGTGTATGGTTCACCGGCCAAATAAGGTTCTCTGCGGCGGGTGTCAATGTGTGCATGTGCGCGCATGAACGGATACCAGATTCCAGCTTGGTACCACCGCGTGAGCAATTCCTTGCTGGGGTTGCCAAAGAAGCCACCAACATCGGCGCCTGCAAAGGGAAAACCAGTGATACCCATGCTCAAGACCATTGGAATCGACGCTTCCAAATGCGACCAGTCAGCCTGATTGTCACCTGTCCACATGGCGCCCAGACGCTGACTGCCGGAATAGAAGGCACGAGTGAGAACGAAAGGACGTCTGTTGTGCTTCTCCTCTTCTTTGTCACGAGCTAAGAGGCCTTCATAGGTGGCGTTGACGAAGGTCATGCCGTTGATGTTGTGCACATCTCTGTGCTCCCAGCCACCATGATGCACGTTATCTTTCGGCATCGTGACCTCAGGTCCGTTGAACACGGATGGCTCGTTCATGTCGTTCCACAACCAGACATTCTTGGAGGTGCCGGGAAATTTGCTGTATTTGAAAAGTCCTGCGAACCACTTGCGAGCAGCAGGGCTGAAGCAGTCCACCCAATGGCTACTGCCAGGCCAGCACCAACCTTCATAAATGTTGCCCTCTTTGTTATGGACAGCAAGGTCTTTCGACTTCATCTCATCCACGACGTGGTACCCACCTTCATTCTTGATATGTGGATCGATAATGACCACAAGTTTGCGCTCGTGTTCGTCCAGCTGCTTCTGCATGCTGAGTGGATCTGGAAACGTCATTCCATCCCAGGTGAAGTACTTTTTGCCATCTGTGTACTCAATATCGAGCCAAATGACATCGTAAGGAATTCGAGCTTTGTCGAACTTGCGATCTACGTCCTTGACATCCTCATCAGTGACGTAGTTCCAGCGGCATTGGTGTGAAGCGATGGCGAAGTGCTGTGGCAATTGCTGCGTGCCAGTGAGCTGCGTATAGGCACCAATGACATCCTGGGGTGTTGGTCCCAGGAAAACGAAGACATCAAGTAGGCCGGATTCGCTGATCCAGTGCGTGTTGGTGGTGGTCTTGCCAAGCACTCCGAGACTGAGTGGGTTCGCAATCGACGATGCTTTGGTGATGTCTACCCATGTCTCTGCAGCGTTCAGCCAGAAGACACCAACAGTGGAATCCTTCTTTTGAGCTTGCATAAATGGTATGCTGCCGTAAAGCGTCATTGGGCTGTCCATCTCGTACTCGAACACATCGCTGTTGTACATCCTGTATGGTTGCGAGTGCTTGCCATCGCCACCTCGGGTCTCTTTAAGCGCGAGAGGTCCAGTGTGTTCAGAGATACCATAGACGTACTCGTAACCGGGAAAAGAGATGTCCAGAGCCACGGCTTCAGGTCCTTTCGGCTTGGTGTCGGTGTGCCCACCAAAAGATTCGTCCCACCACGTACTCTCATCTTCAGCGGCCGCTTTATCGCTCTCAGCAACTACAGCTTCATCTCCTGTCTTTGCTGCATCATCGCCTTCCTTCTCTGGCTCCTTCTTCTCGACCTTCTTGCGCCAGTGTTCAACGTTGAGAAGACCTCGGTCGTTGAACTTGACCTGAGTCTCACCATCTCGCTTGAAGTCAATGCTCAATGGCGAATGTTTGATGACTGCCTCGAACCTGCTGGCTGGCCCGTATTTGACGATGGTTGTCCCTTTCTCAGCATCCTTGTCAAGAGCTGCACCGGTACTTAGAGTCATTCCACCGACGATAGCCCACTTCTCTGCTTCGTTGTATCGCTGTTTCTGAATGTCCTTTCGATCATGTCGAAGCTCGATCTTGCCCTGCTGCCGTCGTTCCTCGTCGATCGTCACGCGAGCAACGCCCGACTCGTAGAAGGATATCGTGGCTGGCAACCGAATGCTTTCATCGCTGTTGATAATCTTCTTGTACACTATTGCTGTCAAAACGCCATTGCTGAACTTTATGGTTGATCGATCTAACGTGTATGGAGATTCCCATTTCGAGTTCGAGACGGCTGTATCGGCGTATAAACGATTTCTTTTACAGAAACCAGACTGATCGCAAGTCTTGAAATCATGATGCTTCACCATCACTGCAATCGTGTCAATGTGTGTCTTATGTGACGTGCCATGGCGAGCATTGAAAGCTCAATGATCAACCAGATCGGGTCTCGAGCTTACCGGCCGGCGTGATGAGGTAGCATATTGCCACCAGCAGAAGCAGAACGCTCCTCCATGAGCCACTGGAGGCTATCATCGTGTATCGAGGCCGCTGTTCGCTGGGAACGACAACGACTTCATGTGGTGTCGTCTTCAGCTATTCCGAACAACTGTCCCCGTGTCGACGCGAAACACGATTGGGCGACAGGACAGCGACTGTTGAAAAGAGAAGTCGTGGGCCGATTGGCCAGATGATGGCACAAGTGAAACTCGACCTTCCTCTTCTCAAGCTGGTGCCATTAGAGCTGTGAGGAAGGAGAGCAGTCCATTTGGGAAGGTGCGAAGGTAGTTGCTAGTTCTGTATACACGAGTGGTATATCAATATCAAATCCTGCTCTTCACAATCGATTTTCTGAACATCCTCAAACACGACTTCCGGCCACCGCTCCACATTGCCCCTGCATACCCAGCTCTCACACCGCCGCAAGACCCCGCCAAAAATTATGTCGTCTGAAGAGCCAAATCCAAATCCTCCCATCTTCAAGCATCTCGGACCCAAAGACAGAGGCCACCTCACCACAGTTCTACGCGAAAAAGCCAAAGAAGAACAATCAGACAACATGTCTTCCTCCGAGCAGACGTACGCACTCATCGCCCAACACACTGAGTGGCTGCGGGGCCAAACACTGACAAAACGTGTGATGTAGCTTCATCGCTGTCAAGCCAGACGGTGTCCAGCGTGGCATTGTTGGCGACATCATTTCCCGCTTCGAGAAGCGTGGCTACAAGCTCGTCGCCATCAAGCTCGTCACCGCCACCAAGGAGCATCTCGAGAAGCACTACGAGGACTTGAGCTCCAAGCCATTCTTCCCAGGTCTCGTTGCCTGTACGTGAAACATGCCCCAGTTGGAAAAGAGGGACTTGCAAACAGCTGGCTGACCACAATCACAGACATGGGCAGTGGCCCAATCTGCGCCATGGTCTGGGAAGGCCGTGACGCCGTCAAGACTGGCCGTGTCCTCCTCGGCGCTACCAACCCACTCGCCTCGCAGCCAGGCACCATCCGTGGTGACTTCGCCATTGTAAGTGCCCAAAGCAGAGTACCTTGAATGCAAGGCGTACGGATCGCACTAACTTGTCCTGCGCTTTTAGGACGTTGGCCGCAACGTCTGCCACGGTTCCGATGCCGTCGAGTCTGCCCAGAAGGAGATTGCACTGTGGTTCGACAAGAGCGAGATCCAGAGCTGGAAGTCTGCCCAGCACGACTGGGTCTACGAGAAGTAGATGCAGAGCCATCTCGACATGTAATGTGAAAATGAGCAATGCTGCTACGGCACAGCGACGGATAGAAAAAGAGGACACATAGCTCGACCTCAACCGCATAGCATGGAATGATAAATGCTGAATGTTGAAAATCACTCTCGCATAAATGGTGGTGACGACGACGATGCGATGCGGAAAACTCAATTTGCTGTTCTGCGTTTGACTAGAGCACGTAAATGAAATCCTCATTCTTCAAATCCGTGGTGTCGTGCAGCGCGAGATCATTTTCGACTTCGTCCACAGTCTCATCTTGCATATTGCCGCTCGTGAGCATGGAGCGATCAATCAGTACTCTTGGTTTACCGAGCTGCTCTCGCCTGCGACCGTGGTATACATTGAGTAGATTGAGATACATGCAGATTGCGCTGTAAATGGATATCGTCAGCATCACTGGATCTAGACAGGACATCGGTCTGGTACATACCCTGCGAGAATCGCCACCAATATGAACATGCTCAGACTGGATAGAAGGCCTTTGCGGTACAGAGGAGCCTGAGAAGGACTGTACATCAGAGGGCCAATGACCTGTGTCGTCGAGCGTTAGCTGGATAATGCAGCGTGCTCTACTGGCCGAACACTTACGTTTCCAGTACACATTCCTACAATTAGCACACCAGTAGTGCACTTCCTCTTCGTGTCGCCAGCAGTGTTCTGCGCTTGCCACGCGTAAAGCAAAGGAGTGATACCCGGGAACAGCGAGGTCTGTATCAACAGGTCAGCAAGCCGGCACAAAGACATTTCGCCGCGAAGACACATACTAAGTACCAGCCCATCAGGAGAATGCCTCTGTTTCCTGGGGTATGAGCAACCTTGAGCAACACGATAAGCCCAGCGATCGTGGGTAGGCAAAGGAGTGCAATGACAAGACCCTTCGATCTGAGCTTCGTGGCAAGCCATCCTCCACCAATGATGGCAATGATGGTCATGGCGCCGAATGGTAGGTTGAACAAGATCGTTTGAAATTTATTGTAGCCGAATGACTTGATGATCAGTGAGCCGAACGTGCCCATGCCGCCGCTAGGGATACTGCGGGACTATCAGCTTCTGTTAAGACTCGCTTTGTTTCAAGAATAAGCTTACGAGACTGCCGCAACAATGAAGAACCAGCAGTAGCTCTTTAGGTCATAGAAGACCTCGTAGACGTGATCCCACCGCCATTTTCGCGTGATTATGCCCATTTGATTGGCTCGCAAGCGTTCGACGGCAACGATCTTTTCTTGCTCGGTCAAAAACGTAGCTGTCATTGGGCTGTCAGGCATGAAAAAGTATACAGCCACGGAAAAGGCCACAGTGAGAAGTCCGCAGAAGAGGAAGATGATCTAAGATATCCAGGTTAGCTCGACGGATGATCTGCCAATCGATCGTGTTCTGCAGTCACCTGGTAAGGGAACAGCGCATTGCTATGGATATGGCCTAAGCCGTATGTGAAGAGGCTTCCGACCTAAAAGCACGACCGACTTAGCCGTAGTGCATTAAGCAACGATACTCAACAACAGAATGCTTACTATCAGCGTGACGCCATTCATGCCGGACCAATACATTGTTCGGAGCGTTTGCTCACCACGGCGCCACCACATTTGCGTGACAGCGATACATGATGGTGCTATCATCGAAAAAGTGTCAGCTTGAACCGAATCCTTCGAACGCATATGTCGAACACACCGATTAAGGACTCAAATATCCCAAGCATGAAACGCAGAGCCAAGAGGGATCGGAAGTTGGTACATGCAGTCATAATACAGAGTGTAGATCCCCAACAGAACACGGCTCCGGCAATGACCTTTCCAGTGGGTAGTTTGACTAGTGTCAGGGCTGCAACAGGCTGCGCGACAAGTTGAGCCAGATACAAGATGGAACCCAACCAAGAATACTGCTTGCCGACGAGGTGCGCATCACTGACGAGACCAAAGACGGATGTGTACGATAGTGTCGACTTGTCCAGCTGTTGGAAGAAGTAGGCGCCGAGAACGATAGGTAGGATGCGCCAATCGACTTTGATGCGAACGGCTCTCTCTTCTGCTGCTGAGACCGTCACTCGGCCGCTGGCCTCCGCCTGCTTCAGGAATATGGCGGCATGATCTGTAACTCCTGCTGCCGGAATTCTCGAAGGCTGAATATCATCAACGCGCTCGACTGCGATGTTGTCGACTGCTTTTTCCGGCATCTTGACTGCGGTGGTGGGCGGATAATGTGTGGGGCAGAAGGGCTACATGTATATGCGAAGGCTGTTCTACGGACTGGTTTGTGGTCATGTTACAGCCGTCCCAGCTCAGGCTAATGTCTCGGTGGAGGAACCGCCATTCAGATGCGACTCTGAGCTGTCTGGTCTCCCGTGACTTTACGGTGTACACGGCAGGAGACTACACAACCCTCGCAAACTAAATCAGATCCTGGACCACGACCTGTAGAATAGTTGTGCCGTCTCGGTTGTATCTCGACCAAGAAGCGCCTGTACAAGGCATGGACGATGTTCGCGGTCATCTGCCAATTCTCTGCGTCTCTCTCTGCCGAAGAACCCCGCAGTGTTCTACATCGCTTCTATACCAACGTTGGGGGCGACTCATGCGGCCGATTGTGCGGGCAAGCCAGGTGCCCTGGGCTGATACCTGGTAGAAGTTTAGACCGAGGATCTTGTGTTCCATTGGGGGAATGATTCGTATCTAAGAACGACTCCATCATGGGCCCGGATCGAACAGCATGGAAGTATCTCCTACGAGCGTTATATGTAGCCAACACTTGGCGATCATAAGCCTGAATACGTAGGGAGAGAGGAAGTTTCAAGTGAGGAAGAGAGAAGTGGAGGGCTTGGGCAGGCACAGATGTCAATGCCAAGACGCGCTAATTTTGTCGCGCTAAGACGCGGTCACGTTTCGTGACCAACCTCTCCAGCTCACTCTTCTCGCATCGCTACACACTACTCCGAGCAAGCGGTACCTGCATTGTGCCGTCCGTATATCCCCGTTCCCAGTCAACGATGTTGCAGAGCTTCGTTTTAAAGGTCCTGGACGAAACTGCTCTTCAATGGCCTCCATGAGCAACACCTTAGACTGCTCAGCACGAAACCTGCCAGTCGTCATACCTCTCTCCTCGACAATATTGCGGACATCATGGCGGGCGTGGGGCGGAAACGATATGCCCTCATTGGCACTGGAGGCCGTGCTTCATTCTACTACACGAGCATAGTCACAGCATTTGAGGCAACCTCCCAGCTGGTTGCTTTCCTGGACACAAATCAAACGCGAATGAATCATGCCAACAGAGTCCTGCAGTCACTTGGCCATGATCCAATACCAACTTACCTTGCGAGCTCTTTCGCTCAAATGGTTGAGGAGACCAAACCACACGAGCTGATCATCACAACCATTGACCGAACGCATGCTCATTACATACAGCTGGCACATTCGCATGGGCTCGATGTCATCACCGAGAAACCGATGACCATCGACGTTCCATCAATTCGAGATATCCTCAGCTCCGTCAACAGCACTGGACGTCAACTTCGAGTGACGTTCAATTATCGTTATGCGCCACACAACACAAAAGTGTACCAGCTCATATCATCAGGTGCCATTGGCATGGTCAATGCCATACACTTTGAATGGATGCTGAACACCTCGCATGGTGCAGATTACTTCCGACGCTGGCATCGCGATCGCCGCAACAGCGGCGGCCTTCTTGTGCACAAATCGACGCACCATTTTGATCTGGTAAATTACTGGCTGCAATCTCGACCTGACACTGTTTTCGCCATGGGTGACTTGAAATACTATGGCAAGGACAATGCAGAGCGGCGAGGTGTCACTCGCTTCTACAACCGCAGCCACGGCCAGATGGAAGCCAATGCTAAAGATGATCCGTTTGCTCTGGACCTCTCGAGCAATGAGACTTTGAAGAATCTATATCTTGATGCCGAGCATGAAGATGGATACTTTCGAGACCAGAGCGTCTTCAGTGATGGTATCAACATCGAGGACACTATGAGTGTCATGGTCCGATACCGTAGTGGTGCGGTAATGACTTATAGTCTCGCTGCATACTCGCCGCTGGAAGGTTTTAGAGTCAGCTTTACAGGAAGCAAAGGCAGACTGGACCTCGAAGTGGTAGAACGAAGCTACATCAATGCCGGCGGAGAGCAGAGTATGGAGGGTGCCCTAGAGACTCAGTCAATTGTCTTGCGGCCTATGTTTGGGCAGCCGCATAATGTCGAGATTGAAACTGGAGACGGCGGCCATGGCGGTGGTGATCCTGTATTATTGAACAGCTTGTTTGGCAATGACAATTCCGAAGATGAGTTCAAGAGGTCAGCTTCTCACAAAGATGGGGCACTCTCAATTCTTACAGGAATCGCCGCCAACAAGTCCATCAGTTCTGGAATGCCCGTGCAAGTGGATAGCCTGATCAACATCGACTAGCACAAAAGTCGCTCAGAGGCTTTACAGGCGGCCGACGAAGGTGTGTTCGCCAAAGCAGAATCCAAGTGGCAAGCGAACAAATGCAGACCTCGAGTCGTGGCATGTGTAGACTGCTGTGCAGCAAGCAAGTTCTTCGCGACACTGTCTGTCACCTTGTCTCCGGCCTCCACTTTGGACCCCGGCACATGGACTTGGGCAGAAGCTTGGAAAATTGCTTGGTGAGCTTCCCGTGGGCCAAGCAGCACGTCTGCGGCGGGCAGAGTCTGGTGACAAGTCCATGACTCCTCTTCCTGCACTATTGCTCGGTTTGATGCGAGATTTCGTATCTCGTAGCGCATCAGTCCATCGCCTTCGGCTTTTCCGTCGCAAAGCTGGCCCGAGCTGGCCCGATGCTATGATTCTTCCAATGCCTTCCTCAAGAAATTGGTAAATCGATGCCGTACTTGTCTCGGTGTTTCTTCGCCTCCTTAATATCTTCTCCTCCACGGGGCACGAACGGGGAACGATTCGGGGTCGTGCGTGTATTTGGACTAGTCATTACTCACAGTGCCCAATAGCGCAATGCCGTCTCGTGGACCTGCAAACCTGCCTTTACCGCGACCATGGCGACCCGCACCATGTGGATGTGGATCAGCTCATTGTCCTTCCTCGATCTGGTATTCCATGGAGTGACTATAGCCACGCGAGACAGGCATTGCTGCCCGTCTTTCCGGTGCCGATTGCAGTACAAAGAGGCGGTGTCCCTAGTCAAATATGTCGCGTGTTCCAGCAGCGTTTGACATTGGATCAGAATCACGAGAAAGATTTGATACAATCCTGCGGCGATGCGTGCTACATACCTCGCCAGTACGCTGGCCCCGATCGCGTCTGCAACCGGTATGAACATAATACGACACACTCTGGACATAAGTACTGATTCAAAATTAGTGCTGCCAGCTTCTGATCCATGGGCATCCGCTTATGCCAAAGCTTCCACCTTTGTTGCGAATCTGACCCTCGCCGAGCTTAACAATGTGACACTTGGGTATTCAGTTGGAGGCACCACATCGTCGGGAAATTCTTGCTCTGGTGTGAGTGGCAGCGTATCGAGGCTTGGATTTCCAGGCCTATGTTTTCAGGATGCCGGTAATGGTGTAAGAGCTCAAGACGGCGTCAGTTCATTCTCTTCAGGCATATCAGTGGGCGCTAGCTGGAATGTTGATCTTGCATACGATCGCGGAAAGTTCATGGGCGCTGAATTTCAGCGTAAAGGCGTGAACGTTGCCCTTGGACCTGTGGTTGGTCCTGTTGGACGTATAGCAGAGGGCGGGAGGAATTGGGAGGTTTGTTTTGAGCAGTTGCATCAATATGGATGTTCCGAGGGACTGACATCGGATAGGGATTTGGCGCCGACCCGTACCTGGACGGAATTTTAGTAGCTCCAACGATCAAAGGGCTTCAGGAGAGCGTCATTGCTTGCACAAAGCATTTCCTGGTAAGTGTTCTCGAGGACATAATCCCTCATTGTCTGAGACATAATGCTGACGGATTTCAGGCATACGAACAAGAGACAAACCGCACTGCATCTTCCTTGAATCCAGATGGCTTGGCGATTGACAGCATTTTGGACGACAAGACACTTCATGAGGTCTATCTCTGGCCATTTCAGGATGCCGTGGAGGCCGGTACCGGCTCTGTCATGTGCTCCTACAACCGTATCAACGGTAGCTATGCGTGTGACAACGACTACACTCAAAACCAGCTTCTCAAAGGAGAGCTGGGGTTCAAGGGCTTCATCGTATCTGATTGGGATGCCCAGCACTCCTTTTCCACGGCCAAGAACGGGCTCGACGTTGTGATGCCAGATTCGACCTACTGGGACAACGACCAGCTGGCGAAGGCTGTGCAAAATGGCACGCTGAGCCGAGCTCGCCTTGAAGACATGGCACTCCGCACCATCGCAACCTGGTACTTCTCTGGCCAAGATTCGTCCTCTTTCCCGGCCACAGCCTCAGGCCCAGGCTACGCCGAAGACGGTAACCTCACCTTGCCACACACCTTTGTTAATGCTCGCGACCCTGCGTCTGCTCCAAGCATTCTGCAGCAAGCACAAGAGGGCCACGTGCTAGTCAAGAATACCAACAATGCCCTGCCGCTCAGCAAACCAAGCGTCCTTTCTCTCTTCGGCTACGATGCTACTCCTGAGCAGATCTTCGGTCCAGACGTCCAGCAGGGTGCTTTTGGCGCGAACACCTCGTCCGACCTGTTCAATTTCAATTGGCAATTCCTTGGCAAGAAGGCGTACAACGCATATTTCCTGACGAACTACGCACCACACACGTTCCCCGGCACACTTGTCACTGCAGGTGGCAGTGGGTCCAATACTCCCCCTTACATCAGTACTCCATTCGACGCTCTCACCAACCGCGCTATCGAGGACGGTACGCAGCTCTTCTGGAATTTCGATCCATCCAACACCAACCCTGCAGTCGAAGGTGCCAGCGATGCTGCCATCGTGTTCCTCAACGAGTACTCGAGTGAGGGCTGGGACCGATGGGATGGACTCACAGATGCGCCTAGTGATGAGCTCGTCAAGAACGTCGCCGCACAGTGCTCGAACACGATCGTTGTCATCCACAACGCTGGCGCAAGAATCGTCGATGCATGGATCGAACACCCCAACGTTACAGAGGTGATCTTCGCTCACTTACCCGGCCAAGACGCTGGACGAGCACTCGTCCAGATTCTATACGGCGATGTCTCACCTAGTGGACGAATGCCGTACACTCTAGCCAAGACCGAGAGCGATTACGGCCACCTCCTCGGACCGGATATGAGCACAATCAACGACACCGATCCAAAATCCTACTTTACCGAAGGCGTCGAAATCGACTATCGCTCATTCCTCGCCCGCAATGTAACTCCACGCTACGAATTCGGATACGGACTTACCTACACCACCTTCTCATACTCAGACTTCAGCATCAACATGAATCGACCCAATGCTACAGGTCTTTTCGACACCGTCGGTACCGTTTCCATACGAGTTGCGAATTCTGGCAACGTCTCTTCTGCTGAAGTCAGTCAACTCTACCTCCAGATTCCAGGGGCGCGGACCCGGGCTTTGCGTGGATTTGTCAAGACACCTCTGTCAGCTGGGACTAGCAAGCCGGTGACGTTTAATTTGAGGAAGAAGGATATTAGTACTTGGGATGCGGGTTCCAAGCAGTGGGTTCAGCCGAAGGGTGAATATCAAGTTTTCGTTGGGAAGTCTGTGCTAGATATCCAGGCTCAGGGAACTTTCTCCCTTTAGAGTAGATATATTGGATATCTAGTTCACGGACTGGAAATAATGACATGAAATCGTTGAGACTATACCTTTTCTTCTTAGTGCTTTTCCGCTTGTGCATCCTCGTGAGCACGTAGAATGGCATGGATGGTAATCGGCACTACGTTCTTCAATGCTGCGAGACCGTGTCGTCATGTGCTCAAAAAGTGATTACAAGCCTTCCTTCCTGAAATGCTACATGAGCGGCAAGTTTTCTTTTGTTTGTACATTATGCATACATCTATACATCTATCAAGTCAGAAGGCCTCTGCATCACACTTTTACTCCATCTTCACATTTCTCGCCGCCCCTCTCCATACATCTTTGGCCTTTGCAAACATATCTCTAGCCCGCACCTGACTTCTCAGCCGGGCACAGAGCAAGAAAGCTCCAGAAAGCTTACGATGCAACGAGTACGTCTCTTCCGGCGGCGGTGCGAGTCGTTCTCTTAGCATGAGGCCGATGTTATCCCTAACTCGATCCGTCACAGTCTGGCCATCGAAATTGTAGACTTCGGGCGCACTCTCGACGAAAGGCTCCGCGAGTGTCAAGATGCTGTCGACATGCGCTTTAAGCATGCCACTGCTTTCGTGGCCAGTCAGGTAGCCAAGTTGGATTGAAAGATCCCGGCATGCTTCGCGATCATTGCGTGAAGCGGCGATGAGGAGCTCGACGTATGGTTCGACGAACTTGTCGGGAAATTCACGTGATGCGCCGAAATCCAATAGCTCGAGTTTCTTCGTTTCTCGATTGTACAGGAAGTTGGTCCAGTTGGGATCTGTCTGCATATACTTGAACTCCATAAGTTCCCGCAAGCAGAGCCGAAGAATGTTCGTCCCGATCCAGTCTCGTTCTTGTTGGGTTAGGTCATCGATTTTGGTCACTCCTTTACCGTGCATGAATTCGGCCGTCAGCACATCAGGACCACATGCCTCATCATATATTTCCGGGACGAGGAAGGTCTCCTGCTCGTCAGATAGAAGTTCATTCCGGAATTTCTTGCAGGCGGTAGCTTCGCGCTCATAGTCACATTCCCAGCCTAGCTCCGTCCTTGCGTTCGCAATCGTCTTGTCGAGGAACAGGCCTTTGGGAAGGAGCTGTGAAGCAGTCAAGAGCAGCGACAAGTTGTTGAGATCAGAGTCAATACTGTTTCGCACACCAGGGTATTGTACCTTGACAGCCACGTCCTTGCCATTACTCTTCAGCGTGGCCTTGTGGACCTGTCCGATCGAGGCAGCAGCGAACGGCTTCTCTTCGAAGGTAGAGAACAGCTCTCGCCATCCCGAGCCCAGATTCCGTGTCAAGACTTTGTCTCGCTGCGAAGAGGGCATGTAGTCGGCACTGTCTTGCACCCTCTGCAGCACAGCATTGATGGTTGGGGGTAAAATCTTGGAGTCCTGGAAAGACATCATCTGGCCAAGCTTGAGAGCTGCGCCACGCATTCGGCTGAGTTTGGCAACAAGTCTGTTCATGTTCCCCTCGCTCAGCATCAGACTCCCAGTGCCGGTGCCACCTGTCATGCGGCGCAAGCTCTCGCCAACAGCACCAAAGGCCATGCTTGTTGCGAGGCCACCATACTGCCAGATGCGGCCAAAGCGGGTTGCTGGGACTCTCGACTCGTGCATCTCGTATGGCTTGGCGGCTGAATGTTCGTCAGAGACTACAGCCTGTGCTTGCGCAATTTCGGCGACCAGATCTTGGGTTTCAGCATCACCAGACTTTGGCGCTGGATCAGCTTGTGGATGTGAAGTCTGGGGTGCTTCTACAGCATTGGCTTGCATTCGAGATTTCTCCATGTCTTGTTGCGCCTTGGCTTGCCGTTCCTTCTCCCACCGCTTGCTGGCTTCTTCCATTTCCTTTAGCGGTTTTGGAGGTAACTTCTTCCTAGAGGCAAATGGATTCTGAGCGTTGAATCCGCTAGCACCGGCCATCCGTGATACCCTTGGGCTATGGAAAGCATTGATGTTGACACCTTCTGGGATCTGTTCATCGTTCTCTTCAGGTGTGGGAAATGTGTCCTGGTTGAGCTTCTTGTCTGACAGCTCCTGGCCAGCATCCGGAGATTTGTCTGCATGCTTCGGCAATGTCGTCCGCGGCAAATATGATAACTCGGGCGATACATGGTCCGCTCGCTCATTGAAAGTATCCTGTCCTCTACCTGTAGGCTGTGTATCTGCTGATTGAGCTGGAATCTGTGCTTCCGCCTGTCGTTGCAGCTCTCGCTTGCGTAGACTGGCCAATGTCCCGTCATCTTGAGGTTGTGCTTCTTGGCTTTTTACATCTGCACCGCGCAACGTCTCTGCAGCCTGATCGAATCCAGCATTCTGCGCCATTGTCGCTGCATCTTTCCTCAAGTTCTCTGCCTCCTTCGCAGCTTCCCGGCCTCGCTGCCGCATATACTCTGCTCCTTCTTCCCTCCATTGTGGTCCCGTCTCATTGAATCTCTTGGCCAATTCGATCGCTGCCGCCGCAGTCACCGTCACTCGGTCTGTCTGAGCCTTGACTCCCTTGGCTAGGGACGACGTCTGAGTTAAGAGCTGCCATTGGTCCTGGCGGATCTTGAAGTGATTCTTGACTACATTTCGACCAGCACCGACGAGTCGCGCGGCATCAATCAGCCGCTTGCCGGACATTTAGCAGCACATTCACATGCACGCTGATGATCCATGGGCCGACGCTCTAGTCATCTCATCTCGTCGCTGGTAGGTGAATGCGTTCAAAAATCTGGATGCCAATGCGCGTCATCGAGGTCGCGTCTCGGAGCTTTCAAATATTAAACAATATTGACGTCAGCTCCTAAGCAATATCATTGTACTACAAGCTCGAAAAGCAACCTCACCTTGTACATGACATTCTTTGGAGACTCGTACTCGTCCACTCGACCCGACTGAAACACATCAAGCAGCGCTGGTAGCTGCGGTCGCGTCGCGCCATGTCCAAGGCCAAGCAGCAGGCATATCAGCGTATGAAGCACTCCATTCTGCTAGCATCGCGCCTTCGTACAGCAGTACTGACGCGTCGAGGGCAGAATCGCAACATGGCGCGCACTATGGCTACGCACCACCGTCGTCCAGCTGGGGCTTTGCCGGCGGATTTCTCGTGGGCCAGTTGACTCTCGCCCTGATCTTGTTCATGTTCGTCAAATTCTTCATCTTCGGTGAAGCGCCTTCTGCGGATGAGCGAGCCTCGGCTCGCGCTGCTGCTCGCCGCCAACGAACCCTTTCGCATACACGTCCAAGAGCCTTGTCGACCGTCCTTCGCCCGCGCCAGTCAATGCCCTCAGTGCTCAAGCCCAGGCTGGAAGGAGGATTGACTGTGCAAAAGATTCTAGAGAAAGCATACTACAACGTTCGCGGCCACCAGCCAGAGAGCTTGGACTGGTTCAATGTGCTTGTTGCCCAAACCATAGCACAGCTGCGTGCCGACGCTCAAGAAGACGAAGCAGTCCTTGGTAGCCTGACCCAGATCCTGAATGGATCGAGTAAGCCCGACTTCATAGACGACATCAAGGTCACAGAGATAAGTCTAGGCGAAGAATTTCCCATCTTCAGCAATTGTCGTGTCATTCCCGTTGACGAGAATGGCGTGCCGCTCAAGGAACTCACAGGTCAGCGAGGCGAGAGATTACAGGCGCGAATGGACGTTGACCTCAGCGATGTCGTCACGTTGGGCATCGAGACGAAGCTGGTCCTGAATTATCCCAAGCCTTTTGTCATGGTCCTCCCAGTGGCGCTGGCAGTGAGTGTGGTGCGGTTCAGTGGGACATTGAGCTTGTCCTTCTCGCCTAGTTCGGAGCCGAATCCAATGCCCACTGAAGGACCAGACGTGAGCAGTCCCACGGATGATCGCAAAGAAGCCAAAGGAGGCATGAACGGCACACCTGCAGGTCAGCCTGATACGAACGAAGGCCACCCTCTCAACCCGACCGGTCGAAGTCCGACGACTTTGACCTTTACTTTCCTTGATGACTACCGACTAGACCTCAGCGTCCACTCGCTGGTTGGTTCGCGCAGCAGACTGCAAGACGTCCCCAAGATTGCGCAACTCATCGAAAGCAGAATACATCAATGGTTTGACGACCGAGTTGTAGAGCCGCGATTCCAGCAGATTGTCTTGCCATCGCTATGGCCTAGGAAGAAGAACACTCGGGGTGGCGCAGAGGACAGCACTGCCGTCACAGACGATGACACACAAATCGATGGCGTCCCACCTCTGAACACGAAATTTGCACCACCAGTCCCGAATACGTCACCCAGTTCTCGAGAAGTACCAAAGGGAATGAATGTGGGTACTGCGGAGACCACTGCGGAACAGAGAACGAGAGACTGGGCTGCTCAACATGCAAGTCCGCGGCTGGTTGGGTCAAAGCGCCAAGAAGACATGACTGAGCTTGAATTAGCGGGTCAGGAGATGCGAGAAGCAGAGGAGAAGGATAGGCGGAAGCAGAATCGCCAGCGCGGTGACCGCGATACTGGCAGTCTTCGATTAAGGACGTTTCGCGAAGCTAGTCACGACAGTCCATCATCTGGCATAAGGGCTCAGTCGTGAACGCCTGGAAAAAGACCTTGTCGATTAGCGTGGCGTTGTAGGCGGACTTTGCAATTTACACAAAGCAGCGTATGAATCTTTACTCACGAGAACAAACAGCTCTGGCACGATTGCTCAGGCTTTATGATGGTTTCAGAAAATCCTCTCATTTCATTGTGCTCATATCCTGCGGCAGACTTTCATGCGATCCAACCATAGAAGGGACTAGTAAAACGAGTTACGGCATGGTAACACTTCTCGTCAACCGCAACAGACCAGGACATCGCATGCCGCATAAGGGGCAGCCGCCTGCGCTCACTAAGACAGGTAGGACGAATTTCAATATATTGAGCCTCGGAGTCCGTGGCTGATCTAGTCAGTTCTTTGTCCATAAGCTCGAGCTGGATCCCTGGAAGTCCCCTCCTCGAAGGGGTTGCTGTGCAAAGGAGCGCATTCTCAAGCTATCAGGGACCATGAGTCTAGACGTTGCCTTCGCGACACAGCAGCCCGTGCCTCAGGCTGACCATCGGCAACTTCCTCAGGTTAGGCTGCTCGTGAAGTCTTGGTATGCTTGGCCGGAGTACAGCACGTCTGGGCATTTGCAGATTCAAGGACGTTCTTTGAACCCGTCGCGATTTCATGCCGACATCGACAGACATCAAGAGGGCATAAGTATTCGATGACCGTAGCAAACTCATCGGCCGACCAGCAGTAAACCTTTCACTCCTCCCTCACTACCAAGACACTATCATCATGCAAATTTACCCAATTATCACGACCATCGCACTTCTTACTACCGCAGCTGCTGCCAATCCACTCGCCGAAGCTCAAAGTGGCCGTGGAGGCAACAACAATTTGAAATGTACTCCAGGCCGGACTTATTGTGGACGCAATGTTCCAAATGGTAAGCATTGCGCCAATTTCACCTCTACGATACGAGTGCTGACCATAATATCTTCTAGCCTGGAGAAACAACAACCAAATCCTGAACCGCCTCAACGTTGACGAAAACGATTTCGATGATACGCTTTTCTTCTGCAGCGAAGGGAATAACGGCAATGGGAAGTTGGGCTTTCTCGCCGATTGTGGTAATAATTCCGGGGGAAACAACAACAATCGACGTCAATGCGTGAATGGAAATCGCAATCGTGGTAACAATAACAATAGAGTCAATAATCGATTCAGCGATCGATGCCGCAACCCAAATAGGAGGAATACAAGTAACAGTAGCAACAACAGCGACGATGATGATGATAATGAGGACTTCTAAGCTTCAAAAATTGCAGAAAACCAAAGGTCCAGAGGGCGGAAACGGTTAATGAGACAATCACAACCCACCTTGAGTCACTCCTTACTAGGCGTTAAAATCTGTTGTCTTTAGGCTACTGTAGACAGGAATTCAGCACGTCTCAGCCTCACCTGTTACCCTTACCTTTCTACTCAAGTGTCGAATTCGATCATCTCCGTCCAAGTATAGTCGTACTGATTCGCCACGTTTCCGGGGTGTGCACTACCCAGCCGTCAACAGCTGAACATGAGTTTCTTTGTTGGCTTGGCGAATACGAGAGGCTTGTCTTGACCTCCTACTGTGGCCTATGTACTGAATCGCCGGTTTCCGTCGCCCGAAGACAATTCGTACTCTCCACTCTTGAAGAGGAAGTCACACTTCGATCTAGAACATGAGACTGGCGACGCTATGGTTCGCAGCAGCCGAGATGTGGTATACTTGGCTTGGCGCTAGAGTTGCTGTGAAGCGATCAGCTTCGGATCGTTTTTGGTACGAAGGGCCAAATCTTCAGACTGGATATGTCGATGAACAAGCTTGGTCAAAAGAGGCAATCGCATTGAAGGAGCTAAAGGTCTAGCGAGGTTCATTGAGCAGGATCGTGGTTGATATATAAGGACGTTGATTTCATCTAGATCCTGTCTCTCATCATCATCAACGAAGCTTGACACTAAAGTCCTCAATTTCAACAAAGAACCTTCCCAACGAACATCATGCATATCAACCAGATCCTCAGCATAGTTTTCCTGGCCGCGGCAGCCAGTGCCTCGCCTCAACTGATCGCTGAGAAGCGAGCCGCTGTTCAACAGCAATGCACTCCAGGCAGGGCATACTGTGGCGAGGCTCTCAAGGACTCGGGTTCGTATAGAAACATGTCAGTATCAAGCTCTCAGCTAACGTACCAGGTTGGACCAATCCCGAGATCAAGAGCGCGGTCAGCAAGGGCAACAGTGTCGATCTAACGAACAAAGTTAACAGGTCCCTGTTCTTGTGTAAGAGTAGCGCTACGAGCACCTGTGGAAATGGTGGCAAGGGTAATGGCCCTGGCAAGTCCAGCCAGTTTCTGGATTTCTTGGCAACGTGCGAGAATTGCACGTCTTCGAAAAACAGTGGAGGGAATGCTTATTGTAGCTCGTGAGTGAGGGTATCGGGGTCGTTTGCGTTGGGATATATAGGCGTAGATCTGACCTTTAGTCACTCGTTTTATTGATGGGCTGTCCCCGGTGACTGGTTGGTGCAAGGAAATACAAGGACAATTTTGCGGCCAGATGACCTCGGACCTCCTTCTCATGTCAAGCTTGCATCGTAATCATTCTTGGGGTCAGCATGAGAATTTGGTGTGCCGGCGGATTGGACGGAGTGGGAAACGTCAAGTTCGCAGATCCCAGATATTGACTGTCGATTGTAGATATCCTCACCTACTGCCCACCATTGGCTTCGACTTCTGTACCCACTCTAGCTGAGGCAAACTTATGCAAATTCTCCTTTATCCTTTCATAAGCAAGCTGTTCCGTCTTCTCAATGCCACCGACCTTTCCAAGGGAATTCTATGTTAGCTCATTTAGCATTTGGATCATGAAAGCGGAATGCAGCCAACTTACGATTTCGGTCGCGTGCCCCAACATGGTGTCCTCAATTTCGTAATTCCTGCCTCCAGCGCTGTAGATGAATTGACCGGTTCTGGACTTGTCTGCCATCAGCACGGCGACTTGTCGAGCTACGACGATTGGTTCTTGAGTTTCGATGTCGGAGTTGTCGAAAAGCTCGCGAGGTACAAGTCCAGTCAAGGTCCACGAGGGTCCGATGGCATTAACACGAATAGGGAGGTTCTGCTCTTGCAGATTCGGGATAGCTCCTCGCATCCATCCTAGAACACCATGCTTTGCGGTTGTGTAATCCCATGCAGCGAATCGTTGGAACGAAGACGCGGAAGCAGTGCAAACGATGCTGCCTCCCTTTGGCTCCTGCTTTTGCATGTAATGGATTCCAAGGTACGATGTATTAATCATGCCGCGTAGATTGATGTCGTAAACTATAGTTCCTGGCTCCTTAAGATCACCGCTCTCGTCATATTGGTCGTCTAGGTAATTCGTTTTTGGTCCGATACCAGCATTTGAGAAGACATGGTCGATACGGCCATGCTTGGTAGCCGCTGTGTTGAACAAGACCTTCAAGTCTTTCCAAGAAGTGACATCGGTCTTGATGAAAGTCAATCTGTCGTGAGTGAGAGGTGCATCGTTCATGTCTCCCATGAAGATGTAGGCTCCCGTGTCCAGCAAAAGTTGTACTGTCGCCAAGCCGATGCCAGATGAGCCCCCGGTGATAACAATAACGTTTTCTTTAAGGGACGCGTAGTCCTCTTGCTTGATGTAAAACTGGGCCATGATGGTATTCTGCTGTGTATGATCTGTGCAAAGTGTGCTGTGTTATAGAATGCTTTGAAGCTAGAAGAAACAGGCCAAAGGAAGTATATGAGGACGGGAATCGATAAGATATCAAAGTTTAAACGCAGGCTTCCTTATTCCTACGCTGCCGTGTTATAGAGGATCTTGCCTGTCATTCTGGGTCATAAGTCTGCCTAAATGGCCATTGATTATGTATCTTGCGCCGAGGAGCAGCTCAGCAGGAGCCCGAGGACCCCGCTCGAACTTAATGAAAGAGTCGCATTGTTCGACACTGAAGGAAGTGTATCCATGCGTGAGAGGTTGCCATGGCCATCACATGTTCCTTCCGCTGCATTGATCTGACCGGGCGCTCTGCCTTCCGTGAAGAGCGTGGACTGCGCGGTCTGGAAGGAACGAAGTCGTGCTGCAATGATATCGCAGTCCTGTTGCGCCAAAGCAGGCAGTGTGAGATTTGTCGCACGAAGAGCAGTATGCAGGGAGACTGTGAGGAAGTCTGAGGTGCCGCATACAGTGGCCGGCGGAAGATGAAACGATGTCTGATCTACATCTCGATCGTTGTCGACGTCGTCTCTCTCCGTCTCAGAGCTCAGACGCTGAACTAGCCGCCACATCACAAGACAACAAGGGGGCCTGGACTTGAGATATCCGCACCCAGATCGCCCACAGTGGATATGGCGGGGCAAGACTGAACCCTTCGATTCCCAAGTACCGAGTACTAGACCATTGTCAGTGACCATCAGACACGAATAACTTTTCATCGCCGCATGTAGCCGCTTCTGGTATACACACGCGCCCTACGCCTTTCATTATAATACCTGCTCACAACGAAAACACAGTCCTCCTCTTCACACTGTGACTCAAACATTCGGAGCAAGGGCATAAAGGTAATAGACTTTCTAAGCTTTCCTGCTCGCCCCGATCAAAGCTAGTTCACAAGACCAACTCTGGGCAATTTCTTTGCCATTGAAAAAGAGTCACTCAGACAAAACACTTTTCACTCCAGAACCAAGCAGAACATCATACACCATGGCTTCCAACGGCACTACCGTCTCGCCCTTCCGCTACAGCAAGAACGATGCTACCACCATCGAGCCCGTCACTCCCAATGGCAGCAATGGCCACGCCGCCGAGCCTATCACCGCCGCCTCCACGAAGCAAACCACCAAACTCCAGTCGTCCACCGGCACCGAATCGGTTCAGTCCTTCGCCGTCAAGGCCGGTCTGGCCCAGATGCTGAAGGGTGGCGTCATCATGGACGTTGTCAACGCCGAACAAGCACGTATCGCAGAAGAAGCCGGTGCTTGCGCCGTCATGGCTCTCGAACGTGTACCAGCCGACATCCGCGCTCAAGGCGGTGTAGCACGCATGTCTGACCCATCCATGATCCAAGAGATTATGCGAGCTGTCACCATTCCAGTCATGGCCAAGGCTCGGATAGGACATTTCGTCGAATGTCAGATTCTGCAGGCGATTGGCGTGGACTATATTGACGAGAGCGAGGTCTTGACTCCTGCGGACCCGACGAACCATGTCGATAAGAGTGTGTACAATACGCCGTTTGTGTGCGGATGCAGAGATCTTGGGGAGGCTTTGAGGAGAATCAGTGAGGGTGCTGCTATGATCAGGACAAAGGGTGAGGCTGGTACTGGAGATGTGGTGGAGGCTGTGAGACACATGCAGACCGTGAATGCGCAGATTGCAAAGGCTAGCTCGGCTAGTGATGCGGATTTGAGGCAGATGGCGAGGGAGCTTGAAGTGGATCTTGCTTTGCTTAAGCAGACTGCTCAGCTGAAGAGGTTGCCGGTTGTCAACTTCGCTGCTGGTGGTATTGCTACGCCTGCTGATGCTGCTCTCATGATGCAGCTGGGATGTGATGGTGTGTTTGTTGGCTCTGGTATCTTCAAGTCTGGAGATGCTGCCAAGCGGGCAAAGGCTATCGTGCAGGCTACCACACACTACAATGACCCCAAGGTGCTGGCTGAGGTCAGCATGGGTCTTGGAGAGGCCATGGTCGGCATCAATGTTGAGAAGATGCCAGAGGCGAACAAGTATGCTAAGCGTGGCTGGTAGATGTCGGGCATATACGGACCTCTCGACTCTTGGCGATTTGTATGCATAGCAAAGGCGTTTCGTCCAGGCAAAAGCGAAGCGACCAGTTTCTTAGAAATCAGCGCCTCACCGCGGCTGTAGGGTATGAACAAATGGTTTGATGAAGTAATCTTGTTCCATTTCTTGGTCTCTCGTGAATCCATGCAGCCAGTACGCCTCGCTCGTTACGCCTCAATCAGATGTACAACTCGATCATCTACGCCTTCGACTTCTGCATCATGCCGACGCCGCTGCGGATCACACCAACCAGACCACCCGTCTGCACACTCTCGCTGCCTCCACCACTCAGTCGGTGCTCGATCTCAGCCAGTCCTTCGAGCCAAGATACCTTGGTCTGAGCTGGGACATCAAGCTCCGTAAGCTCATCGCCAAGTGCAGTCAGAATATCTGCCAACGCGAGTCCCTTGGCTTTCTTGAGAGTGTTGATCGTGTTGAGACAAGATCCAACATTCTGCGTGGTAAGCAATGTCTGGACAATAGTCTTGATATCTGCTGGATGTGGTGCAGCAATGCAATCATAGATGGTCTCCATCGTGATCAGGTCTCGCTGGATGTCCTTGCCCTCTTTGACTGGCTCTCCTGGGACATGCAGTGGTGTCGAGGAAGCATGACATGCTTGTAGCACATTCAGCGCTCGTCTCATGTCGCCCTTCGACAGTGTCACCAGGCTGTCAGTCGCATCTGATGCAATATTGACGCCCTCCTCAATGATGACTTTGTCCACTAAACGACGAATATCTGGCTCTTTCAATGGCGAAAAGCGGAATCTCGTACATCTCGATAGAAGTGCGGGACTGAGCTTATGTGTGTAGTTGGCGATGATGCAGAATCTGGTATTGGCGGTATATTTCTCCATGATCCGTCGAAGCGCCATTTGGGCTGTGCTCGTCATCGCGTCTGCCTCGTCCAAAATGATGAGCTTGTATGTCGCCATATTGTCGTCTTGCTTGCTCTTATCGAAGCTCCCTGCAAAGATCTGTTTCGTGGAGCTGAATGTCTTGATCTGTTCTCGAACCACTTCGATGCCTCGGTCATCGGATGCGTTGAGCTCGAGGACCATTTGCCGCATGTTCTTGTTTCCGTATATTCGCCTCGCCAATGCAAGAACTGTGGAAGTCTTGCCGGTGCCGGGAGGTCCATAGAGGAGGAGATGTGGTAGTCGGTTGGAGTCGACAAATTTGTTGATGGTGGCGAGAATATCTTGGTGACCAGAGACATCTGCTAGCGAGTTCGGTCTGTACTTCTCTACCCATGGGAGGTTGTCTTCTGCTTCTACTGGGAGGTTTGCGGCGCTGCGTTTGCCTTTGCTTTCTTTCGCTGAAGTGAATTGGATGTCATTTGATGGCCTATCGATTTCCATCTCATCGTTGTCCTCGAAGTCAGACATGTTTGCGGTATGTGTGGCGGAGTTGATGTCAGGTTTCCGTGCAGTGTATCCTCAAGCTGGAGTTCAATGTGCGTCCCAGTTGAAGCCTCAAGAAGACGCGCAGACGCGTGCGTTTCGTGGAAAGCACGGACCTTCGGGACATCGCCATCGCCGCTTCCTCGTCTAGACCTTGACCTCCCTCGTTCGACAACACATCTACAAATGCTAGGGATATCGCTCAGTCCATCGGACACAATGGTAATGATATTGCCTTGCGCTTCTGCTTGCCAGCGATCATTACAACTTCAACTTTGTTCGGCGGCAGATGGCTGACCGATGAGAGTTGACAACCTTCAACTGGTCTCTCGTTCCGGCCAGGATTGTGTGAATTGCCAGGAGACGACCTGTATTTGAATCTATTCTGGACGCCATCCTTGAATCTGGCCTCGTCTGTTGTCTCTTTCAAGAGAAGCAACCTTTCTCGGATACCGATACAACGGAATCGAACCTGCGGTCGGAGACCACTGCGTTTGAACCAATCAGACCTACGATTATCGTCCGGCTTGGAATCAATGGAATGTGCTTTAGAGTTATCCTTCACGAAATTACTTTGAGTAACTACGCGTACCCCCTGGCTCCGCAGCGCGGCCGCAGGCCTTAGTCACCTGAAGTGATATGGAAAACATGGGAAACTCGGGTTTGAATACGAATGAGCGAAGTCGTGGCTATAACAATGGCTTATTAAGTCCTGAAAGACAGCCACTGCTTCGAGATCAACCTACAGCCAATACACATCAAGAATCCTCTAAAATGACTCGACTGGGTACCTTCAGAGCGTACTATCTAGGCACAGTGTGCTGCATTGGTGGATTTTTGTTTGGATATGATTCAGGAATCATCGGTGGTGTCCTGACGCTGGCATCGTTCCAGCACGACTATGACTTCAACAAGCACAACCAGACGAGAGTCAGTTCACTCGCCGTGGCCCTTCAACAGCTAGGAGCATTTGTTGCCTGCTTTGCAATCTGGCCTGTCACCCACCGATATGGCCGGAAGTGGGCATTGATTTTGTGCTCGATCGTCTTTTGCATTGGGGCTCTCATCCAGACAATCAACACGCACTCCCGGACAGCCTTCTTCGTGGCAAGAGTCATAGCTGGACTTGGACTTGGAGGCAGCTCAGTCATCGTGCCTATGTTCAGTGGAGAAATGACACCGAAACAGATTCGTGGGCGAGTCGGTAGTTTCTACCAGCTGATGTTTACCATCGGGATTTTTACCAGCTACTGGGTACGAAGACCGACAGGCAGTGCGACATTCAATATGCTGACTTCGGAAAACTAGGTCGACTATGGCGTAGCTCAAGACATTCCTAAGACAGACCACAAACAGTGGCAGATTCCAGTTGGACTTCAAATTGTCCCGGCTGCGTTGCTAGGCCTCGGCATGCTGACTTTGAAAGAGTCAACTCGCTGGCTCACTATGAAAGGCCGACACGAGGAAGCCTGGGAGTCCTTGCGGTGGATACGTGCCGATAACAGCAAGGACACCCAAATCGAGATGGACGAGATTCGTGCTGCCGTGAAGCATGAGATGCATGCTCGTGAAGGCTTTCAGCTCAAAGGTATGCTTCTAGAAATGTTCGCCTAGTGCTGCCACTCACACTCATTAGAGCTCGTCGACGCCCAGAACCTTCCAAGAACTCTCACAGCTGCTGCAGTGTTCACAGCCCAGCAGGCAGCTGGTGCCACAGCCTTCGCGTACTACGGTCCTCAATACTTCAAATTACTCGTCGGCTCCAAAGGCAACACTGCCCTTCTTCTGACCGCCATCTTCGGCGCTGTCAAAGTTGGAGCCTGCACACTCTTCATCCTCTTCGTCGTGGAGACAATCGGTCGTCGCAAGATCTTGACCTGCGGAGCACTATTCATGGCCGCTTGCCAAATTACCACAGCTGCCGTCTTGAATACGCATCCGGCGCCAAAGAAGGACAATCCAAACATAACCTCCAGTGGAATCGCAACCGTCGCGCTCATATACCTATTCGTGATCGCCTATAACTTCTCTTGGGGACCACTGCCTTGGCCTTATGTGGCTGAGATCTTCCCAACGAGGACTAGGGAGGCGGGCATCGGTGTAGGCGTTGCCTTTCAATGGTTATTCAACTTTGGTAGGTCAAATCGACACCACGATCCTGGGAGCGGTTGCTAATCGATCTCTAGTCTTTTCTCTAACAACACCTTATATGATTCGCAACCTTGGATGGGGCACATTCCTGTTATGGGGCCTGTTTGACATCTGCATCGCACTTTTCAGCTGGTTCTGCCTGACGGAGACGAGAGGCAAGACGCTCGAGGAGATCTCTGGCACAGGTCATAGCCCCGTGGATGTTGATGGGACGAAGAGCCTTGACAGCAGGAGCGAGCCAAGCGTCAATGTTCAGGCTTCGAAGCCATTTGTTAGGTAGACACGTAGGCTCAGTCGTCAACTCGTTGATCAGTGCCTTCGCCTTCGTCATGAGGACAAGGAACACAACTCGCTCTCAGGCTGCCAATAGTATACTTTTGCCGAGGTAGTACCGGCGCACAGACCAGTCCAAAAGTCTCCACTGCTCGTTCCTGCTTCAATTTCATCAAATGCTGCTTTCTCCTTCGCTAAAGTCTCATCTACCTAATAAGTCCTTGACCACACTGCCTCGTGCGCAATTCGTGCAGATACTCTGCGTTGGCCAAGGTGATACCGCATCGATGCAGCGCAAAAAGATTCGGAGGGCGAAGGAGCCACCCATCGCCCTCCTTGCTGTGAAATCCGATTGGTCGCCTTCAGCGGTTTGGAAGGCTCAGGCACTGATACATGATGTGCTGAGCTCGAGACTGTATACCATTCGCCCTTCAGAAGGGCGAGGATAGTGCTCACAGGCAAAGGTCCTGGTCTACGAAAAGGCCACAGGGTAGTCAGAATTGCATCTGCTCAAACTCCGTATCCTCAACGTGCCGATCGGTGACTGAAAATCGACCATTTCATCGACCGCCCGAAAGACCAACTGCTGCGGCTTGCCTGTCTACAGCTCTAGCCATGTCGGACGATGGAGACTGTGCTATTCTTCGCTGGTGCCCGAATGATACCGACCAGATTGACGAACAATGCTTTTACACAGCACCCAGATTGGCTGACGAAGACGGGGACTACTGCTATGACTGCGGTGGTTATGTGTACACGTTCATGGCCAAGGTGCCCGATTAGGTGATACCAATGTCATGAAGCTCACTGACTTCATCTAAAGGAATGCCCACACGATACAATATATCTAGCCCCGTCGAACATGTACCAATCCGGTTCTCTTGCCACTGACACAAGGAAAGTAGGCAACCGTCTTCTGAATGTTGAATGTGGACACCGTTAACAGTCTTCAACAGTACCTCAAGCAGCGTTGACAGAGCCACCGAGAGCAACACGACTGATACATCCTTCACATCACTTGACGAACCCAGCATTTTCACTTCCACATTTTTGCAAGACGACGCAATCAAACTTGCAGACCATGCATTGACGGGGAGTTTGCCATCTCATACTCAATCAGGTTCAAATGACATTGACATGTACAAAACGGAAGACAGCGATCTAGCCTCAGCGCCCACACCAGCACGGCTCGAGATCCCCCTCCTGTATTTTGATCGATGGGAAAGACGAGGCTATGGTCCCAGCCAACAAGAAACTTTTGCGCTTGCCACCCTCGAGAATGTGACTGTCGACTATATCACAAACCTGTTGGACCTTCACTTACAACTTGGAGAGACACCACGTTACGACTCACAGCCCAGTCAAGCTCAAAACTCTCCTCTACAGTCAGATCAAGGAGCGACTCCAACCCCAGGCCCCCACGCTACATCGGAAGATTCTGCGATCGCTGCAGTCGTTAAATATGCTCAAGAGTGTAACGAGAAAGGATGTACACCTCCGAGGGCCAACGCACACCACGCACACCACGCACAGAGCGCGAAGCCTATGCCGCGTAGATATACCTGCCCTACTGAAAAGTGTAAGTTCTCCGCCGACACTAGGGACGCTTGGGAGCGACATGCGCAAACCCAGTGGCCTCAGAATTTCTGGTACTGTATCCTCTGTAGGGACGCTGGTCGAAGCATGCCTCCTTGCACTCGCCAAGACAAGTTCTTTCAGCACCTTTGGAGCGGGGTGCACCGCGAGGACGGCATCGAAGAAGAAGACATGGAGAATATCCGCACTCGATCACGAGTTTGGATCACCGCAGAGCATCCCAAAGTTTGTCCTTTCCTTCACCAGAATGGCGTTTCGTGCGGTTGGACCATCAAATCGTGGCCCCATTATGTTGAGCATTATCTTGGGCACTTCCGTCAAACATCCTCTGATCGTCGACCGATGCTCGGTGATACTTCTTGGCACGGCGACGATGATGATGACCCTTACGACGACGGTGGCCCATCTAGTGGACCAAGTACTAGCTATACTGGTCAAGGTGGCGCGAGCTCCGCTCGCAGCGTAGGCAAACGTCGTCAGACACGCAGTCACCGGGCTACCAGACCTGCAGCACGAAACCGATCAGCGTCATCAGCTCTCGACTCCCTGATTGCAAGACTGATGATCAAGTCAAACAAGACAAAAGCCGTTGAAGACGTCCACGATGGAGCATATTTAGCGCCTAGCTACTTGATTGACGTCGACCAAGGTGTCCTTGTAAGGGCTCCGGTCAAAGCCAGCTACCTTGCATTGGAGTACTCATGGGCCAAGAGAAACGTCACACGTACATCAGAGCTATCCAGGCTCTCGCTGAATCACACCATGCACCTGCCTCAGGTCTTATCCGGTAGCAGGATCTCAGCATACTTCTCGAAGGCCGTCGCCCTTTGTACGGAGCTGGGCTACCGATATCTTTGGATCGACGTTGTGTGCGAGCCATCGTCTAGCTCCACTGCTAGCGACGTCTACCGCAGCGCCGCATTGACTATAGTCATAGTTGGCAAGGACCCTTCATCGGACCAAATTTGGCATCTTATCTGTGACCACAGCATGATTGAGACAATCCTGTCATGGACAACGCTCGGCTATGATGGTCTCATATCACACGTGCGAAAACTTGGGCATGGTGCATTTGGGATCGTAGACGCAGTGCGAATCAGTGCTACGCATGAGCCTGTGGCCCGCAAAATGCTCAAAGCTGCAAAATCACGGAAGGTCCCAATGCCACAGCTCTTTCACGAAGTTGAGATGCTGAAGAAGCTCAAGCACCCTAATATCCCAACTCTCATTGCTGCATACGTCCAGCAGCGGTCCTTGAACATTTTGATGCGTCCCGTGGCAGAGTGCAATCTCAAAGACTTCCTGCGAACAGCTGCAACCGGGCCTGTGCCGCAAGCCTTCATTTCACCTTGGTACCTGCAGCTGGCATCAGCGACAGAATACATGCATTCCATGGAATGCTATCACATGGATATCAAGCCGGAGAATATCCTCATTAGCAAGTCGAACCTCTACTTGTCGGATTTTGGCACGACCCTCTTCTGCAGCCAGGATACTTTCAGCTTCGATGAGCTGGGCTCCAGGACCTACGGCGCCCCGGAAGTGTTCAGGACTTATAAATACTGCGCACCAGAAGTTGCTCACAATCAGCTACGCAGCTCGGGGTTTAGTCGGGCGGTAGATATCTGGTCGCTGGGTTGCGTCTACTCTGAGATGGCCACATGGATGCTCGGTTTCAGCTTGACCGAGCTTCAGGATTATCTTCAAATGTTTCCACCATCAACTCGCAACCGATTGGCGTACCACCAAAATCCTGCTGCAATACAGAGCTGGATTCGCATGTTACAGTCAAGAGCAAATTCTACACGCCCGTCTACTTTGCTTGGCATCTGTAGCGCGATGCTGGATCCAGACTCGGATCACAGACCGTCTGCCTCTGATGTCGTCCGGAGACTATCAGCCAGACCTCAATTTCCGACTGATGGCTCGTTGACTTCTTTGAGAGGTCGACTGTCCGAGCCAAAAGCAGCGACAACGCCCCCACAGTTCTCCGGATCACCAAACATAATGAACTTTTGCGTGATCACCTCAAGAACCTCATCAAATCACTCAAACGATTTCCATGATCGAATCATTGCCTTATTAACGGAGCTAGCCAGGCAAGAGGTACCGCCTCTCACGATTTCCGACGTATTGACAGATTCCACCTACTGGTATCACATGCACTACTCGCAAGGGCTCCATTGTGTGACAGGAAAGGCACTCGCCGACCCAGAGGGTTGGCGGCACGCAGACGGCGCTGTCGGATCCGAAGTGCTCTGCGGTGGGTGTGCCCAATGGGTCTACGCTGGTCGCAGTGAGCGTTGGCACACTCTCTATGATCGCCATGCCTATGGCTGTCTCACAAGAAAGAAGTCCTCACTCGATGGGTCTCAATCCACGAAACTAACACTGCTTCGTGATAACGGATCTAAGGCCGCGCTGAACACGAGCGAGTGGATTCTCGATACTCAGAGCTTTCGATCGTGGCAAGCTGACCCTGCGTCTAAACTTTGGATCCAAGAAAAACCAGGCCGTGGCAAAACACTCTTCGCAAATACCATGGAAGCCACTAGCAGCCTGTCTGTTCGCTTCAACCTCCACTCCCTTCTTTCCTATGAACGAGCAACCGCCGCGATCATCGACATAGTTGGCAAACCCAATCACACGATCATCTCTATCGATGGTCTGGATGAATGCGATCGTCTGCATGATTCGACACTATCCAAGCTTCGCAATGCCGTAGGTAATGACCAATTGCATGGTGGTGGTCTACTCTGCACACCTAGACGGAAGAAAGATGACACGAGGCAGCGATTTGTCAAGCCCAACTCGCAAGTGAAACGTCTGATCCGGGTCTCTTCGGTCACCAACAGCGCTGCACACACGAACGTATTGACGCAACACACAATCCCGGCGGCCACAAAGATCCCACCTCGCAAGTCTGGACTTCGAAGCCATGAGAGCACAGTTTCCTCTGCTGCCACAAGGAATTGGCTTAAAGGTAGGGAGAACACAGGCTTGAGCAGACAGGAGAGGCAGCACTTTGGAGATGTCTTCTCTGACAAGATTGCGCAGCGTGATCACGTAAGTACTTCCGTTGGCCAGCCCACGTGGGAGATACATGACTGCGACTGACAAGTTTAGGTCTTCATCTTTGACCACAGCTCGAGTCCGAAGGACCCGTGGAACGATATGACGGCTCTCCTCGGTTTGCTGGCGTACCTTACGGATTACGAGGGAGTGGAGCTTTTCGTCCAACGTCCCCATCAGCAGAGCTCCGGCCACGATACCGCCTACAACTACAGGAAGGGATCCCACAGACTGGAACCAGGCCTGAACACCGAGACCTCTGGGGGCAAGACTAGCTCCGCCTGGAAACTGACGTACAGCTATGGATGCTGGCCAGACGGAAAAGTAGAAGCTGGCAAAGTGAGTTTTGTCCATCAATCTCTCAAGGACTACCTTTGCATGGGAACGTCTGCTCGCAGCATTTCGCCCACTCTTGACGGGAATTGGTCCTACGGGATACCAGGAGCCGGCAAATCAACAGTCGTTGCTCAGACTTTACTCAGAATGACCGCTCGACTGAGTATAGTTGACAGCCTAGCAACATCTTCACTTCTTGAAGATCCATCGGAGTGGATGAAGATAATGCAAGTTCTGTTGTTAATGCATAACAGAAAAGGAGCGAAATTCTCCTTGTTCGAAGCCCTGCAAATGGTGTATGGCGAGGAAGCAGAGCCCATCAGTCTACTGGTCGAGGATCTGGGTATTCGGAGAGCACGCACCTGAAGAAGATTTGATGCTGGTGTCAGGAGGCAAGAAACCGGATATTGCTCAAGCGCTGAGAAGGCTAATGGTAAGTGGAATGGAGTCTCAGGCATGCACGGGCTACTGCACTGCACGCCAAGCTAACACAAGCGTCTCAGATGCATCACGACATCCAGATCGGGACGGAAGGGAATGACGACGATGCTTCGAAATGTTGATTTAGTCGACTTGTTGTCTGCGTTCGTAGCGAAGGCGTTGTGGATGATCTGGGGCTCGATGTGGTTCTGATAAGAGCGTGCTTCTCAAAGCGCAAATTACCAACTCAGTGAAGCAATGAAGGGAGTTTATACCGTGTAAAGCGTTTTGCTCAGAGTATTGCTGGCGTACTGGTGTCTCACCATGATCTGAACGTTTTCCATTTGGCCATACGCTTTTCAGCCAGCTACCTCATTCTCTGTCTCATATCCTCAACTCTCCAGGTCAATGTAACAGTACTCGTGTCCAGCTCGCTTCCATAGGCATGTTGCCTCATACGCTGAGACTCTTGAATTTGCAGAACTGATTGTACTGCTTAGATGCCGCTTGGCTGCCCTTCTGCGCTGGTCATCTAAGATGCATGACTTCCAAACATGCCTGCTGTAGTGATTTTCCATCCAAGCTCGGTAAGGATGCATCAGATCCATACCCCTTTTCATTGATGCGCTGCTAGAGCAGCCATCCTGTGTAGTAGTCATTCGCCAGTATACTGACACCACTGTAAACCAGCCTACGAAGCGCTGACCTCCCTACGATGCACAGTCGCAGGCATGGTCTCCACCAAATGACGACTAGCCCTCCAGACCTGGACCAAGTTGTCTTCGCCCGTAGAACACATCACCCAAGGATCGTTCCTATTCCACGAGAAGTCCGAGATACGATTAGTATGACCTCCGTGCATGAACAGCATCTCTGGCGGGCCATCCTCGGCGTCCTCCGGCGTCTGCTCCGCACCTCCCTTCGACAAGTCCCAGAAGATGATGCGTCGATCGGCGGAACTCGATGCAATGATGCTAGAGTCCATCGGGTGCCAGTCAACCTTGGTGATGATGTCTTTGTGACCTTCGAGGTTGTGGATCTTGCCGTGATCTGGGAAGCGAAGGTCGAAGACACCAACTGTCTTGTCCGCTGATCCGGTTGCGAAAAGCTTGTCGTGCTTGGGGTGGAATGCTAATGAATTGATGGCGTCTCTGTGGGCATTCTTGAAGTGGATGGCAGGTCGGTCGTTTGACTTTGATCGAATATCCATGATGCATATAGTAAGATCATCAGAGACCGAGCCGAATAGATTCTTGCCGTGCTGCGGGTGGTACTGCACATCATTGACGACAGCGGAGTGGTGGGTGAAGGTACGTGCAGGTGCAATGGTCGTGTTGTCGCGCTTGAAGTCGCGCTGCACATCCCAGAGGTTCACAGTCTTGTCTTCGCTACCCGAGATAAGCTGGCCTTCCACAAACGGGTTCCACTCGACCGCGAAGCCTTCACCAGTATGGCCCTTCAGGGTCGCCTGAGGTCTGGGCTCGCCGCTTGGCACGGAGGGGTGACTTGACCGATCCCAGACGTAGATGTTGCGATCGGGTGACCATGTCGCAATGACATTCGGGTTCTGTGGCTGGTATCGCGCCTTATTGACCTCGCCGGGGTGCGGGATCTTCTGCACGACTGAAAAAACCATGGGCTCCTTAGCAGCGCCGTGTCCGCCTAGCTCCTTCGTGCTTTCGTTGTAGTTGGCCATCGACATGGATGGTGGTGGAGGGAGGTTGACGTGGGCGATTTGGAGGTAGTCCGGTTGCTGGCCGGAGGTGTGAGTGCCGATGAGCAGACGGTGCAGGCGCGAGACCTTGCCGGGGACAGTCTTGACGTCGGGCAGCCATTGCGTGGTGAGTGTCGGCCAGTCGAGGGCGCGACTATAGAGGATGTCGTAGAGAAAGACGCTGTTCTTCTTCCAGATCTTGTATTCCTCGTTGATGATCTTGTTCTGCATCATCTCGCGGTCCTCCTCGGTCATGTTGGCCATGTCTGCAAAGGGAACGCGTGAGTAAGTGTTCGTCTGCTTTGGTTTGCTGTTTGCTGGCAATGATGGAGGTGCAGATACAGCGGGACGCGCAGGCACAGTGGCAGACACAGAGACAGCCTCAGGCTGATCTTCAGCTTCGCCGACGACGGTGCCGCTCTCGCTAGCCGCGTCCTTTTCAGACTCGATGTCGTCGTTCTTGAAAATGGACTTGCCGCTGACCTTGACGCCTTGCAGCTGCGAGAGCATGCGCGGTGTTGAGGGTTTGCGCACATGCGGCATCTTGGCGGACGCGAGCAAGCAAAACAGCAGAATAGCGTGGACGTACCGTGATCTTCCATGGCGGAAGTGGAGTATGCACTGGGTATTGAATAATGTCTCACAAACAGCCGAGGAAGGAGCGACTATCCTGAGACCGGGTCGCGAATTCCACGTTAGGAAATGGTGATTATGGGTCCTGCGGTGATGGCGAGACTGGGCTCTTTATTAAGTACAAGGCCAGCAAGACGCGAGAAACGTGGACGCGCCGCTTCAAATTGACTGCAGCACAGGCAGGAGCTCCCCACACGCGGGACTAGCCGCCGAGCATGGTCCGTGCTCTTCTGAAGTATGACAACTGCGTCGACAACTCTCTTCCTTTCCTTTCTTCAAGGACTCCGAGTCGGAAAGCCGCGTAACCTCCCTCACCTCTCACAACCACCTCATCACCACAAAACTCGCCGGGCGAGGAGCAGAACACCCGCGGCTCGTCTTGAAACACAGCAGCCGCCACCATGGGTGCGCCATTCAACCAGACCGACAGCCGTGTGACGGCAATACTGATATTTCACAGGTGTTCCCAAATTCTTCCGCTGGCTCTCAGAGCGCTATCCGCCCATCTCACAGCTGATCGCCGAGAACCGCATCCCCGAATTCGACAACCTCTACCTTGACATGAATGGGATCATTCATAACTGCACCCATAATGACTCCGATTCCGTTACGAAAGCGCGACTTTCCGAAGATGAAATGTTCATCAAGATTTTCAACTACATCGAGTTTCTGTTTGGCAAGATCAAGCCACAGAGGCTCTTCTTCATGGCCATCGATGGCGTGGCCCCGCGCGCGAAGATGAATCAGCAGCGATCGCGCCGCTTCCGGACAGCCTTGGACGCTGAGAAAGCCCGTGACAAGGCGATCGCAGAAGGTCGAGAGCTGCCAAAGGAAGATCCATTCGATTCGAATTGTATCACTCCCGGAACTGAGTTCATGGCTCGCTTGACGCAACAGCTGAAGTACTTTGTCGCAAAGAAGGTCAGCGAAGATGGTGATTGGCAAGGCTGCGATATCGTCCTTTCTGGTCACGAAGTCCCTGGAGAGGGAGAACACAAGATCATGGAATACATTCGTCAGGCAAAGAGCCAGCCTGAGTACGATCCAAATGTCCGACACTGCCTGTACGGGTTGGATGCCGATCTCATCATGTTGGGTCTGCTTTCGCATGACCCTCACTTTTGCCTGCTTCGTGAAGAGGTTACCTTTGGACGACAGGGCAAATCCAAGAGCCAGGATCTTGAGCACCAGAACTTCTTTCTCCTACATCTCTGCATAGTACGCGAGTATCTTGAGTTGGAGTTTCAGGAGCTTAAAGAGCCAGGCGCGCTTGGAAATATTCCTTTCGACATGGAACGAATCATTGACGATTTCATCCTCATGGCATTCTTCGTGGGAAACGATTTCCTGCCGAATCTGCCGCATTTGCATATCAACGAGGGCGCATTGGCACTCATGTTTGCTGTGTACAAAAAGATCCTGCCAAAGGCTGGCGGGTACATCAACGATGGCGGTGTCATCGATTTGAAGCGCTTGGCGCTTCTCCTAGAAGAGCTGAGCCACGTCGAATACAGGCATTTCGAGGCAGAAAACTCGGATGCGGGCTGGCTCAAGGACAAGAGCGTCCATAAGGAGGACGTGATGCAAAAGACCAAGAAGAAGGGTGTTACAGTCATGTCATCAAATCAGAAGGAGCTGTATCAGAAGGTGAAGAAGTTTGTCAACAGCCGTCACGGGTCTGGTGAGGACACACCACTCGACATGGGACCAGATCTCAAGGCCGCAGATCGCGCTTTCGTAGACGAGCTGGCTCACAGCTTGCGACTCCAGAGCGAAAGTGTCGTGAACGACGAAGGTAATCGTGCCATGCAGCTATCCTTCCCGCCGCGCCCAGAAATGGATGACGAGGAGGATGATGAGGACGAAGAAGCTCAGAATGCTCTTCTTCGTGTCTTCAAGCAATACGACAAAGCCAAGGTCGAGGACGTTTCCGCGAGCGATGCACAGCTTAAGGCAAAGGAGAAGTACGACCAGAAGTTCCTGGCGTGGAAGAACAAATACTACACCACCAAATTCGAGTGGGGTACCGAGAACGAAGGCGAGATGAGAAAGTTGACTGAGAACTATGTTCAAGGTCTGCAGTGGGTGCTGTACTACTACTACCGCGGCGTGGCCTCTTGGCCGTGGTACTACCAATACCACTACTCACCCATGATCAGCGATGTCACCAAGGGCCTGGGCGCCAACATGGACTTCAAGCTCGGTCAGCCTTTCCGCCCATTTCAACAGCTGATGGGGGTCCTGCCAGATCGAAGCAAGAAGATCGTACCTCAAGTCTATTGGGATCTCATGACAAACCCAAACAGTCCCATCATCGACTTCTATCCACGCGACTTTGAGCTGGACATGAATGGAAAGAAGATGGAGTGGGAGGCAGTCGTCAAGATTCCTTTCATTGATGAAGAACGTCTTCTCAAAGGAATGGCGACGAAAGACTCCTTACTCACAGAAGACGAGCGCAGACGTAATGACTTCGGTGTAAGCTTGAAGTTTACATACTCCCCGGAAGTCGACTACACCTACCCAAGCAGCCTTCCAGGAATCTTTCCGGACCTCGAGCATTGCCGTGTAGTCGAGAACATCTTCGAGCTCCCTACGATGGACGGCTTGGAATACTATGTTGGTCTTATGCAAGGTGTCAAGCTCGGGAAGGATGCGCTGTACGGCTTCCCAAGCCTGCAGACTCTCCCTCATACTGGCCAGCTTGGTTTCCACGGCGTGGCGATCTTTCAGCAGGAGAGCAGAAACGAGAGTATGGTCGTCACGCTGAGTGAGGGCGAGGAGGACGGCACTGTTGCTCATGCCAAGCAGCGACTTGGTAAGGCTGTTCATGTCGGCTATCCATTCTTGCATGAAGGCAAGGTGACCACCGTGACCGACGAGATGTTCACGTACCGCCTAGCAAATCCGGATCAGCCAGCTACGGAGCAGAACATCATCCAGGTGCCACACCCTCCTCAAGGAATTTCAGATTGGAAGAAAAAGGCCGACCGTATCGAAAAACACTACAGCAAGCGCTTGGGTATGGTTATCGGCACTGTTGAGAGCTTGGTCCAGATTGATCCACTTGTGGGCCTGCAAAAGACCGAGTTGGGTGCCACAGTAAAGGAGTATGCTCCAATGCAAGGCTTCGAGACAGACTACGCCACACAAACGATTGTCGACAATGTGGTCAGTGAAGATCAGCGATTCTTGGAGAAGGAAGCTTTGCCAATCCAAGAAGAATTCCCTGTTGGTACGAGAGCTTTCTTCCTTGGCGATATGGCATACGGCCGGCCACTGGAGGTCACAGGTCATGTTGAAGGTCCCGGCGGCGCCGACAAGGCTCAAATCTGGGTCTCCATGCTCAAAGTCCGCGAACAAGAATTTGGCCTTCAGATGGCTGCGCAGGCGGAATCCAGAAATCCTTATGTTCCTTCGTATGCTGTTGCGAGACAGCTACACTTGCAGCCTCTGGTCCTTTCTAAGCTTACATCCGCATTCATGGTCACCTCATCTGGACTGAAACTCAACCTTGGCTTGAATCTGAAGTTCGAGGCAAAGAAGCAGAAGGTGCTGGGTTACAGCCGAAAGAGCGACAAGGGTTGGGAGTATTCGCCCAAAGCCATCGACCTGATCAAGCAGTACATGATCAACTTTCCAGAGTTCATTGCGCGCATCGAGGCCAATCCGACCGGAGATGGCTGGGAAGATACTGCTTTCTACTCAGATCCACAGGTCGCCAAAGTCAAGATGAAGGAGATTGGCCAATGGCTGAAGAGCGTGGAGACTAAGGCGTTCGAGAAAGTCCCACTTGAGGCAGAGCAGCTTGATGGCGACACTGTTCTTGCTATCGAACAGGCTGCGGATGCCAACAATGCTATCGCCAACAGTGTTGATGGCAAGAAGATTGGCGGCGTACCCAGAGTGGCACTCCTGAAGCCAGTCGATGCTGAGCAGCGCACTCAGCGCCAGAGGTTCCGTCTTGGCCATCGCATTGTGTATGTGCTCGACACTGGTCGAGTTCCAATCGCTATGAGGGGCACTGTCGTAGGCATGACGAGAACTACTCGGAACACACTGTTGGACATTGTCTTCGACTCCACCTTCATGAGCGGAACGACACTGGGTGGACGCTGTTCGCCTTTCCGCGGCAGCACTGTTCCATCGAACGCAGTGTTGAACTTGACGGATCGTCAGGTCGTCGCAATGTCTCAGGCGGCAAAGGACCGTGTTCAGCAGCCATCCTTCACACCTTTCAGAGGTGGGTCCTCGAGCAATGCTGGAAGCTATGGTATGCCAGGCGGGCAGCAGCTGGTCAACGCTGCCACTCCGCCACCCATCCGCGGCGGCTGGAATAATGCAGCTCGCGGCCAGACCAATGGTGCACCACGCACCAATGGTACTAGGGGTCGTGGTGGTGGTCTTGGCAGCACGCAAGACCAGTCGATTCCCTTCCGTAACGGCCCTCCACGCGGTCGCGGAGGTATCAATGGAGCTGCTCAGGGCTTTACTCCTCGTGGCGGACGTGGCGGCGGTGCTCCAAACCGAGGCGGTTATACGATCATTGACAACAGCGATCCCAGCCAAGGCATTGTCCAAAACAACCCCAACTTCCGCCCGCAGAACTACAGCAACGTTCCACCACCAGCCGACCTGAACGCAGGTCGCGGCCGCGGTCGGGGTGGACCTCGTGGCGGGAGAGGCGAAGGTAGTCGAGGCAGGGCACGTGGACGTGGACGTGGTGAGCCGGTCGCAAGCTAGGAGCGGCAGTCGGCATTACTACCACTCACCAACCAGGACGCTATTCTGGCATCGTAGGAGATGCAGAATTCGAAATGACTAAAGAGGTCGGCCACTTACACAGGTGCCTCACCGCGGAGAAATCGGCGGAGTCTGGCATTACAGCATACCGGATCGTTGCGAGAGCATGGAAGGCTTCAGCCGACCGGAGCTGGCATCGTTCGAAGGATTCGGCAACCATAGACCTCGTCGCCAGCTATTCGGCAGGCAAGGTAGGAGTGGTCGCCATTTCAGATAGCCATGATGCATAAGACTAGGTCCTTCTCCGGACTTTCCCCGATCCATGTGATATCAATCTATTTTTGAAGACCCTTAGAAACCTACATTGCAAAGAAGCTGACTTCAGGCAAAATTCGAGAACAGATAGTCCTCCAGACACAATAGAGACACCGGCTCGAGCCTAGTCAAACGATGTGCATGAGTGCCATCTTGTGAATTTACGTCAAGCAACACCTGGAACAAGGAGCAGCCATCGAACACGACTGATGGTACCAGAAGACACCATAGCGGCCACGCTCGTCTCTTGTCGACTGAAAGACTTACTTCTGTGTGAGCTGCATGAAGTGCCTGGCATCGTCCGGCACGATGAGCCTTGAGTGTAGTTGCATTTAGACCATCAAGGACACCCTGCTGCTACGCTTCAACCTCACCTTGCGTAGACCGCCAGAGGCATGCGAAGCCTACCGATACTATGTGGTCATCATCCTCGAGCCTGTCACGAGTCTATCATCCGTGTGAGTATGCTAGCACAGAGCAGCTGAATATCAGAAAGGTTGTGCTGGTGTGGATCTTGACCTGATAATACTGCTGTTGCGCTCTCATGCTCAAGACTGCAAGATGCGCTCATTTATCCGCGACACAGACACCAGTTCGATTCGCAAGCACGAAGTCCTATTCCTATGCGCCGGTCGGTGGGCTGTCTGCTGCTCAGTCTGATGCATAACGCCTTGTCTGCTATAGATAGAAGGTTCTCGGTATAATGAAATACATTGATATACTGTCTGCGATGGTAAGCAAAGCAAGGCTATATGTGTGTCGGGAGTCAGGTATGCTTCATTCGTTTTGAAATAGTTGCTATCGCAAAGACGCAATCACGATCACATATATGTTGAGTTCTTCTTGAAGCACTCTGGTGGAAAGTTTACTATTTAAAATATGGTTGTTTTGCAATGGTGGTTTCAAGATCGCGGGTCGTAGTTATGTCTCCTGCCTTATGCATGTTGACGATCTGAAGCCTCTTGACTCCTTTCCCACAATTACATTTCTGTTCAAGGAGCAATTGAGACTTGACAGAAATGCATACGATCAGCAATCATACATTTTGATGCATATAGACAGGCGCATGACGAATGTGTTGTGCAGAACATGCACGACTCGGACTCCGATGCATCATGTTCTGCTCTTTGTCATGCAGCATTCGGGGCATTTCAAATCATTGTTATTGGGAGACGTGTGGTATTGCTTTGTATACCTCACCATGGTACTATTTACTGTCCGAAACATTCGTTTCCATCATCATGTTCATTTCATGCGGTTGCACAACATCGTGAGGTGGAGTGGACATTCTCGCCAGGTTCCGAAGCTTCGAGATCTGCCGCTCTGAACTTTCTGCAGCTTCCCAGTCGAGAACATGAACTCTGCAGCGTGTTGGTCGTGGCGACCTTGTAAGTCGCAGTACCCATCAACGATGATTGTTATCTGCCGAGCTCATCCTTGATCATCTGTTACTTCTTTGTTTGCCAGTTCAATGCCGTTTGGATATGCAGTGCGGGATGAACTTCTCGTCGGGCTTGACAGTTTTCGTTTCAGCCTTCGGGAGGGAGATCTTCAGCATGCACGCCACTATTGAAATCGGATGCAGGAGACCTAGTGCACGCACAAATGAAATGGTGAATGTCAGTCTTGGTGAACGACCTCAAAAAGCTGTTGCTCACCGACACATGCCTCGCGTCGGTGTTCCAGCCGAAGCCTTAAGATGGTTTGCTACCAATTCGCTTCAATGCTCGTGGTGATCAGGGGACGAGACCAACGGATAAATCCAACACGTACAGTACCTCTGCCTCTGCCTCTTCTTGACTGCCGAAGACGATTGCGGAGTGACCGTCCGATTCTCGAGCAGTCTAGAGGTGTTGTAACTCCAAGTCAGTCTGTTGTAACCCCAGAGTAATCCTAGAAACATTGAAGTCAAAGCATAGGTTTCTGCCGATGCTATTTGTGTGACATGGTTTGCACGGGCAAAGATTGACTTCGCATCCTGAGGCTAGAATGGCCTGATCCCGGGGTAACTTGATTGAGCGTGGTATGCACGTTGATATGGAGCGGCGTTGTGACAGCCTTTGCGGCTGACCTGGGCAGCTCGGTGACACAGAGAAAGCTCGCTCAAAGGGGAAGGAGTAGTACGCCCACCAGCAGTAGCTTTCGGTATCTCGCAGGGCTTGTTGCGGCATTCGGCGGCGTCTGTGGCAAGTCGAGCGGAAACTTTGCGCCTACTGATAGGCAGGGGTGGTTCATCGTGCGAATTTGACCTTTGTATGCTTCCATCGAATCGCTGATGGGTGTGAACAAGTCTTCTGACAGTGGTGGCGATCGATAGGCTGCTTGATTCCTTTCAAGTCCATCGTGGCAATGAGACCATGATACAACCTGATATAAGGCCGTCCATTCGTGAGTTCGCCTTGCGCCGTTGGTGGAACTGCTTGGTACGCTGCAGTGAGAGTACCGATCTGCGCGTGAGACAATCCCGTACGACTGGTCAGCCTATATACCACGTGCAGAGCGTGATCGTCTCGCCGCCGGAGGTACGCCCAAGACGTGCGAGTAAACTTGTACTTTGCCACTGTGCTCTTGTGCACTCGGCAACTGCGTGAAAGCGATCATCCGTGAGATGACAGCAGTTTCACCACCCATGACCAAGGACGATGCGTATCTACTTGGTGATATAGCCGGAGAGGTCGGAGGCTTTGCTCTGAATAGCAGGAGACAGGGGTCAGGGTGTCTCGCACGGACTCTCGCGGCTTCCAGAAGGATTCCTAGAATGCGCATAGAGTTCTACGATGCGGCCTCATTGGACGTCTGTCTTGCTTTCTGCAGCACCAAGAGCCTCTGCTTGCCGGGAGCGCGTTGTCGCCTTTCCGAGCTGTGCTTTGTACAGTACATCGACCACACCGTTGCTTTCCTGCCTGCCTGGGAGCGGAAGTCGGCGGTGGGTGGCACAAACCAGTTCGCCCAAGAATACCACCTTCCGGCTGGGTACAGGCCACGCAGCGTTTCGGCCACTCGCGATTGTCTTTTCGTGAAACCGAGCACGCTTCAGCATAACGCTTCAGCGGTGCCCTTACCACGCGCTCGATGGTGATGGTGACACTGGGCACGAAGTTACCAGACGCTACCAACCGTGTCTCAAGCAGCCCTCTCCCAGTCATCTAGGGGTGCCGCGTCCTCTATCGCGAAGTGGGTGCGATGTGCTTCAGCCTCTGGCACTGGCCTTTGCGCGTGCGTTGGTGTGAAGCTTCTTGATCCAACAGCATGCGCCTGAGTTTGCCCGTGCTCTGCAGTAGCGCTCCTCGATCAAGTTAAGCCCGCGATTAGGAAAGTCTATGTGAACACGACAAGAAACTCCTAAGATGGACCGACGACTACTACTGTACCTGAGTACTCGTCCGTACATATCCCATGCACCGTCGATGCACGGCTCATTCGCCATCGCGAGCCAGGTGTAGAAAGTGCTGAGGTTGCCCACCCACACCCCCAATGGTTGCACAAGCGTCTGTCCGGACGTAGCGGATTGTCGTTGATTCTTAACCCTCCGAAGTCCTTGGACGAAACAGCCCGAACCTGAGACTCTGCTGTACAACTGTCAGCACGCTCTACCACCAACCTGTGTCGCCATCACGTTTGTCACGTTGAGGATCCTGATCGTGGTCGCCTCTGGACGCCGCGTTTAACGACATCAGCAGGACTTTACCAAGACTGCGCTACCAAGGGAGACCTATTCACCCGTACCGAGACACAGGTGATGTCGTTTGCTGTTTAATCTATCTCGATCTAGTCGGGTCCTTTCAAAACGCAAGCCGCAAGATCACCGCCGGAATCCGATATTTACAAGCAAGACGCCGACCCTACCGACTCAGGGTTCGTGGAACATCCTGGTCGCAGCCCTGCATTCACTCCGCAGTCACTATCCGTCCCTGATATCGCGGCTTGCAGCGTCATTCTCGCGCGATATCCTGGCGGACCATTGAATACCGGCTCGTTTCCACTTCGCAAGCGAGTTGGCAGGCGTTTGTTAGCGATTGACTACGGGACTTACGACGCCATGGCTGATTTTACCGCATCTCGCTGCATGGACGACTTCTTCATCAATCCTACAGTCGCCATTGAACAACTGTTCAATCAACCAACAATGTCCGAAAATAAGTTACGATCCTCATCCATTGCCGGCATAGAGGGAGAACTCTACGGCAAGGCAGCAACTCACTCCAAGGCTTCTGCATCCATTATGGATTTAGTCAACGAACCAGTTTTCTGGCATGGCTATGCCTCAGAGGAGGAAGCTGTTTCTCCCATCGACAATGATTCCGCCAGCCTTCGATCAGTGGCCAGCTTTAGCAGCGTGTACTCATTACCTGAATCGATCACAGAAAGTTCTGGCCAAGTCGCGCGACGATGCAGTCAAGCACAAGCTGTGAGGATTCAGCCTGCTGGCAAAGCTCGAGTTATTTCAATGCCGAGGATCGTCGACATTCCTGCCAGAAGCCGACCGGTGTCAAGCTCCACTGACGCCTCAAAGCAGCAGTCTGTCTCAGTGCCAACAAGGAAGAGCTCAGTGGACTTCACTCGAAGTGCGAGAAGCAGTCAGGACTCTCGCAGCCGATCAAGTCGTCAAAACTCTATATCATCAACAAGTCCTCGTTCTCCGGCATCAACTGCACCAAGTTCGATTGATGAGGATCGGCCACTGACCATCTCGACAACACACAAAGGCTTCTCACGTCACATCGATCTTGTGCAAGCCGCACAAGCTCTCTCGCCGACCATCTCAAATTCCGTGCCTTCGACACCAGTACTACCCAGGTCAGCGACTTTCGGCGAAAGGACAGATTCGTTACTCTTCTCCAAACGGCAATCGAAACTGGCTCCTCTCAATGCAAACAAATTCTCCGCCATCAAGAATCTAATGCGCCGAGGCTCCGTGGACGTTCGCGAAGACCTGGAAAGTTTCAAAAGACCGGAGTCCGCTAGAGTTACACGCGAGGTGTCACAGCCACGTGTACAGTCCGGTAGCACGAGCGTCAATCGACCAAAGATGATCGCGAGAGCCGCGAACGAGCGTGCGCCTACGATTGAGTTGCCACCTTGCCCGGACGAATACGACAATGGTTCCGAGTGGCCCCAAAGGAAGCGGCCACTGCAGTCACGGCAACGCAGCATGAGCATCCAGGTGAACTAGTTGTGCTACCGAGCGATCCCAGGCGGTCACAGCGTGCATGTCTTGATTAGTGGAGTGAGATTGAGATGTTTCGTTTGTCATCATTAAGATACCACGAGAGTACGATAAAGGCGCATTGGGAATTTCAGAGAAAGATTTTGTTTTCGTACTTTTGTACTGATGAAAAGCAAGTCAAATTGCTGAGATGACGCTCCTGATGAGCGGCCTGCTCCTGAAGCAGGTGATTTGTATAGTATTAAGATACCTATCATTCACGACGTATGAACCATCACCTTGAACACAAGTTGCCCTTCAAGCAACGTGCCATCAACAATATCGACTCAGCCTGGCGATTCACACCGGCGAACGCTCGGTTCTCGACGACTCAGTACAGCTGGTGAGCCCACCGGCGCGAGCACAAGCCTTAGTTCTACCGTCCCCAGCTTCACAAGATCGGTGACGAACAGAACTAGCGCATCCATCGTAAGCATGCCTGTAGCTTGCTAGTATCGCTAGATCTGGAATGCATATGCTACTAGCTGGAGACCGAACAAAGTCTTGTCTACGACATTCCATCACGAGTGTAACTACTGCGTGTCAACACCACTGGCTATCGTTCACGATACGGTCTCAATTCTCCGGACACACAACGTGTCTAGAGCTACGCATTGTCACATGCTCATTGCCCGATTCTTCACGCATCGCGGCTGTTGGCCTCTTGCGACACAAGACTGGGGATCCTGGATGACAAGGATTCTTTGCACGTCGTGGACCAGGTCCACGAAGCACTGTTCGTCGGAGGATCCTCAGGTACAAACGTGCTTGTGCTTGTGCTTGTTCAACCTGGTCGATCGAGCTCCAAGTGGACGTGACACTTGGTTTCTTCTGTCACTTCCACTCCACGTTGTGAAATATGCACGTGTCGAAATCCTTCTGAGCAAAAGAACGCGGCACATACCGAGCGAGGTGGCATGAGCAGCAAGAGGGCCGCCACTAGGTTGATGATGTGCAGACATGCAGACAGAATTGAGGATGTCGGCCGCCGGCAAGCTGTTCGGCGACGATACTGCTTTCTTATCATACTACCAGCTGGCCTTGAAAAGGTAAATAAAATTGGTAACGTCGCTACCACATCTATCGAAGTTTAGTCCAAAGCAAGCTGGTCTGGAGCGCGTTCACCGCGCTACTGCTATGGGCTATGGCGACAGCTACGCCTATCGATATGCCGACATGCTATACCTGGACTGACATCGATGTACTAATGTACATAGGGCTAAGTAGTCACATCGGCAGTATCGTACCACAGTCAAGTCGAATCGAGGTCAAATATCTCTAGACCTTTCTTGGAAGTCACAGATTTCCTGCCTGAGATAGCAACAGCGGTCTTCCTGGGACGTTGCTGGAAGAGCATATCGAGACTGCTGTATAGAGGTACTTCAGTCATCGAGGTCGATGAAGGAACACTTCAGGATAGGACGTATGCATGTGCGAAATCATGAATGATCGCCATTGTCGTACATGGCGATGTCCAATGTAGTGTACGTTGAAATTGCATTGTGACGAGATGCATACAGCAATCTTGTGAAGCAGCTCGATCATGCCACTAAATCTCGCGGCAGAATTGTGACCCTCATGGTGCTGTTGGATGCTCATGTCTGACATTTCCGTGGATCCAATGACGAGTTGAACTTCTTTCTCGAGGAGCGTACAGAAGACTCCATTGGCGATTTCATCAGAATCGTTCTGAGCATCGCCGCATTCGTGATATCATCGGACCCTGCATTTGAGGTGATGGATTGTGGTTCGGAACATCTTTTGTTTCAGCCTCGTACCTGTAACAGCACAGTCTTGGTAGCAAGACACCTCCAAGTGTGCTCATGGTTCCCAGAAGCTCGCACGAACTGCCCCGTGATTGGTCAAACCACTGTTGGGACAATGTGACTGCCGAGACGTCTGTCTATTCAGCCCCAGAGTTTTGATGGAGTTCGAAGGAAGGTGACGTTGTCGTGATTCGCTTCGTCATGCCTGTGAGATCCAGATGTCAGACTTTGTCTGGTCCATGCTCTATTCTGGAGACTTCGTTTGCTATGACGAGTTGCGGCAGAATGATGGTCGTTCATTCGTAAATGCCTTCGCCAACCCTTACTTCGATCACATATGTTCTTGCTCGTCGTTCCAAAGCTGAAGAACATCTGAAGCCCAATTCTCTATCGAAAGAGGTGTGATGTCTCGTAGCTTCAATTCGGCAAATCTGTCCTCGAAGCTATAGGATCAACATGTCGAGCTTTGTGTTGATCTTCAGCATAACAGCTTGGAGCCTTTGGCAGTCGCTGATCATGTAATGCGGGTTCGCCAATCTCTAAACACCGCAGTAGTGTCGACCGTACATCGCGCATCGGCGGCTTTTCTATCGCTTTGAGGCTTGCCCAGGCGGCCGTGGAGCACGAGTCTCCAGAATGGCTCTAAGAATGCAGTCCTTAAACATCAGTGGGCAGCTCATGCAGGCAGATGGTGTCAACCCGTTGAGAGAGGTTACTTCTTGCCCTTTTTCTTTCCATGACTTCCTTCCTCTTGTGGCCCGAAACCCGCCTTGACAACAGCGTCTCGTCCACACTGGTTGATCAGCCGGAAGCGATCCGGACCGAGATGGATGCCGCCATACCATCGTGTTACCACGACCATGACATTCCAAGAATTCATCAATTCAAGGAGATGGAGAAGGCGACCACCCGCTGCGGTCTCCCCGTCATCATCGCAATCCTGGAACTGAATTCCTCCCTCGCCCCGGATGCGCCATGCCGTGATGTTATGCGTAGCTTTGGCGACCTTTTTGTCAGTGGCAATCAGATGCGCCAAGTATGCTTTTGCCTCGTCTACTGAGGCGACAGGTGCAGCCCTCGCTACGAAGACGGACTTCTTCTCCGAGATAACATCTGACAAGGTCCAGGGAGGTGGATCTCCCAATTCCTCTAATGGCTGTTGCTCGTCAGAATGTGTCCAGTCCTCGTGATGGACATGCTGACCGTTCGCTTGAGCAGCTTGTTGTTCCTCGTCCTTTGAGCTTTGGTACAGGCCGAGCTGCTGAAGTCTCTGACCAGACTCCTCGATGAGATCAAAGATACATGGTGCTCCAGGAGAGTAGATCTCGGCCAGTACTTCTCGAAGCAGTTCAACAATTTGAGTACCTTCGCCCTTGGCTGTCTCGCTTCCGACAGATTGCGTGCCGAGAACAGAGGGCGGAGCATCTGGATAGTCTGATGGGAACTCAAGCCGGAGAGATATATTTGGCTGTGCTGGCAATGTCAACGCATAGAGGAGGCCATCCAAATTGCTCAAAGTGAGGTCGCCGTAGATGGAGTTGATAGATGTGACCTCATCCAGTAACTCTTCTGACATGTTTTCCTCTATTTGTATGACATGTCAATGCCTCTGACAAGCGCTGGCTGATTCGTATATTCATGTGTCGATGTGTTGAGCACATGCAACAAGGTGCTCGAGAAATATGCTGAACCTGAATCAGTTTTCGCGCTAGCCGGGCCGCTGCTTGACTCGCGACTCACGACTTGAAGATTTCCAGGTGAAGGTCAACCTCTTCCACTGCACGCTCGCACGCCAACACTTCTACTCTCGACCCGCCCACCATGTCGCTCGCAGGCTCGAGGACGTCTATATCTAGTGCGCTGCCAAAGCCAAAGTACACGGGCGAAGATGAAGAGCTGCCAACGCACACACAACAGAAAGGCCCGCGAGTAGTCGGTGCTCGCGAGCTCGAATCATCGCAACTGGTCGTGAAGCGCTCTGGACCGCCGCCGTATGGTCAGCGCTCAGGATGGCGACCGCGCAGTGCCGAGGACTTCGGGGATGGAGGAGCGTTTCCAGAAGTGCCCATGGCACAATACCCGCTCGACATGGGCCGCAAGAACCAGCCGTCCACTTCGAATGCATTGGCGCTACAGGTAGACCAGGAGGGTAAGGTCAAATACGACGCCATCGCGCGAAGGGGCCACGGCGAGAACCGCATCGTCCACGCAAGCTTCAAGGACCTGATCCCGCTCAGACAGCGAGCTGATGTAGGCGATATCAGCCTGGATCGACCGAGCGAGGAAGAGGTGCAGGCCAGCAAGGAAAGGACGCAGAAGGCGTTGCAGGGTCTGGTGGATGGCACGCTGGCAGCGCAAAAACCGAAGAATGTCAAAGGCACTACGAGGCCAGAGCCAACCTTCGTGCGCTACACACCTGCCAACCAGATGGGCGACAACAGCAAGAAGCAGGACCGAATCATGAAGATTGTGCAGAGGCAGCAGGATCCCATGGAGCCTCCGAAGCACAAAATCAAGAAGATTCCTCGTGGACCTCCTTCTCCACCTCCACCTGTCATGCACTCGCCGCCTCGCAAATTGACTGCCGAAGACCAAGAGGCATGGAAGATCCCCCCGCCCGTGTCCAACTGGAAGAATCCGAAGGGCTATACGGTCCCACTCGACAAACGATTAGCAGCTGATGGCAGGGGCCTGCAAGATGTGACAATCAATGACAAGTTCGCTCAGTTCGCAGAAGCTTTGCACACAGCCGACAGACACGCGAGAGAGGAAGTACAGCAGAGACATCGCATGCAACAGCGTCTAGCGGAGAAGGAGAAGGAGACACAGGAAGAGCACCTGCGACAACTCGCAATGAAGGCACGCGAGGACAAAGCAGCCGCAGCGACACAGCGAAGAGGCTCGGACCGTGGTCGATCGCGAAGCAGATCTGTGGACAGTCGGTCATCTTACTCTTCATATTCATCTCGCTCGCGGAGTCGGAGCCGTAGTGAAGAACGCGGTGGTGATCGAGATCGCCGCGAGCGTGAAAAGCAGCGTGCCGAGCGGAAGCAGGAAGCGAAACGTGACATGGCGAGGAAGAACATGGGCCACGAGCGAAAACTTCAAATGATGGCGAGAGAGCAGAACCGTGATGTTGGGGAAAAGGTTGCTCTTGGTCTCGCGAAGCCAACGCAGAACAAGGAGGCCATGTATGACTCGCGGTTGTTTAACCAGAGCTCGGGGTTTGCTGCTGGCTTCAACGAAGACCAAGCCTACGACAAGCCATTGTTTGCTGATCGTGATGCCCTCAATTCCATATACCGGCCGACCGTTGGGGATGACGATGATGAGGATGGTGGGGAGACGCTGGAAAAGATCCAAGGCGCTAAGCGTTTTGACACCTTGGGACGAGCGCCTAAGAGTGGTTTCAAGGGCACAGAAACCGCGGAGGCGAGGTCAGGGCCTGTGCAGTTCGAGCGCGATCGTGGTGATGATCCGTTCGGCATAGAAGCAGGCATTGCTGAAGCATCGAATAAGTCCAAGAGAGCTGCAGATGATGATGGAGGTGGCAAGGGCAAACGCGCGCGGGTCGATGATGAGTAGCAGAATATATTCTTCACAATAGTAGGAGTAGCGCAGCTACCTCGTTCACGGCAGGAGTGTATTTGAGCACCAACAGCATTCACTCAGTACCCCGTTTGTGTCCCCACTAGGCAGTCGTGAAGCGCGTTTGATATTCAATGAAAACTGATGAGAGAATTGACACCTTTGCACAGACTCGCAACATAGGACCGACTTCACCCTGCAAAACTTCAATACATCAAACAAGATCCAACGGTCGTGCATCACAATGGCTCCTGTCGCCATGGCCGAAGAGCTCTCGTCTCTATTCCACCAGACTCAGCAACCGCCGAATCCAACACCTACAGTCGAGTCCGAAGATCATGTCCACTTCACATACGAGCCGACATCAAAGATCTCGAAATCGATTGGAACGTCTGACGGTCTGAGGCCTTCTTTGGCGCAACCGACAACACAGCTTTCTACCGCCGCCACTGCCTATGTGCCCGAACTCTCGCAGACGACTTCTCTAGCAGCCACCATCTCCGCTATCTCGACCGCCTCGATTAGGGCGTTACCAAATGACCCACTGCCAGATCTTCCAACATGGGTAGCCCACGCAGCTGCTGCTTGGCTGGCTTTTGGTGTAGTAGCCGCAGTCCTACTGTACTTTGTGAACTTCCCGCCGCAATGGCTGCGCTCGGACAGGCCGCGCCACAAATACCCAGTCAAGAAGCGTGAGGATATGCCAAAGCGCAACGATGAATTCGAACTCGACATTCTCGATCGCCCTCAGACAACACGACCAGCAGCACAAGGCACCTCGACTTCTGCCAACTCTCCAGCCTTGGATCATGGCGAATGGCAACCTGGTCTCCGCAGGCGCGCTCATGTCCACAATCTTTCAATTGATACAACCGCAACCTATAAAGGCCTTGGGATCGCGATACCCGGCATCGACGTGACTGACCATGCGCCATCGCCTGTGCTCCACACTCGCAAGTCATGGAATAGTTTCAACTCCAGCAGCTCGCACTCCGATGCCAGCGACGGCGGTGCATCAAGTCATGGTTCCAATAGTCCGCTCAACGAGAGCTGGCAAGCTGTCGACGCACCCAAACCAGCCAAAAAGCATTTCTTCCATTCCACCAGAGCGGCTGATGTTAGAGATGCTGTTCGAAGCCTCAGGTGTCGACTTCCAGACGATGAGGAGATTGGGCTCCTGAAACCGGTTGATCGGAGAAGTATGTGCCATGGATATCGTACGCCTTGGCCGAGTCCAAATGGCTCGCCATCGGGTTCTGGATCGTCGACGCCCAAGTCATCGTCATCGAGAGTTCGAATTGCTTTGGAGAAGGTCGGTGATGGGATCGAATGGGGTGCGGACAAGTTTGCCAAAATGCTGCATGATCAGGTCAAGGATGATTATGAAGACGGATTGTTGCTGCCGATCAGGAACGAGGAGAGGGAGCGGAGGCTCTCCTAAGCTGCACAGGAATTGAACGTGCCTTTGTTGGGATGTGTTGCTTGGTGTTGGATACGGCGTCTGTTCTGCATGATTGAGCCACTTGAAGCCACTCTGTCTGGATTCTTACACTGATATAGCGATACAGCATGTCCGCCGTACTGCTGTGCGACATTTGCAAGGGATTATCCAGCCCGACTTCTTTTTCCTTTGTCTGGTCTCCATCAACTGCTGCATATATCCACCTCTCAGACATCCGCTATACCTATGTGAGCGGCTTCGATCTCGGGTTCATCATCCAACATTCTCTTTCAATGTCCGCAGCAAATCCTTATAGCTTGTGGCAGTTCTTCTCGGGCTTCTTCTTCCTAGCTCTTATCTCTCTACACCTACACCTTTGTTCTCTGTTCAGCTGTCCTCAACCCCGAACAGCCTCAACATACCCTCCCTCCTAAACATCCTCGCTGCATCCAAAGCATTAGGCTGTCCCGCTGCCAAATCCGCTCCGCTCTCCGCCAACAATTTCACAACCTCGTCATATCCTTTGAATACAGCCCCAGCAACTATGCTCTGGCCCCGATCATTCAATATATCGAGGTCTGCTCCTTTCTCCACTAACATCTTTGCCGTCTCCAAATGCCCATGGTATGCTGCTAGCATGAGCAGAGTGTCGCCTTTGTGGTTGGTCAGGTTGACTGGGATACCGGCGGAGATGTGTTGCTGTAATTCGGCTGTCTTGCCTGTGCGAGCAAAATCGAAGAGTTTCGTCGCTAGGTCGAGGGCTTCGGGAGGGAGTTGGGAGGCGGATGGAGGATTGGAAGGTTGTGGTGTGGCCGTGGATGCGTTCGACTGCTGTGCTTGGTCTTGTTGTGGTAAACCCATTGTTGCTATTTCTTCTTTTCTGCCTTTCTTCAATTCTTTCGTTCTTCTGGTGGTCTCTCAAATCAATGTATGATCAAGAATACTTAGCGTGTCGCGAGCATAATGTATGGCCCCCAGGACGCGATCTATCATCACTGATGAGGTCATGGTGCAAGGTGTTGCCACCATAGTCTCTATGCAGCACTTGGGAGCGAGCAGCTGCAGATATGGCCTTTATCTTCTGCTGATCTGGCAGATTCCATACGCGACTTCGAACGGATCGATAGAATGGCGATTTCTTTAAGAAGCAGGTCTATTCGACGACGCAAAGCCATCCTCCTTCATCGGATCTTGGCGCCCTGGCCTTTGCTTTCCAGCCTCCATCAGCTGATCGATACATCCTTGGACGATAAGCTCTCCTACTTATCACGGCCTGACTTCCAAAACCTACGACCTACAAAACTCATGCAACAGAACGATCAACGGTACATCAGGAGAGGTCTCCCACACTTCCTATGATGGAGAAGAAGGTGGGGAGCCAAGCCCTAGCCTACATAAGTTTGCCAAATTGTTCCCCACACATCGAAATCAAAATAGCCTTCTGGCTTTGGTTTCAAACACCGGGCTCTGTGGTCTAGGGGTATGATTCTTGCTTTGGGCTCATTTGAAACCGAATTGCAAGAGGCCCCGCGTTCGAATCGCGGCGGAGCCCGTCTTTTTGTGCACCTTTTTGGAGGATTAGATGTGTTGGAGGAAGTCTGGTAGCTCAAAATTCGGTTGTGGGCTCACCCAAGCTTTCTTTTTGCTGTTGCCGCTCTAACGGCATTATGTAAGCCTTCTCTTATCGTCTACCATTTCCTCTCTTCATGTCTCTTGAGTCCCCAGAACAAATATGTGAAAAATCATTCATTATGATTTGGACCCACTTTTAAGTTCCGAATCGGGAAGGTGTGTTGCGACTTGCGCCAACTGCGCATGCCGGCCCGCGACTTTCTGCCAAGGACATCAACGTACGGCCGAGACTCAACGCCATCGACGCCAGCAGCCACAAACATCAAACAACGCTCCGCACGTATACACCATTGGTAAGCAGTTGGACAGCAGCTGAGCAGCGTGCGTTTCTTGCTATAGGTGAGAAGTATGTTTGAGGCTGAAAGCTTCCCGCTATGGCTGGAAGAAGCCGTCCGCCGACTGCAAAGCTTCATTGCACCGTAGGTATACCAATGGACTCATCCCCGACCTGCATTCCATACCTTCGGCCGTCCTTTCACACACCGACCCGAGCGCCAGCCTCTATAAGAGCCCTCCAATCGACGAGCCCATCTATTTTACCTTCGCATTTCTCACAGTGACCACCAATTCAAGCCAAGTCTCAAAATAGAGCAGCAACAGGCATTTCTGGACGTCCCGAGCAAAAAGCATTCACAACAATGGACTCAATACTTACTGCAAAACTCGTGGCCTTTCCACTGGCGTTCTTCGCTGGATCCTACAACATCGCGTTCAGCCAAAATGCAGTTCCCATCCTCTATTCACAACCAGCATCTGTCTCATCTGCGGTCTTTGCTAAGACATACTACAACGGACTCGCCGTCCTGGGTCCAGTCAACGCTATAGGCGCGGCAGCTTTCGGATATCTGGCGTACAAATCTCGAGAGTCAAACCCACGGACGGTCTACATCTCTGGCTCAGTCTTGATGGCGGGCATCGGACTGTGGACTGCTGTCGTCATGAAGCCAGGTATCGACAGAATGATCGAGATTTCCAAGAATGCAAGCTTACAGAGTCGAGCGGGTGTGAACGAGGAGATGGTCGGACTCCTGAAGGGCTGGGTTGCACAGAACTACATCAGAGGAAGCTTTGGACTGACGGCTGGTTTGGCTGGGTTGTATGCTGCGTTGTCCTCATGATAATGGCACGGGACTTGGGTTTGAGTACATTTGCATATTCACTGATATACCAGATTTAGCATGAAGTTGAAAAAGACTCAAATACACGCTAATTGATTGATTTTGCTACCTAGTACCGAGTGCAATTCCATACTCGCAAACGCGCCAACCCAATTCCTGCTCGGGCTTGAACCTGCATGCGACAGTTGTGACGTACTATCTTTGACTTCTCAGAAATTCCGCACGCAGACTTGATGACATCGATCTGTTTGGTCTTTCGACCGCATTTTGTTTTGCTTGGCTAGGCGAACTTAGTAGATCGGCGCGGGAGGCATTCCTTTGCGAGGATCTGGTGGCGCTACAGGACCTGGAATTGAAATGCATGAGCCTTGCATGATCTCACTTAATTTTGGTTTAGGTGGCCAGTTTGGATCAGGCTGTGAGTGAGACCATGGCTCGCCGATAGGACGTGGTGGATGCGGATGATCGGGAGACAAGGGATGCGAATCTGGATCTGAAGGCCACGATTAGCAAAATTAGAGAAATCGACTCATTCGGGAAGCTCACGAATCATTGTTGGTCTCGACTGTTCGATGCTTGGTTTCGTTGACTTCGCAAAATTCGAATGGTCAATGGTCAAAGCTTTTCGAAAATGAGAAGGACGTAAGTGGAAGTTTCATATACTTCACTCCAATCTTCCTTCACCACAGTGTGGAGATCATGTCTGACGAGATTTTGGGCAATCAAATGGCAATAGTAATTGGCCTCTGGGAGTTGTCATGTGGCGAAAGGCAAGGAAGAAAATCATATCTTCACAATCACTCAGGTTCCTGATGATTGCCAGAAAGGGCAAAGTGATACCAATCGTAATGGAACTGCCTCAATGACATACATGCCACCAGCGACGATGCAACAACTCGTAGAGTATTTCTCCATTTCTTCATGAAGATGCTGTTCTGCTAGCTGTAATGGTGGCCAATCACAGCTCGACACGTCGGATTGCACTAGAGAGTGGACACTCGTGTGAGTAGTGCAAACACTCACGACCACTTGATAAACCATTGTCTACTCAAGGCAATGTCGGGCTCTGCGGGCTGTACTGATGCTGTGCTGTTAGCATTGTCGATGCCGTATTACCTTGCATTACTATGTACTCCACAGTACTCCTGCTGTCTGGAGTAATTGGAACGGGTCTTCTTCTCGCGTATCGAGTTTTACTGTCGCCATGGCTGAAATTGAGAAAATTACATCGGCAGGTCCCTCTATATGGATTTGAAGATCGCCCAGATACATATGAGCACTACGTTCGATCGACTCGGGAGCTGCACTATGCCGGATATGAGAGATATATCAAGCGTGGCTTGCCGTATCGCGTGAAGACGAGCGCTGGAGGAGAACGAGTCATATTACCACTGAAGTACTTGAGCGAGATCAAGAGTGCTAATCAGCAGGACATTAGTCTTCCAGCCGAGATGGAGGAGGTGAGAGCGTCTGCCGACCAGATCAAACGTACGTCGATGCTGATGAACTGTAGCTGTTGTTGATGAAGTACACTGGAGTACCTCAGCGAACAGACTCCGGAACAAAGGTTGTCCGTGTGGATCTGACTAGAAATCTCGGAAGCTTCGTCCAACCCATGTGGGAAGAGTGCGTGCACGGTTTCGAAAGGTACATGCCGCCATGTCATGACTGGACGGCCGTAAAGCCGTATCATATCTTCGCCAGGGTTGTCGCTCTCATCTCTGGCCGTATGCTGGTCGGGAGAGACCTATGCCGCAACGAAGACTGGATTCGGCTGTCCATCGACTTCTCTACTCATGCCTTTGGTGCAGCACGGAAGCTAAGAAGCGGCAACAAGTATCCTTGGTCCATGTGGCTCGCTTCGTACACAGAACCTGCTGTGCATGGCATCTGGGCGAGAAGAAGAGAAGCAGAGGCGCTGCTGAAGCCAATATGTGAAGACCGTTTGAAGCGGAAAGATGATCCGTACTGGAAGAAGCCTGACGACGGTATTCAGTGGCTACTCGATAGCCATTCGAATAGTGGAGAGTCCGTTGACGAAGTGGTCAAGAGTCAGCTAAGACTCACTATGGCGGCGATTCACAACACTACTATGAGTGTTACGAATAGTCTGTTCGACATTGTTGAGAATCCGGAGTATGTCGAGGTCCTGCGACAGGAAGTGCAAGACGTCTTCTCAGAGGACAAGGGCTGGACGAAGCAGGGGTTGACCGACCTCAGAAAGCTCGATAGCTTGATGAAAGAGAGCTTGAGAAAAGAGCCTACAACTCCAATCACGGGCAAGCGGAAGATATTGAAGGACTTTCAGCTTCATGATGGTTTACTCTTACCGGCCGGGACCCATGTTGCCTTCACTGCTGATGCTGTGAATCGCGATGTAGAGGTGTATCCGGAGCCAGAGAAGTTCGACGGTCTCAGATACTATCATCTGCGATCGGTGAAAGATGACAGCAAGCAAGGTACTGAGACTGTATCGACGGGTGATACAGAGCATCAATTCGTCACAGCGACGCCACGATACCTCAGTTGGGGACAAGGTCGAAGCGCGTGTCCAGGCCGTTTCTTCGCCAGTAATGAGATCCGACTAATGCTGGCGTATGTGCTGCAGCACTATGAAGTGAGATGGATGGCTGGCGAAGGTCGGCCGACGAGCAGCGTGATAGACTGGAACATTTTGCCAGATCGTGAGAAGATAGTCGAGTTCAGAAGGAGGTAGACTGTGCGCGTCTGTGCCGCGTGAAGTGAACAGAATTTCTTGGCGTGATCAGAAATGCATCATGATTGCTATTGCCAGAGCGACCTCATCTGAACTCCTTTCCCTCTGTCGTTTCCCAACAAGCTCTTTCGCCGGCTCAATGCCGCAGCCGAAGCTCGTCAAGACATTGCCAAGCACTCTTGTGTCGAATCGCGGTCGAAGAAGTCACCTAAAATGCTGTCAGAATGCTAGCAAGAAGCTCAGTGGAAATCGCACGCGAGATCACGACATCAACACTAGCCGTGAATGATGCAGAGGATCAACCTCGCAGGTCAGCAAGAGCCAATGATGATTTGGTATTCTCTAACCCGTAGAGGACAATCCATCGCCATGTCGGAGCGACGGTCCGCACGCCTCGAAGATGTTTGTCAACAGGACGACGGCAAGGTGGGTATCGCCTCGTGGTAAGGAAGATTCTGTTGCATCGATTGCGGTTGCCCGCTCTCACAGCACGAGGCGACAGGTCCACACGTGGCCATGAAAATACGCGGCACGTATACCTAGCATTCATTCCCTCTCTGTTCTGAGTTCATGCCTGTTATCAACTTGCATCATTAGCCCCCCGTCATGGCCGTCAATTCAGAGCCGCTGGAGGAGAAGAAGTATCACGAAAAGGATATCGATATTCCGTACTCGACACCAGACTCTATTCAGACTGCATCCGTACCGAGTTCCGAAGTCGATGAAACATACGACATCCATAAGCAGCATGCCGGCGAGGCACTTGACCCTTTAGAAGCCAAGAGAGTTTTGCGAAAGATTGACTGGCGCATAATTCCGGTTCTTTGGCTTCTCTTCCTTCTCCAACAGCTAGACAAGAACGGCATCAACTATGCTTCTGCATACGGGCTGCAGAAAGGCACAAATCTTCACGGCCAGCAATATTCGTGGTTGAGTAGCATCTTCTACTTCGGCTATCTCGTTGGACAATGGCCATCAGGATACCTCATGCAAAAATTACCCATTGGCAAATTTCTCTCCGTCACCACATTGCTTTGGGGTGTCATCCTAATGACGACTCCAGGTAAGCACGTCGCCTTGATCGATGTTGAACGTCGCTGACAGCCTGATAGCTTGCTATAACTTCGCTGGCATCGCTGCCAATCGATTTCTCCTAGGGTTTGTGGAAGCAGCTGTCAATCCTGGATTCGTGTTGATAATGGGCATGTGGTACACGTCCTCGGAGCAACCTTTACGCCTAGAGTCATATTACTGCACCAATGGCATTGCGACGATGTTTGGTGGTCTTGTCGGCTATGCTGTCGGGCACATCAACAGCGGACTGCCAAAGTGGATGTATATTTTCATCATCTTTGGCGCAATCAGTCTCTCAGCTGGCATCTACGCGATCATCGTGCTTCCAGACCTCCCCTCGAAGGCCAAATTCTTGACAGAAAGAGAACGTTTCATCGCGGTCGAGCGAGTGGCCAAGAACAGGCAAGGTATCAAGAACAGCAAGTTCTCAAAGCATCAAGCCTGGCAAACCGTACAAGATCCCAAGACATGGCTACTCTTCGTCCTAGCGGTCGGCGCCCAAGTACCGAACTCCGCGTTGACCAGCTTCACATCCATCATCATAAAATCCTTCGGCTTCGAAACGCTCGGCACGCAGTATCTTCAAATTCCTGGTGGAGCTGTCCAATTCTTATCGTTACTTGGCGGTGGTATTATCTGCTCTCGATACCCAAACATACGATGCGCCACCATGATAGTCGCAAATCTGATCTGCATTATCGGTTCTGGGCTTTTGGTCGGACTTCCAGACAGCAATAAGTGGGGACGGCTGGTTGCAATCTGGCTCTGCTATTTTCAAGGTCTTGGATTCTCGATGTCCTTGACGATGATCAGCTCCAACATCAGCGGCTTCACGAAGAAACAGCTCACGGCCGCCATCCTTTACACAGGCTACTGTATTGGAAATATCATAGGCCCCCAGACCTTTAAAAACTCAGAGGCTCCTGGCTACCATTCGGCATACATTGCGTAAGTGCTTCTACATTCTTGAGAAGATCGCATTGCTAATAAATATGCAGTATGCTCATTGGGTACTCCATCAAACTCCTCGCCGTTTGCTTGCTGTATTTGTACATGTGGTCTGTGAATAAGAAGCGTGATAGAGAAGCTGCCGCACGAGGGGTGGCAAGTGACGAGGAAGAGAAGGCTGCAATAGAGCAAGGCATGCATGATATGACAGAGCTAGATAACAAGGGTTTCAGATATGTGCTTTGAGCATAGCGTTGTAGGTAGCAAATTATTGACAATCACCCTTGATCAACCTCATTTGTCACTTAGCGCACGATCAGGTCTGCCTTGTTCATGACTTCCTTGATCATGCATGGCTGATAAAAATTGGAACCGTTCTCACTGTTCCAGTCATGTGAGCTAGACGTCTCGCTCCAAGTTCACCCTAAGAAGGCTTACATCGCATCTCGACCGAGTTCCTTTGCAAATTCTCACAACTTGGAAGTGGAAGGCCCAGTTCTCATGTAATATCCGAATACATGTCAAAGCAGAACCAATGCACCAAACTGCTCAATTCGAATTGAGCTCGTCTTCTGCTCTCTCCTCTTCGGTAGCCTCGTTGCTGTTGCTAGTCTTGTTCCTGGTGAGTTTGTCCTGCAGTTTGGACAAAAGCTTGTGGACCTGAGCTTGCGAGATAGGCTTGAGGTATTCAATAGTCTGCGTTTGCTCTGTCCTTGTGTACTTCTTAAGGAACTGGCCAGTCTTCTCGTCTTGGTACAATCCAGTCCCAATGCGAATGACTATGGATCCTGAGGACACGTTGCCATCCACCACCGGACCTAGTGCAAACCGACAGCCAGAACCAGAGGTGTCAATAGAAGGACACTTGACATCCTCTTCTGCCCAACTGGCTTGGTGGACCGAGTCTAGAATGCAGTGACTCATCTTCTCGCCAGCGACGAACCATTTTCCTGATAGTGAACAAATGATCTCGATCCAGCAGAGGTCTGCCAAGGATGGTCGTGAGGAGGTAGCTCATTCTAACAACGACAAGACACTACTCATTGCGGAGTGAAGATCAATCGTGCTCACATGACAACAAATTCCTCCCTAACATCCAAAACGTCCTCATACTCACTTCCTCACTCTCAAATCCTCCTCCTCGCCGCAATCTCAACAAAAGCATCCCCAAACCCCTGCCCAAATCCACCACCATACAACTGCACATCCCTCATCGCATCACCCAAACACTCCAAAATCCTGCCCGCCTCCTGCTTAGCCCTCTCCTCCTTGATGCGATCTCTAAGCACTCTAGTCCTAGCAGAAAACCATTCCAGATGCATCGCGTTCGTCCCGGGTTTGTCGTAAAGCTCATATCGCCATTTTCCCACAGTCTCGGAAGGAGCTTCGCACCATTGACGTAGATTGGCGTAGACGTCACTGCCACATTTTTTGAGGCGGAGATGTATCGTCAGGTTTGGGTTGGGAAGAAGGGATTTGGTGGAGGTGGGGTCGAGATGTTGGAGATGGGTGATGAGGGGAGTGAAATTGAAGTCGGTGATGATAGCTTGGATTGTGGCGATTGAGAGCAAGATTGATGTATATTCGTGACGAGACTGTTTCGACGCGATGAGAAGGGAAGGAGTCTTGTTTAGGTTTTGTTTGCTTTGTTTTGCATCGAGGATGAAGATCAAGTATGTTTCTTGAGCGACTAATTCGTAAATAGTGTTGCGAATCTCGGCGGGAAGGTCGAAGAATGTTGAGCTCGGCTTCTTGAGGCCATCCTTTTGGGGAGGAGATGGCCGTGCTGGCGGTGCCTTCTCCTTGCTAAGTTTACGAAGATGTTTGAGCATCGTTGACTAGATCTACTATGGTGTTGCCGACATCACCGCAGTACACGTGAGTCTGACTGACGTGAAGTGAGAAGGAGCTCTACCAGCTGTCCGGATTGGGAAGGTACTTCGGTTAGCACGAAGCGGATGGCCGAGCTCACATGCCGAGCCATGCTGCAAGTAGATGACATGCTGACAGCGCTGTCAAGACTCAGGTGAACTGCACTCGACGCCCACATCTGTTCATGAACATCGGGATGGTCAAGTCAACCTTGTGGTCACTCTAGCTGCGACTGCACGGGAGACTGATTACAGCAAGCCGCTGGATCTTGAGCACATGCACCTTGTGGCAAGCATTCAGTACCTGTTTCTTCCGGGCCGACCTGGTCGGTCTTATGCCGAGCGATGCTGCAGGTAGACGAGCCTGTAGAATGTCAACAACACCGAGAAGTTCCGTATACCTCGAGGCCTGATGCAGAATCGACCAGGGAGTCCTCTGCACCTGCATGCGCGATATGCGCGATAATGTTCAATTGGTGTGAAATTTTTCGAGCGAGCTGTCATAAGGTTGTACTTCATTCGATTGCGTGTGCTCAGGGAAGAGCCGAAAGTCCATACTACCGTAATCATCTCATGTGTAGCGACTTGTGTTCAACGCCAAGCCCGTGGTGCTTGCTCTCTTTGTGAGCGGGTGGCCAAATCCTCCATATCCTGCTCCAGGTCATGCTGCTCTAAACGCCAATGCTAAATGCTGGTTGGCGGTCAGGTTGCCCACGCCAATACTCGTACTTTCGTTAATCCATAATTCATTCGTCACATTTTCACGTCATCGTCATCGTCTTCCAGTGCATCGAGTTGCTCGGGATGGCTGTAAGATGTCAGCATTGGTGGACGGTAGTGAGTGGCGATACCGACCCCAAGAGATTCTTGATGTTCTTCATCTCGTAGTGTTTCTTGCGCATGTCCTCAAATTTGCGGTGCTTTGCGAGTTCTTCGCGGCTCATGTCTGACTCGTTCTCCTCGCCATGGTGGCCGGGATCCGTGTCTGCTTGCTTGTCTACCGTCACGCGACGCTCGCCATCACTATCACGACGACTTCTCGGGTCCATCTCTGGCTCACCGAGGTCGATGCCTGGAATCTCGCTCTCGCGGGCACCAGAACCAGAAGCCTTTCTGCCGCGCGGTCGTGCCTTGTTCATGTCGAGCTCGTCAACGGCAAGTTCTTCTGCGTTGATATTCTCAATCTCCTCATCGTCCTCAGCCGGGTCGTAGTTCCTAGCAAACGGCGTCTTGGGCTCGTCAATCTTCATCTTGCCGCCCATCTGGCTCTCGTTGACGTAGAGGTTGGCTTCATCCCACTTCAGGCGCATCTCGCCTTCATGGTGTGGCTGTCCGTCGTCACCGTTCTGGGACGACTGGCGACGGCTGATGCTGCCTCGTGGATTGCTGCTATTGCGTCGGTGGCCGCCCGCGTTTGCCTCCGTGTTGAACTGCGTGATCTCCCTGTCGGACATCTGACGCTGGGGTGTAGGCCTGCTGGTACCGTTGCCGTTGGTGGTGTTGTCGGTCTGGCCATCGTGATTGCTAAAGCTCGGTCTCTGCTCAGAAGTAGGGCTAATGCGTGCATCGGGCGAAGTGTACTGGTACGAGTTCGAGTTCTTGAGAATACCTGTGTGTGGACTTAGTCTTGCTCAAACAGTGGTCAGCAAGGCTGTAAGTAGATCGTATAGCTTACCCTTAGGCCTCTTAGGAACCGCAGAGGGTGGACTCTGAGCAGGAGCAGTCTGTGCCATATTGTCGATGGTGAAGGGTCGAGAATGAAAATGTTGGTCGGGAGAAGTCAAAAGCTGGAGCTGGGCGACTTAAGACAGCGCGTGGTGAAGGGTGTAGGGCTGGTGCCGGTATATGACGTTCGCACGTGAAAGGCCGTCTCAGTTTCAGAGCTCGAGCGGTACCTTGCAGCTTGTCGCCGGCGCAATCACTGCCAAGAGCGCGATCGAGGGAGCACGGCGGCGTGAAAGGCGGTGGACATGGACCGGCACTGTGTTGCTGTGCTGCTGTCGTGCAATACTATCATCTATACGTGTGGTGAGGGGTTTAAGTGTCAGATACATGTAGCGCTCATGATCGTCCATCGTCAATCTGCATCTTTAGCCTTCCTGTGGCTTCCTTGTGCCGTCGAGCTCTGACGCACGTCGCCGTTTCCAACCACATCCCTGCAGCTAGTAACAGTCCCTGCCACCAAAACAAAGCAGGAGCTACCCACGATCCCTTTTGCCCGCGTGACCATCCAACGAGCAAGAAATAATCACGGCTGCAGGATACATCAGTACATGAGAATCGTTTGTTCTCTTTCAATCCACTGCACATCATGTTCAGCCTGCCACCGTGCCTTGGGCAACACGTCCTACCAAGGGTTCAGTTCGACAAAACGGATGCAACGCCTTCCTGCGCCTGCGATTTTGGGCAATTCTCCTGCATTGGTTGATGCCAATGGGCAAACGCCCGCCACCAGCATGGCCAATCGACGCCTTATTCACATGCATGAGCCAAAACTTTTCGTCTAGGAATGGGCACGCACAGCTTGGCTGAAAACAACAGCAGCTCCGACCCGAGCAAGCAGGCCTCTACAATACGTGGAACAACGAAATCAACGCCGTCGACATTGCATGAACGCTCTAGTTTGCGCTTAGACCAGTGTGCGCTGGCACACGAGGAACTTTCGGCATGTTTGCGTGCTGTTCTTCCATTGACTTCTGCCACATCACGATACATGACATTCGAGTGTATTCCAGGCCTGCAGTTTCCATCACGAGGCCTCTCAAAAATTTCCGCGACATCCTTCTCTTCCGCTTCAAGGTTGCTACCATGATAGCGGAAGCTCCCACATGTACGAGGACTTCTATACATGTATATCATCGTGCTGCAGATGCGAGGCTGGCGAGGATCACCCTGGCAATCACCTTCACTTCCCGAACACCACATGGCGCCGGTCAGACTCTGGACACAAGCCATTAGCGGTCACTGAACACCGGAGCCAGCGCGACAAGATCTTTGATGAAAGAATTGTGCCTCATCTAGCCCACCGCCTGACACCTGTCTGAACCTGTCAAGCTCACCGGTCTGTATTACAATTAGGAAAACTAGCAAATGCCGTGAAACCTCCCGGATGTGAAAGCTGAAGATCGGGAGCTGACTGCGTCTACTTTATCCAACCTTTGCCAGCTGCTGTACACCCCTTGCCCTGGATCGAGCGACCAATGACCCTTCGGCAATGGACAAATTTTCGCAATTCTATGCCAGAGCGATCCTGGTTGAACCACACGGCGCCCAAGGAGATGTTTTACAGAACAAGCGAGTCAGCCGCCAGGAACTGACCATATTTGTCGCCTTGCACTGAACACAGAACTATCGAGGCATCACATGCAAATTGTCTACCCCGGGCAAGACCTCTATCGGTGCATAAAGCCTTTTGCCTTGCCTTTCGCATAACCAAACAGCTTTCCGCCGAGCCCATGGCCACTGGAGTCTTGGTCTTGCGATCCATCCATTCCAGGTGGAGGCGGAGGCGGACCTCTTTGGTAGCCTCCTTCTTGCTGTGGGTGAGGTGCTGCAGCACCTCCATTCCTGGCTTGCGCATTCTTCCCTCCTACGGTCACCGTGAATAGAACTGGATCACCAGCGTTCACCTTTCCTGATTGATCCTCGCCACCGTCTGGCTGAACGTCGTCATACGCGAACTAAGTAAGAGTCAGCAGGCACACCAGAGATATGTCCGCCTTCAAGTTGCATCGCCTTACCGCGTAGCCCTTCTTGTCAACATTATGCTCATGCACCAGCCGCGCGTAGTGATTCGTAGGGTCTCGGTTGTAGAACGTCTTTGGATCTGACGGGTGGTCATCGGTCTCTACAATGGATGACCTGACGAATGCTGCCGCCAGTCTCGGAATGATAGCATTCCTCGTGGGCGACGCGCCTGTTGTGAACGGCCCCGAATTGCATCCTAGAATATCGGCAGTCGTAGGCTTCTCAAACTCCTCGTCCCCAATCTTGAGTTTCCCTCCATGATTCACATGTCCTTCAAGAACACCAGGCCCAGCTTGAGTATTCACCCTGCACTTGCAGTTTCCATATTTCTGCCAAACCTCTTCAACAAGCGGCTCAAAGTACCCATCAAAACTTGCTCCCACAGCTCCTCCATGCGTCGCGTTCAGAATCCTCAAATTCCTCCCATCCCTATTCACAACGAGCTTATCCCAAGGTCTCCCATCCTTTGCCGTCTGCTGCCTCAAGCTCTCCGCCATGCAATCCAGCCCATCAGGCGCAATACCAGCAACATGCTGCAACTCCCCAGAATTCTGCTGCAGCGTAATCGCAATCGGAATCCTTGGAACAAAGTCCACATACGAAATGTTCGCGTAAAGCTGCGCATCGTTTAACGTGAACTCCGCGAACCCAAAATTTACTCCTGCGTTTGGATCTGATGGATTCAAAACACTTGGTTCGACCAAAGCTGGGCCTCCGGGATTTAATAAGAATGTGAGTTCTCCTTCCGCAATCCAGATCCTTCCGCCTGCGATTTGTGGAATCGTTATCGATGTAGTGTTTCCTGGGGCGCCGAGTGGGATTGCGCAGTTTTCTTGTAGAGGTGTGCCGATTTGAGTGACTTCGGTGGGAAAGTAGAGGTCTTGGCCATTGGATTTTAGGAGGCAGCGTTTACCGCCGGATTGGATTGCGATTCCGGTTACGTAGGCGTGGAGGTTGGAGAGGTCGGAGTCATTTTTGAGGGCGATTTGTAGTGAGTTTGGCATTTTGTAAGATGCTAGGGTTCTGAAAGTATGAGTTTAGGGGTGAGAATAATTCTTCTTAATATGTGATTGTGGCTGTTGGCTATTCTGGTTGAATCCTGTTTGCTTGGGTCGTCAATGACTTCATCCTGCCAAGTTGGCTAGTCGTCGGATGCTCCTTCACGAATGGGCATTGAGACTTTCTGCTCTTCTTGCCAGACCTCAATTGGTCATGATTGCCGTTCGTTTGTGGTGCAATTGATTGTAGAAGAATGCATGGATTGCTGTTGCAGATGTCGTACGGGAGTGACGTCAGTATCGATTTCGGCAGAAAGAGCAGCTCGCGGCGTCCATTAATCTCAAGCGCATCGAAGTCGAATTTTCGACCTGATGCGTATGGCAATATCGTTCGTCTGGACCTGATCGTTGATACTCTTCTTCATCATTTATCCAAGAACAGTCATGGCAATCTTACACGCTACATGTCTTTACAGCAAACCTTTGTGATCGAGTACATTCGTTCACACGCAGCATCGGTTTATTATCTACTGGCGTCTAATTCTAATACGGAGTCGCTGCCGCTCTCCAGAAAACCAGTTTCTGCATTGACTGCGAAAGAGCACTTTTCAAGCCAACGTAAATGTCTCTGAAAAACACATAAGGAATGCTGGCATAGGGATCACTCCTCAGTCCAGCACCTAATCGTCGCATATTGTAGTAAAAGAACTGTATCGGCAAGCCTCCACCAACGACCTTGGCTGGAATCAGTTTGATGAACCACTGGCCGCGGACGATATGTGCCATCCCAACAGCATCGTCATCGTCGTACTCCGCATTCAATAGTGTCTTGCGAGGCAATTCTGGCTCGAGGACCGCCGCTCGACCAAGGCCGATCAAGTCAGTAACTCCAGAATCAATTGCATCCGCCATTCCGGTCCGTGAACGAAAGCCTCCAGAGAGCTGGATAGGAACAGGCGACTTCATCGCTTGCACCTTTTCTGCGAATTCAGTGAAGAACGCTTCCCGAATTCTGGTACTCTCTTTGATCTTCGGCGCTTTCGAAATCGTCTTCTTGCCGAAAGAATTATGCAGGCCCGAATTCTTCTGCTCCGCATTTCCGCCTGAGATTTCGACAAAGTCAACCATACCACATGTTACCAACCATCGGACTTGCTCGAGTGCTTCCTCTTGCTGCAGGCCTTCTGTGCCCATGTAATCGCCAGAATTGAGCTTGACAGAGAGGCAATATGGCGGAGGACACCGTGCTCTAACTTCTCGTACCAGTCTCTTAAGCAACGTCAACCGCTTCTCAGGACTTCCTCCGTAGTCGTCAGTCCGTCGATTCGTATGCGGTGACAAGAACTGGGAGATCAAGAAACCGTGTGCTCCATGCAACTGGCAACCAGCAAATCCTGCGTCACGAGCTATCACAGCTCCTCGCACAAAATTCTCCACAGCCTCATCGATATCTTCCAACGACATGGCCTTGGGCGTACCTAGCAATTTATCCAAAGCTAGCTTGTCCAGCCAAGTATCTCCCATCTTGACAGGAACACTACTCGGACACAAGGCCGGCATATCCGAGGGTCGATTTCCCGCTCCAGCAGGACTCATTCGACCGGGATGCGCGATTTGTACGATGGTCGATGTGCCTTGCTTCTGCGCGATCTGTGCCCACTCTTTCCATTTCGCCATCACTTCAGGCTCGAAACTTCCAGGGTGCGTGCATACATCGCCTGCGATACTAAAGTAGCGAATGTCTACTTGGACCTGTCCAGTGATGATGAGCCCATATTCTGATTCTGCCCATATCCTGTATATGTTCCGGAATTTCTCAATCGGAGGGTCGAAGTTGGGCTTTTCTGCGAGTGTTTCCTGCATTGGACATTTTACTAATCTATTGGCCAGGCGTAGACCGCAAGGTAGTGTGATCGGTTGAGCTATTGTGTCCCGAGGAGACAGTTTCTCGCTGCTTTTCATGTCTCCAATGTCGCCCATAATGTGCCAGTCGATACCCGTAGTGTAGCTCCCAAATCAATAAGGCTCCAGAGTTCTAGTCCGGTGTATGGGATGATGGTGAAAGAGAAAGAAGGTGGAAGTGCCATGATGGTGCTCTGTCAAAGTGGCTTTCAATGCAGACCCCCTCGACCTGCCTGCGATAAGGCAAGTAGTGCAACTCCGTCGAGTGGCTGAAGTTAGAGTGAACGAAGTCTTGAGCCGCTCTGCCGACGTCACTGAATTCAAATACCAGCCTCGTGACGAGGTTTCATGCATAGATATGTATCCGAATGCCTTGCTTATCGAGGCCCTCAACAATCGTCACCTACTTTAAATCAGTTTCACGCTATGCTGTGCAATACTGACCTCGCTTGTTCTACCTGGAAAAGATGTGGCGAGTAAATAACTGGAGTGGGTATCATTTGTTCTTCATCTTTCTTCATCCTCCTCTTTAATCTCGCCGATGCCATCGTCGATGTCCATAGCATCTGCATCGTCGTCCTTCTCGTCGTCCTTGTCATCCGCGCCCGCTTTAGCACCTTTGCCTTTCTCAGCCTCTTCAGCGGTCGGAAAGTGCAGATGCTTCCAATCTTCGATCTCTTCAATTACACTCCTCAGCCTATCTCGTACGCTCTCAACCGCATAGCTGCCCAGCAGTAACCTCAAAGGTGGATACCGGCAATGACCAAGCTGCCAAACCAATTCTGCCGACTTCACTGCACTTGTTGGTTGGCGATCAGACAACCATTGTACAATTCGCCTGGCATGTCCAGCAGGCGACGTGGGTGTGTTGTATGGTTCTGACGGTCTCTTGACAAAGAAGTGACCATACTTCTTGATCCTCACGCCTTCACCAGTCAAGTAATCATCCGGAGCCTTGTCGTCCAAGCCGGTTGGCTCGTCGATTCGCATGTGCCCAGGCTCGACCAGCGATGCCTTGATGCCAAATGCGTCGATCTCATAGAGCATACTCTCGATCAAACCTTCTGTCGCGTACTTGGTCGCGCAATAAGGACCTAGTCCAGGCACCCCAAGCGCGCCAGATGTCGATGAGTATATGATGTAGCGACCGGCATTCTCTCCTTCCTTCCGGTTTGCTGCCTGTTCCCGGAAATGTGGCAGGGACAGTTGAATAATGTTCAATGTGCCCAGGAAATTGGTCTCAAATTGAGAGCGCAAGTCGCAGTCGTCCTGGTCTTCGCAGGCACCAATGACCCCATATCCCGTGCAGCTACTCACAAAGTCAATACTCGACTTCTACTGCCAGTCCGGATTGTCGCATTACACGCTTACTTCACTATGATGTCGATCCTGCCCCATCGTTCAATGCTCTTTTTAATCACCCAATCTACAGTCTCCCGTACTCTTACATCGCAGAGGAGGCCTTGGCACCGTTCATGCCAGCCTTGCATTTGCTGCATTGTGTTCTCCATCGTCCTGCCGACTGCAGTAACATTATCTCCATGACTCAAGGCCGACTTGACCAGACTCCGTCCAGCATGACCAGTCGCGCCAAAGACTAGCCATGATTTCTGCACATACGGATTGCCCTCGCCAGGCGGATCGGTGGTGGATGGCAAATGGAGCTTGGGATTGCTTGCGAGAACTGTGCGAGAAGATGATGGTGAGCTACTACTCGGAGGCATTGATTATTGCTCGTATTAGGAGCTAAGTGGGATGATCTGTGGTGTGACCAGTTAGTTACGTACGGATAGCTGGATCACCGCTGGAAATGGAATCTTGCGATTGCTCGCGCTCCGGCATCATGTAGGGCATCGAGAACGACTCGGAGTGACTTGATGACTACAGTCAGCGCCAAACTACTGCGCCGCTCCCGTAAAGGTACCGTCATGAGTCTCCCGTGTGAGGCCGCGACTTGCTCGGAGGGCGATACCGGCACCCTGGTAAACAATCAAAGCTTAAGTAAGCCTTCTTACTACGTTCCGCGTTGGTTCTTTCTTCACTCCTGCTATTCCGCTTAGAAACAACATATCGAAGTGGTATAGATTCACTCGATGGCGACATTATGGCAATGGCAGGCTCTTTGGGAGCATCACCATGAGACCCAGACGAGAAGCCTCAATGCTTCTTTCCCGGATGAAACATTCACTCTGGTAGAGGTCGGTTTCCAAAGTGCCGTGTACTGTTGATCAACAGCACGCATGTTCCCCAAAATCATCATGAGAACGCGCACTACCGCTGTCGTAACTGGGTTGAATGGCCATCTCTGAACTGCTTAGGTCACTACATCCATAAGAAGGTTTGTTCGGCCAGGATCACCATGCAGGACGGCTCAGCTTCACGCCTTCTCATATAACCTGCAGCATTTCGAACTTGGAAACATTGGCACTGTTTGTATTTTCGAAGTGCGGACTCTTACTTCTGCATTTAATTCATTGGAAATACCACCAAGATGGGAGCAGCCTTCTACACCCTCGGGGCGACACTGCTGTTGGCCGTGTACGCAACGGCATCGGAAAACAATTGTTGCACATTGAAGGCTGGGTTCGATCCCAAGATAGTCGCAAACCAAGCCAAAAGACTTTCAACTCACAGCTGGGAGTATGGAACAGTTGCCGAAGCCCTCCTCGAGCTGTACAATCCAGAACTTTCTGCAAGTCCTGTTCTCCACTGATGTGAAGAACATAGCTAATTTCAGTCTCAAGGTGTTCTCGAAAGAAGCATTCCCAAATGGCAGACCTCCAACTCCAGACGTTGACGCTGTCCAAGCTCTAAGCTACGCCAAACAACATATCCGCCTGGACAATGAAACTCTCATTGACGGGGACGGCGCAAGTGGTGACCCTGCCTCTCTTGGTGTATCAGCTATACTTATAGGCCAGACAAACCGCAAGACTGAGGTCGCAGTCGCTCGTCAATATGCTCACTTCGGCATTGTTCCGCGCTGGCCAAATGGAGCAATATCACATCGCGACGACTACGCAGAGCTGTGGGCTGACTTCATCTACATGGCTCCACCTTTCTTCGCCTATTACGCCACATCAATCAACAGCACCGACGTAATCAGGCAAGCCGTTCTACAGTGCTTGCTCTACCGCCAGGTCCTACAGCCTAATGCTTCTTCGGCCGCTGTCAGCGCTGGTGCTTGGCGACACATCATTGGGCCTAAGAATCAGGATCTGGGGCTATGGTCTACCGGAAACGCGTGGGCTGCAATGGGCATGGCGAGGGTGCTTGCAACGCTGGTCCACTGGCCGCCAACAGCAACAGAAGCAGCGGCTCAGATCGCACAAGCAGATCTGTTCACATGGATAGGTGAGATCCTGCGAGGTGCAATGAGCTCCCCAAAGCAAGATGGGCTTCTGCGGAACTATCTGAATGATACGACATGGTTCGGCGAGACAAGTGGTACTGCTCTTATGACTGCTGCAGTATATCGTTTGGCAGTCTTGCAGCAGGAGGCCAGCGCCATTTTCGATGGCACAGCCGCAAAGGCTCCAAAGCTGGAAATGATTGTAAGTCATCACAGGCCAGAAATTCTCTCGAGCTGCATTAATCAGAAAGTAGGTGACGAGCAAGATGTTGGCATGGGCTGATACCAATCGGAAGGCCATTGCTGCTCATGTCGATCAAGACGGCATTGCAAAACCCGCAGTGAATCCTCTGGGTTGGGGTGATCACACTCCGTACAAAAAAGGTAGTCCAGAAGGACAAAGTTTTGTCGTCATGCTTTATGCTTCCTGGCGAGACTGCGTCAAGGCTGGAATATGTAAACAGTAACGCCGGAGCAATCACAATGGCAGTGAATTCCACCTAACTTATTTTACTTCTTCACCATGAATCCTTTCACAATCCCTTGCACATCTGCCAAATTCCGTTTCCACGCCCACCAACCCAATCCAGCTACAATTACCGGACTCGCCTTGACTGCCCAATCCGTAGCTACAGCCATGAACCTTATGGTCGGGATCGTAGTCGTGTGCAACTCGGCCACGGAGTTTCCCTCATTTGTCTTTGGGAAAGGGCCGTCTGGAACCTCCTTGCCGAGAAATTCGCACAAAGGCTCCCATCCTTGACTCGGATGCCACACCAGAAGGCGATCTTTGGGCACGATATCTTTGATATGTTGATTATACTTGTTATAGCCTCGTTCAAGGGCATCACGATTCGGTTCACTGCCGGCAGTGTATACATCGCGATCAGTCCAGATGTCTACGCTGTATTGCAGGATAGGGAAATAGTCTCGCGCCATTTCCTGTAGACAATTAGCGTGACGGTTTTCTCATCAGGCGTGATGTTCCTTACTGTGTCGACGACCTGTAAAATCTTCCATACTCTCAACGGGAGGATCGCGTAAAGGCATGTCACGACCGAGTTGATCCAGCCGTCGACGCTCCGCTCGGTCAGAATTACTTTTGCGTCCGGATAGGCCTTCAGTAGCTCATCAGAGAAGTGCACACAAGGGATATCAGAGACCGCCTGCTCTCATTAGCATTTTGACCTCACTCATCCCGAGTGACATTCTAACATCATATTTCCAAAGTTGAACATCGAAGTCTTCTGCAGTCTCGAGCTTCTTGTAGGGTTTGCCGTAGTATTTGGCTTCGATAGCCTGACGCCAGAATGGTAGGCTTCCATTAAGATCGTTCCGACACAGCTCCCATGCATGATAGCAATGGTAGCCAAGTCGGCGCAGACCAAGGTATGTGGCTGGGATGGCATTAATACGCAGTACGTGGGTGAGGATGGTGATGGTCTCACACATGGTTCCCGTTCTGCTCAGTCCTAGGCAGAGGACTTTCATGGGCGTCTTTCGTGGCTGAGGCGTTTCCTTCGGATACCTTCCGAATTCGAGACCTGCTTTTTGGTACTCCGCCATTTCGAAATCTGTGTTGCTCTTTCTGTTGTTGTGTCGTACTTTGCTAAAGAGAATCGCAAGTGGTATGTTCTTTGCGAGTCGACAGGTGATATGTAGTCAGCCGCAGGCCAAGCGCGTTGGATCATCAGACTTCCAGGTTGCACATCATGTCCGGATCGGGACTACTCTGCTTACAAGACGATTGGGTTGCTGTTTCCAGAGACGTCTGAAGTCCCTGCAAAAAGAATCCACCGCAAATTTCCAGTCTCTATTTGAAGGATCCCGTAACTCTTTAGAGGCATGCGAGTTTGCCAGACAACCTTGATCTCGAGATGCACCGAAATGCGAAGACAAATTGCTGATCATTGGATGGAACTGATACATGAATATCAGGGAAGCCCTCCCAGATCCCGATGTAAAGTGCCTTCGCTGAGTGATCAAACCAAATCATCGAAAAGCAGTCACGAGAACTAGGCAAGGAATTGTCCAGCGATGGACTTCGTCACTTGCTCGTGGCCCAACATGAACTTTCATTGAAACCGTTGCCGGTTGATACGACCAGAACCAGAACGGTAACAAACTGAGGTTGTGGATACATCTGCCTCCATTCGAAGGTATGGCGAAGCTGACCAGAGATGGAACAAGTCGAGCGTGGTATTGCGTCGTGGGCAGAAGGCCAGAATACTAGCCAGGCACCAGGCAGATAATACCTAGGGTAATAGTCTTGATCGCTCAGTGACAGCTTCCTGCTCGCTCTGACTCGAAAGATTAGGCTTCGGCTTCCAGAATGAGTGTACCCATTTGCGAAAGCGACCCCTGTACCAATCATGACCAATCCTCGTACCATCGTCCTTGATCTCAATCTCCCAACCAGCAGTCTGCCCAGAGCCAAAGAATGGATTCAGGTTCTTCAAAGCCAGCCCGATTCCATAGAGTAGGAGGAGCGCCGCGATGGTGGCGAAGACGGTCACAATCACGCTGAGAAACGTCGTAGTCGAGCAGCCACATCCTAGAGCTTTCGTCCGCAGTTCAAATCGCTCAGATGAAAGTGGACAGATGCCACGATGCGATATGGGTTCGAGAAGAGAGTTTGCTGGCACGCATGAGAAGCTGGAAGCACACCACCCGCAGCCATGGTGGCTGTTGATACACGAACTGCAATCTTGAATCTTCCAGCAGTTCCTGGTACGCTCATCGCGAGTCGCGTTGAATGCCATGATGGTCGATGACTTTGAAATGGATTGGCTGGTGGTTTGTCCAGAGGAGGTTGGAAGTTGCTGTAAACGCCTGTGATTGTGATTACTCCCCAGTGACGTACCTGCCGAGACAAGATGGACCCTGCATTGGGCTCAACCTTAATCCCCGAAGATTGAGAGAGCTCCAAAACTTTTGAGAGAATCTTCACAATTCTTCGCTCAATATTTTCCACGCCTTACTACACACAATGGCAGAAGTAGCAGAAGTATCACCTGTGACCTACGAGGAGCTGTCAGCCATCGAAGATGAATTCGATCAGGTCGACAGCGAGATCAGTATGCTCAACCAACTCCCAACCACCCTCGACACCTCCACTGACATAGCTACTTATAGTGCGCCAGCAATATCAGCTGAGCAAAGGTGCATATGCAAAGCGTGCCGAAGCGGTTGCGAAGATCCCCAACTTCTGGCCTCTCGTCCTCGAGCAAGCGCCGCCTGAAGTCGACGGCTACATCCACCCCGAAGACTCGCGCATCCTGGGCGAAAGCCTGCTCAGCCTCGAAGTAACACGGCCAGAACTCGACGTCGAACCGCAAGGCTCGCCACGAAGCATAAGCATCAAATCCCACTTCAAGGAGAACGATCGCTTCTCCGATACCGTGCTCGAAAAGAAGTTCTTCTACCGCCGAGCCTCCGACGGCTGGACAGGGCTCGTCTCCGAACCTGTCAAGATAAACTGGAAGAAGGGCAAAGATCTGACCGAAGGTCTCACCGACGGAGCGCATGCCCTTTTCGAGGCACGGAAGAAGACAGGCGACATGTTGGCAAAGGGCGTGCCGGAGTACACTGCATTGAAGAAGAAAGTGGAGCACTGGAATGGGGCCAACACCAGCTTCTTCACTTGGTTCGGCTGGGTCAGCTCGCGTCGATGGGTCAGCGCTGAGGAGTCCGAAGCCGCCAACAAGGATTACCAGAGTCGGAGAGAAGCCCGGAAGAAGGGAGAGAAAGTCGACCTTCCTCTTCCGGACCAGGAGGAAGATGAGAAGAACGATGATAGTGAGGTTGAGGTTCACGAAAACGGTGATGACTTGGCGGTGAGTTTCGCGGAAGACATTTGGCCCAATGCGATCAAGTTCTTCACGCAAGCGCAGGAGATGGGGGAGCTCTCGGATGCAGATTTCGAGGACGATGACATGGATGAGGATGATGATGAGGAGGTCGAAGCGATCGATATCCGGGCTTTGGTTGACGCCGAGAAGCGTAGCAAACGGACCAGCGATGGCCCACCAGCCAAGAAGCAGAAGAAATAGATGAAGTGAGCAATGATATGGTTGAAGCGGAAAGCGAGCCGCATTGCATATCCGTCTTCGCCTATCAACAGCAAGCCAAGCTCATCAACCACCCATCTCAAGTAGTCGTGTTGCTACAATTTGCTTGCCAAGTCCCTTTCGTGATTAGAACCTTGCCTCCACACAAGACCTCGGCCTTAGGTATGTGCTGGGCAATCGGTCACGAGGACATGGTACATGTTATCTTCTCCGCACAAAATTGTCTCCATCTTGATAGGCGTAAACTGGCATGTTCCACAATATGAATTATGTGGAACTCTAGCCGTACCCGGCTTACCCTTGCCGAATCGGACCGGAGAATCCGGAGAGCATAGGTAGTAGCTGATCGATTTCTCTTATCAGATCCCAACTCGCTGGGTCCCGATTGTGGGGAAGGGGGTCGTAGCAGCAAGATAAGTGTTCAGCTCAGAGTAACTTCCGAAATGACTTGATCTGGCCTCACTCCCGTCTCAGCTCCTTCAAAGGAACGTTTCCTTGAAATGGTATGTGTGATGTGGTACCCCCGGCCCGGTTGATATCAGCAAAAATTGGCCACGTGTTGAAACAGATAGTCAGTGATAGTGACTGAATCGGTCAGCCGCCTTTCGGTGGTGCTGTGCTGGACCCAATCAAGCAATTGATCTCATTATCGCCGTGCCGTGACAGAACACATCGTACACCTGTAGTACGCCCTAATTGAAGCACGCAGTGCTGCCTGCTGATGATATCGCAAAAAAGCCTTCCCATCATGCTATGTTGGTCATTGCGCACGAACGCACGCACGCTTGCTATCCCCATCAAATTAAAAGCTATCAAACTTTTGGATGTTTCCTTTTGGATGGTGGCCGTGATCTCATGGTATCTGACTTTCCTCATTGGCCGAAAATTAAACGCTCCTCACCGTATCTTTTCCATGGTGCCCTTACCGCCATGCCCCTCGCACACAAATGCATATCATTGAATCAATTCACTGTCACACTGATCCGCCTGCGCCCGCCCCCGTAGTAGTATCGTTGTCCTTATCTTGGTAATGAAGCTTGGTCATGCTGCTGGGACCAATGATAATATGCAACGCAATCTGATAAAAAACCGGAAACAAGCTTCCAACGTCGGCGGCACTTAACAGCTGCCGACGAAGAAACCTGCATGCACACCTTCTGGGTGTGATCTGGGTGTATAGGCTCCAGAGATGTGAGCTGGAGTCATCATACCAGCAGGAGTCATTGGTCGTGATCGTCCTCCGTCCCCATTCATGTCACCATTTTCGTAGATGGGCGTGCTGCGTCCTGTAATGCTCTTGCCATCTTCTTCCATCCATCGCACGCCATTTGCGTATTCTTCGATAGGGAAGACTTCGCGAGCGTACTCTTCTAGACCTCGATAGCCTTCCCAAATACTGCGGCCTTCCTTGGGGTACTCCAGATCTGGTCCAAAGTAGGGTGCACGTTTGTCACCGAGTGTCTCCTGTAGAATTTCCAAGTGTTCTCGGTATCCGCTGGGTATTGAGACTGCGATCTTGATCGGTGCATGCACGTAACGAACAGGTCGGCCAACGCCTCGTGAGAAGCGATGACACGCCTGCATTGGGGTCAACTTTTCAAATGCCAATGTCACTCTATCGCGGGGCATTAGTAAACGCGCATCATCAATGTAGAAGTTGATGTTACTCACCGTTGACCTTTCCAATGGCTTGGGCCCATCTTGAAGATCTGAAGTAGAGCAGGACCGACATCGTGCTCTGCGTCCAGCCAGGGTAATGGATCGTCTGGATGAAACGGTGCTTGCCAAACGAAGCTGCCATCGTCTTGAAGTTCCATCTGAAACAACGGGTAGGGTAATGATGTGAAATTACTTCGTGGCAATGTCAGCATAGTGCATCGGGTTAGATAGAGGCGATGTGCCTACTTGTTATAGATTCCAGTGTAGACAAAGGTTGCCGGAATGCCAATCTGCCTCACGTAGTTCTCGATGGCAAACTTGGTTTCCCACATGGGCAAGGCCCTCCAGTCTTCGCCATAGACTGAGTGGTCCGGCATACTGGAGAAGATGTAGTGCCCAATGCCGGCTCTCTTGGCAGCATCAGCGCATGCCTTGCCAATAGCCACTTCATTGCCCCAGTGAGTAGTGTTGATGAATGCGATCTTTGCGCCAGCGAATAGTCGATTCAAGATCTGGGTGCGATTCGGTCCAGTCAGGTCTCCCTCGATAAGTTCGACATTGGGCAAGTCGGCCAGTTCTTCAGCTACCAAACCCTCGCCGCTGCGCACCTGGGCGCGGACATTCCAGCCGACAGCAGACGCTGCCCTTATAAAGGAAGCAGCCTGTCTTCCGGTAGAGTTTATGGTAGCTACGACTTTCGATGGCATCACAGTAGCCGCATGGACACTCGAGTGAATTCCGGACTGCGAAATTGTGGTCGATAAGGTGAGTCGGTATGAAAGCGCTTGGTATGACGAAGTCGTAGAGTTGGAGAAAATTATTTGTCTTTTGCAGGAACCAAAGCTGTGGGGAAATAGTGTCGACGATCGATGAGGGCCCGTTCCGAACGGTAGTACACCGGGACTGCTAAATCTTAGGGTGGAGGAGGAGGAGGAAGTGAAGGCCAAACGAGACGGGCGAGCTGGAGCAAGCTGCAGGAACGGGGTCCGACAGGGCAGCAGGTGCAGTGGAGTGCAGTGCAGTGCAGTTGCTGCAGACGCACGAGGCGAATCTCGTGGTTCAGGAGGCGAGGCTGTGTGACGGATGGGAAGCTTCTGCGGCTAAAGCAAAAGGCAGATTCGAGGTCTGTAGACTGTGTGTAGAGAGTAGGCAAAGTGAATGAGAATTGAGTGGCGAGCTGGACCCGAATCCATGCTCACGGGTCTCACTGGGTCTATTGTGCTGATAGCCGTTTAGACCTCTCGGACGGCAAGCCGCAGGCTCTTCCGTGACTGGACTGGATGGAAAAACAACTCGGATGGCGCAAGTCGGCAAGGTGATGAGGTGTTTCATCAAGTTGGATTGCGGCCACGACACGTTGGTCGAATGGGCCGAATGTTATTACGTATCAGCAGCGCTGGGACGAGTCGCTCACGCACGGTGCGGTAGCACAGCACAAGGCTACTCTTGCCAGGCTTTGCGCTCCGAGCGTAGGTTACGCCGATGCGCTCGAATGAGAGGAGGTGAAGCCACCGTGCCTCGAGAAACGTTGCTCAGTCTGCTGGTGGATCTGGAAAAGAGCCGCCGTTCGCGTCATGGAAGGTGCAGGAGCGACCCTGGAAATCTGCGGGGTGCGGCGCGTGGCATCATACTTTGAAGCATGGCATGCCGTCGGCGACCTCCCTTGTTGCCCGGCGGTGACGATAGGCCAATGTTATCGCCATGTGATTCGGAATGGGGCCAGACGTCAATCTCTGGTGGCTGCAAAGAGCGAACGCACGAAGAATTAGAATTTGCCCCGGTTGAAAAGCTGCTTTGGGCAGTTCATAACGACTTCTTAGCAACGAAAATGCCAACTCGTTCTCAGCAATGCACCATCAAGGTCCTATGCCCGGCGCATTATGTACAAATCGGAGCCTGCGGTCCAGTTATGCAGCTACTTACATACTGCGAACCCCAACCCACCAATGATTGAAGGGCGTGCTGATGAAACGCCCTCTCAACGAGAAGGAATCGCGATGGTTCAAAGTACGGTCAATCTCCTCCTTCGTTCACGTGCAAATGTTTATGCTGGTCTGCCTCGGGTTCCATTCCCGAGTACTCTCCAGGAGCTCTCCGAGCTTGTGATCGCTGCTCAGCTCTGAAGCTCCGTGAAGACCAACGTACATCTCCGGCATCTCCAGCATTTTTTCTGCGGCCGGAATCAAAGACGTTGGCTGTGGTTCCATTAGAGTTTTCGTGCCGAGTGCACCGGCTCTGTCTATGCGATCTAGCTCACACAAATTGAACCTTACGGGCAGCTACAGGCGGTGATCAGACTATATGTCTTGGCCACTGTACAAAAAAGGACATCACCTCCTCTTCCTGAGTCCTGGCGGCGCCAATCCCAAAATCCAAGTACCGTGCATCAATACGTCAAGATGGAAATCCAAGACGATTGCGTTTACCTCTTGCACAAGCCTCTCGAACCCCTCAGATACACGCCATTCCACGGCACATTCATGCAACGGCAAGTGATGGCTCTACGCCGGCTCTGACTCGGTATCGGGAATGGTGTCCGATCGTCGCGCGAACACCACACCGCAAGGAACAAAGTGGAATCGTCTCATGTCCGCTTGCCTCTGTTCGGGTAATACATAGTCAATGTTCACATCCTTGATAGGGCACCAGAGGTCACACGGACAGAAGTGGACCTGTCGTTGTAAAGACTTGGAAGCGGCAGTAGTGGTTGAAATTTAGTCAAGAACTTGCTCAGTTGCGTTATTCCCAGAAATATTTGCAAATTTCAACGGAATGGAGACGTCGGATCTGTCGGATACGTCGAGCTCTATCAACAAAAGATATGAAGCGCTAGCTGGGTTAAAGGTCAGAACTGGATGCCATCGTTCTGTCCGGTCCGGCTCAGGCTTTCTTTGAAGCTGCCAGATATGGAAGATGGGACGAATCAAACCTTGCGAGTGAAGGTCCACTTAAGCACGGCTTCTGCCTTTGAATCGAAGTAGCATCACACTTCTCATCTCCCGAGGTTGACCGCTCCCATCAGATCATACAGCTCTCTGCTCATGGTTAGACGGCCTTGATAATGCCAATGCAACGGACTTGCCTGAGGGTCTTCTGTCGAGCACCCTTGCTACTTCCGCCACCCGGTCCTGCAAGTGGTTTGGAGCTGGAATCGTCGTGACTTTGCACACTGGTGCGATAGCCTTGAGATGAGTACATGTCCGAAGGGTTGACACCGGGCATCGCGGCTGATAGAGATAATTCTGTCGATAGTGATCAGGTGTAGGCTGTTGGGTGAGGTGAGCATGTGGAAGGGAAGTTGCTCTGTCCTGCGAAGAAGCCTGACTGTTTCTATATCGTTCGTGAGACCATGTCTTGCATGGTGGCACAACGCAGGCTCACGGTGAGCCAGACATCGTGTCTTACTTGTGATATATCATCTCAATCAGGAGAACGAAGCGCTGTAAGCTGGACCAGAACTTGACGATGGTGGCAAGTCCTTCTCGTCAGTACCCCAATCGCTTTCTGTCTGACCCAAAGTCAACTCTAGAACACCTCCTTCCAGGAAGAATTCATGTCCAATCCAGCTCTTACTATACTCTTGTCCATCGAGCGTGGCGTTCTGAATATATATCGCCTTATAGGCAGGGTCGAAGTTGCGATTGGTGATCGTTGCGACTTTCCCAGTTTGTGGATGGGTGTAGCTCACGCTTTCGAAGTAGGGAGGAATGATAAGATACACGTTCTGCCCAGCCACAGGAAACAATCCGGACATTGCAAATGCTAAGAAGCTTCCGCTGGCGCCACTATCGTCATTCCCAGGCAGGCCGTTCACGCTAGCATTGAATGTGCTAGGGATGTAAGTGTGCAGCCGCGCCGAACTCAGCCCTGGCCTTCCAGCATAGTGATATTGGAAACAGGTCAGCTCGCTCGGCTCATTGCCAATGTCGAGGAGGCCAGATTCGTGAAGATAATCGAGCCGTTTGATGAAATCTGACGGTCCGCCAAGGGTCTTGACCAGAGATGCTTGGTCTTGGGGGACATAATACATGTACTCCCAGATTGCTGATTCAAACGTCTCCTTCGGATTCGAGCTGTAGCTGCAGAACTCATCGAGAGGGCTGCATTCGATTGGGTCTTGATAGCGCCATGTACCGTTGGCATAACGGGGCTGGAAGAATCCTGTGAATCCTGTATCTGTGCCGTTCATCCAGAATGAGGTCTGATTGGCCTTGTAAAGGTTCTTCCAATTGGCACTGCGTTCGAGGTACTTGCTATAATCGCTTTCATGACCCAGGCCGTGAGACATCTGTGCAATAGCAAAATCGTTGTAGGCATATTCGAGCGTCCGACTGATCGTATGGAAATCCGGGCCAAACTACATCTTCGTCAATATGAGCCAATGCGCTTCAGTATGCGGACCACTTACTCCATGGTAGTCAAAGTCATTGAAAGGGATGTACCCATACCGCTTCCAGCTCTGCAATCCGCCACGTCCATTGACACCCCAATCGAATGGCTCAACCTCCGCGTCGTTGACGACTGCCTTGTACGCCAGATCCCAGTCGATACCTGTCAGATTCTTGACATATGCGTCGCCAATGACGACATCAGCATTGCTGCCTCCTTGAGAGTAGCCTTTGCAGAGTTGCATCCGACAGTCTGGTAGCCAACCAAGATGCACATATGTATCAATCAGGCTGCGAATCATGTGCGAGATGGCGTCCGGTTGAGTGATTACGAGGAACGGGAAAGTGGTCCTGAAGGAATCCCATATGCAGTAAAAGCTGTCGAAGTATGGCTCGCTGCTTTTCCAAAGCGGATTTTCGCCTGTATAGTTCTGTGGTGACATCAATGTGCCTGCGTTCGAGTCAGCAGCGACCTGAGACAAGGTCTAGACGACGATCAACCTACGATAGATGCCAGTGAAGAATGTCTTCTGGAGGTCCGTGGATGCACCGCCGGCCTTAATTGACACACCATCGAGGCGCTCCTTCCACGAAGCCTCAGCTGCTGATCGAACAGCTGCAAAGTTGAAATCCGGGATCTCCTGCTCCGCGTTCTGACATGCCTGGTCGGTGCTCAAGAAGCTCACACCCATGCGAGCTTGTATCGTACCATTGGTAGGCCGTCGGAATCTAACGAAAGCGCCAGCTTGAATGTAGAAGAGACTGTATCCTCTATTGACGAAAATTTCTTTGGGCTCAGTGCCAGCTCTTTCATTCACCCAGATCCCAGTGTCGCGGACGGAGGCGCCTTTGAAGTCTGCACAGAAGTATGCTTGGTATGAACCTACTCCGAAGCTTGGAAGGAATGTGCCATTGCCTTTGATTCTCCCTGTGTTTGCATCGACGCTGACTGTAGCATTCTGTCGGCTGTCTTGCAGGTCTGTCAGATCCAAAAGCATGAGCGGGCTGGAAGCATTTCCCGGAAAATGGAAGTTGAACAAAGCAGTATGCTCTGCAGTCGTCATTTCGACATACATGCCGTTGTCAAGTCCTATGGAGAAATATCCTGGCCGCGCCTTGACGCTGCCATTCCTGTAGTTCACGGCTCGCTCGTACTTCGAATCGAATTTGCAGCCTTCAATTGTATCTCCAGCACAAGAGGGCTGTGCTGATAGCGGAAAGTTACCCATTGACGGCTGTCCTCCGGTTCCAGAGTCATGGAGTGCAGAAAACCCGGTAATGTTGCTGAAATCGTATGAGAAACCGGCAGTGTTTGCTCCAGAGACGTCGGCAACTGCCTTGGCCATGCCAAAGGGAAGAGACGCTCCTGCGAATACATTCCCGCCATTGTAAGAGCCTATGAGCGGGTCAATCAGGTCGAAGTTGTCGACTGCCGTCCCATCCTGTGCATTGGCGATTAGTGGAACGATGAGCAAGAGCAGCGCGCTGTGATCCCGTCGCATGTTGCTCTCCGGACCATGAATCACGCCTGAATATACAGAAGAGCAATGCAGGATGACAAGTAAAGCTTGGTGTGCTTGATATTACAGTTTCATTGTTTCATGCAACCTCGAATGCTACACTGCATCTTCGCCTTCCCTGTTTGGTACGGGATCTTGGTCGATCTCCCGGTGGAGGCAGGAGGGGCACACCAGAGTGGAAGGATCGAAAGGTGCTATCGCCATACAATAGAACATCCTGGCTGCCTGGCTATAGTCTGATGAATCGCATCAGTCGAGAAGTAAGACAAAGACACACGATGGATGAGATGTCGTCAGACATCGGAGTCGTCCGGTAACGCGAAACTGACACGCCATTCGCGCCATGAAACTCAAAGCATTTCCACATACGTGATCCCAGCAAGAAATATACGTCGACTGCACCATGAACCGAATCGATCGTTTTGCTGTGTCACGCACGCCCGTAAAACCAAACCGGTCCTTCAGGTCAAGTCCGCGTACGACGGCCTCGGAATGTGAGCATTGCTCGCCTATCGCTAGCAGCTCCACGACGGATGTCTCGATCCGTTTTCTTGCCTTTCCCACGGCGAATGAAGCTGTCGACATCTAGAAAGTGGCCGCTCTGGACCGAGATCGTGTGAGTCTTTCTTTGACTGAGGACTGCCACTTTGAGTGAGATCGGAACTTCTCTACTAGCGAACAGGAGTCTGGAGATGCTCTGAACAATACTCTTGCCAGCGTCATTGTCCAATGAGCTTTCCTTGATCAAGGACAGGTCTAGCAAAATATACGCCAGTGACACACCTGACAGTGCGCTGAGAAGAATACTCTCCCAATCATCGTCACTCTCCGCTCGTGCAACATGTTGCGACAGGAAGTCGTCTGAGAGGGCAGATGTTAGTGATTCAACATTTCTCTGCAAAGCCTGCTGCGCCAGATGCTTCAGGACTTGGTTCCATGTTAGACCTTGGCCGTCGCTGTGAGCAGGTGAACCGAGCGCTGCAAGGACCAGAACGCCGTTCTGCTCTATGAACTGCATCATTTGAGTTCCAATCGCATCGGTCTCCTTGTGTGTTGGCCAGGAGCCTTGGATGAGCAATACCTCTGCACTTGCAGATTCAGTCCATTTACTGAGATTTTTCGATGTCCAGACGCGGTCGAAAGATACAGTGAAATGCTTCCGGTGTCGCTTTAGGTAGGCCGCACGAAGTCGTAACACAGCTTCTGGGTTCTGAACACCTGTGCAGGCTGCCAAGTCGATCATGCTCGCAATTTCGACTTTGCGTCGGGACACAAGCATTGATGGAACAAGCGCAGCGCGACCTATACGCGAGCAGTCAGACAAAAGTATTGCATAAGGACGACCTCTGAGCGCTTGCCCTCTATCCTCTCCAACGCTGGCAGTAATACGCTCAGGAGCTCGTTCATGAGGTCAATTTTCCGACTCAAAACAGCAATCTTGTCTGTATTTCTTTCCACATCCTGCCCATTAGCTCTCACAAGCCGCTTCTCTCGGTCGTCCGTTGCTGCATCGAGCTGAGTGGTGATAGCTTGCGCGAGAGACCAGATCGAAGCTTCGTCGTGAACGGTGTGATAATATGATACTGAGGTGAGATGCCGCCCCAGTCCCTAGGTAATTTTTCGCTTACTGTGTATGACATTGCTGAATACATGGCCGAAATGAGCCTTTGCGTTGTCCTTCACTATGTTGCTCGTAAAATTATCGCCTCGTGTAGGTGCTGATGACTCCTTCATGCTGCCAGAACGTAGGACTGAGCGCAAAAGGGCGGGAGGCTCTCAAGATATATACTGCTCATAGCCGATGTGTTGAATGGCCTTGCCTTTACCTCTCGAGGCATTGTGAAAAGTTGACTGATGCGGTTGATGTGGTGCAAGTGAGAAGGCGCTGCTCGTCTGCCCTGGCCGCGGCAGCCAAGTTCAGCCGCAAAGCAACTTCAGCTCCTTCACCTGTCTCTTTTCAGCCTGCAAGAACTACGATGGGTGGTGTGTTGCGCATTGCCAACGTCAAGCATCAGGTCTCTAGACGCCTCATATTACCTTTCTGCCACGGGTAGAGGCTCAGCATCGCAAACAGTGCCAGATTCCCCCGAATACGTGACTCGACATCATGTGGGTGTCTGAACTGTAGCCAAGGGCTCTAGGTACCTTGCACGTTCCCGTGCAATCGTCATGAATCTAGAGTACCTCGCACAACTCGGCAGACCAGTGTCACAGACCATATCAAGGGACGAGACCCGAGATGCAACACCGAATGAGGAGCAGGGCCTGAGGCTAGCGTTGGGAGCAGATAGCTCACGAGCATATACCACGTATCGTCATCAGTCAGCTGAAGCAGAAAACAAGAGGAGGAAGCAAGAGGAGGATTGGGAGGAATTTTTGAAAAAGCAAAAAGAGAAAGAAGCAAAGGAGAAACAGAAGGAGCGGGAAGAAGAGAAAGCGTTCGAGGGAGAGATGAGAAACCGACTCAGAGCGTTGGGTTACACTGAGCAAACCATCGATGTGATGGTTGATAAAGAGAAAAGTAAGAAGTTTAAGAGCAAAGGCAACAGCTCGCACACAACAAAACGCGATGACCGAACCAACGTTTCCCGCGCTCCACGAGCTCCCGTGTATCCTAAAGTCCATAAGAGCTATTTAGCTACCGAGACGCTGAAGTACTACGATCTACCGTGGGAGTACGACCGCGTAAGCTCTGCCTATCGCATCTGCTTCCTTGTACATTAGCTAACTGTGCCTTGTATTACTAGTCCGATCCAGACTACATTATCATCCTTCGAGACATGGACAAGCGGGAGGTCGATCTGTTGTTCGAGCATACCACTAGACTTCGCAGCAGCAACTTAATCCTCGAGCACTAAAGCAGATCCCACTTCATTGCTGCCAAAGATGAGCAAGAAGAGTGGCCTGGGCATTGAAGTCTGCTTTGTCCTGCATGATCCATGGGCCTAATGTATCTTCGCCAATTGAGACAAGACGGCTTCACCTATCCTCCTTTTCCCTGGCCAGGTCTTCTGAAGTCATCCCAGGATGTTTGACGCTCGCGATGTACTCGTCGAATTGCTGGCTGACCTTGATTGCGCGCCTGAGGTGGACCAAACCCATTGGCATCTTGCTGAATCGAGCGAGCTGTCGTGCTGTGTTCAGGGCATTACGTATCTGGCGGCCGTTCATCTCATGCCTAGCCAACCACGGCACTTGCGCTTGAATCTCTTCGAGGTCCATGTTCTCCTCAACTTTTTGTAGCATGCCGATGAAATTTCTCCAGATCTGACGTCGTTGCTCTTCGTTCAATGGCTTGTATGGAAGGGCAAGTTGGACGCGCGACTTGAAGGCTTCGTCGAAATGCCCGACACGATTGCTGGTCAAGATTAGGATCCCGTCATAGTATTCCATGGCTCTCAGGAACACGGAGACCAGGGCATTGCGCTCCAAGTTGTCCAACGATCTCTCTTCCAGGAAGACATCAGCTTCATCCAGTAGCACGACACATCCCCACCGCCGACCTAGCATGAAGACGGACTCTAGGTACTGTGTATGCGGTTAGGTCCTCATCATTCATAGCAGTCTGGATGCGCTTACCGCTTCGACCTGTTCTGGCTTGGTCCCAACATCTCCGCATGTCACCCGGTAGAGTGGTCGTTTCGCAATCTCTGCGACGCTATTAGGGGTCTTATGTTAGTAGCCAACCATACAGAGCATTTGAAATGCTTACCTTTCTGCTGTAAGGGTTTTACCAGTACCAGGAGCCCTGTCTTGTTGTCAGAATCTTTCTTGAGATGGATACGATGTCACATACCCATGCAGGAGTAAGATAAGCCCTGTGCCTTTCCCTTCGACAAAATCAATGCTTTTGTCAGCCTCGATTTTGTTTTGTACCAAGGCGCGAATCAACTGCTTGGTGTCTTCGTCTTGATCATTTTGTATCACGAGAGCTTCGAATGCCTGGTCGTTCCATTTCACACCTTGTATATCCGCAACACGGAGCTTGACTGGTAAACGTCAGATATCATGAATACCAACGGTGGGCTGGCCATACCCCATCTTTTGTCCATCATTCGAAAACCTTGAATAGTTGCTGGTAGTTGCAGCAAGAAAGCATCGTCATCGGGTGACGGGGCTATCTTGGTATCATCCATGTTCTCTCTCCTCTCGTCGCCATGCAGCATATAGTAAGCTCGTACGTCTACCATATAGCGGACCTCGGACTAAAGTCTGTTAGCGTTCGGCCTGGCGCCGGGCTCATCCCAGTGTGAGCACTTACCAGATCGACTTTCTCGTCGCGCTCAGCTGTGGAGCAAGTGACATAAAGCTGATCTCGACATTTGAAGAACATATTGCCTCGCTCGAGCAGAGATATACGAATGGCTTCTTCGACGTACCTTAGTGGGTACACATCGAGAGTAGTGATGGGAGTAGCACCATCTTCGCGTTCGGAAATCGAATGCTGTAGAGTCCGAGGGGAAATCCGGAATTCACCGTCATAGACGATTGCAGTTGCGGATAATTGGAATGTCGAGACGCCCTCTGTCAAGGCATCGATCAACTCGATTACGGTGGTTTGCTTCAGCACACGCAGTTCGCCCTCCAGCTTGGAAACTACCAAGTCCGTTGGCGGATATAAGTATGGCATTAGCCGGGCTGTAACCAAGCCTTGGCTAAAGAGTGTGTTCGCTGTAGTCCTCTCCTGTATCGACTGCTCATGCATGTATTGCAGTAGAAGCTCCAGGGGTTGACGGTCGAGCCCGCAAGTGGCAACAAAGGTTTGAATTTGCACTTCAAAATGGAAGAGGAAGACGTAGGGTGCTTGAAGGACATGATCTTGCATGACTCCTTGAGCTCTATAGACCTCCAATCCCGGATGTGACCGAAAAAGACGTTCAACGGTATGGCGAAGACTTCGGCTCAATATTCGGACCTCTTCATCTGCCACTTCTGGGATTGTTTCTTCTGTTTTCTGCATGCCGTCGACGTTGTCGCGACAAATGTGTCGCTTGTATACAACGAAGGGTATCTCTTTGTGGGAATCTTCCCATGTCCTTTCGTTCGGTATTCTTCGAAAGGAGTCGACGTGATCGTGACTGTCGTACTGCACAAATACAGGTCGATCTGAGTAGGTTCGCTCACCCCCGTGGAAGCAGAGATTTCTATAAAGCACGTGCCATTTGGGAGGTTCTTCGACTTCGTATTTTGCACGTAATTCGAGATTCTCAGCTCGAAGTCTAGTATTCTCTCTCATGAGCAGGGTCAGATCGTACGGGTCTCCCACATCTGAGGATGTATCAGATGCGTATTGGCCTGGCCTAGTGCGATGGGAACTCCGCTGCGTCGGGCGTCTAACAAACTCGGTCTCCTCGTCAATGTCGATCAGATCCGGAGACCGAGATCCGTGAGACCGGGACATTTCTGAAGCCGGGTATATATTATCAGGACGTATTTGTCTGGTTGTGGAGGTAGGTCGCTCTAATGTGCCGTTAAAGTCATCCCAGTAGTGCCCATTCGTACTCGATGTTCTTGCCGCTTGACTTGTCAGCTATGTCAAGATGTTTCGCAAATTCTGCTGGCTTTAAGTACCATTACTATCTCGCAAATCGATATCTTCCCGGCGGTCATGCAAGCTGGGCATATCCGGTGGTGTTGCTGTTTGTGCTTTGGTCCAGAGCTACAGGCGCAGGAACAACTTATCTCCCTGGACAGATTGCGAGGCTGGCGCTTGATGGTGGTGGGTCGCACAGGATAGCTCAGCCGCTAAAGGGCATCCACCCGAGCCACCACTCTCCGAGTGATCCTTCAGATTGGACCGTAAGGTGGCGCAGTTATGCTTGGCATCCAGAAGCGCGCGGTTAAACAGCAACTGCGTTCGAAACAGCCCCGACAGTCGCAAGAAAGCATATGACCATCGTCTTAGTCTAAGAGACTGGTGTACAGTCCAGACTATTCGTGACACGAAAGAAAAATCATCTTGTAGGCCTAGACGAGCCTCGGTGCGTGGTGAAATGCAAGCTATGTTGCTCTGCAAGCTTCAAATGTACTGATGAAACTGATGATTTGACTTGTAGGCTTTCAAATGTAGCATGTGTGCATCCAGCGTGCTTGCCCTCTAGGCATAGACAGATTACCGCCTGATCCCGAGTATGTTATCTGCTGGACATAGCCTGACACGAGAGTTTCCCGCGATACACCGCTAAGCTCGCCAAAATTGGTATTTTCTACGAGTACTGGCCAGAGTAGGCACTTTCTCTGGCTCGCGGGTCTCCGTGCGATATCCGTCAGGAGTTGGAACTTCATTGTCATCAGCGTACTGCCTGCCATATGGGAACTTGTGCGGTGGCACAGTCTGCTCGTCTGGTGTATAGGCTGGATTGGGCACTCCGCTCCTGGTTGGAACAGTGTTGTTGGATCTGCGAGCAGGCATGGTTTCAGATCTTTGTACTGGTCGAATCGAAGGTGCATCTGAGTTCATCTGCACGGAAGTGGACCTCTGCTTCTCAGGAATGTGCATCTTGATGGAATCAAGAGTTGGTGGCCGCCGCTCATTGTACTCATCGTTTGGTCCCAGACGACGGACCGCAGGACGGCTGGCCTGCTCGACTCGATCTTTTGAAGAAGAGATGCGGTCTGGAGATGGTTGACGTAACACGAGCGGAAACTTGTGGTTTTCAAGCTTGCGTCGATCAAAGGCTGGTAACGTGGGATATTCTAAGTCCTGATCCGACTGCCTGGATTTATACAGTCCTCTTTCCGTCTCATGCTCCTCTATGCTGCGAGATTTCTCAAGCGTTGTTCTAGGCGCATCTCTGGAAGTCTGTCCGAGAGCCAGTCTGAGAATCTGCTGCTCTTTGGAATTCGCATCTCCCGTCTCATCTCTTGAAATTGTCTGACACATGTACTGCTTCCTCCACCGATCTCGCGGCATCTGCGCAACATCATCCGGATCTAGTTGCATGATGATTCGTCGTTTCGAGATTGGCCTCGATCAGGAAGCGCGCAATCGACATGGTGTCCGGCTACCTGGAGGTAGAGTATGACATTGACCAGAATTATCGGCTATCGAATGTAGAGATTCGTATCAAATCGTCTCGTCATCTGTCTTGCGTTCAGAGTAGTACCTGCGAGTCGATGGAAAGAATGCCATCGCGGTCGAGGGGGCTGTGCAACGAGAGAGTGCCAAGGAATCTGCTTTGACTTCAGCTGTCCGATTCCGATCATGAATGTTCTCTTCCTGACGACGCTGATACTGGTAGCCTATCGGCCGTCAGTCATAGACTGTGCTATTTTATCATAGCTTCTCTTCTTGATGAGTACGCTTCGACACCTGGCATACTCCTTACTCCTGGAACTCTTGATTTGCTTCACCGACGAGGCCAACTAGCAGTGCCGAAGCTTTCACATATAGCTTGAATCAGAGATACAGGATCTAGAGGTGCCTCGTTCCAAAATATTGCTCTTGCTTGCGATCTGGTCAGACGCGCTCAATGGCATTTGCGCCGAACCATAATCCGTTTTCACCAACATCAACACCACCCAACGCAGGAGAATACGCGTATCACTCGCCACGCCAATATAGCCAGAATTCGAAGCCGTCACATGGTGGTCGAGGAATTGTTTACCATGGCAGGCAATATGCCGATGACGATGTCTCTGTCGTTCCGCAACCAATGCCTATCAGATATGTCAATCATCTAGGGGACCCTCTCGTGCCTGTCGATGCAAGTGACAAACCACCAGTGTCCGGATCAGAACAATCTGAGGAATTACCGGCACCAGGGCAGCTAACGAAGCCACGAGATCTTCTTTCAACACCAGACAGACGGCTATATCCTGTGGACAAGTCCACCATCTCAAGAGACGACACTTCCGACGAGACACTGAGATATGAGCAGGGACTTCAATTGGCACTCGGTCTTGGAAGCTTCCATCGAGGAACCAGTTGGCGAGCAAGTGAGGAAACCAAATCCAGGGACCATGATAGTGGCGAAGAAACGGATGAAGATGTACTTCCAGATGATTATCCACCTTATGGTTCATATCGCACGCCGCCGCCGCCGACCACTCGTACCACGAGCTATAGATACACTGGCAATGGCGTGTATCCTGATGAAGCTAGGGGTCCAAGCACGAGCCGGCCGACTGTTTCTACAGCTGGAGGCCTGAAAACCCTCAGTCCTAACTTGTCGAGTCGTGGCAATCCATATGCAGCTCGATCGGACTTTCCTCCGCCGCCTCGACGGACACAGCCTGGCACTTGGGCACAACGACCAACTGCTTCTGCTTCTACCGGCGGTGACCCAACGCGATCTGGGGCTGATCGATTCACCAATTTCCCCAATCCGCAAGAGACCACGCTTCGGAACGATCGTGCTGCAGACAGGACACCGCAGTTTCGAGCTTGGCAAAATATGAATAATGTACGGCTATCGTCGAGAGACCCGCGGCCCACTAGAACACGTACATCCCGACAGCATGTCAAGATGCCCACAGAAGAGCAAATACGAGCTGAAATTCTCACGGATGCAATCACCCTGCCCGGCGGTGAAGCCGAAGCTGCGAGCCGGCAGTCTGCGTGGGCAGCTTTCCAAGAAGCAAGTGCAGGTCAACCTGGCATGTCGACAAAGCACGGACAGTCTGCAAGAGCAGCTTCGCGAAGAACTAATTCGATAATCTCTTTAGATTAGATCCACTAAGCAGTACAGCCTCACACAAGACTTTCAGATGATGCAATTGATCATTGGTTTTCTACTTTCGCTTCAACTGTTCTTGGCTGTATCTCATGGCTCGTGCAGCGCAACCCGAATTTCCTTTGTCGTCTTGTCGATGAAGTCTTTCGCTTGCCATAGATCTTTATTCATGTGCCTGCAAGAAACGTCAGTGAACTGTGCATATTGCAAATGTGACTTCTCAGACTTGATCTTACATAAATGGATGAGGCACGCCGGGATACCTCTTGATCACGACCTCGTTCCCGCTCTCCGCAAGTAGTTGAGCATACTTTTCCCCCTCGTCCCTGCAACAAGTCAGCGACTTCAGAGTCTGTATACTACTGACGAATTACACACCTTAATGGGTCTGCGCCAGCAGTAAAGATGACAGCTCTGGGCAGACTTGTGAAATTTGGCGCTTCCAGCAAATTTCTGAACCAGCTAACGCTGTCCTCGTTCACATTCGAATTCTTCAACTTGTCAAAGAACTTCAACCGCGCCCAATTGAGTGTCGGCGCAAACTCGTTCTCCGACATAGACTTGAATGGCGATTCGCTTGCAGTGCTGTATTTGGAGATGTCATCAATGGTCGGAGTGCCAGCAGCGATAATTTTGAGCGGGATATCTGCATCTCGAGCGAGATGAGCACAAGCCAAAGCAATGCAAGCACCCGCAGACACGCCGCCCAAGGATATAGCTTCGGGTCGAATGTTGAACCTTTCTGCACCGTGAGCATAGACATACTTCAAGGCCTCGAACGAATCCAGTATCCCAGTTGGGAATGGATGTTCAGGTACCAATCGGTATGCGACGTCTATCACTGCCACCTTCGCTTGGGAACATATCCACTTGCAAATATGCGCTTCGGTATCGAGATCTCCCAAACCCCAGCCTCCGCCGTGATAGTCAATGTGGACGGGCCAGGGCCCAGGAGTATCTGGCTCATATATTCGAATATCTAGCTCTACGCCTTCTTGCGTGATGACCTTGCTGTCGTATACTTTGGCAACATCTGGGGCAGGAGCAGTGCCGTAAGAGTAGAGGACGGAGTAGTTCTTGCGGAGCTGCGCGAGATCGATCGGCTTTATGGGAGTGTTCGCGACGTGGTCGTTGTAGAGTTTGACGAAGACAGGATCTAGACGGTCTTGCATTGAAGGGTGAATTGGCTGCAATACCTCGTGCTTGCTATCGGTGCCATTCGTATCGGCCATTGTGGTGGAAGTCCTAAGGTCAGGCTGAAGAGAAGAAAGTGATTACAGACAGACCTACTGTATACTCGCAATAGCGAGATGTGTATGGCCAAGCTACTCAGCTCATCCATAGCTGCTTTCTTGACCTCATGAACTCGGCCGATGGAGTGCAGGAGCATGTCGAAGTCTTGGCCGGTGTTGTGGTCGGCCCGGAGGCTGGGGTTGGATGAAAGTCTAATTTTGCGACGGCTGCATGAACATTGATAGCGACTTTCTACCTCCATCAAACACCATGCGACGGCCATTCGTAAGCAATCCGGCGCAAAGATATGGCGGTTGTAGATTTGGATCTCGAAGCCTCGCCGGAACCTGAGTGATCGCATGCGTGCCGTTCCCGGGAAACGCACCTTCTGTGGCAACCGAAGCTCCTGTCGATGAGGCAAAGCAGCGACATGCGGTGCTGACAAGAGCTCTGTATACGGCACGCTCGCTTTGCTGTGGTAAGCTGTTAGCTTCTGTTGTTCACTCGTCTGCAAGCAAGCTTGATTAGCAAGTCATCAGCAAAATGGCATTACAACATCCAGTACTCATAATAGGTGCTGGCATTGTTGGACTCACGTTGGCCAACGGCCTGAAGCAGGTAAGAGGTCGCTGTCGGGGTATAGTCGTGATCTCAAAGCTGATCGCATAGGCTGGCATACCATTTGAAGTCTACGAACGAGATCATGATGTTAGTTCAAGAGGACAAGGATGGGCTATCACAATCCACGTACGTTCATGGTCTACACGCCACTGTTGTCTTAACCATATGTTGATTATGGGTCATTGACGTTAGTGGGCATTACCATATCTTCAAAAGACGCTGCCGCCAGAACTTTACGAAGCCATCGAAGACACCCAAGTCGATCCAGAGGTTGGCCGCAATGACAATGGCAATTTCCTTTTCCTGAACTTGGAGACTCTGGACTCAAAATTTCGCATTCCGCCCAATACTCGGAGACGAGTGAATCGGGAGAAGATGCGGCAAGCTCTCCTCCGAGGCGTTCAAGATCACGTACATTGGTCCAAGCGGCTAGCCGATATAGCAGAGTCTGAGACCTCGGTCATGGCCACTTTCGAGGATGGCAGTACAGCAGTGGGCTCGGTACTCGTAGGAGCAGAGGGCAGCAACTCCCGGACAAGGAAATACCTCTGCCCAACATCATACCAGAACTATCATCTGCCAGTTCGCTTCATTGGCGTGTCAATCGACTTGACATACGAAGAAGTGATGCCGTTGCGGAACCTCGATCCACTTCTTTTCCAGGGCAGCCATCCAGAGACCGGCTCATTCCTCTGGGTATCTATGCTTGATGTTCCCGAGACGAATGGAACAGCTGGTACCGCCAAAGAGCGGTATCGTGTCCAAATCAATGTGTCCTGGATGGTTCACGGTCCAAATGACGAGGTCGCTGCAAGCAACCCTGAGCGCTTGGCTCAGATGAAAGCAAAGAGTGCAGCTTTCCATCCGAAGCTGAAGACCGTCGTGGATTCAATACCCGACGGCACTGAAGTATTGGAGATCAAGCTCGCAGATTGGCCGACGAGAGCATGGAGCAGCAATAACGTTACCTTGGTTGGTGATGCAGGCCACGCCATGACGATGTAAGCAAATCGAAGGAGGATCTACACTTGAGACCGCTGCTGACCGCTTCTTCCTTGCTCTAGGTATCGAGGCGAAGCTGCAAATCATGGCATCTTAGATGCATATAATCTTCTAAGTCGCCTAAAAGCAGCGAATTCTGGTCAAATGAGGCTCAAGACAGCACTAGACGAGTACGAGACCGAGATGAAAGAGCGGGCTAGCACAGCAGTGCTCTTGAGCAGAGAGGCCTGTCTTGACGCCCACGACTTTAATGGCTTGAACGAAAACTCAGCAGTGCTTAAGAGGCGAGCAATCTCTGCAGCATAGACCTTGATCAGTATATGGATACGGCCTTATTTACCACCATCTGCAATCTGAAACAGCTGAGGTACAAGATCTTTCAACGTCACTCCAAGGGGAGTCCAACTCATCTCCAAAAGCTCGGCTTCCTTCGTCGTATCAACCTTGAAATGAGTCTCTGCCTCACGCTTCCCAGGCTCACCGACTGGAACCTGAGACCTCAACTTCGTACAAGCCTCTCTCGCTTCATCAGCAATCTCTTGATTGCAATATACCCCAGCAGCCAAAAGAAGGCGCTTGCCCACAACGCCAGGATTTCTCAACGCTCGAACATGCGCAGTCGCTACATCTCTCACATCGACCCAAACCGGAGCTTTCGTCGGCAATATGCTTCCACTCCCACCCTGCCTCACCACATCCCAAACCAGCTTATTACTTTCATTGATCCCCGAAATCAATTCCGGCTTAGCATTCTCCAGAAAAGCCCCAAATACCATCGCTGGACAAAGACTAACAAGGCCAAAAGACAGTCCTCCAGCGTGCTTCTCCATATACTGCCACGCTGTCTTCTCAGCAACAGTCTTCGCTGCTCTATACGCAGTCGGAGCATTAGGAGCATTCACACCATCTTGATATGTGAGCGGAGACCAGTTCTCAGCAGTGTAGGTCTTCTCCGGACAAGGGCCAGCAGAAGCATCGTAGATGCATGCGAATGAGTTCGTGTGCACCACTAGTTTGACTTGAAAGTGCTTGGCGACTTCTAAAATGGCTTCGGTTCCTTGGACGGCTGGGACGAGTAGATCTTTCTCATAGTCTGTGACTGAGTAGGAGAATGGCGCTGCGAGGTGTATGATGGCACTGAGTTGTTGACTAGATGGTAGAATGGTGTCGATGGCTTGTATGTACTGTTCCGGGCTGATGATGGTGCTGACGACGCATGTCTGGAGGGATGGACAGTTGTTGTGCGTGTTGTTGACAATTGTGGCCTTCTCACTTGATCGTACTGTACCAATCACAGTATATCCTGCATCAATCAAGAAAGAAATGACATGTGATGCGATGAAGCCATTTGCTCCAGTGACAAGTACCTGAGCCGGCGGCTCAACGGAAAGGGACAGTCTCGAGGGCATGTTGATAGATTAGCATACGATGAACGAACAGTAGAGGTCGATGCATTGAAGTGGACATGATTTCAAGCTGCTGTGTTGCCATGGTATCGGCTGTCTTCTTGCTGGGTGTCTTCCGTGGGCCCATAAGCCGGCTATGCAGCCGTCGGAAAATCTGTACTGAACCACAATCGTCGCACTTGTACTGCTCGTGCTAACGATAGAGGACAACGGAACGAGCACTCGGTAAAGACACGATCCGATGGAAATGGTGAGAACGCTGGATTACTGTGAGGTAAGTCAATCATCGAGTGAGTGCCGTGATAGCTTTATGGGGAGGTTTCAGGAGCTGATCCTTGCTCTGCTAACGTTCTCTACAAGAGATCACCGTGGCAAACATGACTCTGACATACTTCAATGACATTCGAACTTCGTTTGGAATCTACCAATATCATCTTATGGCCATTGACTCAAATCGGAGTTATTCGAGGTGGACATCTCAGCAAGCTCAATTTCAAACGTGTCGTGTCATTGAATGTTCGTGAGACAGTGCTAATACACATATCTAAATGCCGGATTGGTCAGATCCGTCAAATTCTCTCCAGCCGCCGCTCTCCCATCCACGACTCCATCCGAGGATGTCTTATGCACGCGAGCTGTGCGTCGATTTCGCCATCCGTACAGCAAACGCAATACCGTAGCAAACACCATAGCACCAGCATTGACTGCAAGCACAGTGATCTTCGCACTGATGTAACCAGGGGCCTCGTCTGCCTGAAAGGTCTGAGGACCGATAATGTTGGCAATACCGAACCCAATTTGAACAGTACCGTTCGCGAGGATTTTTTTCGTGTAGCCTTGTATATTGGCACCTACCAAAGCGTAGATCAAAGCCAGTAGCGCCACACAGAAGTTGATGAGATAGATCCCAGCCAAAGCTGCTCCTTGTGTATCGTTGGCAAAGCTCATAAGAGCAGCACCGATGAGCGTCGGGACCAGAAGAAGCACAATACCGAGCCAGCGAGGGAAGTTCAGCAGGATTGCAAAAGTGCTCGTTAGAGTTGCGAAGATTGACACGACGCCGCTGGGCATGTTGAGCAATGCCGCTTGTTTGCTCGTGTAGCCAAACCCGGCGACGAGCGTTGCGCTGAATGTTGTAATGACCCCGGACGGAATGACGATGAGAATCGTGAGCAGTAACAGCAGCCATATTGCAAGATCCATTGCCGCTTCTCGAAGTGCGTGCTTATTGAACTTTTTGGCTCCATTTCCTGCTTGGTCTAGTGCCAGGTTGTTATGCACTTGAGCCTTCTCGCTGGCACTCAAGAACTTCGCTGTGTCGACGCTATTCGGCAGTAAAAGGATCACTGCAATCGCTACGAGAATGTTGAATGCGCCAACAGACACCATCATGATGCGCCAGCCTTCGAAGGAGGAGTATCGTGAACCGTGTTGACCAGCCCAAGATATGAGGCCTCCCACGATTTGACCCGCACCGAGGCCGCAGTACCAGATTCCCGTCCGAGGGCATGCTTGTCGTTTCGTATACCATTGACTGGTAATGAGGACAAGAGCAGGAGTAATGATACTTTCAAAAGCGCCAAGCAAGGCACGGAGGGCAACCTGTCATCCGCTGTCAGCTGTGATTGTGGATGACAAATGCGGTTCTCTCACCATGCCAGCATAGTTCTGAGCAGCGCTGCTGCAGCAAAGCAATATTCCCCAGCACAATACGTTAAAGCCTAGCACCTTGCTGACAGGCAGCTTCTGTAGCAGAAATCCTTGGGGAAACTCGGCTAGTGCGTAGGCAATGAAGAATGCTGTCGCCATCCAGCTGAAGTCTTGGCCCGACATTCCAAGGCTGGTCTCGAGACCCATAAGTTTCGCATAGTTGATCACAACTTTGTCGAGGAACTGCAGGAAGTAGCAGAGGAAGGCGAGTGGCATGATATGCCAGTCAATCTTGCGATAGAGTCTTGCATTGTTCGTCGATTCGAGCTGTCCTGCGGCGACGCTGGCTTGCTCGGACTCTACTGGAGCCAGCTTGACGTCTGAGTGTTCGATCGTCTTCTCCATGTCGAAAGCTCCTTAGTCGAGCATTGGAGTCGTGTTGCAACAAAGTAGGAGTTGGTCAGAATTATGACTTGCTCCACAGTCATGTCACTGCTCATGATGAGTATGTATGAGAGGACTGCCCAGATAGAGGTACCAGCCAGGATGCTCACTTGGAGGGTCGTGAGTGGTCGCTCGTGTATCTTGGAGGAGCTAATGCGGCCGTCGCAAAAAGCGAACGCCACCAGTAAGGGCAATGTCTTGGCAGATCCCATTAACCCGATAAGCTCATCCATTAGTTTGCCTATCGGATGGCAGAGACAATATTCTAGATGTTCGCATCGGACCGCGGTTCTAGATGGTATATTGCGCGTGTTCAGAAGTCCAAGTCGCAGTATTATGACTTTAATCCAGATCATTGTTTGACCGCTCAACACATTTTTTATGCTTAGCAACCCAATGGCTCAACAAATCGCCTTCGATATAGCAATACTGGGAGCTGGACTCGGAGGCTTGAGTGCAGCAATAGCACTCAGGAAGGAGAACCATAATGTCACCATATATGAGCGACGAGACTTTGGCGGCGAGGTCGGCGCATCTCTTAGCTGTGCAAGCAATGGCTCTCGATTCCTGGAAGAATGGGGTGTAGACATCGCCGTAGCGAAGCCGGTTGTGCTCAAGTCTCTCATCATGCACGACTGGAAGTCGGGAGAAGTCCAGAACCAGTATGAGCTCGGCGACTATCGGACAAAGTTTGGGACCGATTACAACAATTTCCACCGAATCGATTTACATGAGCATCTGAAAGAGACAGCTCTTGCCAGAGGATGCGAGCTCAAGACATGGCACAAGGCCACCTCGTTGGATGCGGAAAGTGGAGAGATTTGCTTCGAGAATGGAGTAGTCGTCAAGGCAGATGTGATCATTTGCGCTGATGGCATTCGATCTCAGATGAGAGAGCAGCTTGGAATCGTGCCACAAATCACACCGTCCGCATCTTGCTGTTATCGCTGCATAATACCGACCGAACGACTGCTGCAGCTCGGACTGGATGAGTTCGTCGGTAATGATGCCATCGAGTTCTGGGGTGGATTCGGCATAAACAAGATTGTGATGTCGAATTGTAGCGATAACGGAGTGGTCTCGTGCTATTGCTTCTACCCAGCCTCGCATAATGACCTTAGAGAGGACGGATGGTCAATTTCGACGACTCCAGAGAACCTCGTTGCGACCTTCCCAGATCTGGATCCTAGAGTGCAGAAGCTATTCCTGAATGCGGACGATATCAAGATGTGGCGACTTTACATCCATGACCCTTACCCGTATTGGGTGAAAGGCCGATGCGCTCTTCTTGGAGACGCAGCACACCCAATGATGCCAGACCAGTCCCAAGGCGCTTGTATGGCCATGGAAGATGCGGGAGCATTGGGCATCATCTTCAGTGAAGAATATGCGCACTTGTCTGCACAGCAGAGGCTGCAGCTCTATGAAATGGAGCGGAAACCACGTGCAACCCGAGTCCAAGACGCATCCAAGCGAGCAAGAACAGACTTGTCGGAAAGGATCGGGTGGAGTAGTAGTAATGATCGCCCTGGGAAGCTGACCATTGAAGAAGTCTGCGGTTACAATATGCATGCGCATGTCGCTGAGATATCTAGACAGAACGTAGAGTCGCTCGCTGCGCGTCTCTGAGAATCCAAATCGATGTCGGTGCTGGTTTTGATCAGAAAATAGCGAGGCTGTTCAACTCGTAATATCGTATATGTGCCCAGTTCGTTGACGATTCGAAGGTGACCGAGCGATCTCGAGATGCCCAAATTCGCTCAATCAGCTCCTTCGCCTGAGCGATCTGACCAAAGCCGAGCCTCAATTGCATATCAGACAATCGAGCAAGAATTAAACATCTTTGGTCCGGTTCTACGCATGAGCTGGCAGCCATGACTAGTGGGAAGACCAGGCATAATTCTGAACTGCTTCCCATGGTAATCTGTTGGACCGCTTCGAGAATCTTATTGACTGCTTGAGTGATCTTGTGGTTGTTGATCTCATAGCCGTCCACAATTTGGATGAGACGAAGCCTGACAGCCCACTTGAAAGCAATTCCAGCTTGACCTGCATCAACTGCATCCAAGACTGTTTCGCTGATTATCCTTTCGTCAGAATATGATTCGATGGCGTCTGCTACGCTCCGGGCGGTATGCCGGAAAGCCATCTCGGAGTCACGATTGACCCGATGCTTCCGTTGGTAGGCCAGGCTATTCACGCGGTCAAGCAGATGGAATAGTCCGTGCGAGATGCCGTAAATTGCCATTTCAGTGTCATTGGGCAGCGAATGAGGTTCGCCAGATATGGCCTTCTGAAAGGACTCATCATCCTCGATTTCCTCGGCAAGTGGTGGCCGGCAAGTAGAAATGGTTGTAGCAGAGTCGATGAATCGATACAGGGTTCCGAGGAATCGCAGCTCATCGCTCCATTGCGAGCGCGATGATTGGCACCGTGCGACCTGCAAGAGCCGCTGCGCACCCTTCAAGTGATAGGTCCAACCATCAGTGCTGCCACTATACAAATCCGCCAGACAGAGCACAAGAGAGCTCGCAAGCGCCGTCACAGAACCTGGACCATCCATAGATGAAAGTAGCCAGGTGAGCCTTTTTGTAGCTCGGGACTGACAGCTGATGGCAAGCCTTTCCATGCTCGGATCTCTGCACAGTCGCTGAGTTGCACTGATAGCTAGGAGAGAGTGCATGACAGCCTTCTCAGAAAATGCCAAAGGTAGAAGAAATCGAATATATGGATTCGTGGTTCCGCTGCCTGATCGTGACAAAGATACTGATGTCGTACTGATGAAGTGCCCTAGTAGGTCCTTTTCCTGGTCCGTGGTAAGATCTGGGGCCATTGAAAGTGATGGGGAAAGGGCAACAGCAGAGTCCATCAAGCCGTCGTCTATACTGGCAGAAGAGTCTATGGTCACTGGTGTTGTTACGCTGATGTCGTCTTCGGGCTCAACGCTCCCGATGGAGCCTTCCCAGGGTGTATACGCCTCGCTTGTAGCTGAAATACTCGGAGAACCCGTTACGAAGAATTCAGTGGGCGAAAGCACCAAGTTTTCATCATTATCATTCGTGGTGCGTTTATCCCTACGCCAGTCGTCTTTCCAGACGCACTCTAGGCACAGTCTAGAGCAACTTCCACATTTCCCGTTCCGCTTTTGCTCATCGCATTTGCGCTTCCTGGGACTATGTGAGTAAATTGCTCAATGAGGAATAGAACTGACATGTCCAGACCGTTTCTTGCACGTTACACAACCGGTGTGCACTCTCTTAATCTTGGTGGCTTTTCGTGTAAGTGGCAACTGTCCACTACCAGAGGCATAGCATTCCAACGACAGCCGTTCGCATCGGCCGCATGGTATGCAGCCATCACAGGCTTGCTTGATCGAAGCACAAGTCGTACAGATCCGTCTCCTGTTCGCATTGTTGCCGGACGTGGTACCTATTTTGATGTCGGGGAGGTCCATTCCTGTATGAAGGGAAGATAGGGTAGCCTAGTGGCTACTAGAGATGCATCGGTCGACAAGCATACTGTGAAAGAGGAGCTCCAGGGCCATTTGATCACCGGACCGCGGGATCATTGCGTGGCTGGCGCATATGGCCGAGCTACGCTGCGATAAGTACCAGAGATAGGGCGGCACTGTATCATAGCATGTCTGAGTGGTCAATCTGGTTCCATACCACGTTGAGTAACTTGCTTCGTCCCTTGAAGAATTGACGATGGTGATGATGATGATGGGAGACCTGAATGGCAAGTCTCTGTTGTGATTTTGATTGCCCGCCACCACCCCAGGACATGTCTTGGCGTTGCAAGCGCGACGGACGCGCTCCGCATCCACCTCCAACTCCTAAACCTCTCATCATCCTCGACCATACCTTCATCCGCCTCACATCCAGCCAACGACAATGGACCTAGACGCAAGAGATAGAAGCGAATGGACATATATCAATGAACAAGCTCGCGTGTCATAACGTGGCTAAGAATCCGAAAGATCAGCTTGCAGCGAACGCGTTCATGGACAGGAACAAGCGAACCGGAATTGGGACATACCAAGCAGTTCTATTGGAACTCGAGGCACATAACACATACATATCGAAGGCCATCCAATAGGCCAGTACGAAGAGACGACGCGGAGCGCCACTGTCCAAGACATTATGGATTGGTGCTACATTATGACAATACAGGGCATCTACATGAGGCCTTCCCCTCATGCAAGGAACTGAAGAATTGCTCGCTGCAACTTCGGCCGTGAACCCAACTTCAACGCCAAATCTTTCATAGTATGCCCGTCCGAGTTCAGACGAGCGGTCGTATCCCAATTGCAATCTTGCAGAGTCGTCAAAACCGTTCTGACCTTCTGCGGGTCATCATTACCTGGCTTCGCTAACCAGCGCTCATTCAACAACCACAGCGGCGGTGCAGAGAACCTCTGGCCATCCGCAGCTGGCTGTCGACCAAAGTTCGCCTTCTTTCTGGCAAGATACTGGATCATCCGGATGTTCTGTGCTCCAATCGCGAGATGCATTGGCGTCACGCCGTACACTGATCTGCCAGCCTTGGAACTGTTGCAGGTGCATTGGCCATTTACATCCGCACCACCGCGTTCGACCAGGAGTTTGGCGATTTCAAGCTCGTCAAACAACGCTGCCAAGTGTAGAGCAGGTGGTCCGACGTGGTCACCATTGTCGATACGAGAAGCAACATCCTTCTGATTGCCTGTGATGATAGCTTGCTTAAGTTTCCAAGAGAGTTGCTGTCCTGGATTCGTCGTCAAGTTCAACTCTGTCAACAGGCCATCGCGATACTTCATGTCCACAGGAAGCTTCGGCGGCATCGGAGGCGGTTGTGGTGTCTTATCGCCTGGCTGCTTGCCTGGAGGTGTTGGCACTGGTTTTGGTGGTTGAGTCGGTGCAACCTTGACTGTTGCCATGCTCCAGACAGGTAGTAATTGGCTCGCAGGCGATGCTTGCGCGATCAACTGATTTCCACGAGGAGCTACCTTACCAAGCGGCTTCAGGCTCGCATACGCTTGATGCAAGGCATCTCTTGTATCATCCGGGATGGATCTGCGCAGAGTCCTGGCGTCCTGCGACCGCCTCTCGAATTCAAAGATCTGAGCCCGCAGCGCAATAGTCTGATGCAACCAGTTATGCGTGGCAGGCAGCTTTCGATTTCTGGTATTGAAAGCGCTGTCGCAAGCCGATTTCGCCTCCGGAAGGTTGCTGCAACCGATCCATATTTGTGCCAGTAAATGCTGCACATGTGCAATCTGCAGTAATTCCTCGTCGTTTGCAAAGGCTGAGCTGTGGCGAATGAAAGCAGTCAGGGCAGACTTTGCCTTCTCAATGTCCTCAACATATGCACCGGATACTGCAAGGGCGTAGTGAAGCTTCGGTGTTTCATATCGTCCTCGTCGATCCAAAGTCATCTTGTCGATAACATTCTTCGCACTGAGAAGGTCTTTTCTGGCGTTCTTGAGGTCCTTGGAGTCGAACGCCTTGAAGCCTTGCTTGAGCGAGCTCTCGACCAGGACCTCATCGACATCTCTGGTTCCAGCCCGATCGCCGTCTGCGAAGCCCTTTTGATAGCCGCGTTGGTATTGGTCCTGGGCATTCTTCTTCTCCTTGGTGAGGGCTTCTTGCAGTGCTTTGATGCTCTGTTCGTGAGACTTGATCGTTTTATACTGGTCCAAGATCGTCTTCTGGTACTCGTTGATCTTCAGTTGTCGCTCTTCTGCAAGTCTGCTGGCTTGACGCCTGGCACTTCTTTCTTGTTCGAGCTCCTCAAGACGCGCCCGGATATGGTCATCCTTTCGCGAAAGCTCAATGTTGTTGTTGTTCACAATCTGTTGGACACGCTCATTGTGACGAGTCTTGATGTCGTTCAAGTCATCGATAACAGCATCCACACTTTGGGCCAGACGATGGTCCCGATATCTGAGGTACTGATAGCTTTCCTCTAGGCGCTGGTTGCAAGCAGCAATGATGGTGTCGATCGCGCTTGCCATTTTGGATAGTGAGTAAGTATGGACTAATGTTGATCAAGACTCGATCGATATCTCTTGGTCGTTAAGGCGTCGACTGCGGACCAAATGTGGCCTGAAACTTGTCTTTCGAAAAACAGAAGGTTGGGAGAAGGCGACATGAAACATTTTATGTGAAGTCAATGTTACTCAAAACATTTCATCATGGAACATTCGCCCACCTACACATTTGGCGGCCTCGTTTGAGGTCTGGCGGCCACATTACAACAGTCAAGTATTCGGCCCCAGGCCTCACAGCCCGTTTGGGTGTAGTGTGCACCACCAAGAGCTGGCGGCTTGCTGCGCCATTCGCTGGACCTCTCAGCTTCTGCAGCACTGCCGCGCTTCTGCCTTCTTGCCTGCTTGCCTCCTACACAAATTTTACCATGAATGCCTGGACTTTCTCATTGTTCCCGTCATCAAGAATGTTAACACCGCCCTTCAAACTGTCACGAGCCTCGTCTCTATACCAACATTCGATGTCTTGTGCTTCCGAATTCAGCCGCACCGGTCAAGAACATTCGGAGCTTGAGCTTGAGGGAAGTTCTTAACACCGCCAAACACCTCACACATTTACACTCTGATTACATGACTGCCGTATTATGAGTCTGTGGTGGCTTGCTAATGCTACGGTACCCTCGCCAATTTCCTGTCGTCTTCACTGCAGCAGAATCCTCCGTGCCAACCCAGGTACCATGCTGCCTTCGAAGTAACCATCTCGAGATACCTCCTGGAACGACGTTGTTACGGTCAAGTCGTCTGGGCTCAAACCTTGCAGTCCATGTGTTGTACGAGGAGCAGAGCACATCCAGATGCGTCTATGGGCGAGAACACGCTGAAAGGGCCCAAGATGCATGGCGGCGTATCTAAGATACTGGGTAGTGCCATTTGACTCTAGAAATCACGGCTGCCTAGCAGGAACATCAAAACTTCGTCTCACACCTGCAGCAATATTCCCAATTCGCGAGAACGAAGAGGCCGCCAGGCTTCTGCAACATGTGTGTGTCCCTACAACGAGGAACTTCCAAAATCGTTCGCGTGGAGGCTGACGAATTTCCAAGAGAGGCCGCCGGATGTGGTCAGACACCTGCATGTTGAGGTACCTCCAAGCTTCTGGAATCAACGATATTGTACCAGCAGATCCCAGAGCCTGCTAGGTCTGTATCGCCTTTGACCTTCCCACGTCAACACTGTGTCTCTCTCCCACAGCTACTTCTTGTTCTCCGGTACCGATCGTGACCCTCGGCCCTTGATAGTTCTTCCTCCCGTCTGTGATCCACTGCACGACGCTGATCAGGAGTATGACTGCGAAGGCAACAATACAATAATTCATAGACGATCCAGTGACCGGGAGAAACGGCGGGAAGACGAACAGAACAGTCGTTATGGTTGTGTAGGTCAGTCCAACGATGTTCGCAGTCCATCCGAGCCACTCCGGGAGAGCGAAGGCACGTTCCGGCAGCTTTCGGCGACCTTGGAACAAGTTGACCGCAACTGGTATGCCGTAGCTAACACCCAAAGCAACCACGGAGGCAGCCGTAATCGCGTTGAACGCAACACTGCTGCCTAGGAAGATGCATCCAAACACAACAACGATCGCCACGTTGAGGTATAGTGCGTTTAAGGGAACTCCGAGCTTTGGATGGACCTCCCACCACAATTTGGACAATGGAAGTCCACCGTCTCTGGCAAAAGCAAAAGTCATGCGTGACGACGTGGTGAGCACTGAGTTGCCTGCGAATAGGAAGCACAGGAGTGGGATGATCAGCAAACATATCGCGCCAGCCTTGCTTGAGGTTGCAATGTAGAAGATCTGGAGTAAAGGTCCAAGTGGCGAGGAAATAATAGTCTCCAGATTCGCTTCTCCGCCGGAAACAAAGAGCAGTATAACCAGGAAGATAAATCCAGTGCTGATCCCGATATATTGGCAGTAGACCATGATCTTCGGGCCCTCGATCGATGCATTCGAGATTTCTTCGATCTACTCCCGTGTCAGTCGTTGATGCATCACAACGGAATTCCCTTCATACCTACCATATGAGCAACAGCATCAAACGCCGTCAACGCCAATCCACCCTGCAACAACCCAAGCAACCAAGCCAAACCATCCGGCCAACCCGTCGAATTCGTAAAATTCGTAAACACATACTCAGCACTAGCATAATCCGGCGCCGCACAAGCCAAAACCGTAATCGAAACCACAACGAATCCCAAAATCGACCATACCAAAGCAACCTGATTGATCATAGGTAGAACCTTACTCCCAAAGGCATTAATCAAAAACGAAATTATCGTGACCGCGATATATATCAAAAATTGATGCCAACGCTGTGGTTCATAACCAGGATGTTCCAGTTGAACCAGATATAAAATGATTTGACTCTCGATCACGCTGTTGACAGCGACAAGCGCAACCCAGCCTGATAAGCTCACCCAACCAGTGACCCAGCTGAGTCCTCGTTTCAGGGATGGAGGTGACATGACAGCGACCCAGTGGTATTGGCCGCCGGCTGTTGGATACGCGGATAGGAATTCTGCTAAAGAAGCTGCTAGGCTCAGGTTACAGATTCCCGCTGTGACGAAACCCCAGAGGACAGCGCAAGGACCTCCACTGGGCAGAGCGAAAGATAGTCCAGCTGCGAGTGCGGCCCAGGTATTTAGGATAGCGAAGGAGAGACCTGACATAGACCATTTTGAGAATTGACGTTCGAAGGATTGGGCGTGGCCGAGGGAGGCGAGTTGGAGGTTGTCGTCGGTGAGGTGTTTTGACATTTTGTTGACTTTTGTCGAAGGGTAGGACGTCGAGAGGGTTTCTTCTACCATTGAGTGCGGTTGTTAATTATAAGCATGTCTGCTATCAATGTTGTAGTCATAAACAATACACCCCCTCGCTGCTTCGGCAATGCCTGCCAAGCAAGGTTAGACGGTCCTGATACGTTCATCTTCACGTGAGTTCGAAACTTGGTGGCTGCCGGTAGTGCAGGTTCGGCGCGGCTTCAGGACTGAGTGCCGGTCACTATAGTGATTCTTGTTCAATGCCACAAGATGAGGCTGTGTCTCAAAGCTGTCGTTTCTCTTATGTACAAATATCACATCAACATACATTAAGCTTTGGTTGCCTCTCATTGACAACATCAGCGGTATTCGTTGCTCATATACGCATATCCTCCGCAATAATCTTATACTCTTTTCTCTTCTTTGGAGTCTTGCTTAGACTTTGCTTCACCTTGCCAATCAGTCGTGCAAGATGCGGGAAGACCTGCCTCTCAGCCAGATACGAGACCGCGAACCCACCAATCCCGAGCACAAGGACGAAGACCCGGAAGTTGATGCTCATCCATGTAAGTTCCATCCACTCCTCAACCCAAGGTGCAGGATCAAACAGCATGTAGCTGGAAATGGCAAGTGCTACCAGAATGGTGACGACGAAAGGTAGATTGTGTCGCATGGATTGGCGAAAAGGTTTGCCGACCGAGAGCACAATGGCCGAGAGAATATATTGGTAACACGAGACGTTGAAAAGAGTCGTGTTCTCGGAGTTCAAGCTGTTCGAGTGGTCGGGATCGATGACGGGAGGCTGATACCAGGGCTGTTGTCGGACAAACCACCATCCGATGAATTGCACCAGTACGCATATCACGATCTGGCCCAGAAGAGGTGTCAGGACCTTCCTACTGACTAAGCTTGCTGTTGGTCTCTTTCGTGAGAGTTCTGGATATGGTCCGGTCCAGCCCATGAAGATAGCGATCGGAAGGATAAGAAGCAGGTCGATGTACAAGAATTGAAAGTCGCCCAGATTGCTAGCTGAAGCGTACAGGAAGCTGACCGAGGTGAACTGGATAGCGGAGTACAAAGACATGTACTTGAAGCAGCTGAAGCTGGTGACAAGTGCGGCACGACCTTCTCGAATGACACTTGGCACGCAGGATATGTCGAAGACGCGGCTTGTGAACGGCGCGGCGACAGATGCTTCGGCTTCTGAGAGTGAGATGCCAACGTCGGCAGCCTTGAGAGCACCACAATCGTTGGCGCCATCTCCACAGAAGCCTGCGCAATAGTCAATGCTTTGAAGCTTCTCAATTAGCTCGTGCTTCTCATCTGGAGACATGCGAGCAAAGACTTGTCCAATGACAAGCATCTCTCGAAGTACTTTCGGTGATGCGAAGTCGATGATCCAGCGGAAGACGTCGCCAGAAACGGCAACAGAGTAGTTTCGGAGGTTGGCGACATCGTACGGTAACGAAGAATCGTGCTCTGCCGGAGGTGGTAGTGGTTTCAATGTGTTCTCGTCCAGTTGATACACCGGATTGTCCACCGATTCCCAGCTCAGTTTCGATAGTGCTGTCTGCGCATCACCCTCCACGAAGTGGGGAACGAAGCAGTGTGCAGTTTTGTCGATCAGGCTGCATTCTCTAGCCACACTAATGGCGGTCAGAATGTTGTCACCAGTACACATTACGGTTCGAATGTTGGCGTCCCTCAATTCCTCGATGATCTCAGTCGTAGTCTCCTTCAGCTTGTTCTCGAAGATGATGAAGCCAGCAAAGTCTAGTCCAGACTCAACCTCCTCTCGCTTCTGCTTTTGCAGCTTGAGCCAATTGAATTTGAAGATGTGCTTCGTTGCACAAGCGATCACACGGTACCCGCGGTGGGTGTAGTAGGCCAGGAGGTCATCATAGTCAGGCGGAAAGCTTTCCGGCTTGCAGATAGCCTTCATTGCTTCTGGAGCGCCTTTGACAAAGACGTCTGCACTCTTGCCACCCATTTGTCTGACAACGACACTTGCACGGCGGAGTTGTGAGACGAATTCGAAAGATCTCACGACTCCCAATTCGATGGCTCTTCTGCTCTCAGGCGTGCCTTGTTCCTCATCCAGATCGAACTCCATGCCGGGTGGCGGGCGAGCCACAGAAGGCATGAGCGAGTTACTCTCTTCCTCCTCTCCAGTCGGTTCCGCACCTTCTTCGTACTGCCAGCCTGTCCATTCAAACATCTTGAGATCAAGCGGATCACCGATGAACTCATCATCGACAATGCGAAGGGAATGACATGTTGACATAGTATACAGTATTGCTTTGTTGGCGTTGTAGTCCATCGTAGGGTCACGTTCGTATTGTGCACCGGGGAGCAAAGTATGAGACTCTGTCAACAGGTCACTGAAGCGATTAGATGGTCGAGACACAACGCGCACTCCAAGCACGTCCAGGCCGTCTTCAGTCAGGGTACCTGTCTTGTCGAAGGCCATCACGTCGATCTTGCCACCGACGTTGACGCGTTGAGGACTGATGCAAAAAATTTGCTTGCCCTTTAATCGGCTGAGCGCGAAGTTGGTACCAATGGTGAGCGTGGCAGGTAGCGCTGGTGGTACGACAATGGTAATTAGATCCAGCGCGCGGACAACAATGAGATGCCATTCGAGGCCGAGTCGCACGAAATTGACCAGCGACGCAATGAAACCAACCGCAGCAATGATTGCCATGACCGAGATATACCTGAATGAGTCTCGATAGAACTTGAAGCCAGACGGCTTTGGAAACAGCATGGAACGTACCAATGCGCCCTTCGTGGTATTGAATCCAGTCCTGACGACAAGAGCCAATGCAGCAGCTTCGTCGCTCTTGTCGTCTTGCGGTCTTCGAGCGCGAATGATCTTGGTCCCACTGAATAACATATGCTTGGCGACATCGGCGTGAATTGTGGAAGCGCTCAAGTTGAGCATTTCGAGTGTGTCATCAGTGCCCGGAGTCTTGGAGACTGGCACGGACTCACCGGTCAGCATGCTCTCGTTCACGATGCAGTCTCCAGATAGAAGAATGCTGTCGCACGGGAATTGGCCGAGATTGGGATCGGTGACTTCGTAGACATCGCCAGGTACCAACTCGCTGGAGTCCACGTATCGCCAGAAGCCACCACGGAGCACACGGATGTCGCATTCGAAGCGTGCAATGTCCCGTAACCTCTTCATTGTTGCTCGTGTCTCGATAAGCGTAGTAGTGACGCTTACAACAGAGATGACGAAGATACACGCAGCATAATAGTAGTAGGAGTCCAAGGACCAGAGTATGATACTGGCAATCTGGAAGACGTAGAATGGATGAAACGCCTCGTCCATGAGCAGCTGTCCAATGGTCTTCTGCTGAATTTCGATGGCGTTCTTGCCAAAGATGCGCTCCCGGATCCCCTGCTCATCTCCGTCGATGCCCGCTCTGACTGCCGTGATATCGGTCCACGCAGGGTCTTTCCAGGTGTTGCCGAGTACAAATTTGTCTTTTGATGGGTGATATGCGAATCGAATGTATCGGTAGTCGAGGATGCGAAGCTCGTCTAGAATTGGATCGTCGTATTCATCGTAGTCCTGCCATTTGGCTCTGCTGACGCCAAAGACTTGGGAGAGCGATTGGCCAAATTCCTGCTTATTCAAATCTTTGACCTCCATTTCATTCCACTGGTTCTCAATGACTACCCAGTCACACTCACCCAAAGGTGTCTGTCTCCCAACTAATTTCACATACCACCAGGGCAGCCATCGAAGGAGAAGGTAAGCAAGGCCGGCTGTACAAAGACACAGACACATGTAGAGAGCAAACCCGAAGAGCGATGTCTTGAATCCGGTCACGACAATGGTCATATCCTCATTCAGGATGTAGATCTTCTGGCTTATCCTCCCATCGACACGGAAACCACTAGTCTCGGAGCCGTCAGAATGATGCCGTCGAAGCAAAGGGCTTTGGACCGAATGTCGCTGTGAGTCTGTAGATCTGCGGGTGCCTCTCGAGCTCCTTGAGGTTCTGGAGTATCCTGAGCCCTTGCTGCTCGTCCGAGGCCTGGGCGAATCTGCGGACCCATTCTCATAGCCCGTCTCCTCGTCCATCTCTGGCTCGAGGAAGGTATTCTCGCCATTGAGACTCTGGCTCTCCAGACCTTCTTCCTCTATGATAAGCGCTTCTTCGGCATATTCCTCCTCGTCAAAGTCTCGCTCTTCTTCGTAAAAAGCGAAGCTGGCTGTGGAGTCTCGTCGCGATCGGCGGTGGAAAAAGGAGCTGGAGGCGGTCGGCACGCTCTCAGACATTGGGCCTGAGAAGATCTCGTCCTGGGCCATTTCGACATCGCCGAGGAAGCTGGCCTCGCTCATATTGCTGGAGCGCCTGTACATGGCGGAGCTCCGCCGCGAATCATCTTCGGCCATCGCGTCGCGCAAGAATAATGAGGCGCCCTGTTATCGCCGCCGTCCGTGTAGATCGATGAGTAAGAATATGTTCGGAGACGCGGTGTCTCTGTTTCGAATGGATCAGGCCATTCCAGAGTTTTTATTTCAGTCGGCCACAACTCAGCATAGCAGGTCGTTAAGGGTGAGTCTGGATATCATGAAAAAGTCCAAGTCCAAAGTTAGAGATACCGAACGTCAGTCGTTTCCCGCGTAGCCGTGATGAGCCATGTGTGGATTACTCTCATCCACAGATGATATTTGCGGAGAATTAAACTAGAGTTTCGTGGTCTACTGTGGACTAAATGCTTTGGATCGCCAACATTGAGACCGAGGCCCCCGGACGAGGGAACTGCTCTATGGACTGCTTACCTACTGTCAATGTTATGCTATGCTACTCTACTCTGACCTTGCGTCTGCCAATGACTCCAAATCTCATCACAGACCGAGTTCGTGACCTGCACCCACATCGGGTAAGACATCACACGACCATCTTTCGCAGGCCCCTCGAGCTGTTGGTGTACAGGTGCCTTCAGCTCCTTACCAGCTTTCTCAAGTTTACTTTGACGATCTAACGCCTTGTATGAACGATCCAGGAGGTCCTTATGGAATCTTTTCAATGCCCGGTCTTCTGATTCGTACCACTTTCGTTTTACAATATCACCCGCAGCGGCATTGAACTCTAGCTTGGTATATTGAGTGTGCAAAAGCCAGTTCGACGCCAGACCTTGTTGAGCGAGCATTGCGGCGTCAGCAGAGAACCGCTTGCATACATGATACGTGATCAGAAAGACCACTTCTTGGAATGGGTCCAATTGGAAAGCGTGCATTAGCGTTTCGCCCAAAGATCGAAGTTTGTCATAGTCGAGTCCGAGTGAAATCAGGGCGTCCCATGGCCTGAGTTTTGAGTTGTCTGCCCGCAATGTTGGCCGTTGTGACCACAAGGACAGCAAGTAATTGTACAGAGCAGAGGTATAGAGGTCCATCAGTGGCATCTTATAATCAGGTCGAACGCTGCATTCTGCGATACCAAGCAAAGCGAAGACGTTGTCGTGGGCCACTTTACATAGCTGTGCAGAGAAGAATGACGCTGCCTCGTGGAAGGCGAGCAGTTTGCCATTTTGAAGGTCACCGCCTGCACTGTTCTGCCAGTGCCATAACTGTTTGCACATGATGGCATTCTCGGCACTGTTTGGCATATGTATGTATTCGAACAGACCTGCTTTCCGAATCGTCTAATTCTTGTTAGCGAGATTCACGCAGCAGACTTCCAGGCAATCCCGATCGTTGCAGTCCTGAGCTGGAAGGCGACGGCTGTATTATCAATAACAATATTGAAAGTGCGACCTACCGTGAGTGCGTGTGGTTTCAAAGGACGACCATCTTCGCTCAACTCAATTGAAGGTATGTCCAACCCATCAATTTGTAATGAGAGTATGTCACTCCATTCGAAAGTGAGCGAGAACCATCGAATGGTAAGTTTCCTCGCCAGAAGGATCTCTTGCACAATCCAAAGGCGAGACCAGTAATCATTCGAGGCTGCAAGCTGCCATGCCAATTCAGTCAGCTTGTTGAGCATTTTGCGCTCGTCCGGTTCAAGATCAGTGCCTTCTGCAGCCCTGGCCTTAGCTTTCACCTGCAGCTCCCTAAAATTCCGCTCGATCTGTGCTCGTTTTATGATCTTCGGGTCATCTGTGTCTTCTAGATATATCCATGCAACAACTTCGATCGCTTTGCGATAGATCTCACCCATGTAAGTGACCTGTATAGATCTCTCTGGGATATCGTCCTGGTTGATGCAGATCGCGTCAACGAAGAACCAGTCGCGGCGATTCTCACTGGCCATTTGAACCAAGAAGCTGTACAGATTCGGTCGAACCAAGAACTCATGTCCATTCAGGATTATAGGTTGATATTCCTCGGATTGCCCCCAGCAGTATGACAATGCTGTCAAAGGCTGTCCATCAAGCAGAGAAAAAGTACTCAGCTCCCATGCTAGCTCACGACGACCACCAACGAAACGGATGAGCCGGTGCTGCTTTCTCGCTTCGTCGAGCGGCGCGTAAAGTTGGCCAGAGATGTCGTAGTTCCGAGAGGTTGCCATGACTGTAGACGGTAAGCAGCAGTGACTCGACTTCCGACACCCTCTCTATCTCATTGCCTGCGTGTTGTCTTTGTGGAAGGCGATTTCCGGTGTCATAAGAAAGAGATTGTCCAAGTAGGACCGGCTGAACAGCTGAAGGCCACCTCGTGCCCGGACCTTGCCACGACCCATCTCAGGCCTTGGCAATCTCAGCTCTCTGTACAGTGAGCAAGCGCAGTCGAGAGTCGACTACATTCCTCTGCGCCATTCTCTGCACGCTGTGTTCTTGAGCTGCATGTCTTGTTTATTGTAGAGGATACCTTAGGTCGTTGAGGTTAGAAAGTCAAACCATCTCGTGCTCAGACATTGCCAAGCCCATCTCAGTCTCAGGCAGCCCCGGCTCGCTGTTCGGGCCTTCCACCTCAACTTTGCCGCTTGCTCGTTGCTCGTTCATCGTATCTTTTAACCTCACCACTCGATTTTTCCTGCCTGTGCCGTTCAATGCCGGCAGAATAATAGGTGATGTTCTGACCTAAAATGAGTAGTAAGACAGGAACGACAGCACCATCCTGGCGACCTCCAGTTCGTCCGAAGCTTCGGCCGAGCGCTCAAGGACTTAAGAAAACTCTCACTATCGTGCCCATTGGTCTCGTCTGGAGAACTCAATACCTTTGTTGACGCATACGTAAGCTGTGCCACCGTAGAGTCGTCGTGTATGCGCCATCTAATCAGATCATACGACATCTGGTTAGAGGGGAGGAAGCCTGGATCCCGAAGCTGAACAGTTGTGAGGAGTAGGGTCCCCACGAGGAACGCAGACCTCAGACTTTCAGAAACACCATGCCTACTGACCCTTTCCTCCCGGAGGGAAGGCAATTCCCTCGCACGAGGTCCCCAGACGCGGGCGGAGGCAACGATCGTAAGCGGCGCCGCAAAGTGCTGTCATGCTACGATTGCCGGAGAAGAAAGCTGCAATGTGACCGTGCACTGCCAGCCTGTGGTCGCTGTACGAAGGCTGGCCAAGCTTCTAACTGTCTGTATCTGGAAGATGCTACAGACGCCCCACTGCGAGATCCTATCCAAGAGAACACGCCCGGGTCTCATCATTCTACGAAGTTACCAGCCTTCTATGGCCATTCATCGAGACCTATCGGCGCCAATGCACCCACCGGAGATCTATTGTCGAGGCTGGAATACCAAGATGGACGCATCAAACAGCTTGAAGGACTCCTGGCAAAGGCGTCCGGCCAGCCTGGCAAGCCCCATCTACCACCTTCACCAGAATCGCTAGCGGGTGGCGACGTCGTTGCACCTGTTCAGGTACGTGAAGCAGAAAACATCATTCATGTGCGTCGCTAACGCTCAAGCAGGATCGCGAAACAACACTACTACGAGGTCGATCCTTCAAGACTCAGTTTCACGGCAACACACATCCCGGCGCGTTGATTGCTCGAATACCGGAACTTCATGGATTCACACGCGAAACGTTCGAGCAATTCCCGGCTCTCTCCCGGATAAAGGAAGATATGGGCTCGCTCGAGAATCGCGTTGACTATGCTGGCTCGAAGTATCCTGCGGTCTCTGATGAAGAACTAAAGGCGATGCTGCCTTCGAGAGTGGAAGCGGACCAACTCATCGATCTCTACCTCGACAACTACGGCAGTCTGTATCATGTACTACACCTGCCATCCTTTTGGAAAGAATATACCGACATGTGGACTGAAGGCATTCAGGAGGCCACGCCACATTTTGTCGCAATGGTGTTGTTGATGATGGGAGCAGCACAGTGCTTGACGAGCTCATCTCCCTGGTTGTACCGAGCAAACAGTTCCACAGCACGCGAGAAAGCTATCTCGTGGATATCAGCAGTCGACAGTTGGCTACTCGCACAGAGCCAGAAGCATGTTGCAGCAATCGACTTCCAAGTCAGAGTAATACTTTTGGTGGCAAAGCAGGTGGCAGCGCGGAAGTTCAAACGAACGTGGACAGAATGCGGCAGTGTACTTCGTTTCTGCATGGCAGCGGGTCTGCATCGAACACCTGATCTGATACGAAAGCCGACTTCAGTACTGGATAAAGAGCTTAGGAAACGAGTGTGGGCAGCAGTGACAGAGCTGGAATTGCAGGCATCCTTCGATCGAGGCATGATATCGGCGCCGTGGGCGCTTCAAAGCGACTGTCCCGGCCCCACGCACATCAGTGACGACGACATCGACCAGGAAACACCTCACCTTCCTGCCCTACGACGATCCAACGATTTTACCCCAGTATCCTTTCTCTGCATCGCCAGCGACTCCCACCAGCTCCGAGCAACCCTTAATACCTACCTCAACAACATCCGCCAACCCGTCTCCTTCGAAGAATCCAAACGCTATACCGACGAAATCGAATACTTCCTCCAATCCATCCCCGAATGGATCGGTACCAGTTCCGAAATCCCTCGCGCCTTACTTTCCATCAACCTCCGCCAATACATGCTCGTACTCCACGACCGACAAATCCGCACCGCAGACACAAAAGCCGAACGCGACTTCTCCCGAATGATCTTAATCGAAACCGCCACAAAAATGATCGAAGCCCATAAATCCCTCACATCAAGAGGCTGCTACGCCCTCGAACTCCTTTGCTACGATCAACTCCGCGCAGCACTATCCCTCTGCCACATCGCAGCCAACAATCCCCACGCCGACGACGCATTCGGACGAGCAATCGACGAAGCAGCATTACGATTAGTCCCCGAAGCCATCGAAATGTTAACAGACAAAGTCATACGATTTGGACGAGAACAACGACAATTATGGATCCTGTTGGCTGCGAATGGATACATGAAATCCAAGAAAGATCCGAGTAAACGGCTTGTGTTTATGCAGGAGGCTGTGGATAAGATTACTAGGCCTTATTATAAAATTATGGCGTGTCAGGAAGATAATCCTATGACTACGACGGCTACTATCAATACTGCGCCGGTGGCGGTACCGCCTAAGGAGATGAATCAGGGTGTGCTAGAGTATTACCCTTCGAATTCTGCGGCGACTGCTGGGGCTACTGATGAGATGGCGACGACCCAAATGTTGGATTTGGATGAGATTGCGGCTTGGACTTTTGAGGATTGGAATTTTAGTCCGGCGGATTTGGCGGCGATGCAGTTTCCTGGGCCGGGAACGGGTGGGTTTGATGGAGGGGCGCCGACGTAGTAGAGTATCGGTGCGGTGTGTGTTATAATGATATGATGAGTTGCGTTTTGTTGTATATATGGATGGAAAAGGAGAGCAGTGTGAAGAGTAACAGTGAGACGAGAAAGATTTGGCGGAAGCAGCCGCAGATTCTTAGTTTGGAACTTGTATTTTGCTTGTGTTGATCCCCGTTAATGATGATACAAGAATCGTTCTAGTGTGTCCCTAAACTTCTCCTATGCCAGACCTTTTGTTCCCGTCATAAAACACCTAATAACTAGCCTGTAGAGACCTCTTTCAAGGTACTATGGCATAATCCCGAAAGTCCGTACCTCCAGAGACTCTCTGCCTTACTCATGCCTCCCCTGTCCGCCTAATGTCAGGATACGACTTTCAATTTGTCGCTATACGATCGGAACTGCGTCTTCTATCGTAGGCAGCAGCTTGAGTAGTGTTCTGGCGTGTTGTTTGATCTTTCGATCCTGTTGCAGCAGTAGTCGGCGCTGCAATGACTGTCCGGCCTTGAGCCGATAGATGTGGTGGTTTTGGTGCAATGCTTGCACTTGAGTGGTGTGGTGTTGTGTTCGCCAGAGTTGAGTGTCGCGTGCTTGATTTCATATTCTTCGAAACAGACTCTTGACACTACCTCCTCTACCTCACTTTCTTCGTCTTGCTCCCAACTTGGCTTAGGACCTCATGGTTGCCGTGATAGTTGTAGTCTGTGAAGTCCATCTCGAAAGCATCGTACTCTGATGTTGTCGATGAGACTGAAGACGATCTGCTCCAGGCACTGTCTCTTCGTTTCGGAGTCTGGCACTTATGGATGGGGATGATGGTGGGGTCATCGTTCGCAAGTCGCTCGAGGAGTTGGTGGACGGTGAGTTGGTATGTAGCCATGATGTATTGTGTTGTACAGTGGTCAAGAGTTGCAGTGATCTGTAGTTTGTCGATCAAAGCCAGGAGTGAGAAGATGTTTGCTGCTGAGATATGTCTTAAAGGGCTGGAGTATGTCTCAAAGGTGTTCTACATCTCTTATACATGGAGCGCGGGAGCTGTCCCTACTTGTATGTACTCTACTATGCGATCTAATCTGATCCTGCACGGGTTGCAGGTCGCCTGGTCGGCCGAGCACGCTAAGTCCGCACCCTGGTTCATGTCAGCTCGAGCTGTGAGCGCAGTTTGCGCCGGGTCCGTGGAGTGTCCGGAGGCAAAATCCACACGAAGCAGCCAAATAAGGCCGTAACCGATTTATCTCCATCATCTAGGCAGCCATTCATCGCATACAGCGGCTGTCCAAATGTCGCCGATGAGTCAGTGCAGCGTTCATGAAGAAATGCAATGCAGTCACTCTGCAGGCTTAGCGGAGTGGTCCTCTAGGTTGGAGAAGGCGGCCATGTGGTTCAGGTGCGGCTTTGCTTCGGAACGTGGGATGCGGGATGTTTTGACTCGCCAATGCGCATGTTTTCGTTGCTATAGCTCCGTCTTTGTACAGCCATGCAGCTAGACTTGCGCAACCACGTCGACAAGCTCTAAAAGCTCTAGGTCCAGAATTATAGACGTGGGGGATTGTTGGTAGCTGTACCTGTCGTACAATACCTGCGCAAGTGCCTGCAGCAATCCCTTCTAGTTGATGAGCTTGCCGTAGAATGGTATGCCGAAAGAAGAGAGCAGCATGCGTGCATCTCCATCGTAGCGTGCCGTGGTGTGAAGAGTGACATGGAGCCCGGGAATCATCTTTGGTGGGTACCTGTAGTGGAGTCCGTTAATATTTTCGCAACAGCGACCACATATCCGAAGCAAACTCACATGTCATAGTTGACTTCAACCTCTGGGAACAAGGCAACTTCCTCGCCCGTCAAACCAAATGAGATGTTTCCACTGCTGTCTCCAGAGCTGCCCTTGACACCCTTCCAGTCTTTGATCTTGGGCATGACCACATCGATGAGCTTGCTCAGGAAGTGGTACATGGTTTCGCCGCGCAGGTCCGAGGTCACAGATATAAATTTACCTTGTCGAAGACCAAATCCAGAGACATCATGCTTGGTCTTGTGGGCGGTTGCGCGCACATTGGTGATGGCCTGGACAACCATTCCTGCCACGTGCAGATGTGCACTATCTTCGATTGCGCCCTTCACCATGGTATGCACCGTGATGCGCTCCAGTCTCGGGACATTGCGGAAAGTGATGGGCTTGCGGATAAGTCGCAGTACATCACCACCTCGTGGCCCACGCAAAGGTCTGTTCTTGAAGTATGGATTATCACCTGTCCACTCTCTCAGACGTGCGCCCTTCTTGTGTGGTTCTGTGCCTGGTGGAAAGTGCTGATAGCTGACTGCCATCAAATCTGGGGCGAAGGTGTCGTGGTAAGTCTGCTCCAGGCGAGGGAGAGAAAATGGGCCAGCGTAGAACTCACGCGACGCGATATCTGATGAGAGTGGCGGTTGGTGAGGATGTAGAGCACCGCGAAAGTATCGTGGAGGTCGGAATTGATATCTGCAGTTGAATCAGTACGTTGGAGCATAGGGGTATCGACAGATGTATATTACCTGCTGGCTGGCAGCTGTGCTCTCCGCCGTCTCGTCATGCCAACAGGGTCATATTGATCCTTGATCTCATCTGCCTTCTCGATTTCTGTGGTCTGAAATTCCGTCTGCTCCAGTTCTGCAACCTCGTGTGGAATTTTGGCCAGCCTCGCCTCATGTCTTTCTGCCTTCCTCGCCTTTCGTGCTGCCTTTTTCTCCTCTCGTGCCGAGGCCTCTGTCGACGCGTATCGCAGGCATTGTGATGTCCAGATCTGTGCATTCGGCCTTTCCGACAGTCTGAGTCGCCTCAAAAATGAGGCTGTGACCTCCTGCAATGCCATTGCGATGGATTGATGCGCTTGACTATTGACAGCAACAGCAACACTTGACTTTCTCGACGTCTCGGCACAGTTGCACCAGACTTCCGCGTCGGCCTTCGGGAAAGCCCGCTTACTCAGGAATTATTAAATCGTTAAGAACCAGCATCAAGGCGGCAATCACCGGCATGTCGTGTCGTGTCTCGTGTGTGAGCGAATGGGCGACCAATTTAGCCGCCTGCCTGGCTTCGCCTTTTGCGAATTGTTGCTGGCGAGATTCTCCATGGCGTGTTCTAGGCATGCATCGTTGCCAAAGCTGGCCGAACTGCTCTCGCTGCTCAAGCCGAAGCTGTACGAACGCCATGCCATCTTCTCCATCAGCCACCATGGAGGAATCTTCGCATCTACCGCAGTCCCGAGCTCCCGTTCGACCTCTGCATCTTTCCCTTATGCCTGAGGATAATCGTTCGTTTGCACCATCTTCATGTTGTCCAAGTCAGCCGGACAATAAACCACGTTGCCTCTCTCACCCGCCGTGAACAGGTAGCCACTGCGAATTCCGCCGCCTAGAACACGCCATCCATTCACAGTGCCTGTCTTGCTTGCTACAGTATAACAAGGACCCCACCTACCGAGATCTACCTTCAGCCTCAGGGAAAAGGAACGGTAGCAACACCACGACACAATTGCCCGAACGCCTGTCGCACCTGCACACACACTTGCACCTGCCGACTCTACCACCCCTCCATGGAGTGCTTGCGACGCCCGTGAACCCAGCATGAGCGGCGTCCATCGCTTTCTCAGTCGACGCGACAAGAAGAATCCCCGGAACTCGTCTGCTTCGAAAGTATGCTCTACTCTCCCTTATCCCATACTGTTTTCTGTTAGCATTCACTATGTCTCCTGGCGATTCCTTGTGCTTCGGTCAGCTGTGCGATCGCAGCAACAGCCTCTCGACAATGCCCCCAACGTATGAAGAGCTCGAGAGGCAACCGCTTCTGCCACCGCCCGCATTGCACAAGGAGAATCGCAGACGCGGCTCCTCGGTTCACGACTTTGCCACGTATATATACGGCCGATGTAGCAGGTCACCGCGACGGAAGAAAGCGAAGCTGGTCACTGCTCAGCATTGTTGCTATTTATGTACCTCGAATTTAAGAGACTAACAGCGCCCTCGCAGGAACGGAAGAGTCACTCGGTCCCTCCAAAACCTGTGAACCAACCAGACCACTTCGGTGGCATATTCACTATCGAAGATGATCCCAAGGCGAAGACAGACAAGGAGGAGGAGAGGCAGATCAAGGGAGTCCTCGAGAGACTGCGCAGTTTTGGAATCAATACCATGGTCGAATCGAACGCCAAATACGCGATTAGGATAACACGCGGCGAAGCAGATGGCGATCAAGCATTCCGCTTATTGATGCTCTTGCAGGAGACCTACGAGGGCATTGTGAAGCCTTATCAACCTAGCACAAGACTGGTCGGTGCTGTCAATCGAGAGGCGGTAACATGCTACCTGGATGCCCTCCTCTTCGCCATGTTTGCACGTCTCGATAGTTTTGAGGCCATGCTGTACGACAATTTCGAGGACAAGCCCAGGAAGAAGCTTGCCGGCCTGCTGCGATTGTGGGTCAATATGCTTCGCACCGGAAGACTGATCACGGTGGACATCACCCGGCACTTGCAAGATGCCCTCGCCGAATGCGGATGGCCTGACGCGGCGCGGCTCAAGCAGCAGGACCCTTCTGAAGCGTTCACGTTCATCACTGGGCAGCTAGGTCTTCCACTGTTGACGCTGAAGATGGATCTCTACCACACGGGGAAAGAGGAGCCTCAGGACGATCACAAGTTCATTAACGAACGATTGCTGGAGGTTGCTATCATCGACGAGCCGACCGAGGGTAGCAGCGTGATTACACTCGAAGAGTGTTTAGAGCATTACTTCAATAATCGGATCGAAGTGAAGCGTCATCTCGAAAACCAGCGTCGGAATACATTGAAATCTGCGGAGCTGAATATGGAGGGACCTACAAAAATGGAGAAAGAATCAGGGCTTCATGTGGAAATCGCAGAGATTGTTTCCAGTGCTACAGGAACACCAATTGTGGAGACGCCGATATCCGATTTCGCGATGCCCATCACTCCGTCCTACAGTAAAGACCCACTTGAGAGAGTACGGCCGACGGCAGGTAGGAAACGGGGCGACAGTATTTTCAGTCAGAGGAAGGTTGAGGTCATCCATGGTTGGGATCCGGAGAAGAACCAGGATCAACAGGGCGCTCCCGAACCAAAGGAGAGGAAGATGAGCACTAGAACCGAGGTTTTGATGCCTGCATGGCAATTCTTCAAGCTCCTGCCCTGGTACACAGACCATATGCCTACAACAGACGCTCAAGTGGCGGCACATTTCTCCAAGAAACGACCGGTGCTCGGCATATGCCTGAAAAGATATTCTTACACCAATACTGGACAGGCACAGAAGCGAGACACTTTTGTCGATATACCGCTCGAGATTGCGGTGCCCAACTTCGTCAGCGACGACAATATGGATGAAGGAGGTCCACTGGTCGGCAACTTCAGGTTACTACTGCAGTCTGTTGTCTGCCATCGGGGCATGTCCGTCAATAGTGGACACTATGTTTGTCTTTCGCGAGGTACCGCGACGAGTGCGGTTCCCGAAAGCAACGAAAGCAGTCGAAGGGGTAGTATGACCGATAGCGATGATGTCGAGGACCCTTGGATGCGTTTCGATGACCTCTCTCCGAACCGAATCACATATGTGAATATTCAGGAAGCACTGAAGCAGGAGACACCATATCTCTTGTTCTATCAGGTGCAGCCAATTGGCGATGATGGGCACTCGATACACGATCTTCCGACTTACGAGGAAGCTGTGTCGAGGTCGCAATCAGATGTTCGTTCACCAGAAGAGAAGCCATATTTGAACTCGGCACTCGGCTCGCAGAATACGCTTGAGCAAGTCCCATCGCAGCCCTTGTCTGACGGCCCACGAATAGGATCGGACACGGTAGATTGGGCACCAGCTTCTGGCAGAACCAGTCTCGACATCAACTCGGCCCTTGACGGAGTGCGTGGTCGTCGTAGCATGGATGATCGGCGACGCAGCATTGCCTTCGATGATGCAAGTATCGTCGGCAGTGTCTCTGGTGGCAGCCTTCGCACAGATCCAACAGGCTCCGTGCCATCGACACCAGCAGAAGAGCATCCCAGCGGCACTGAGAAGAACGGAAACTCGTTCCTGGCAGTCGCCAACAAGCTAACAGCGTCTCGACGTGGGAGCCGACAATCGAAAGGAGCTACCTCGAAGAGTCGTCCAACGAGTATAGGACCAGACGGAGCCAACAGCAGCCGATTCAGTCTGAACTTGAACATGTCGAAACTGACTCAGAAGATGAGCCGGAACGACCACAATGGAGGCACAGAGGCTCCACCAGACGAAGCAATACCCACCACAACAGTTCTCGAGGTTACCGATACCAAGGACATTGGCGACGATGCAGTCACCCCTCGGCATAGCTCAGCGCATACTAGAGACAACAGTGGTGTATCAATCCCAGAGAAGGCAACTGACACCACCACGAAGGCACACGCCTTACAGCCGGCGTATGCACCGTTGTCGAAGAAGGAGAAGCAAATCGCAAAGGCAGCGAAGCGGCGCAAGGCGGGTGAACAGGATAGAGAATGCACAGTCATGTAGACCTGAGCATAGAACTAGGTCAAGGTTCGGGGTTCGGAGCGTTCTTGCACTGCATCTGCATTTGATTATGACTGACTCTTGGATAAGCATGATGATTTCAAGCGTGGCGTTGCTGATGGGGGTACCTTTGGGGTCTACAATTGCCAGACTACATGAGTTGTTATGAAAACGGCGCAGTATCAGTTGCTGCTCAGCTGTGGCGGCATTGCACATAGCACAGCAAAAATTGGTTGATACCTCAAAGCCGCTTCAATTGGAGTTACCAAACAGCTACTTGGCTGTCTAGTGAAATGGATAACTCCCACGCCCAACCTCAAGAACCCTCAAGCAACCCCTCCATCCGACTCTCATCCAAAATCTCCCCTTCAATCAACCGCCCGACTTCCTTAACCTCTCCCCCTACCTTCTCATATCTCACTAAAGTCGGAACATTACTCACGTTCCATTTCGTTCGAAACGTATTCTTGGAATCCTTCCATCTGCATCAAGGTTAGGCTGTCAGTGCTCTAGAGGTGAATTACAGATTCACTACTCACTCAGGTCTTTGTCCAACTTCGACAAATGCTACTGTTGGTTTCTTCGCGCCTTGGAATGTTGCTTCGAGTTTGGGTAGGGCGGCTCGAACGTCAGGACACCAGGGTTGTTTTGTTATGGGGTCTTTGGAGGCGAGGAAGGCGATGAAGAAGGGTTGGTTTTCTTCTTTGATTTCAAGATTGGAGGCGGAAGGGGGGAGGGTGAAGGATTGGAGGATTAGCATTTTGGCTATTATCTGTTGCCGTTGGAGTTGGGTAGGAGGACAGGGTGCGAGAGATTTGGTATTCAGATACAGAGATCCTGGTAACGAATGGCGTGCTGAGATGTACTGGGCGGCGGCTTGTGGCCTCACTTATTTTCTAGATGAGACCATTCAGGTTTGTAATGCAAGAGCTCGCCACGCTGCAAGGTATCATATAGAGATCTTGAAAAGACCGCCTCTACTCGTCAACGTTCGTACTCATAGCCACATCCTTAGTCGCCGCCAAATCCTCTCCTAACTTCTTCATTTTCTCCTTGAATCGCTTATAGCAGTCAGGACCCAGCGGCAACCGCTGCACCTTGCCCTTCAACTTGCCCGCCTCGCCAGTTCCAGTCGCAGCCTCCACAATCCTCTGCGCAGCTTTGACAGGATCACCAGGCTGTTTGCCATTGACCTCCTCGAAGTGATCCAGAACACCTTTCACGACCGGGTACTCCTCGATTGTGGCTTTGCTATTGGTGACGAAAGCTCCCAAGAAATTTGTTCTGAAAGCTCCAGGCTCAACAATCAAGACGTTGATGTTGTATTCTGCGACTTCGCGAGCAAGGGATTCTGAGAGGCCTTCGAGTCCGAACTTGGATGCAGCGTAAAGACTGCAGGATGGAAGGCCATCGATGCCGGCGATGGAAGTGATGTTGATAATCGTGCCGGATTTGCGCTTGCGAAAGCTTGGAAGGGAGGCGCGAATAAGGCGAAGTGGGCCGTAGAGGTTGACGTCCATCTGTGCTTTGGCTTCATCGTCGCTGTAGCACGGTGTCAGTTGGACTTTCATCCTTCGTTACTTCAATTTACTCACGTAAAGTCCTCGAGAGCACCTAGGTAGCTCATACCGGCATTGTTCAGTAAGACGTCAATGTGGCCATAGATTTGCTCCGCATCCTTCCAAACTTTGGCACAAGCTTCTGAGTGCGTCACATCGAGCTCCAAAATCTTGCCGCCGGCTTTCTCAATCTTCTCGACATTGTCTGCTGCTCGTTTGCGGTTGCGGACTGTGCCAATTGCTTTGTGTCCAGACTTAAGTGCCGCAAGGGCGATCTCGAGGCCGAAGCCAGCTGAGACGCCAGTGATGAAGAAGACGAGGGAGGACATTTGAGCTTGTGGATCTCTGGTTCGTCGACTGTGGTTCTTCTTGTTATCGACTGTGTACGTTTGTCGCGTATGTTTGCGTTGATCTTATAAGGGCAACAGCAGTCGGCGTTAGGAGGTATGCCCGACGGAGCTTTTTCCTCAGGCCGAGCGTGTTTGTGTATTGCGACTTCCGCAACCCCAAGGTAGAACTTCAAGGGAAGGTACCATGCGTTCATGAAGCTCTTGCTACGAAATGCTTACTACTCCTTCCCAGATGTGGAAAATGTTGGTCCGTGCATTGGCGCAAGACCTGTGAGTTCCACAATCCAGGATAAGCTCCGCGCTTCATCCTGAAGGATCATTCTTCATGGTTCCTGCTCGGTCGTACAATCTGTTCCACTATCGCGGGTTTTGCAACTGAATCTTTCGTACAGCGGGTTCGTTGTAGCATTCGTCGTATAAAGCAGCACTACGATCGATTGGGTATCATTAAAGCGACCACTAACACCGAACTATGCTCATATTGCCCATTCTCTGGGATCATCCGTCGCTGTGATGAAGGGCTCTTCGATCTGCTTGACAGCCATCTCGCTGCAAAGTACGCTATTAACAAGTCAGCAGATGAACTTAATGAGGGGTTGAAGGAGGCTCCTTACCAAGCGCCAGCAACCAGACCATCCAGCTCTTTGACCATGCCCTCTCTCCTCTTACCCATTGCCACACCACGGCCAATCTCTTTCTGTAGCTCCCGAATTCTCTTCCCCTTGCCCATACCAGCCATGGTCATCACCATCTCCCCAAGGCAATCCGCATGGAACGCATGCTGGCATGGAAAGACGAAAAACTGCCTCATGAGGAGTGGAAGCCGGCACTTCCAACATCGCTCACCCGGTTCCACGATTGCATATCGCTGATCCAACGCCTTGATGTCATCTTTGATATGCTGGCTAGTCTTTGCGCTCTCGTCCATCTCCCGCTTCAACTCATCAATCTGTCTTGAGTAGTCCTCGAGAGCGGCACATATCTCTTCTTTGAAGTCGTCAATGATGACAAAATCTGGGAAGAAAGGAATGAGGTCCTCGATCCTGAGATGGGGTTCACAACGCTTGAGGAAGTCGATAGCAGCTTTGATACTCTTCTCTCGCCCAATGACTTTTTTCGCGACCTTGAGCCATAGCTTCTTCTTCAAAACATCATCATTTCCAGGACGGTCTGCCACGTCAGCGGCAAGCTCAACCTCGTTGTACTTGAGTGCTAGGTCGACAGCGGAGGCATATTGACCCATAGTTCCATAGACGTGCACTGCAGACTGCACTCTTTTATGAGCGATGCAGAGGCGAAGCGCGAAGTCGGCGTCATAGTATTGCTCGTGATTCTGAGATTGTGTTTGAAGGTATTGGAGAAGCTGTGTCTCCTCTTTGTTAGGGTGCGCTGCGTACATCGAGATGAGAGTATTGTGCACGGCCGGTTCAGTCGAGTGAAAATGATTGATGCAGAATTGCAGATATCGGACAGCTTGATTGCTGTGAAGTGGCACGAACTCGCCAACGGTCTTGTTGTAGTTGAGCAGGGCTGGAATGATCTTTTTGGTGTCGAGCCCAGACTGTCGCATGAGAACCTCAATGAGCTCAGTGGCTATTGTAGACTGTGACATGAGGACCGTGCTGTATCGATAGAACATTTCAGGATCAGTCTGCTTCTTCAGAACTGTGATCGCTTCATTCCATCGCTCACGGTTGACCCAGTACGAAAGCACGTAGTTGGCATCTTCGATGACGTTTGCAAAGAAGAGTAGTTCTTCCTCTCGGCCATGCGCACTGATAATCTCGTATGTGGCTCTCCGGTCAAGATCCGCTTTGTGTTTGATGACGAAGTCCTGGAACTCTTTCCGAATAGCAGGCAGCTGCTTCTGAGTGTCGGTCGCTGTGTCATTCGCCGACAGCTCTGCCCGGGTGGAGATTGTATCATCCAATTGATTCAGCTTGGCCATGTACAGTTCCACCATCCAGGAAGCCAGCATGATGCGCTGCATTTGGGCACTCTTTTTGAGCGTAGAAAGCTTCACCACAAGATATTTACGAAGCGCATCGTGTTCGCTCTTATCGATGAAACTTAATGCCACGTCTTCAAACGATTTTGTGCTCTTGCCCAGGATTACTGCGGCCTCGGTGAATTTCCCTTGAGATATGAGATGGTCACCAGTCATTGCTGCGACAGCGTCTTTTTGTTCTGAAGTCTTAGCATATCGTTGTGCTGCCTCGTACTGCCCAGTCTTCAGCATGATTTTCCAGACATCCCTCGCTTCGTCTGTGACGACGATCTCGAAGATCTCTTGCGGTGTGAAAAGCCAATATGTGTTCTTCACATGATCTGTGAAGAGACCCAGACTGGTTTGGCCTGACTCCAGAATTTGCTCGTTGTAGACAATAGTGTCATCTAGTCGATTGATACCAGTCAAGCGGCCTTCGACAAGGGCTACCATATGAAATTGAGTCAAAAGTAGCGAGGATATCAGAGGTTGTGTTGCCCTGTTGCGACCACTTGCTGCCTGAACAGGAGGCAGCTTAGATTGAGGGAAGGTCTTCGATTCTCGAAACACCTGTTTACCAAGAGTAACCAGGTCCGCGGAAGATGTCAACAGGTTTCCATGAAAGATACCTTGCGAGCTCAGCCATGCGTAAGTTCGCTCCACTTCTTCGGCAGGCGCATCGAGAACATCTGGGCTCGTCACCAGAGTTGCAGCACCAGTCGCAGTCACCCTCTCAAGCTCATGCACGTTTGGTGCCTCTCCTTCAAAGATCTTCGCGTAGACTTCGTTGCCATGATGCCTTCCGCCCATCCTGCCCACAAAATGCCAGAGTTTATGTTGTGTTGCGACCAGCACTCTCCTCGTCTCGGGCCTGCTTGACACGATATCCGTGTAGATGCCCGATATGGCACCGTCATTCCCATTCCAGACATTTCGCAAGTATTTCTCTGTACTCCGATAGAACTCAGTGGTAGGCTCAATTGCCATTTCGTAGATATTGCCATCACTGCTTCCAACCAGAATCTCTCTTGTACTCGCAGTGGGTCGCGCGGGATTCCACGCCACACAATCCACAATGACACCACGTAGTCTTCCTAGCTGTTTCGGTGTGCGCGATTGCATATGCAAGTAGAAGCTCTCTCCTCCGGTTGTGCTGATGATGAGGTGGCTCGCGCTGGGATCTAGGAACAGCTTTCTGATTACGCCCACTTCGGCAGGACGTTTCGGAAGGTCTATATCATCAATATCCTCGGCATTGTCAAGATCAAAGCGTAAGATGCGTCCGGTACTGAGGGCGAGGACCAGAACATTGTTGGCTACTGCAGCAGCTACGAAGTCGGCCGAGATATCGAAGCGCATCTGCACTTTCTGCACATCGAATATGGGCAGCGCGGGGTCATCGTGACTACCAGCAGCAAAGCCGCTCGAATCGTTCATGGTGGCGGGTCGTTATCGGGGTATCATGGTTTATGTGCGAGTTGTTGCAGCTGTTTCTGGAGCTGCCTTCGGAGGTTGAAGCTCGAGCACAGGTAACGACCTGACGACCAGTGTGAGGCACGATTGGTTAGAGATCAAGAGACGCTAGCGGGTGTATCCTTAAGTCCTCAGATTGGAACATTTGGGAGCTTTCTCGACTATCATTGTCGACCCAAAGTTGCAATCGAGGTGCAGATTCCTGTCCTCCTTTCTTGCACACCTGTTCCCCGTGTGTCTGTTTGTAAAGTGGCGCACTCATGCACATCGACTGCCACATCCGACAAAGACAGCCCCTGGTTGTGATATTGAAGACTCAGGTTGCGTGAATCATGAATTCTGTCGGCGGAGTCTTCAAGCTATCGTCGAGTCTTGATGCGACCAACATGCACTCTCCAGCTCTATGAAGTGACGAGAGACTACTGTTGAAGCGCTGCTTGAGTCTTTGAGGTGGGATATTTTTGGCTTTGATTCTTCCAGCGCGTGCCGTTCCGGACGATCAGCGGGCCCTGGACACGCGCGAAACGTTATGCGGGCATGACTCCCATGTTTGGGCCTGTGAGATGAATTGAGTGCATCGTGGCATCTCCTGGTTGATCCCGTTTGACTCTTCGCCCTCAGTCACTCCCACTCTGACTCTGAATGCTCGTTCTTCGATGTCTGAGCAAAGTGCAGCAGTCGCCGTCCGTCGTCCATTCCGTCGCCGTTCTTAGTCGAATTCCAGCTCCATCTCCACACCAAGGCCGACTCTTGTCAATCGCAACCAAAGCCAGAGCTCAAGCAAATCCTCCAGCACCAGCGATGGCTGCGGTACAGCCTGAATGGCGCGCTCCTCCAGCACCACGCGCAGAAGTCCAGGAGCGATTGCCCAAGCTAAGCGTATACAACTCATTGACCAAATCCAAAACGCCCTTTGTACCGCTCGATCCTAATGGAAGGAAAGTTGGCTGGTATGCCTGTGGACCGACGGTATATGACGATTCGCATCTGGGACATGCGCGAAACTATGTCTCACAAGACATTATTCGTCGGATAATGTCAGACTACCTAGGGTTTCAGATCAGCTTTGTCATGAACATCACCGACGTAGATGACAAGATCATTCTGGCGGCACGAGAGCAGTACCTACTGGCCGAGTTTCTGCAGGGGCGAAAGGACGTCGACGACGAATTGAGGCGGACAACAAACGAGGCACTGAAAGAGTATGCGAGCAAGAAGCTTCCGCGATTGGAGTCATATTTGCCGGAGTCGGGACACGCAGACGATGCTGCTGTCTCAAAGTACACCCAAGGTGTGCAACAAGAATACCAGAATGTCCTTGATGGCAAGAGTGAAAATGGTCAAGGTCCGCCAGGAGACAAAGAGGCCAAGATCAAGATGCACTTGAACACACTCAAGAACGCCGTCGATGCCCTACATCTGCCAGACATTACACTCCAGCTATTCGTCGAAAAGGCATCTGGCGTACTGAGGCCATACATCGATCGACTCAACTCGCCCAAGGTCTCTGGAAAAGATCATCACATCTTCACGAAACTGACCAAGAAATACGAGCAACGATTTTTTGACGACATGAAGGCGCTGAATGTGCGATACCCTGACAAAGTCACCCGAGTGACTGAGTATGGCCCACAGATTGTCGACTTTGTAAAACAGATCCAGAGCAACGGATACGCTTACGAGAACGAAGGTTCCGTCTACTATGACACGACTGCATGGGAATCTTCAGGAGGTCACTATGCGCGACTGGAGCCCTGGAGTCGCAACGACTCTGAGCTTCAAGCAGATGGCGAAGGATCACTCGCTGCAAAGAAAACATCTTTCAAGAAATCCGGAACAGACTTTGCGCTATGGAAGGCATCAAAGGCCGGAGAGCCCAGCTGGGAGTCCCCATGGGGCGAAGGTAGACCCGGCTGGCATATCGAGTGCTCGGCGATGGCATCCGACGTACTTGGCAAACAATTCGACATTCACTCTGGCGGCATCGATCTTGCATTCCCACACCACGACAATGAGCTGGCTCAGTCAGAAGCCTATTGGCACAAATGCGGTGGCGATAGCGAGCAGTGGGTGAACTACTTCCTCCACATGGGTCACCTCAGCATTTCCGGAAGCAAGATGAGCAAGAGTCTTAAGAACTTTACCACTATCAAAGAAGCATTATCAAAGGGCGACTTCACACCTCGATCACTTCGCATCATCTACTTGCTTGGCAATTGGAGAGACGGACTCGAGATCACACCTGACCTGAGGAAAGCGAGCGTTGCGTGGGAAGAACGTGTAGATAACTTCTTTCTCAAGGTGCGGGACTTGAAGAAGAATCCCACTAATGACTACTCAAACGGCACGAATGGAACTGAAGCTGATCTTAGTCAACGGTTGGAGAGTGCCAAGGAGCGATTCCGAGAAGCACTTCTCGATTCTTTCGACACGCCAGCAGCCTTGAGGGTATTGATCGAACTCATCACTGAGTATAACTCAGCGTCACACGTGCCAGACACTACATCGGAAGCCATCGGCGAATGGATCACACAAATGGTGGTGATGCTTGGACTTGATGCCAACTATCGGAAAGGCCAGATGGGTTGGTCTGGTGTCGACATACCGGAGAAGGCGAAGCCATTCATCGAACCCGTCTCACAACTACGCGACAAGGTCCGAGAACAGGCCAAGAAAGGTCAGGTGGAGCTTGATACACTTGGTAGACTTGAAGAGAAGGACAACTTCTATAGACACGAGGAACAGCCGTATGCCAAGGTGTACGCGGATTTCCAGAGGAAGGTGTTTGAGCTGCATAGCAAGAACGCTCCGGCGAAGGACTACCTGGCCGCTTCAGACGACCTAAGAGACAACGTCCTCTGGAACCTTGGAATTTACCTCGAAGATCGAGAGAATCGACCAGCACTTGTGCGACCGCTCTCTCAATCTTTGCGTCAAGAGCGAGAAGAGCGCGAGGCGAAAGCTGCAGAGAAAGCGGCCGCGAAGGAGAAGGCCAAAGCCGATGCAGCTGCGAAAGAGAAGGAGAAATTAGAAAAAGGCAAAATCCCTCCACAAGAGCTGTTCAAGACAGAAGAGTACAAAGCTCTATACAGCGAGTGGGACGATAAGGGAATGCCGACAAAGGATAAAGAGGGCAAGGAAGTGGCGAAATCGCAAGTCAAGAAGTTGGCGAAAGCGTATGAGGCTCAAAAGAAGCTGCATGAGCAATGGGCGGCCATGCAAAAGTAGTCGGCTCTGTTAAGCGACGTCTTGCAGAAGCGAAATCATACACTTGTACTCCATAGATACCCATCATACAACAACATTCACGCAACATTGACTCCAGGTCCCAAAAGCGTTTCTTCGCTAATCACCCACCATTTCCTAGCATCATATCGATCCCTTTCACAACAAAAAACTGTCATCGCACTTCTCTCCATCCCAGGCGCTATTCCAGGACCGCCTGTTGATACCAGATCCATGTAGCATGTCGCTTTCTTCTCGTCGTGGACTGCGGTCGTCATGCTTGATAACTGGACGTTGAATGATGTGTGGGAAGAGGTCATTTGAGACCAGCCTTCTAGAGCTTCGAGTTTACTGCTGGCTAGTTCGCGTGCTACTGTTGAGCGTCGGACGACGAAGTCTGGTGAGAGAAAAGTCCAGGGATCGGAGTTGGGGTTGAAATGGTGTGCGTTGATTGCGGATACGATGCGGTGCATGATTGATTCGACATGTTTTGTGATTTCTTCTTTTGTGGAGAGGACTTTGAGGGGGTATTGTGAGGTTGAGTTGTCTTCTGCTGGGAGTATTGGTTTGCTGTTGTCGTTGTCTGATGATAGTTGAGTTGTTGGTGTTGTGTTATCGGTTGCGTCCGATGAGTCGTCGGCTTGCACAAATGGTGTCATACTGCTTCTGCGGCTCCGTTGTAGACCTCATTCGGTGATCCGGACTTCATTTTTACTCCAAGTCGGGTCTGATGCGTGAGCTCTTTCTTCTTTCAGCGCATGATTCATATGTAAGTGTTCTTATAAGCGACGTTGGCGCGAAACGCGGGCGAGCAAAGTCGGGCCAAGTGGGTGCCCTAAAGAGCTTTCCCTTCGCGAGGTGAGAGGTCTTGGGGGCTAGAGACTAGTAGCTGCATGCCACTAAAAAATAGAAACCTGCTTACCTAGCTTGTAGTGGGACGAGCACTAAAGTTTGTTGGATTCTGCTTCGCGTTGTGAGTTTGTGGAATATATTAATACATAACACTTGATGTGCATGTCCGAGGATTCAAGGCTGTCTCGCTTCAAGTCAAGCAATACTTCCATGTTTGCAAGCATCTGTATTCGTCACTGTCGTTCGGCCGTTCAATGCATTCAATTTTGTCTCCATACTGAGCCAGATCTCTCTTCTTCGTCGAATGCTGCTCTCATCCTGATCGTGGGTCAGTACCGGGTGGCTTGCTAGAATCTCCATAGACTGGACCAGAAAACGGACATCATCATTGGCCAGTCCCTCTTCATCGCTGTTGCTTAAATGACTCCTTATCACGGAAGCCAGCAACTCTACACTTTCGTATCTCATGCCGCGTGGATCTTTGCTGATGGGATATGTGCCTGTAGTCACCGCCCAAGGCCCTTCGTCGGTGGAATGAACGAACCGATCTGACCAGGCCGCTGGAAAAGAGTCGGTCGATTTCGACATACCAATCGATCGAGCTCTTCGCTCCAGCTTTATGTAAAAGCCTACGTGCCCTTGCCACCGCATTGGTTGAGGAATCTGCCAGTGCCGGGCCAAGTACAGCGACTGCACACGAGCCAGTCCAGGAGGTGATAAAGCTTTCATCCAGCATTCAAGACGTTCATTCCATAATTGCGCCGCGTCATCGATACTGCAGATGAAGCTTGTATTGCTGGCGAACAGGGCTATAGCCTCATGGCGAATGAGTCGGCATACTCGACAAATTGACGGTGTCAGCTTAGAGCATGCTGATATACTCTCAAGACGGCCTTTTTGAAGATCTGGGACATATTCGTAGATTCTGTGCTGTTCAGCTCAATCCACGAGAGGACCCCGGGCTAATGGAGCGTGCGATTCGATACTTACTTCAGGCGCAACTCAGGAGGTATGGACAGAAGAGACATGTTGAGTGAATCTTTCGAGGTCCATACAGGTAAGAATGTCGGATGGTCACCACTCTAGATGTTGAGAAGTTCAGGTGGTCGTGTTGATCGACAGATGGTCGCTGTTGGTGCAAGCACGGCTGAGCTTGTTATCGCAATCACGCTAGTGATATCTCAGAACGGTAGCCAAGATGCAACTCAAAGCGGGAGACTCGGTAAAGATCACAAGCGCAAGTACAAACGTGCATGAAGGTGAGCGGAGGCTCGCTACGAGTGCGAATTCGAAGCTCGAAGCAATAATTGCAGTGAAGTAATGCGCTTTGTGAATCTGTTTTATTGAGCGATTCCACTCCCACGTGACCTCCGAGAATTGCCGAGCGGAGGCACCCGCCATCGGGCGTTCTCTTCCTGCCTTGTCTGGCACGCACTTCACTACACGGTCCGGCCATCGAAAGCTGACCTTGTGAGCCCCGCGAAAAGAGGCCGACTTATCAACGAGCATACTGAAATCGACGCGCCGACGCGACGGGAAACAACAGACACCCTCGACTGCCGGTCTTTACTGCGTACCACGCGCTTTTCGCCTCCCTCTCAGCTCAGACTGCGACCACGACCACCCAGCCCAGCGCACCACCCAGCGCCTTCCCCCATCTCGAAGCGCGAAGCACAACCACCACCATCTCCACACGCATTCGCCGTGACGACACCCGAACACCATCACGACTCGCGATAGATGGTCGCCCCCCTCTATCACCGGTAGCAGGGATTTCTTGGCGGAGGTGTCGAGCGCGACCTTGCTGGGTTGCGCTGGCAGGAGGCACTACCACCACCACATATATCTCAGCCAACACCACTCACAATGGCTGCGGTTCAGCCCTCACAGGGCATGCCGCAAGGCCAGCAGGGCCAGAACCCACTGGTCCAGCAGGTATTGCCGCCTGGCGTGACTAGGGAGCAGGTCCAGGCCATGTTCAAGGTATATCAAATATGCAGATATAGGTCTGTACTCAGGTACTGATGTGATATGCCATAGGAATACCAGACCAAGCGCGCACAAGGCGTCCCGGACACCGATCCTTCCATGATCAAACTGCGCCAGGTCCTCGCGACTGTTCAGGCGCGGACAGAGCAGATCAAGAAGATGCAGAATATGAAGATGCAGCAAGCCGCGGCCATGCGGCAACAGCAGCAAGCGCAGATGCAGCAGAATGGTATCCAGGCTCCCGCGCAGATGAATGGCGCATCTGGCGCAATGCCTGGTCAGATGGACGGACAGGCGCAGGCGGGCCAACAGTCTAGCGGGGTGTCAAACGGCGTCGCGCAGCCTGCATCTCAACCTACTCAGCAACCGCCTGCGCCCACAGCAACCAGTGCACCATCTGGCCAGAACGATGGCGCCGCAGAGCAACCATTCAGTCGCGATCAGATGAACACGCTCAGACTGCAAATGCAGGCTTTCAGTCACCTCCAAAAGAACATGGCTATCCCAACTCAGATCGCAGACAAGATATTCCATTCGAGACAAGAGCAGAAACCCCCGACTCCGGCTGAGAGTGTCACAGCGGCCGGAAAGATGCTTGAGGACGCGGCCAAACCAGACGCAAAAGCTGGAGACTCGACGGACGAGAAGCAACGGCATAAATTCGAGACCTTCACGGATCCGCATACCCTGATGCTCAAACGCATCAGCTATAACGATCATGTACACCGACCTTACCGGACCATGATCCCCAGCATAATGCCGCTCGGCGTCGATCCCGAACGCATACGGGAGGAGCGAGAGAACATTGTTTACAACCGGGTGCAGACACGAAAGAATGAACTCAAGGATCTCCCAGCAAACATTGGCGGATGGGAGACAAGCAAGTCGGATACTCCTGAAGACAACACTAACCTCAAGCTTCGCGCCATGATCGAGTTCAAGATGTTGAACTTGCTTCCCAAGCAGCGTGAGATGAGGCAGAGAGTCGGAAAGGAAATGCTGCTTTCGGATAATCTCTCCATGACTGCCAACCGATCGATGTACCGCCGCGTGAAGAAGCAGTCTCTTCGTGAAGCTCGTGTCACCGAGAAGCTTGAGAAGCAACAGCGTGATGCTGCCGAAAACAAGGAGAAGAAGAAGCACTCCGAGTACATCCGATCCATTGTGCAGCATTCCGAGGACATTCGCAATGGAGCTCAAATGCACAAGAATCGCATACAGAAGCTGGGCCGCATGATGATGTCGACACATGTCAACATCGAGAAGGAAGAGCAGAAACGCATCGAACGAACAGCCAAGCAGCGTCTGCAGGCTTTGAAGGCCAACGACGAAGAGACATATCTCAAACTGCTCGGCCAAGCCAAGGATTCTCGTATCTCACACCTGCTCAAGCAGACCGATGGTTTCTTGAACCAGCTTGCCGCGTCCGTCAAGGAACAGCAACGAAAAGCTGTTACAATGCACGGCATGGAAATGCCCGAGGACAGCGAACCAGAAGACGATGGCGAAGTCGACAGCGAAGACGAGACAAAGAAGAAGATCGACTACTACGAAGTCGCGCATCGTATCAAGGAGCCCGTCGTCGCTCAAGCCACAAATCTGGTCGGCGGTACTCTGAAAGAATACCAGATCAAGGGCCTGCAATGGATGATCTCGTTGTACAACAACAACCTCAATGGTATCCTGGCTGACGAAATGGGTCTCGGCAAGACCATTCAGACCATCTCCCTCATCACATATCTCATCGAGAAGAAGAGACAACATGGCCCTTATCTCGTTATAGTACCTCTAAGTACGTTGACCAACTGGAACAGCGAATTCGAGAGATGGGCACCCAGTGTACAACGCATCGTCTACAAGGGTCCGCCTAACCAGCGAAAACAACATCAGCAACAGATTCGCTACGGAAATTTCCAGGTCCTCCTTACCACATACGAATTCATCATCAAAGACCGACCGATTCTTAGCAAGATCAAGTGGCTTCACATGATTGTGGATGAGGGTCATCGTATGAAGAACGCGCAGTCAAAGCTCAGCAGCACCATCACCCAGTACTACCACACTCGATACCGTCTCATTCTTACTGGAACTCCACTTCAGAACAACCTTACCGAACTGTGGGCCATGCTGAACTTCGTGCTTCCAAACATTTTCAAATCGGCGAAGTCGTTCGATGAGTGGTTCAATACTCCTTTCGCCAATACTGGAGGTCAGGATAAGATGGAGCTCACCGAAGAAGAGCAGATTCTTGTCATTCGTCGTCTGCATAAGGTCTTGCGGCCTTTCCTCCTGCGTCGTCTGAAGAAGGATGTCGAGAAGGACCTCCCTGACAAGACAGAAAAGGTCATCAAGTGCAACTTATCGGCACTGCAAGCCAAGCTCTACAAGCAACTCATGCTTCACAATCGCATCAATACCATTGGTGCCGATGGCAAGAAGACGGGTATGCGCGGTCTGAGCAACATGCTTATGCAGCTTCGCAAACTGTGCAATCATCCTTTCGTCTTCGAAGAAGTCGAAGAGCAGATGAATCCAAGCAAGTACACAAACGACCTCATCTGGCGTACTGCAGGAAAGTTCGAGCTTCTGGACCGCATTTTGCCCAAATTCCAAGCGACCGGCCACAGATGTCTCATCTTCTTTCAAATGACACAAATCATGAACATCATGGAGGACTTTTTGCGCTTTAGAGGTATCAAGTACTTGCGACTGGACGGTTCGACAAAAGCCGACGATCGATCCGATCTTCTCAAGGAGTTCAATGCTCCCGGTTCAGAGTACTTCTGCTTCCTGCTGTCGACACGTGCAGGTGGTCTTGGTCTGAACTTGCAGACTGCAGATACTGTGATCATCTACGACTCCGATTGGAATCCTCACCAAGATTTACAAGCCCAGGATCGAGCTCACCGTATCGGTCAAAAGAACGAAGTGCGCATTCTGCGACTCATCACCAGTAGCTCTGTTGAGGAAAAGATTCTGGAACGTGCACAATACAAGCTTGACATGGACGGCAAGGTTATTCAGGCTGGTAAATTCGACAACAAATCATCGGAAGGTGAGCGTGACGAGATGTTGCGAGTCATGTTGGAGTCAGCCGAAGCCGTCGACAACCTTGAGCAGGACGAAATGGAAGATGACGACCTCAACATGATCATGATGCGCAGCGATGAGGAATTATTGACATTCCAGAAGATGGATCAAGAACGCGCCAAGATTTCCAAGTACGGGCCTGACAAGAAACTTCCTCGACTGCTTTGCGAGAAGGAACTTCCTGAGATCTACATGAATGAGGACAATCCAGTCGTTGAAGAGATCGAAGTCAACTACGGTCGCGGTACGAGAGAGCGGGCGAAGGTCAAGTACGACGATGGTCTCACTGAAGAACAATGGCTGGAAGCCGTCGATGCGGATGATGACACGATTGAGGCTGCAATTGCACGCAAACAAGCACGAATCGCCAAGCGCATGTCCAAGAAGGGTGATGACACACCGCCAGCAGATGTGCAAAGCGAAGAGGAATCCCCAGCGCCAAAGAAGCGAAGCCGTAAATCCGGTGGTGGTAGGCCCGACAAGCGAAAGGCGGAAGAGGCAGCGCTCGACAGCGCCCCAGAACCTCCAAAGAAGCGTGGCAGAAACCCGAAGACCATTGAGACGTTGTCGAAAGAGGATCGCGACTCGCTTCAGCAGATCCTGGACAATGTTCACGACTCATTGCAAGATCTTGAAGAAGAGTCTACCGACCCCAACATACCGAATCGTGGCATCATTGATCCCTTCCTCGAGCTGCCTCCTAAGCTCGATTATCCAGACTATTACCAGCTGATCAAGAATCCGATATGCATGAAGCAGATCGAGAAGAAGATCAACAAAAAGGAGTACCAGGGCATCAAGCAGTTCCGATCAGACATAGCATTGCTGTGCGCCAACTGCCGGCAGTACAACGAGGATGGCAGCATACTTTATCAAGATGCCAACCTCATAGAAGTAAGTTTCAATTGCAAGCTAAGATGTCTAGATGCAAACTAACGTCATACAGAATGCTTGTGACAAGAAGATCAACGAAGAGACCGCCGATCACCCTCGTTGGCAAAACTGGGAGGATGATGACGGGTCATCTACCCGACCTTCGGCCTCAGGAGTCTCCACACCGCAGCCCGTCAAGTCTGGCATAAAGCTTAAGCTGAACGGAGCGCGAGCGAACGGCAATTCCTCCAGAGGTGGTACCGAGAGTCTGGTACAGAGTGATGATGAATAGGAACTTAATCAATCGACTTACTCACGCGCGAGCAAGAAGTCATGGAGATGATAACAGAAAGGGTGTGTGTACGGACATGGCGAATTTGGCGTTTGTTTTGAGAACCAACAACGGAAGGCCTCGCTGCGACCAAGGAGCAGGAGACTAAACGGCATGAATCACGACGCGGTGCGCTCGGATGATTGGGATACACTGGCGTGGAAAGGAGTCAAAATGGATCGACGCGGTCAGATCTTACGCATACTGCACGCCTTTAAGGCAAATGGTTGGCTGCTTGTCCTCTTCTATACCGTGTAGTGTACTACGAGAAGATTTTTATTCAAGACCTGCTCTATTGCATCGTCTCATCGTTGTTTCTGGCTGTCGTTGTGCTCCGATCCGACCGTCGCCTAGAACAGTACACCTTTCGTACTAGGGACCTCGCCTTCCCGTCCTACCACAGGAGTTGTCGCCATTCTCAGCGCTACTGCCAAAGCCTTAAAAGCACTCTCTGCCCTGTGATGATCATTGTTTCCCCTCAAGCAATCTACATGCATCGTGATGCCAGCATGCAATGCAAAACTCTCCAAACAATGTGGCAACATCTCACAGCTCAGATCGCCAATCTTCTCCCTCTTCGTTCCCAGATCAATCACCGAGTACGGTCGATTCGACAAGTCTACTACCGCTCGCGATAACGCTTCGTCGAGAGGTGCGTATGCGTATCCAAATCTCGCAAGACCTGTTGTCGTTTTCAACGCTTGTTTGAACGCTGCGCCTAATGCTATGCATGTGTCTTCTGCAGTGTGGTGGTCGTCGATGTGCAGATCTCCTTTGCATTGTATTCGAAGAGACCAGCCGGAATGTTTGGCTAGGGCGTGGAGCATGTGGTCGAGGAAGCCTATCCCGGTTGAGACACTGATTGTTTGTGATTTTGAGGCTTGGGTTGCGTGCTCGGAAGAGTCGCCGTTGGGTGTGATGCTGGAGAGCTCGGGGAGAGCACCGCCATCGAGGTTTATCGCGAGTTGGATCTTTGTTTCGTTGGTGTCGCGGGCGAGGGTTGCGCTGCGGATGCGCTTTTCGGAGGACATTTTGAATGTGCTGTATGTTCGTTCGAGTGTTGGATCAATGGCTTGTGAGAGATGTAGAGAAAGAGGCTGGAGCGAAAAGTGAAAGTGAAGTCATCTGAGTAAACTTCAATGCATTGGCTGGAACCCTGCATGCAGATGGCGCTAAACCTTATTCTGAGCCGATACCGACTTCCAAGATGGCTCTTGCCAAAATCTTCTGAAGGCAAAGGCAACATCGGCTGACTTCTTCACGCGACGCTACGTTCTGAATCACTTTCACTTCTGACACGACATGTCCAACGACACCGAAATGCAGGATGCCACTGGCGGCGCAGAGGTCAACGGCGCTGGAGAGGAGTTTGCTTTCGAGAAGCAGAGATTGCGGCTGGTGCGAATTCCAACCTGCATATGAAGCTGGCATTCATACTGACTTGACACAGTTGCCTGGCTCAACAACCACAGCCGCGTCCTTTGCTTTCGAGAAGGAAGATCACACCCTCGGCAATGCGCTGAGATATATGATCATGAAGAAGTGAGATTTTCGATAAGTCGACTCGAATCCATGCTAACGAACGGCCCAGCCCCGATGTTGAGTTCTGCGGCTACTCTATTCCACATCCATCTGAGGCCGTTATGAATCTCCGCATCCAGACTTGGGATGGTGTCAGCGTTTTTGACGTCCTCCGAAAGGGCCTTGAGGATCTAGCAGATCTTTGCGACGTGGTTGAGGAGAAATTCACGGAGGCCAGGGACGAGTTCAACGCAGCACATCCAGAGCGTGTAACTGCCAAGTGAGCTTGCGCCTCTGGCTGCAAGTTTCATTCGATGCTATGGAGCTCTGATCTGTCTGATCATCCTCTGCGGCCAGGCAGACAGTCATGGTACCAGCCACGCAAGCCATCCAAGAAGAAGAAGCGCATGATCAAGAACAAGCTGGCCAAGCTCGCTGCGAAATTCAGCAGCATCGACACTACCACGGATGCAACCACTCTCCCAGCCCAGTCCAATCCGATGCGAACAACCAAATCGACGCGATTGAGGCACAATTGCACCATGAGCTTCACGGGATCATGATACGGCGACCAGTGACGTAGAACTGGGTGGCCGTCGGACTGTTAGGGAAGAGCATTTCGGCCGGTCAGATGCTCCTCTTTGTCTTTGGCTTAGATCAAGTGTATCGTGTGCATTGCAGAGTGCAGAAACGCCTGCTGTCAAAGTCAGCATCTTCGGTAGCTCTGGGCAACTGTTGATGACGATCAGGCTCTCGAGGAAAATTTGGTCGGCTATCGTTGCTGCGCGGTCGAAGATGGACTCCCTCACGTTAGCTTACCATGACACGACTGATAATGAAAGATCGGTCGTTTGATTGCCGTGGTACTTTCTATTCACTTTCCACTGAGCTGCTCAAGTTACATGTGCTGTTTGAATGCCAGCCCACCAGCTGTCTACCTTACTCGGAACGAGATATTTTGATTGCTGGTGTGCCTCTGTATTCTGGATGTCCGTAATATCTGTGCGGTTGACCCTCACCTCACTAGAAAGTGACGATTTCGAATTATTCGTAAATCGAGAAAACGCACATCACTGCCGAGGAGCTTGCACCTAGGTGCTAAGAATGCACATACATTACAAAAACACGGACAGGAGCATACATTCTGATTTTCTCAACTCTGCACAACATTTCCGTTGTCGCCGCCGCCCCAAATTTACCCTAACTAGGGTAAATTTGTTGCCAAGCATTCGACAGCTGAAGAGCCTAGCTCAGCCCGGTGCGATCAAAGTCGCGGGCATTACTCGAAATCACTAATCCGCCTCTGAGCTGAGAGGAAGAACCGAGAATACAGCAAATACGTGGAGGGAGTTAAGAGGAAAGTACCTCTCTATGACAGGCAGCAGATATTCCTTGTTACAGGCAAACGATGCAGCTCCATGAATTTGACGTCTGCATCGCAATTATCCAGCATTGACATGTCTGCCTAGTCGCTGAAATTCGTTCTCGTGTCTTCATTCTGCGGGTCTTCCTACCCGACACATGCTCCTCGTAATATGCAGCTTTAGCTATCTCATGACCTCAACATGGTATTTTGGAGTCCAGCTTGCCCCGACCAGCGGGTTCTTTTCCACTGTTGACTCCCTCTCAAGCCGGCAAACAGATCATTTGAGCGGGTAATAGGTGATCGCAGCTCATTTTCGGATTTGCGAGTGTCAACGCATCCACGGTTGTCCCATGCTCTTTCGCGATGCTCCAACACGTATCGCCTTTCGAGACGGTATATTTCTGCAATCCCTCGGCGCACTTCACACAGAAATGACCGCCAGAGTTGACATACCAGAATACCACCATGAGTGTAACAATGACAATCAGGAACCATGGAGCCATCGCAGCGTAGTCCGCGTGACGGATGTGGGCAGGAACTCCTTCGCCATTGAAGCCCGATTGTCGAGCTATTTCGGCACTTTGATGAAGTCGACCGTAGCGATTGCCTTCCTCGCCATACCAGTAACTGCCATCGGCGTCGCGATATGTGTATTGCTGCGAGTCTGCATCGTAGCCGACGCGTGTCATGCCTTCCGGGAGGCGCTGCTCATCAGAGTCCAATTGTTCGTAGCGACCTGCCATGTTTGAGCTTTGTGGATGGGAAAGTGCCGTGATGGTGTTGTCGCAAGTTGAAGCTTGAAAGTGGCAGCCTACAGCGCGTTCATAGCAAATATGTGAAACCATTCACTATTGCACAGCCACGACGATCATCAGTGAGCTGGACGCCTGAATGTCTTCAACTTACGCAGCGAGCACATAGACTCATGATGATGCCCTTGTGAGTTCTCTTTCTCTTTCTGAGTTGCTGACGGAGGCGTCAATGTGTGGGATGAAGAATCGGAGTTCGGGTTCTTGCCCTGGAAGCATCCATGTGGCCTTCCTGGCTTCTCAAACCTTGTCGATTCCCCTTGAATGCTGAAACCATCGTGAAAGCATCAGTCTGAGTTTCTTTCCACTGCATCAGCATCGAATATTTCCTCGGCGCCCATCCACGGACTTGGCTGGACTTCGAAGCACACTCAAGCAGTGCAAGAATGATCAAGCCACTGGCCAAGCGGACCTCCGCGCCTTAAAAGTCAGCCAAGCTGAGCCTATGGGCCTGCGCGCCGTCGGCCCTGGTCTGGACATTTGGTTCACTCTGAGAACTGTTACGAGTCTACCACACAGACGCGGCACCCGGGCTGCATGTAATAATACCAAACGCCCTACCGAAGAGCCGTTCATGACGTGAACAGCAAGCAGGGCACTTCTCATAAAATATGTGTCTACTAGGGTTACCTGGACATCGGCTATGATCCACAGTCTAGCGGCAGGACTCCGAATGCACGAGTGAAGGCAATCTGCAATGTTCGACACCAGCTTCATTCCCGTGTTCGATAGGATCCGATCCGATGAAGATGTCAAGCACGGTTGTCGGCACCAGTGTCCGGTAACATTGAAAAGTGTACCGTTGATCTGGTCCAGGTCAGATAAGCTGAGGCTTGATTAGTGGAGAGAACAGGAATGCTTGGCGATGAGTTGCGATGAGTTGCGGGGAGCTCTTACTCGATCTCATCGAGCAACCGGCGGATGCTTATACTACAGCTTGATCTCCCACCACTGATAAGAATATCCTCGAGCTGACATGCTAAGCATCATCTCGCACGCGACCGTACAGTAGTCCCTGCATGGCAACATTAGTTTTTGACACTCTTTACCTTATAGGCTGTCTCCGCCATATCCTTATCTCTTCTGCGACGACTTACTGAGTCCAGGCTGTGAGTGTGAGCGCCACGGCAGCCTCGATCTTCCTTTTCGAAAAAATCTCAGCCCACCGAGAGGGTGAATATTCCCGACCTGATCAACGCACCCGCGTCATGCCATCTTAGGCTTTGTTTTTTACTAGCCCTTATCTCCTCGGTCGGGACTGGTTCATACGAGCCGAATTCGATAAATACGGATACTTGATCGCAACAGACCCGCCCTGCTTGCAGTTGCAGAACCGAATCAGTTCCATCTCATACAACCATTGCCAATCATGGCAGACAACAAGCAATTCTATGAAAAGCAATCGCCGGCCTCTTCTGCGGTCGAGCATGAGCCAGCTGTTGCTACCGGCCAGGTTGGCAAATTGAGAAGTCGTCTTCCTGGATTCAGCTGGGAGGTTCGTCAAGAGCCAAGCAGTTTCGCAACTTCGAAAAATGCCTCGAATGCAGATTTCGACCCGATTCCTCCATCGAAGCGAACATGGAACTGGGGAGCATATGTCGCCTACTGGATGGCCGATGCTTGGGCAGTGTCGAACTGGGAAGTTGGTAGGTCTTCGCAAAGCCCTTTTCACTGCGTGCGAAAGACGGGAGTGCTGACCTCTCAAAGCTTCCAGTATGATTGCAGTCGGACTCAGCTGGAAAATGGCTATCGGTGCTTGCGTACTCGGCAACACTCTCATGGGTCTGGTCATTACTGTCAACGGTCGAATTGGTGCTACTGTAGGTTCTACCAAGATGACAAGGCTGAGTGGTGCTGACTTGAGTATAGCTTCACACGCCATTCCCCGTACTGGCACGTATGCCATTCGGCTACTACTTCAGCTACTTCGTCGTCCTGTCCCGCTGCGTTCTCGCCATTGTCTGGCTTGGGTAGGTTCATCGGACTCATATCCTGCACAACGTTACTGACTCTATTTGCAGTGTCCAAACCACGACTGGCGGCCAATGCATGTCTGTCCTGCTCAGAGCTATTTGGCCAAGCTTCCAGAATATTCCGAATCACATCCCTGATAGTGAGGGTATTACCACGGCTGGGATGATTGGATTTGTCCTCTACTTCCTGCTTCAGCTTCCATTCCTGTGCATTCCATACACCAAGGTATGATCTACTCTATACGCATTTTCCCGGAGGCTCGTGACTGATGATGAGCAGGTTCAATATTTCTTCGCATTCAAGAGTGTCATTGCACCAATCGTGTTTCTGGCTGTCTTTGGTGACACTCTGCACAAGGCCGGAGGTACCATTAACAAGAGCGAAATCATCACCGAGGGTACCACAGTGCACGGATCGGTCCTCGCCTGGGCATTTTTCTCCAGTAAGTTGAGCCCATACTTTTACCTGAGCACCGCTGACATTCTTGCGAAGACTTGAACGGTGTCTTGGGCAATTACGCCACTTTGGGCTTGAACATTGCGGATTTCAGCAGATATGCCAACAAGCCTAGTGCCCAGAATGTTCAGGCTATTGTCATTCCCATCATCTTCACGATCGTGGGACTGCTCGGTATCTTCACCGCCGCAGCTGCCGAACCAGTTTACGGCAAGGTCCTGTGGAACCCAATCGACATTATCAACCACTGGATGGATTCTGGCTCCCATGCTGGACGAGCAGCCGCTGCATTCGCTGCCATTGGTCTTATCATTGTTACCCTCGGAATCAACATCTCCGCCAATTCCATTAGTGCCGCGAACGATCTCATGGCTTTCGCCCCAAGATACATCAACATTCGCCGTGGTCAGCTTCTTGCAGCATTCATTGGTAGCTGGGCATTTGTACCGTGGAAGATTCTCGCCTCAGCTGCGAAATTCCTTGCCTTCCTTGGTTCGTATCCCCAGAAGAACTAGCGAGTACTACATGATGCGAATTAATGAATATAGGCGGCTACACTATCTTCCTTGGCCCCATGACATCTATCCTCATGACGGATTACTTCATCGTCCGACGAACGAATGTGTCTGTGCCGGATATGTACAACTTCCACGGCATCTACCGCTACTCGCCAAAATTCGGTACCAACTGGAGAGCAGTAGCAGCCTTCTTCATCGGTTGCATTCCACCATTGCCTGGATTCGTGAACAACATCGTTGTGGCTGGTATGGGCACAACCACCGTCTCCATTGGTGGGCAGCATCTGTAAGTTTACCCTCGAAGCAAATGGCTGAGCCCAAGCTAACATTCTCAGGTTCGCCATTGGCTACATCTACTCGTTCTTCGCTGCTGGCATTTTCTACTGGGGCTTCAACCGATTCTTCCCACACAGTGACTCCAAGATGGACCACCCAGTGACTGGTGAGGATATCATTGCTGCCAATGATGCACACAACCAGGAAGAGCGTCGGGCTAGCTATGCAGAGGGACGCAAGCCGAGCATTGTTTCTCGTGCGTTCCAGGTCTAGGACTGTCGTGATGATGAGTTTCGGAAGGAATTGTGTATATTTAGCACATGTCTGATGATCATATGATACCTTATGCGCTATGAGATTTTGATACAAACTACACATACCCTCTTCATTCTCAATCTAATGATGTATTCATGCCGTGTCTGTGAGATGGAGTGTATGAATCCCGTGAACGTTAATCGTCTTGTGAGACTCGGCGATATCTTGTTCCGTTCCGCCTTGCCGAGCTCCGACGAAGCTGAGATTTCCTCGCCGCACAAACTTCCGAGCTCGAACTTCTACACAGCACACAATAATTGCTAGCTGAGCATTTCAAAAAACGGCTATAATCGGGAACCTGATCGCATCGCGGCAGGCTACACTGATCAAGCCGGACAATTCTAAAGAGGAGGCGATTGTTGTACCACAGCCTTCACGGCAAACTCGAGAGAGCAAAAATGGCCATGGTCAAGAAGGGCGAGGAGGACGAGCAGATTATCAGACCAGAGGCAGTGTCGCCCAATGTCAACACCAATGACTGGCCACTGCTTCTGAAGAATTGGGACCAGCGTGAGTACACACCCTAGATAGACGGCAGAGGCAGCGGCGGCGGCGGCGGCAGCAGAGGGAAATAGTGGAAAGGAAAGGCGAAACTGGATGCATACTGATTTGACATCACAGTACTCGTCCGCACCGGTCATTTCACACCCATCCCCGCAGGCTGCACACCTTTACGTCGCGACCTCAAAGCCTACGTCTCGTCTGGCGTCATTAACCTCGATAAGCCCTCCAACCCATCCTCACACGAAGTCGTCGCATGGCTCAAGCGCATTTTGCGCGTTGAGAAGACTGGCCATTCCGGAACTCTCGACCCCAAAGTCACCGGATGTCTTATCGTCTGTATCGATCGCGCCACCCGACTTGTCAAATCCCAGCAAGGCGCCGGTAAAGAGTACGTGTGTGTTCTGCGACTCCACGACAAGCTGCCGGGTGGCCAGGCCCAGCTTGCACGCGCCCTCGAGACCCTCACTGGTGCGCTGTTCCAGCGACCCCCGCTTATCTCTGCTGTCAAGCGTCAACTTCGTATCCGAACAATCCACGAGAGCAAGCTGCTAGAGTTCGACAATGACAGACAGCTGGCCGTGTTCTGGGTGTCTTGCGAAGCTGGAACATATATCCGTACTCTTTGCGTACATCTTGGTCTCCTTCTTGGTGTTGGTGGTCACATGCAAGAGCTTCGTCGTGTACGATCTGGAGCAATGGATGAGCAGGATGGCATGGTCACACTACACGACTGTCTCGATGCACAGTGGCTATACGACAACCAGCGCGACGAGACCTATCTCCGCACTGTGATCAAGCCGCTTGAGACCCTCTTGACTACCTACAAGCGGATCGTGGTTAAGGATTCCGCTGTCAACGCCGTCTGCTATGGTGCCAAGCTCATGATTCCAGGTCTCTTGCGATACGAGGCCGGTATTGAGGTCCACGAGGAAGTGGTGCTCATTACAACCAAGGGTGAGGCCATTGCTCTTGCCATCGCGCAGATGAGCACTGTCGAGCTCTCATCATGCGACCACGGAGTTGTTGCGAAGGTGAAGCGTTGCATCATGGAGCGCGACCTGTACCCACGTAGATGGGGCATGGGACCAGTCGCCACCGAAAAGAAGAAGATGAAGGAGAGTGGCAAGCTCGACAAATTCGGACGACCAAACGAGGCGACTCCAGCTACGTGGAAGCAGGAATACAAGGACTTCAATGAGACAAACGGCGTCGAGGGCGGCGTGCCGCTCAGGATCGAGGCTCAAGCTGCGGAAGGTGCAGCTGTCAAGGAGGGAATTGTCGGCAAGAGCAGTACACAGACGACAAAGGCCGACGTTGAGATGGCTGATGCTATCCCTGCTACTGGTGTCTCGAGTGACGAGCTCGAAGCTAAGGAAGCGAAGAAGGAGAAGAAGAAGCGAAAGCACGATGGCGAGACCGCCGAAGAGAAGGCCGAGCGCAAGGCAAAGAAGAAGGCCAAGAAGGAAGCCAAGAAGAAGCGAGAGTCGGCGGCTGCTGACGATAGTGACGACAGCGACTAGGCTGACTCTCACATTCTAAGTGCTTTCTGCAATATGTTTGGATCGGCGAAAAAATGGGGAACGGTCAGTGTTCGACTACCACTGCATGTATACGGGTCCTCTTCTAATAGGGGAATTCTGGTGGCACTACTATTGCTGTGTACAGTACGCATCAAGCGTTCGGCGAAGACGGCGTTCTTTGGCGTTTACTGGAGGTCACGGCGTTTAAATATCATGCTCGAGCTCAGAAGTCGATGATGAAATGCACAGTGTTCAAAACGACTCAACATTCTTTCTCCATTCTCATTATTAGCTAACAAAATTCTCATGCCTTGTGATAAACCAAGGATTTCTCATGAATGCTCGACCCCGGCCGTGATGTACCGTTTTGTTCATCATCATCATCAAGAGCGGAGTCACTCCTTTATGCTGAATGCTGAACACCTGAGCTTTCAAACGCTGCAATAAATCTCAACAAATAAGCAATATGCATCTCAACCCATCAAATACCATAACGCGCTATCCATTTACTGTCTGTACGCCCTGTGCGCCATCGTGTCATGAAGCGTGATGCTATCCACGCTCGATTTATTCTTTCCATGCCTCGTCTTAGCAGTAATCTTCTCCGCTCGAGATTCCTGCTGCGCGAGATCATGCAGCATTCCAGTCTTTGACCTCAACTCCGGCGGGTCTAGGATCTTCCAGAGAGAGGAAAGGTTGCGTTGTAGCTTTGGTCGTTGATGCTTCTTGTTGACCTTGTAATTGATTTCTGGTGAGGCTGCTTCTGGCGATGCCGCCGCTTCCGGGGTGGCTGATGTGACTGGTGTGATCTTGTCTTGGTCTGCTTCGGCTGGTGGGTGTGATGAAAGGGGTGCTGCGGCCTCGGGGCGAGGGGATGTTGATGGTGTTGTGTCTTTCATGGTGACCTTTGGGACTGAGTCCGAGCTGAGGGTCCTGGCTTTGCAGGTTGGACAGATTTCTGCTTCTGCTTCCGCCCCTGTTGGTGCGATTGTGGGTGATGTAGATGTTGTATTGGCTTCCGCTCCCGCTGGTGTGATTGTGGCTGATGTAGATGATGTCTCGGCTTCTGCTGCAGCCGGTGCGATGGTTGGCGATGTAGTTGTCGTCTCGGGTGGTTCCAAGACTGATGTTGATGCTGTGTCGGCTTCGCTCGCAGTAGTATAAGCAGCACTTGCTTCGCTACTACCACTGTCTTCTCGTCTGAGCTGTGGACTGTGATTAATGACAGTGCCGAACAGAAATGAGAAGCGTGGTCTGCCCACTTTGTTCTTCGTAAGCTTTCTAGTGAGAGATGGAGCGACAATGATTTCGGGATTGCCTTCGACGATGGCGGCCATGTCGACGATAGATATATGTAACGAGTCCTGATGAGCAGGCAGTAAAGCGATTGCCTTGTCGTAGAGTTACGATAAAGTCCCAGAGTTTGAACGAGATGACAGGCACACGCAAGGGTTGTCCCAGGGCTTTTATAGCTATGCACGAGAAAGAGGGTGGTCTGGACTCACCTGGGTAACACAGAAGTGGTTGGAGCACGTGCACGCTTTACGTGGCAGGCTTACAGCCCGATCATTGTTGGGCACCTAGATCTCAGCCCGAGTGTGGAATCTCCTCGAATTGCGCGGGCTTTACGTGGCGCAATTCATGAAAATCTGGTGCGCATATCGTAACTCGTTCATCCAGTCTTTCCTGATCGTTGATATGAAGAGGCAACGAGATTTTCTCCAACAATCCGTGCAAGGCCGACCGGCTCATCGATGTCTTCGAGTATGCGTGGATGTTGTGAATGTGACCATTCGGGACACCACTCAAGCTCCGATCGAATGAGGCTGCTTGGTTCCATTTTGTTTCAGATATTTGGTACATGTTTATACCAAACATGGCTGTCTGTAGCAAGACGCTAGTGTCAAGCCTTTCTATAAGCATTCAATAGCTGTATGGCTGGACAGCACTACTCGACTCCTCACTATGGTTGTTGACGTGGACATCGTGATCAGCAGCAAAAATTGGTGCCTGCGTTGCCCTCGCAGCACGTCCTTGTACATAATCGTTGGATCTTGCATAGCATTGAAGTTGGCTGCAATTCTGCTATCTTGCTTGGCATCGCCTCATTATTGGTGATGTAGATGAGCAGAACAGGGATGACCCAGTGCCTTCGACGCGTGACAGTTGGCAGGATATGTTCGGCGGCGCCACTTCGAAGCGTTCCGGATGTCCAAAATGTTCCTCGTACCAGGATGACGGTGCTATTTGCGAGATGCCTCGCGGCATGAGTGAGGCTAGCAGGATAACGGCGCTTCACCAAAGCACCAGGTCAGTCTCCGGAAGCACCGTCGTCCATACGTTGCTGTCGCCTCTTCTTTGCATCAGAAGAGATTGCATTTTGCTTCGAAGCTGCAGCCGCCGCAGTTGTCGCGCATAGCCTGTTCCTATCACTTCTCTTCACGCGACGTGGTGAGAAGGTTCAAGGAGAAAGAACGAGATGAAGTCAAAAGATCGGATCCCTGCTTGATCGCGACAGAGCCGCTTGCGTCAACTTCACGCCCACCGTCCTTTCTTCATCTCGCGACATCACCTTCCCTTCAGATTTGTTCAAGAACAACGCTTCGGCTTGCTAGAGGTGTATAGTAATGATAAATCGGAGGTGTACGGCCGATACGCGGCCGCATACAGTAGGGCTCTGTTGATGAGTGAACAGAGCTGATCGGATTTGCCTCGGTCAAGATTGCCCTTCCAGCTCCTTGCCGACCTCACCTCTCTCATAGCATCTCATCTCATGCATTAATTAAATAACACCGCTCAGATTTCAGCGAATACATTCGAAGCCATCGTGTTCCTGCCGATTTGAGCAATACCATACTCTCCTTTTCATTCGACAAAGCCACAAGATTCGTGCATTCGACTGATCAATATGGGCAAAGGTGGGCAGATTGATCTGTACATAGATTGCAGTAAGCCTTGGCCATTGAACACATCCTTTACAGAAATTTAGCTGATCCATAAGACTCCCCCTGGTCCTGGTACGCCTATACTCACCTACGCCGTAATCGCTCCGCACTAAAAGCCTACGATGTCGACGTGATTGTTCACCCAGTCTTTCTAGGCGGCCTCAACGTCGGCTCCGGCAACAAACCTCCTTGGACCCTACCAGCCAAAGCCAAATATGGTTCCTACGATGGACCGAGAGCGAGCAAGTACTTCAAGATGCCTGAGGTGAAAGCACCGCCTTTCTTCCCAATTATGAGCCTGCTGCCCATGCGGTGTATGCTTTATGCCAAAGATCACTATCCGTATGAGCAGTACGAGGATTGTTTTGGAGAGTTGTGGAATATGCTTTGGATCGAGCATCAGGATGTTAGTAAGCCGGAGATTATGCTGAAGTGTTTGGAGAGACATTTCAAGAAGGTGAGAAATATGTGTTCGGGGGTTTTGGACTGCGCTAATAAATATTAGAAGGATGCCGAGAAGATCTTGAAAGGAGGGACTGACCCGAAGTACAAGAAAATGTTGACAGACGAGACTGCTATGCTCGTCGGGAAAGGTGCGTTCGGAGCGCCCTGGCATCAAGTCACGAACAAGGACGGAGTGGAGGAGCCTTTCTTTGGATCAGATCGGTAAGCTTACTCCGAAAGTATTGGAGACTTTGGTGATACTAACCTAATCAGATATCATTTCATGTGGCAATACCTAGATATCCCCTTTCAAGATGTCGCAATACTTCCACCCTCTGGACACACTGGGTCAAAGCTATAGTATGTTCGTATGTATCAAAGGATCATGGTACCCTGCGCCTCTCGAATGCCAATCTCTCAAAGCACCTGCTCTCGCACTGACAGCCACTTACATGACTCTCTCAATACTGAGCTCGTCAGGAGTGTTGTGGTTCTCGCAGTCCAGAGCCGTGGTCCGCTCAAATTCTCTGCGAATCCCGCAGCTCAAACAAGCGTGCCATGGTGGATGGTGTACTTCTTGACAGCAGCCTCGATGCGTGCTGCGTTCCTCGCTGCTTCATCGGCCTCTGCATTCTGCTCTCGTGGGATCCTCCAGAACATCACCTCGGTTCCAGCCTTTGCCAGTTCATTGATCCGATCAAGTAGCGCCTTCCACAGATCCTTATTCTTGACGGCTTTGCCAGCTCCAGTACGCCATCCGCTGCTGGCCCACTTCTCGATACGTTCCGTAATTCCCAATACGAGGTACTCGCTGTCTGAGGCTACGACAATTGTGTGCCAACCTTCGCCTTGCCAACTGCGATATTGCAGAGCACCAAGAGCTGCGCGGAGCTCGGCACGGTTGCTGGTTTGAGGATACTCTTGTCCATCCGGGCCTTCGTTCTCAAGTCGGATGTCTTTGCCACGCTGTTTAGACGAGTATGGAGCCGGCTTGAAGACCCAGGCACAGCCTGCACGGCGATTTTCAACCACGTCCGCGTCATTCTGGTCGAGGCAAGAGCCGTCAACATAGATGAGCATTTCACGGTCGTTGGTGCGGCGTACGAATCGATGAGCCGTGTCATGGCAGCGAACTTTGGTGTGCTCCTGAAGATATTTGTCAGCCTGACACTCGGATACAATCCTGTGCTGTGATGATTGCTGAGATCATTGCCGTTGTGATAGAGCAGAGTCCTCCGCATATCGCTCAATCACTTACAGAAGCCTGGTGAGTAAACAATTCGCGCGGACTGGCATTGCTTGGTGCTTGGAAAGCCCGTGTCTTCTTCAGTGGCAAGTTGGCGATTGGTGGTCTAAGCGGAGAGATGAGGCCCAATTCGAGAGCCGAAGTGTAGCTCAGAAGGATTGGAGTGTCCGCCGGCACTGGTCTGCCAAATGTCACATGTGCAGGACCACCGTCCATCTTGCTGTGTTTGTGTTTGCGGAAAGAGTGAGATTGATGGGCAATTGAAGCGTGTAGACACAGAGTGAAAGGCAATGAGTGCAATGACCGGAAGTTGAAGGCTTGTTGGAATGTCAGAAGTGAAAACGCGAAGATGGAGGAAGCAGCGTTCTTGGTGTCAAATAGCTCTTTCTGCGTGCTCTGTGCAACGTACCTCCCTTTCCTGCCAGACGCACCGGGCAGGGTCCTGTCGCGCATATGAACAGAAGTTGTTTGACTGTCAAACGATTCGGCTCGGCTGAAATAAGCCAAGCAGTGCACAAGCTGTCTGATGGAGCGGAAAGAACATGTGCGAAGTCACTGCCTGACTCCAGCTTTGCGGTGGCGATATGCAACCAGCGAAGAAGGCATGAAGCAGATGCAGCGAAACTGAGCAACCGGCGTTTGTTCTGGTTGTCTGCGAGTGGGCGATCCTTGTCGTCTAATTTGCACAGCGCAAGTCTCCGTCTGTTATGCAAGTTCCCGTTGATCGAACGTGTCTCGCAGTAGGCTCCCTCATGTGCCTTATCGGCGAAGGAGACGAGCTCCTTCAGCAATAACAGGAAATCCTGGCCATTCCTGAGCGTGTTGGCTAAAAAGATACCTTTGTATCTTTGCAGAGCCACAGAATAACGGGACGCAGCCTGAAGGGAAGACGAAAGCTGGAATATGAGTTGACAGGATGGATCACCCGAAATAAAACGACGTGTCTCATTTCCCCTTTCGCACGTATCGTTTCAAACGCCAGAACACCTCGCTAAATCTACAATGTAAACGATGCATCTATCCCTCATGTAGTGTACAATTGATCCACATACCCTTTCTGGTTCGTCAATCAAAGCTAGACAACGCCAAAACTCTTTTATCAAGCACACTCCCACTCGGCAAAGACACACCACCTGGCGCTGCGATCAGCGAGCACAAGACCTCTCCAAGTACCTCGCTCGCCAATTTTGATCACGGTTTCCCAACTGGTCGTTAGGCCCATATCCTCTTCAACATTACGACTTGTATGCTCATGCTTTCTCGTCAAGCGGATGATTTTCTGGCTTGGAGACTGTATTGCCAGCTTGGCAGGCTTCTGCTGTGCTGGAGTCATGCCACTGCCAGAGTTGGAGCTGCCAGCCTCTGATCCATAGTTGGATCCTACCTGGGAGGCAGTCATGGAAACCATGCTCATCGCACTTGACGGTCGGACGATTCCAGCCGGGTTTGGACTCTGAGGGCGGCCGTTGCTGGATGTATTGGTGCCCCATGTGTCGGGCGAGAAGCGAGAAAGGGATGACGGATGTTGGCGCACACAGAAGACGAACGTGTTGTTCAAGGTCAACCTTCCGCACTGTGGCTGCGTGATATAAAGATCGTGTCTCTGCGCATGCGGAGTTGGATGACGCGTGACGAAATCATAAGGTGGGTTCTGCCCAGCGTGCGTGAGAGGCAGAGCAACAGCCATCGCATGAGGATTGTCCTTGATGGAGTGCATCAATCCTCGCTTTCCGGCGTAGATTTTCAGCACACCATGGCCCTCATCACCTGGTAGAAGAGCCTTGATCGTGAAACGCTTTCGGCCTCCAATCCACTCCGCCTGTGCGAAAGCCTTCTTCGTGACCATATCACCGGTTTCAAAAAGGTCACCATCGCCATCGTGAGCAAACCCCCGAGCTTCCGTCTCAGCGATGCATTCGACATCTTCGGGAACATTGACGTGCAGGTGAGCCATCTCTAGGTTTTCTAGATGCAGCATACTCGTGTCGAAATTGGCCATCTCGGCATTATTCCTGAAGTACGTCGGGCAAGCACATGGAAGGGCTACCAAGACTTGGTGGTCGAGCGGAGGGACGACGTGCTGTTGCTCCGGCAAGAGAGGGATATGAGTGTAGCATATTTCTATGGGCCGTGCGAGGAAGTACCATGATTCTGCGACCTGGGAGCTGGCCGCGCTGTAGAGACTTCGTCGCGGATGGGTCGGGCTCGCAAGCGAGCAATCCATTATTCGCCATTCCCCGTCTACGATCACCGCATTCCAGAAGTGGTTCGGTCGAGCGATTGTGTCGAGGTCTAGAGATTCGCCGGGCGTCTTCAAATATCCGCGAACGATCTCTGCATGCAAGCCAACTGCGTTACACATATCACGAACGAGGTATGCAATCTCTTCGCTGCACGCGCGCTTGGTCTGTATTGCCCGTCGCGTATCGATTTGCCCCTCGAAGTCGTCTTCCCACGTGATTCGTTCCGAAACCCAGGTGAAGATGGCCCGTAAACGCTGGACATCACTGCGATGAGGCCGGCAGACATAGTTTTGTGCCAAAGACGCCGCGCTGATCATGGGTGGTACGTTGTGAACAAAGCGAGTGCTTTTGTCGACTAGCTGCAGATTTGGTAGGTTGAAGTCTGTCGGCTCAGTGATAGGAAGACCGTCCAGGCTCTCGTCACCTTCCACGAGATCGTGAAGCTCGTCGATCGGACGGAGGACGGGTATATCGTGGAGTTCACATCTTTCGGCTCTGTCGTCTCGCTCCCGCTGGCTGAGTGAGTTTGATCGGTTCACATCACGACGAACCTGCATCCAGTCACTGCCGGCACCAAGACCCATGTCTCTTGCTGCAGAGCCAGGCGCCGTCTGGGGTCGTAGTCCAATGCCTCCTTCAATGGCTGTGGGACCATTGTGACCGATCATGCCCTTGACTGGACTTGCTGATCTACTGCCTGCGCGGCTGCCTGGTCGACTTGCGGTGCCTATGGTCGATCGAGCGTTCGCAGCACCAGTCCTCGCAGTAGTCTTCGCCGTCTCGATCATACGTTTGAAGAACCCACTTCTTTTGGCAGCCTGTGGAGAGCTGAGACCTCCTAAGATGCCGGCATCTTCCATCGGGTCCCTTGCCCAGTCTGCGACAGGTGTTGGTGGTAGCTGCATGTGCGAAGCATGACTTTCATGATAGCTTGGTCCAGATCCGGAGCTTTCGCTGGCGGCCATGCTTCGCGAGCTCGAGTTGATGTCGCTGGTTGACTTGGTTACGCCTAACTCTCGCCGCTCTCGCTGACTGCCCAAGCCAAACTTACGGCGCGCTAGACTTCCAGCACTTGTGGCACTAAATCCTCCAGCAGAGTGACCAGACATGATGCTGCGACTGGTGAGCTGGGTACTCGTACTGCTCTGCGTCGCCGAGGAAGTTTCTGTCGAATTGGTTGCATTCGTCTTTGTGGTGTAGGTCCGGTCGAGCGCTCTCCTACCAAGCTCGAAAGCCGATTTCTGATGGCGTAGCTGAGGGTGCTGCTGTTGAGAATGCATTGGACGACCGTAAGAGCTGTTGCTGGAATTGCTGCTTGACGTGGTCGGCCTCGAAGTGTATTGGGCATCTTTCAGTGGCGGCTGAGGCGCCTGATCCGAGAACGAATTAGTATGGCGAAGCTGATCTTCCATTCGAGGAACGAAGTCGCGAAGTCGTGACGGGCCATTACTCGTCGACGGTAGTGACGGAGTTTTCGATCTGGGCATCCCATAGCTGTCCATTTGGGCGTCAGTAGCAAATCCCAAGGATGACTGGGCACGCGCCTGATCACGAGATTGTGAGCGGATATCTTCGAATGCATCGGGCGACCAGATGTTTGGCGGTGTTGCTGGCCGATGTTCTGGCGGCGGTGACTGCGAGAAGGAGCTCATGTCTTGCAGAGAAGACATGACATCGTTTATGGCATCACGTAGCGGAGACGGTGTCATATGACTACCTGCAGGAGACGGTGGCACTGGTGTCTGAGTGCCATTCCTGGCATAGCCGTGATCCATGTACTCAGGCTGGGGAGAGGGCGCTCTGCTCGGCTGATAGGCGACGCGATGAGCTGGAGGTGGAGGTGGTGGCGACGAAGATTCAAGTCCAAACTCATCTTCATATCCATTTCGCGACGGCGGCCTTGAGTGGAACTGTGGTTGTTCGTATGGAATAGGCGAAGGTCCGCGCGAAATAGTCAGGATCTGGGGATAAGCTGACCCGTCGTGATACGTGGTTGGCAGTGGAGAATGGGATCTCGAAGGCGCTTGTATCGGTGTCGAAGCAGAGTATCCTGGCTGCGGAGATGGTGCGCGATATGGCACATAGCCCGGATAGGTCGGGGTTGGTGTTGGCGATGCAGATGGAGGAGGTAGTTCCACAGCTCTCGAGCTCGGCCTCTCAATAGGTGGCATTGGACTCCGCGGCCGGCGCGAAGAACCATGTCTGGGCACAGGAGACGGAATTCTCGGACCATTGTCTTTTGGTATTATAGGCACGCCATTGTGCTTCTTGATCGTCCCCGTTGGTGCCTGGGCCGTCTTCATGCTAGAATACGGCTTGAACTTGCTTTTGTCCTTCTTCTTCTCGGCATCGCTCTCTGGCGTGCCCTCTCTGTCCAGACTGCCGCGCTTTCCCAACACCTCGTACGCCTGATAAGGCTTCCTGAAGACCGACTTTCCCTTCTGCGAGTCTGTCTTGCCTGGCTTGGATAGTGGAGTGACATTGCGGCTGTTGGGTGCGGGCTGGAAGGACTCGGCCAGAACAGTGACGAAGTTGGAGGGAAAGAGACCAATTGCACGTGGGTCCCGTCGCAGTCTGCCCATCCACCACGAGCCATCGCCGGCGTTCAGTGCTTCGATCAAGTCGCCCTCGATAAAGCCCAAGTCCTTCTTGGTCTCGCCGCCCCAGGAATAAGTGGCTTTGCACCAGCACGGAAACCGTGGAAGCTCACTCGGCACGCCCATTATGGTAACGAGTGTGGAGGGCAGTGGAGGCCTATGGGAGCGCGAGTCGCATGTCGAAGATTATTGAATGTCTGGGAGTGAACGCGGCGACGTTGTGGAGATGTTGGTGTGGCCGGTTGCCGTTGCTATGCGCGATTCGGGCGACGTAGATGCTCCACTTGATGATCTGGAGATGTTCGCAGGGGTCTATACTGCGACCATCTAGCAATAGATCTATGTGATGTAGCGTGAGTAGCAATGCGGATCAGATCTAATGAGATCTGTGCAAGTCGTATGGTCGCGAATGTGGTCGCGCTTGCTGTTGCTTGGAGCTGTTGTAGCTGTAGCTGCCCTGTCAACAAACAAAGGTCTTGGCGTGGCGTTCCTCAAATAGACCGCGTACCTTGCAGGGTGAAACATCAACTACCACCTCCTCCAAAACTTCAAACTCCACAACTGCACCTCTCCGGTCTCCATGACAAAAGCCTTCAAAAAAGCTTCCTTGCGTGCTACCATAATAGATGCACATCTGTTTTCCTCGTGTGCGACACACTGGCCACTCGGAACACCAAAGAACGACCTTCACTGCGGCATCGAAACCCTAGGCACACTCCACTCCCACGGAGAAGACTTCATGGGTGACGCGAACGTCTATCAACCCGGGCAACCCTGCGGAATATTGTGCATCTCCTAACTCACCTATTTCTTGGCTTCCTCGAGATCCATAACTTCCGAATCATCCGCGTCTCATTTGACTTCCTTTCATTATGTGACCATACAAGGAGAGCAGCAAACTTCGGAAAGATTGCTACAAGAACAGCTGAAGAGCAATGCCGAATACCATGATGTCTATCTTGCACATGCAACCTTCAAATGCAGCATGAATGCTTCGAGTAATATCACATGCTGACAAAGATGCATTTTCATTCACTTCACAGGTTTGCGGCTCGGACCGTCATTCCGCGGCACATGTCTTCCTACTATTTATACGAACACTCATTCCACTATATAATCATTCATTGACGGCTCTGCAAACAACAACTCCAAACTACTGTTATGGCTGAAGACTACGAACAGACTCGGACAAGCGACGAGCAAGCTGGCGAATGGACGTTGGTCGCGCGGCGACGGCGCCAAAGACGACGAAACGGGAGCACTTATGACTCGGACAGTGATGAGGCCGACAGTTCCTCGGAGAGTGATGAAGACGCTCAAGATCAGCGAGTCGCAGATACATCAACCACGCCAAAGAGATACCCTCCCTTCAACTTAGACGCTTCTGACGCTGCGAGAGCAGACCCCGACGACCGAGTCTTCCAATCCGTCCGTGCCGCGTTGAGCGAGTACAACTGCCAAAGCCTGGTCCACTTCACTGACCCGACCTACGCGTCTCCAATCATCAGCAGGCCTACTGAGTACATCGACAATGAGTCAGATGTTGCGAAAATAGGCATGAAGTACCGAGGCAAGGTTGTTGCAGAACTCCTGTTCAAGCTTGTGAGAGAGTCTGGAGACATCACGCTCCTTGTTCAAGCGCATGGCTCCTGGTTGGCTTTCGAAAGTCGGCTCAAATTAAAGAGCCCGCCCATAGGAAACGTTCGCACAGGCAATGCTGGGACCATGCAGCAGAGCCAGTGGTGGGCCAACAATCGGAAACACTTCCTCCTATTCAAGCTTCCATTGGAGCTTCGCGAGGCGATCTATGGACAGATCTTTTCTGAAGAACTTTATCCGATCTCCTGGAGTCACAAAGACTGGCCATTTGGTCACGGTCACCTGGCATTCAACCCCGGAAGGCACGTGTGGCAAGATCCCCGACGCCTCGACCATACTGCCAACATAGTTCCCGACCCGGAAATTGAAGGGAAATCTCTTTCCCTCACCAGCAAGCAGGTCAAACATGAGATTACGAGATTCCTTTCCTGCCACACTCGGAAATGCTTCGACGATCCTGATTACCTACACAGCTACCTCTTCACGTACTTCACAGATCTTCCCGGCTTTTCGAACTTACGCAGACTCGAGCTCGATTTCAGGCATCGCGACTTCATAACTGCATTCAGAGTCGACCTAATGCCTTTCCGCGATCACAACCACTTCGGAAAGCGAGCCTTGCTCGAAGAACTCCAGTGTCTCAGCAGCACTGTTCAAGAGCTTACGCTGCGTTTCCACTCACCTTTCACTGCCAAGCACGACGATCCATGGGGTAATACAGGAGAGCTCAATGGACATAGATGGTTCATGGACTGGTATGGACGCAGGGACAGATATGGTTTCACGACGTCTTGCAACAAGGTCATCACGGAGTGGATACTGGTTGCGGCTTGGGACACCGTGAAGCACTTCTCTGAGCTGAGACTCACTGGCGCGATCAAGCATTCTGTAAAGGAGAGGTGGAGTCTTCGTCATCAGCGGTTTAGGCTCAGCGGTGATGACATCGACCTCACTGCAGATAAGGAAGCTATCTCGAGCTGGGCGGGTGGAGCACCGCGATTTGCATGCAGTACGCATTGTGCATGTGATTTCTACATGTCGTTGTCCGACTATGTGGATCTCTCACAGGAGGGCCACGGATGGGATCTCGAGCAAGAAAGAGGGCACATTTACCGCTTTGATTATGAGGATTAGAGCGTGGCTCTACATCCACAGACCAGGAGGCCGTAAGCCACGCAAATTCCGCGACAATGAGTGCATGCTAATGATAAATGGAATTTCAGCCGAAAGTACGAATAATCCTACTCAAAGAGTCGCCAATTGCATGGCTGGCAAGGACCATCCGGAATTACCGAAGATTGGAGCATCAGGGTGCAAGTAATGCTGATGTGTGCAATCAATTGCTGTGCAACCTCACGGTATCACTGCAGCTCATAATTTCGGTGATCTGGAGAACGGAAAGGAGGCATGGGAGATGCAGCATGCACGATAGTCGCTCCAACCAGGCTTGAATCCTAAAGCACTGAGTATGCAGTGACTCTTTCAACCAGATGCCAGGTTTTAAATTCAGACATATGCTGATGTGGTGCGAAGTTCCAGGACTGTTAGATTGCTGATACAGTGAGGCTTTTCAAGCATGCTGTGCAACCTAGTGTCATGTTTTGCAGCTGGTGGTGTGATCTTTGATAAGAGGTATGGTTTCTCTCTTGACTGTTGCGCTTCTCGCCGTCACTTCAATTACTATCATCCCCCGATGCACACAATTGCCTTCTCAAAATGCTTGTGCCCCTTCACACGCTCGAACTGCTCATCAATCACTGCTGGCTGATTGCCCTAGTGGTATGGATCCTTTACCTCATCCGCAACAGATACTGTGCTGGTCTTTCCACCATTCCTGGGCATTTCCTCGCAAGCCTTACCGACTTCTGGCTTCTCATCGACGTCGCACGCGGCAACAGCCACAAACGACTTCTCAATCTTCACAAGTACTATAACTCGAATTTCATCCGGATCGGACCTCGGAAGATCTCAGTGTCTGATCCAGAACTGGTTCCCAAGATCTATGGATTCGAACCTCTCCTACAGAAGAGTGATTTGGTACATGTCTTTAGAACGCCATGCAATGGAAAGTTCGTGCCCAGTATGTTCAATACCAGTGACGAAGCATATCACACCAAGATCAAGAAACCTTTCGCGAACGCGTATAGTATGAGCACACTGGTCGAGTTTGAACCTAGGGTCGATTCAACAACGAGGCTTTTTGAGCAATGTCTGGATCATTTCGTGGAATCTGGGCAGACTATCGATCTGCTTTGGTGGTTACAGGCCTATGCGTTTGATGTGCTTGGAGAGATTTGCTTCTCAAAGAAGCTCGGATTTCTGGATACTGGAAAGGACGTACTAGGCATAATCGCTGACGTGAAGCAAAAGGTATCAACTGGAATCGTTATGACTCAGGTGAGAGTTGTTGGAAAGACTCTCGTGGGATTGGCAGCGAAGTTCGCTCCAACTCATCCTATCGTTCAGTTCTGTCTGAAGTGCTTGAATGAACGGAAGAATATCGATGACCAAGAAGATACAACGCAGCCGGCTGGAAAGAAGGATTTTCTGAGTCGATGCTTTGATGCTCAGCTCAAGTATCCTGACATCGTCGATGATGATCTCATCCGGACTGTGTGAGTTTCGACACAAGCCAACACTGCCTGGATCCACAGCTGATCCAATGTTCAGAAACGTTGACAACATCATGGCCGGAAGCGATACTACAGCAATCACCATCTCTGCGGTAAGAGATCACTCATGGCCTCCAGGTCAAAGCTGATATCAGCAGATCATCTATCATCTCATGAAACGCCCGCGATGCTTAGCAAGGCTCCGAGCAGAGATCGACAAGCACGAGCTCTCCGATCAAGTCACATGGAAAGAAGCCAGCTTAATGCCATACCTCCAAGCCTGCATCAAAGAAGGCCTTCGAATCCACCCAGTCCTTGCTTTACCACTCGAGCGTGTCGCTCCGATAGGCGGCTTGACACTGTCAAACTTTCACTTCCCCGAAGGCACGATCATCGGATGCAACCCATACGTCGTTTCTCATAACGAGAAGCTGTTCCCTGATCCGGAAGCATTCCGACCAGAGCGATGGCTGGAAGCGAGTCCGGAGGCTCTTTCTGCAATGGACAAAAGTAGTTTGGCTTTCGGTGGAGGCAAGAGAGTATGTATCGGGAAGAACATTGCTATGCTGGAAATGGCGAAATTGATACCACAGTTGTTGAGAAGGTATGACTTTGAATTTGATGGAGGTGTTGACCAGACTTCTGCGGTTAAGTCGTGGTTTACTTGGATTGAGGATTTCAGGGTTGTTGTCAGGAAGAGAAGAGAATGATAAATGACAGCAAAAGAGCTTGAATGTAATTGATTCGGCAATCGATCAGAATAACGAAGCCAAGTCAAGTGTTCATACAAATATGAACAAGCAGGTGAAGACGACCATTTCAAAAAAAAAAAAAAAAAAAAAAAAAAAAAAAAACTTTGAACAGAGACAGTGATGCTGGTCGCGTTCAAAAAAGATCATTTAAACGGCAAAAGAAAGAAGGCAGAATCCGGAATCGAACCGGAGTTCCCAGAACATGGCTAATCAGAATCTGATGTGATGACCCCTACACTATTCCGCCTGTGCAATCATTCTGCGCGAGATGCAATATGTGATTTCAATCCGTATGTGACTCTGGAAAATTCATGTGCCGAGGTAGTGCCGGAAAAGTGGAGCCAATTGGACTTTGTGATTGGTTCAAAGTCCTTTCACACTCACTCTATGCTCACCCGATTGTCGAAACATCGTTCTCTCCGACAGAACGTTCTTCACTTTATGCACATAACATCGGTACCAGACACATGTCAAACAACCGAAATTAGCTGTCACTGTGATCATTCTGTGAACGCTCTCTTGACGAGTCATGGCAACTGGATCTGCCCTCCACCCCGAACGAGAACGTCCTTGCGAACGCCTATCTCTCGAAGCTCTGCTTCATAAAGGTGCAACGATCCAGGCCACGCTCTCGTCCAAAGGGAGATGAGCTGGAAAGATATACCCAAAGAAATGTCAAGTGCAAGCGATACTGCCGCCGCCAAGTCTCCAACCACGACGAGCTTGTCAGCCGAGCATCCGATCCTTCCTCTAGCATCTCACTCAGCCTGAGCTTTGCTCATCACGACACGTCCTTCTTGAGCGGCCGCTAGAGGATGTCTGTTTTCTTTGCATGCCGACCTACCCGATTGACCATACGGCAAAACGCGTGCCGACAGCCTTGCAGGGGATTGCCGGACCGAGTGGACGACATATGGCGTTTGAAGGTGAGCAGCAGCACAACTAGGCGAGAATGGGACATCGCATGAGCCAATGGCTTTTTGGAGCGATGATTGCAGCCGCAGTTCATCTGCATATATCTGTGAAGACGAAAACCAAGGAAGTCTATTCGTGGTGGTACATTACGCTCGATACAGACAGAACCCACAAACCCTCAAACACGCCTCCACCAACCATACCTTCGCGGTGGACCGCATTGGATTGCCGGATATCTTCTCCGGCGCGCTCAGCCTCCTGCCTAGGGCTTCACCTTCATGATATACTGCTTATGTGCAGATCGGCAAGCGACCTTGCTGTCCTTGTCGTTGAAAATGCAGTAATCTCCATCATAGATGCACTGCAAATCAGTCAGTCACCAAGTCCGGACTTCGAACATGCTTAAGAGTGCTCACCTGATCATCTTCTGGACATCCAGCATCATGCAGCTTGCCCATAAACTTGATTTTGCATTTTCCCTTTTCACAGTGTCCATCATATGACATTGGCTCTGGCTGCAAATTCATTAGTAGGAGTAGAATTACAGCTCACTAATCGAAAGGGCCAATCTTACACCTGCCTGCTCCTCCGCAACCACATATGAGCTGAAGATACCGAGCAAGAAAAGAAGTGAAGTCTTCATGGTGATTGCATTCAATGAAATTGGAGAGAGAGATCGTGGAAGCTGCTCGAATTGTATTTCTGTTGAGACTTCATCTTGACAACTTGCGGCTCCTTACGGAAATTCTATTATCTTCTCTCACTCAACTGCCATCTGGGATGTATGATGTTGCTGGGATCATAAGCTTTGATTAAGACGGGGAGATTGGAAGTTTGCTGGGATCCAACACGATGAAGAGTGAACTCTATCTGGACCACCACATGTCAGGACACGCATCACTTTCTGTTTTGTTCCTCGCGATCGATTGTTTTGACAGGCAAGCAGACGTATTTATAGGCTGCTCAAAATTTGCAACTAGTGAAGTGGACAAGAGAGGTGATATTGTGAACGCTCACTTCTAGCTCGGAGAGGTCTACAGCTCATTAAGATTGAAATGATAGAGCCTTCCACATCGAAGTTGGGGCAACGAACATTGTCACCCGGCCTCGGACAGACTCACATATCAGAGAATAAACGATTTGAATATCGAATGACAAGGCACGACGGTGACAACACTCTTCACAAGACGCAATTGAAGCAATGAACAAGTGAAAAGCACGCAGCCGTTACACTCAGCAAAGAGTGAGGTAGTTACTCTCATGTCTCAAGCTTTTCTCTATGCCTTCTAGCTCAATTTTCATTCCACATCATCATTGCCGCATTTACCGAATCAGGCTATTAGAGCCACATGATGGCAGCTCGTGGCGTTCTCACGACGTACGGCATTCGGCTCTACCAGTTCGGGACCCGATCATCGCTCCTTTCAGGGTCATGAGCCGAAAATATGGCTCTGGTCTAGTCTTGGAGTGTTCGTCGAGCTTCCTAAGCAAGAGTCTTCTCCTTGAGCTCAATTCCGTAGCCATCAAGCAGCCTCTTTCGGATAGGCTCAACTAGTTCAGGAGTGATAGGAGCGAGGATGCCCTTCTCCTTGATGGTACCGTCGAGAACAGCAAGAACGGCGACTGCGCAAGGAATGCCGACCAGCTTGGCCATGGCGCTGTAGCCGCCACTGCCCTCTGGCTCACCATACTCGACGAGAGTGGAGGTTCGCATCTCCTTCTTGCCATCGGCCCATTCGATCTCGAACTTGTGCTGCAACATGACGAAATCGCGCTCGCCCTTCTCGTACTGCTGCTTCTTCTCCAAGGTGGCGCAGAGAGTGTCGAGGGGTGTGCCGCGGGGGTCGATCTTCTCGTCACTGAACAGACCGTACCAGCGAAGGCCAGTGATGATGCGCTCCTTCTCGTCATTGTCCTTGAACTTGGCCTTGGAGCCTACAGCCCAGACGAGATCCTTCTCAGAGGCGCTGGATGATCCCACAATCTTGGCGAAAGCCTCTTTCCATGGAATTGGCTGCTTGAGGTAGTCTTGCTCGTCTTCGCTGAGGAAGCCAAGAGACTGGAAGACGCGAACAATAGCTGGGTTGCCTTGGTATCGAAGTGTTCCGCGGATGATGGTCTTTGCCTCTGGGATGTTGTATCGCTCCTTGTAAGGTGTGCTGTCTCGGTTGGGGTATGCTTCGAAAGCAAAGCCTGGGTAGATGAAGTATGGCTTGGCCGTGCTCATGAGATCGTTCGGTGGCGAGGTCTCCTTCTTTCCGTCCTTGTAATAGATAGCAGTGTTTCTGGCCGCGAGCAGGACACCACGGGGCGACCAGGAGAACTTGTAGCCGAGAGGATTGTCGGAGTCTTCTGGAGCTGGAAGACCACCACAGTAGGACCAGAAGCCGAGAACCTTGCCACCTTGCTCGTGGACTTCGGTGATGGTCTTGACGGCGTAGAGATGATCGAGACCTGGGTCCAGGCCGATTTCGTTGAACACAGTGATACCAGCTTCCTTGGCCTCCTTGTCCAAAGCCATCATGGCGTCCGAGACGTATGAAGTAGTCACGACATTCTTCTTCGCCTTGATCGCAGCCTTGATGACGTCGGCGTGGAAAGTGTATGGGATCAAGGAGATGACAAGGTCGTGCTGAGCAACCGCCTTCTCGAGAGCTTCGGCATTCTTGACGTCGATGGAAGTAGCAGTGGCATGCTTGAGACCCTCACCGAGCTTCTTTGCGCTCTCCAAGGTTCGGCAGGCTGTGATGCATGTGAGCGATAGCCATTGATACCACAGACATTGATGATGACTCACCAACAGTGACCTCGACGCCAGCCTTGTCAAGTTCGACAGCAGTAGGGCGGGTGACGAAACCAGCTCCAAGGAGCAATACTTTGCTGTGAGAGAGGTCAGTATATCAGTCAATTGAGGTCAATGGATGTTGGAGATGTCACTCACGGAGCCATGTTGCAATAGTTGGTATTCGGAATGAGGTTTGTGAAGAAGGACTTGTTTATAGTTTGTCGACAGTGAGTAGCGTCGTCGGCATCCAACACCGGCGGTGTCTTGTTCAATCACCAACAAACGCCGTGAGTTTGTCGTTAGTAGTCACAAAAATCTCAAACTCCGATGACGGAACTCGTCAATGCGGCCAGCAATTATGCAAGTGAAGAGCCGCAATCTTGGCAGTTATTTTAAGGTTGTGCCGCAGGCGGGGGTCGATCTTGCCCTGCACTGTGCTGCCTGCGTTTCCACGCCGTTGACGCATGGAACTGTCGATCGTTCACTCTGGCGTGAAGTTCGTGACTTGAAGCCAGTTTGCCTCTTTGGAAGAGCCGAGGAACCAACCAGCCTCGACAAGTTGTGCTTATGCCGGCTGAAACAGTGTTAAGCTTAAGAAGCCTCCTCCTCCCTGTCCGTTAATGAAAGTGGTTTCCGAACAATCTCACGAGTCGCGTCTCGTCTCCTGGCTGAAGACATAACACGAGAACTATGGCCGAAGAAGCTCACGCACAGGTACCAGCTCAGCTCCGTAAGAAGGTGCTACGGGTGCTGGTCATATCCCTCGTGCTTGATCTAGTAAGTCCTTTAAGTCCGCGGCGTCGAACCGGGCGTTCTTGCTCACACGCGCCAGATATCATTCACCTTCATTTTGCCTCTGTTCCCACAACTGCTGGAGTTCTACCGCGGCATCGAAGCCAAATCCGACTCCACCGTCCTCTCGAAAGTTCTCTACGGGCTCAATGCGTACAAAAACAGCTTCAAGAAGCCTATAAACGATCGATATGACATCGTTCTCTTGGGCGGAGCCTTGGGCTCGCTCTTTTCCTTATGTCAGGCCATAGCATCGCCTGTAATTGGTACACTCTCGGACAAATATGGCAGGCGCACAGCTTTGCTCTGGTCGATGATGGGAAACATCGCTTCTGTGACACTTTGGTGCGCAGCCACAGACTTCAGGACATTCCTTGCAAGTCGAATAGTTGGTGGCCTTAGCGAAGGCAATGTTCAGCTTGCGCTCGCGATAGCCACGGACATCAGCACTGAGCAGGACCGCGGCAAAACGATGGCCCTGGTTGGGGCCTGCTTTTCAATCGCATTCACCTTTGGTCCAGCTCTCGGCGCATATCTGTCTACCATCACGACCGTAGCCGCCAACCCTTTTGCGACCGCCGCGGGCGTATCCCTCGCCCTCATCGTTACCGAAACGCTTTACCTCTACTACGCTCTCCCCGAAACACATCCTTCGAGCCAACCGAAGCAGAATGGCGTAGCCACCAAGAACAACAACCCAATCGAGAAGAAGCAGAGGACAAACTCACATATACTACTCAACATGACACACTTCACCTTCATCCTGTTTTTCTCGGGAATGGAGTTTTCTCTGCCTTTCATGACCTACGAGCTCTTCTCCTACGGCAGCAAGCAATCCGGACGCATGCTGGGCTACATCGGTCTCGTAGCCTCGGTCTTACAAGGAGGAGTCACGAGGCGCATGCAACCTCTTCGCGTTGTTCAACTGGGAGTCGTAAGCTGTGCGGCTGCCTTCTTCATTCTCTCCAAGCTCACCACTGAGCGTGAGCTATACATTGCTGCTACACTACTTGCGGTGACGAGTAGCACTGTCGTGACGGGCTTGAACAGCTTGAGCAGTTTTGAAGCTAGCGCAGATGAAAGAGGGGAGAAACTGGGACACCATAGAAGTTTTGGGCAAATTGGACGAGGACTTGGACCTCTCATCTTCTGCTCGCTATACTGGTGGGCAGGACGAGACATTGCATACTTGATTGGTGGGTCAGGGATGATCGCGGTCTGCGGACTGGTCTTTGGATTGAAGACGCCAAAAGAGCTTGAAGCAAAGAGCAAGAAAGGGAAAGCCACGAATGGAAGTATTAAGAAAGCCTAGAAATGAGCAGATCTAGGTCCTGGTATACCTTCTTGTACAGAAGCTTTGTATAAGCTGTATGTATGTATAGTGGTCTAAGTATCTATCAGAGCCAAATCCGCTATGCTGAAGCCAACAGTGACGGAAACAGAAGTCATTAGCATTCATTAAAACGCGAGACCAGTATCCCACCAATGTGCTCCTTGATGCCAGAAGATCAGTCCATACCACAAGTCCCACGATCGATCATCGGGTGCGCCAAAACCTAGCGCACGGAGTGGCGACAGTCCAACCGGCTCATACATCCAAACTCCGCCCTTTGCAAAATCATCAGCTAACAACGGTCCGGTCCAGTACATCCACAAGATCGTTACTAATAGATTCGTTATTCGCCGTACAGTCTTCGGAACATGCTTGGAGATGCCGGCGCTCTTTAATTGCTGTGCCATAAACATCTGTCCAAGTATGCCTATGGTCTTCCACTGGAAGAACATGAAAGGCCCGAGAATTGGTCTCGTATCACCGAGCTGAGTGTAACTCCCACAAGCATGAAGACATCCTGACAGAAAGAATGCAACGACCAAGCCCAGGACTTTGCCGGTCTGGCTACTTGCCTCGATCTTGAGAGCTTCCAAGAGACGTGTAGTTGGCGCTGTGAAAGCAAATCTGAACATCTGATGCCAATAACTTCCCCATGCCCCTGCAAGTCCTTTGTCTAGAACTGCAGAGAAGTTTCCAAAGGCGTCTGGAGGGTTCATGAAAGGTTCGCCTCTTATACCAACGATCTTGGGTCCGAGGATTCCGCAGAAGAAGAGTGGACCAAGACGAAAGATTTCGTGAAGAGCACATTGGATGCCAAGGAGAGAGAGGAGGAGGCGATATGATTTTAGGAGGATGGGACCTAGAGTGGGACGAGGTTTTGTATAAGGAAACAGCCAAGCAGGTGGTGGCGCGTCGCTATAGCCCCAGAAGTAGGCGTCTCGTAGCATCAGACATTTGATTGCGTCCAGGACAAATGCTCCGATTGCTAGTCGTATGATTGTGTATTTGAGAAGAGCTCTGAGGTCATGATAACGGCGGATGCCGGTATGAGAGACCGTCATCGTGCTGTCGCCGCTGCTTTGGCGACTTTCTCGATTACTGCCGTGAAGTTCGAGCTCAACAAAATCCGGCGGCGGAGGAATACCATTTATCTGAAAGGACCAGCCGACGCCTCGGAAATTGCAGAAGACGTCTGCGATCCAGTCGAGGCGTTCTATGAAAGGCTTCGATGGGTACGACTGCCACGTAAAGGCGCCTGTTCTCCTCGATGGTCCAGCCGTAGTATCTTGCCCAATACTTTTGGTGTTTTTGGTGTCAGCAGGCGTATGTTCAAGCTTGCTTTGCGGTCCATTAGACGTGGAGGACGCCTCTACCTTGGTCGTGGCCTTGGTCTTGTCGAACGCTTCCCCGTTGATTCTCTCGATCCGTTTGAAGTCCACCTGGCAGTCATTGAAGAACATAATAGCTCCAGTCCAAAGCGTGCCCCAAGATTGCACTAGTCCCACTCCATATGCTCCTGCTGAACTTCTTGCTTTGTGGTTCAGAATGCTCCATCCTGAAAATGCACATAGAAGTCCAAAGAGCGGGAATCTCAAGGCCTGCAGTATCGGTGACCGGCGATGATCGATGAGCAAGTAGACGAGTACCACAGCGGCTCCTACTGTGGCCCATGGATATAAGAAAGGTGTGTAGTCCCCAGAATCGATCAGAGTCTGATATCGCAGATCGTAGAATGCCTTGACTTCTCGAGCGGACTTGAGTCCGGGCGGCAGAACCATGCTGATGGTCAAGTCAAGTGGCCAGGGTCATGTGTTGTGTGAAGTGATCCCCATTCATCTTTGCAGCGCGCCATGTGTGCAGTCTCGGAATTTGGCAGCGCAGTCTTCCATATGGCCACTTTGTTGTTGTGTCGCGTCCATGACGCGCAAGAGAGGTCATTTGGGCAGAGACTTCGGCGTTTGTCGGCGATTTCGTGGCAGCCTGAGGACGCAATCGCGCGAGCTCGACTTCCTCCATTTGCAGATCTAAAATTGGATTATCATCAAAGACTCAACACCGAAACAGGACATCGCCAAACACAACAATTTCCTGACGCTAAACCGACTTATAGCTCGCCGGCGCGCGAGCCTCACCCGCCAAGATGGTCAACATTACGGAGAAGATCAAGGAGTAAGAAAGTGGAAAAGTGGGAGGGGATTGTGGCTGATCTTTTCGATAGGATCGAGGAGGAGATGAAGAGGACGCAGAGTACTGAAGCCCACTGAATCAACCCGAAATGTCAATAGCTAACGTGATTAAGAGAACAAGGCCACTGGTACGTTACTCACATTCATCAGGTTCGAACTTTTGCTGAGAAACATCAGAATACCATCTCGGTCTGCTGAAAGGGTAAGTCGGCACCTAGTTTCAGAGTGGAAAGAAAAGAGCACTGCGCTGATATGATGCAGAAAACTCGCTCGTCTACGTGCTCAACTTCTCGAACCTGGTCCCGGAGCTGGTGGCGCAGCTGGCACTGGATTTGACGTATCAAAGTCTGGCGATGCTCGAATAGCGCTAGTTGGCTTCCCATCAGTCGGAAAATCAACATTTCTGTCGAAAGTAACCAAGACAAAGTCTGAAGTCGCAGCATACGCATTCACAACCCTCACAGCCATCCCTGGAGTCATGGAATATGGGGGAGCGGAAATTCAGATTCTGGACTTACCTGGTATCATTGAAGGAGCCTCTGAAGGAAAAGGTCGAGGTCGACAGGTCATCTCTGCTGCAAAAACCAGCGATATGATCATGATGATCCTCGATGCTACAAAGCGAGCTGAACAGCGATCTCTCCTTGAAGCTGAACTCGAAGCTGTCGGCATTCGACTCAACCAGGATCCACCGAACATCTACCTTAAGCCTAAGAAAGCTGGCGGTGTGAAGATCACTTTCCAGTCCCCGCCCAAGTACCTCGACGAGAAGATGCTTTACAACATATTAAAGGACTACAAGATCTTGAATGCCGAAGTGCTCATTCGGGACGAGAATGGTAAGTAATCCGAGCATCTCCTTACGACTCTAGACGCAATTCATTTTCATTGCTCATTGCTGACTATATGCAGCCACTGTCGACCAGTTCATCGATATCATCATGAAGGACCACAGAACATACATCAAATGTCTCTACGTGTACAACAAGGTGGATGCCATCAGCTTGGAACATCTCGACAAGCTTGCTCGAGAGCCACATACAGCCGTCATGAGTTGCGAGCTAGACCTTGGTATCCAAGATGTCGTAGACAGGGCTTGGGACGAACTGAAGCTCATCCGAATCTACACAAAGCGGAAAGGTATTGATCCAGTCTTTCATGAAGCGCTCATCGTCAGGAGCAACAGCACAATCGAGGACGTCTGCGATGCTATTCACAGAACTTTGAAAGAGAGCTTCAAGTACGCTCTGGTATGGGGTGCAAGTGCAAGACACATTCCTCAGCGGGTGGGCTTGCAGCATCCGGTCGCAGATGAAGACGTCGTGAGCATAGTTGGCACGAAAAGTGGATTGGCAGCGAAGTAGACAACCTCAAGAAGATGAAGGAGTCATACTAGAGCTTACAGTCTGCTTGGCTTCCTTCAAATGGCTTTCAATGGCACAGTCCGTCATCTGAATGCTCTACAGCGAGCGAAGTATGTGTTGCAAGCATCTAGAGTCATTCGAAACTTCTGCGAAGGGAGCAAAACAACGACCAGGCCAGCAAAAGCTGACTGCAAGCTCGACGTGCAGTAATATTGCCCTCCTGTCTAGATATAGGACCAAAAGAGCAAAAAGACAGAGTGAGCCATTTGGCGATACCCGCTGGAATACTGTTAGTTAAAGCTCATGGGCATGCTTCAGCACAATCACTTACGAATCGAACCGAGGTCTGTTCGGGTTATGGAGGTGAATGACCACAACGAACCGTACTAACCACTATACTATATCACCCTGTGATTGGTCGGTAGTCCGAAGCTTACTGATTATATAGACGACCTGGATAATGGTTTAGCCCCCTTGTCCAAGTGATCAACGCCGTAATCACGCCGTGACAGCAACGCCACGTCTCTCGAAGCATGTTGCTCGACCGATGACATGACTCTGCCGAGTTGAACTTGATAGTAATGAATTTTGCTAGGAATAGGATCGACCGTGATTTGTGTTTCGCTGCAATAGTGTAAGATGGAGCGAGAACGTGTTTGTGAAGTTGGAAGTTGACGTTGGTCAAAGCGCTGAGACAAATCACCTCGAGACGCGGCTGCCCTTCTTTCATCAATCCATCCGCAAGTTCAACAACAACTTCTTCCATCAACCAAGATGAGGCAAAGGATCACGTATCTTCTTCCCAGCGGCTCCGGTGTCAATCCGGCCGATATCTCTGTTGGCAAAGACCACCTCAGCTTTGCAGAAGCGAAGACTGCCGCGGAGGAAAGGCGCATTACAATTGGCCTTTCTGAATTGCCCAAGGAGGTCTGCGAACTTCGACCTCGAAAGTGCGAACTGTAATTGATACTTGTACAGCTGCAACATGTTCTCGAAGAATTCCACGAATTGCATATTCGGCTGGCATCTCCCAAGAACTACAACAGTTTTCTCCCTGCCGTTTCAAGAGTTCCTGCCGGCCTACATGTCTTCTTCACGCCCCGCCGTCCTGGACAAGACACGAAACTATGTGCATTACTGCAGCAGATAGTAGGCGGAAGTATCGAATGTGGACCTTCTTCAGAGACTTTCAGTAGACCGCCCGTTCTTTCCGAACGCTTCGCCAGTGCCGCAACCTATCAATTCTTTCACGGCTCAAATGACCTCCCGGATATATCCAACTACATACGAAATCAATTTTGCCCAGAACTGCCACTCAATTCCGAGACCAGGCAAATTTGCGACTATGTCGCGGCTGCTGAGTCCGGCGCCTACATTGACTACGACTATGATGCGATCAGCCATGCGGTGACCGTGACCATCTTATCACCGGCTTCGAGCGACAGCACCAGCAACGGACGAACGTCAGCTCACAAGCTGAATCCTGGGGACAGATTAGAGATCGGCATTCTGGCACCTGAGACTCCAGACGAAGATGAACCAGAGGAACTGAAGCTAGGCGGATATCTGACTGTGGTTGGCGAAGATGACAAGCCAGGCGCAACTTTGTTTGGCTTCCCGGCTCGACACCATCCACTTCCTGCGGGAGCTCAGACCTCTTATAAAGTCTCTCTACAACCGCCGACAGGGCTTCATCCGAAGCTTGACATTACCTTTCCGGCACAGCAACTCAAGCCTCCAAAAGACAATTGCGCTTTGCACGCCTACCTTTCTATTCCATCATCGCTGTTCATAGACCGTTACCAGCTGGACGACAAGCTTTTCCTCCAATCCAATGGACTCGTCTCGCTTCGCGCCATTAGTGGCGAGCAAGATCTTGAGGCACCAGATTGGGTCTTGAAGCAGTGGGGTTCTGCAGCTCTTCTGGAGCTGGCTCATCCAGAACAGGCTGCTGTCGCTCCCATTGGCGATTGGACTGCGGCAATCCCAATGCATCTGCGGTATATCAACGGTACGGCAATCAGCAATAAGTTAGGCGTCGTGGATGTTTCCTGGCCAGTAGTGTTTTGGGCATGCGAAGCTCAGGAGGGATTGAAGATGAGCACGAATCCATTCGACAGAGTGAATCTTGGTTACGATGGCTTATTTGGTCCAAAGACGATGTTCTATCACGTTCCGCCTTCCACGACAAGTAGCGTCCTTGTGGAGCGGCTATCGGTACCATTCTTGGATCCGGCGAAGGCTAGCTGGGTGCCACTTGGAACAAGTATTGCAGTTCTGGTCGGCTTTGCCTGGATCTGCTTCAAGCTGCTATTGAGCAGCGCCCCTGCGCAAAAGGACGAGAAAAAGGAACAGTGAGGATAAGACACGGGGAATGCTAGATGGATGATTTCTTGGACCAGACAAAGCATCGTATCTTTGCCAATGATCCATGCTCATGGAGAACGCAACAGCACCTCCGGCCGGACTAGAGCTGGTACTGGTAATTCCTGTCCTTCTCGCCAGACAAGTCCTCGTTAGATCCAGCCCTGACGAATGTGGTTGAATCTTGCATCCTCCGTCGTCTATTGCCTATGACCAAGCCCAAATATAGCGCAGTCATAGCGATAGTGGCCAGACAGTTCATTCCCATTCCAACCCTGAATCCAGTGGCATACCCGGGGGCCTCGCGATAGAGGAACACATTGGAGGAAATCAACGCGCCACAATTGCCAATTGCTGTCGTCATTGCAAACGAAACGACACGCTTGTAGCCTACATCCCGTTAGTTTCTCAGCCGTACGTCGACCATCATCTCTGAAACTCTTACCTTTGCCCACATTAATCGCATTCCAAACCACAAGGACTGGCATGGAGACATAACATCCGGCTGTAAGCATAAAAGTGCCTGCGTACTTCACTTTGAGCGACTCTGGCTGAGCAAGTAGGATCGCCAGCCCAACAAGATTGAGCGTAGCTCCGAAAAGAGCGACGAAGTATCGTTGCCGCAGGCGCTCGCTCACGTAAGCCGCTATCAGCGTTGTGGCGAAAGCTGTAGCGTATACGGGTATCGAGTGTACCTGTGCAGAAATTGCTGTGTAGCCGAGGCCTTTGAGGATCGATGGCAGGAATGCCACAACGGATGCTACGTTCTCCTCGATGCCAATATACGCGACGGTCGCGAGCCATATTTTCCAGTCTATCAATGCTTCCGAGACATGCTTCCATATGCTCTCTGTAGGCTCATTACCGCCGTCTCGTCGTAGTCGCTCAAGCAATACAGCCTTTTCGTTTCCACTAAACATTTTCGTCGTCTCCGGGAACCCTGGCATTAGCCAAATTGTCGGCAGGGCAACAATGCAAGTCAAGATGCCTTCGACCAAAAATATCCAGCGCCAGCCTGCCAGCCCTGCTGTCCCATCTGCCAAGGCTAGGGCATACGATACCAACCCATTGAAAGCGCCTGCAACGATAGCGCCGCTGAAAAAGACGGCGTATCTTTTCAAGAACTCGTCTTTCTTGTAGTAACTTCCAATCAGGTAAGCGCAACCAGGAACGAAACCGGCCTCGAAAACACCCATCAAAAATCGACAGACCACCAATCCAGCATACGAGCGAACCAGGCCTTGGCATAATGCGCAGATTCCCCAGATGAACATCATGCCAGATAGTGACTTTGGGCCGAGCATGCGGAAGATGATGTTGGCTGGAATTCCGAACACCACGTAGGCCAGCGTGAATACCATGACGGCGATGTTGTAACGGTTGCCGGTAAGCTCGAGGTCCTTTTCCATTCCTTGAATTTTTGCATTACCGATGTTACTGCGGTCTGCGAAAGAAACGATGAAAAGTGCCCATAGCATAGGGAGTAGGGTGAAGTCGAGTATTCGAAGAATGCGAGCTTCGATTTTGGGGTCGAGTGTGGTTGGAGCGGACTCGAGGGTGGAAGGGTCCGACGAAGTGCAGTCGTATTTCTCAGACATCATGATGGTGTATGATGATTCCTGGATATGTTGGCTCTGGTCTAGAGTTGGTGTATTGGAAGGGCACAGGTGGAGCTTGGCAATTGTTATTTTGTCTAAGGCTGCTGAGCGGATGATCGAAGCGAAGCAAACCTACGGCACGTGCGGCAACGGTCATGCATCAACATCAACTTGATTCAAAAAGGTCAATGTTGAATGTTTGCCAACACCATATGATCACTCTTAAGATCGGGGGCAGGTACCTTATAAAATATCGACCCAATGAAGCCTTCAACAATGGCGCAATACAACACTGGAATCGATCACCATGTCTTCATGGAAGCCGCTGCTGATGCGGAAAGTGTCCAGCTTCTCGAGCATGTCGACGAGGTCATCCATCGAGAGCAACCCGCGCACCGTTGCGGATCTATTCCTACAGGCATTGGCGGAAGCAGACGTGGACTACATCTTCACCGTTCTTGGTTCCGATCATCCAAGTTTGATCGAGGCATATCTTCGACGCCAGCAGGAAGGTAAATCATGGCCAAAGATGCTACATTTCCAGCACGAGGTAAGCCACCACCACATAATTTGAAGACCAATGCTGAACGCACGAAGTTCGTCGCTATATCGGCTGCCGACGGCTACGCTCGTACCACGGGCAGGGCCCAGGCTGTGCTCGTTCACGTCGATGTAGGAACATCCGCACTTGGCCAAGGCCTCCACAATGCTTCGGTAGGACGAGCACCGGTGCTGATATTCGCTGGCCTGGCTCCATATACAGTCAAAGGAGTCACCGGCTGCCGATCCGAGCACGTCCAATGGTTTCAGGATGTCCCGAACCAAGCTGCGATAGTAGCCCCATATGTTCGCTATTCCAACGAGATAAAAGTAGCTGAGCATGTGAGAAGTTTGGTCAAGCGTGCTTTGCTTATGGCTCAGACTGGTTCACAGGGACCGACGTATCTAACAGCGGCTCGCGAAGTGTTGGCGACCCCGATTGCCAGCTCGATGTACAAAGCTGCACCTGAAACGCCATCTACGTGCCGCATTGCTGGACTTCCAGCAGATGCCGTCGAAACCGTCGGAGCAGCGTTGATGTCGGCCTCTTCACCATTGGTCATAACTGGATATCTCGGCCGCAATCACAACGCTGTCCAACGACTTGTTGACCTCTCTAACCTCATTCTTGGATTGAAAATTTTCGACGCCGAAAATCGATATATGTCCTTCCCAGCTAGTCACCCAGCCTGGATTTCCCGATCAACTGGAGCGACAGAAGCCATTAAAGAAGCCGACGTGATCCTGGTTCTAGACTGCGATGTTCCTTGGATCCCTTCCAAGACAGGGCCGACTACATCTCGGATATTCCACGTGGATATCGATCCCAGGAAGGAGAATATACAGCAGTTCGACATTGGGGCGGAAGCGACATTCCTTGCTGAGTGCGATGTAGCCTTGGGCCAGCTGACCGACTTCGTAGTCATGTACAAGCAGTCCATACATCCTAGTATCCAGACGCAAATGCGTGAGAGATGGACATGCTTGGAACATGCCCATGAGACGCGGTTGGCTTCCTTGAAAGCCCGAGCTCAGCCAAGTTGGAGTGGTGCGATCAGTATCGACTTCCTTGCGGCCACGCTTCGAAGTGTTCTTCCTGTCGATACGACGTTCGTGCATGATGTAGTCACGAACACGACGCCATTGCTGGAACAACTCCAACTGGATGCACCGGGAACATGTCTCGGCAAAGGTGGAAGCGGACTAGGCTGGGCTGGAGGTGCTGCAATTGGTGTCAAGCTGGCAAAAGACAAGATCGGATCTGCAGGTCTGGTGTGCAGCATGACTGGAGATGGTGCATTTATCTTCGGTGTGCCAAGTGCAACTTACTGGGCTCAGAAACGGCTGGACACTCCTTTCCTCAGCATAGTATTGAACAATGGAGGCTGGAAAGCGACAAGAATTGGAATCAAAGATGTTCATCCAGGAGGTGTAGCGGCGGCAGCATCTGATGCAGACCTGGGTATCGACTTGATTGATGATGGTCCCGATTATCTTGGCGTCGCTGTGGCAGCTTCCAACGGCAACTTGTGGGCAGCAGAGTTGACGAGAGTGGACGATGTCGAGCACGCAGTGCGGAAAGCGGTACGGGTTGTGCAAGAAGAAAAGCGAGGTGCTTTGCTTGAAGTTGTCATAAGCTGAGTAATTGTGCCCGTTGGGGTATCTCTGGCTGTTGAAGTCATCTATCATTATTAGGCTTCCCCCGTCATTACTGTTCTCTCGTTCTCGATGCTCTGGGTGTCATCACTCATGATACTGATAGTGTTGTACCACTGACAGTGACAATCGCCGTGTACAATGCTCGTCCGCTGCCATAATTAGCATGGAGGAGCATACACCTCAAGTCCTTGGACACATCGGCGCCGCCGGGCCCACTTAAGCCACTGTCTCCAGTCGAGATCAAGGGCGCAGCAGCTCGCGTATACGGTCCAGTGATCGAGGATGATGTAGCGTAGTCCACGTTGTAATTCGTGGTGGTAAAACAACCTGAGCTGAATAGGAGAAAGTAGATGCCTCCACTTTTCACTAACACAGGAGCTTCAAGAATACCGTCATCGCCGCTACCGTTGTGATCCAGGAGCTGAGTAGACGAGCCTGTCAAAGTGTATCCATCTGACGCAACAGGCTGAAGGATGAGAGGCGTGGGCACCAATGGCTCAACTGGGGTATGTCAGTAACACTGTAGACGATGTTACGGAAAAAGGCTTACCTGTGTTTCCGCAAGGTCCACCATGGCCAAGACTATTTCCATCGACTTTGTAAACAACATAGCGTTGCCCATCATCGTCGCGCCACCCTGCTGCGTCGATCGCTCCTCCTTGGGAGAGCGGGCAGAACAAGGGCTCCGAGCCGACAGGTATGTAAGGTCCTCTCACTGAAGACGACGTTGCTGCGCCAACGCAATGCTTCGATGGATCGCTTACTGTTGAAGCACTGTAATATATGATGAAGGTGCCGTCATCCTGAATGAAAGTCAGTCTCCAAGCATGTAAAGCCAATAGGAAGGACCTTACCAGCTGGTTCACATCCGGTGCCCAAGTATTAGGCGCGTCCTGCACAACCCACGCTGGAAGGTTCGGCAATGCGTTGTATTGCGAACCATCTTCATTGTATTCGAGAGACCATGAATCGAAATGCCATGAAGTGGCAACTTGGATGTGTATACTGCTCCCGATCGTTCTTGTTGCAAACGCATACTAGAAACAGCGAACGATCAGCAAGTGTCTTAGATAATGGAGACTTTGCCTTACCCATCTATCGGTATGGAGTATTGCAGGATCTGGTCCAAAATTAGTTTAAAGCTTCTGATCGTTGTACAGGACAATTACCTGGGAAGTTGGCGCCGTCGATCTTTGGTCCCGTTATCGTGGTTCTCTTAAATAAAGTCTTTGCTTCAGAAGTGTCTCGTGGGACTGGGGTAGTGATCGCTCTTTGGGCACAAAATCCCATTAAGAGAAACGAGAACCAAGTCCGAGCCATCTTCACCGCGTGAGATTATCAAGAGGCAGCTCCTATGAATGAAAAAGTAGCTGGATCGAGGCGAAGTGTTGCAGAGTCTAGAGCGACGGTAGGAGTCTCTCAGCATTCCAGAGGCGACATTATGAATACCAGAAGGCCGACGGGCCGGATTCGAGATGTTCACTCGAGTATATGTAGACCCACGTTGGCGTGATATGGTTGAAGGCCGGAGAAGATAGGCGTGGAGTATAGGCTGGGTCGATTTTGGTTCAACACGTCAGAGTGTCCAACTCTAAGAGCTCAAGGCGTCACGATGTGAGTGAATTGCGCTAGATTGTCCTCTCAAAAGACAGCCAGGTCCCGAATGGTCATGCGGGTCGGAGAATACTGCAGATGCGATACCTGTTCCTGTGTCCGAATTCGAGTAGTGGAAGGGCAGCGGCTGCGCAGAGTATTGCCACGAGTGCGCGTGACAACAACGCACAGCAGAATAGCAACCAGCGGGGTCTTTGCGTGCTGCAATGGATGCATGGCGCAAGGAAGATGTGCATTTTTGACGTCGTGTGGAATGCGGTGGCAGGCATTCTCCAGATGAGGCGCTTGGGAGGTGGGTAGTGTGAATCGATAGTACAGCCAATGTTATAATTTAGGACCCATGCTTGTACAGTGGTGTTTTTTGAAGTGGCCATGGTCAGTGCGCTGACCAGGGGTGGCGATACATAGCTCCTCTCTCTTTAAGGCATGTAGTAACCGCTTAGAGCTAATCAGTGTAAGAATTGCGACGAATCCTGCTCGCTGGATCGGTCTATACACCTATCAATCCGGCATATTGTAAGTATCTTGCAGGTTCAATCCCCCCTGCAGGTGCACAGACCATGGCCACTTCAAAAAGCACCACTGTACATGCTGTACATCTTGAGCAATCAGAGTTCAGAATGGCGCAAGACACCATGTTCTCAGCCGGAACTTTAGAAAGTCGCTGATCTCTGCCTATTGCCCATCCACCTACTCTTCACCATGCTGTACTTTGATTAAATTCGATGGCCTCAGAACGGGTCCTCGTGTTGATCAATACCCGTGGAAAAGTGAAAGCCAAAGCCGTACCTACCATCGAGTTCGCGTGGGCTGGAGTCGCTCGACCCCTCGTCCTGCCCTGCCGAGCCACACTGCAACGTTCATCGCTTGTGCGTCCAGGATTACTCTTCATGTTGCCGGCGACGTGGCCCCAAAGCAGCTCCGATCTGTTCTCCTCATCTCACAACGCTCGTCGCAGCTTCAGGGATGAAGCCGTGAGGTTAAGAGTGACACAGGCACCGTGCATGAAGGAATCTGTTTACCGAGACTCTTGGCGGGTATAACAGCCACTGCCGCTCGCTGCTGGATCTTTTGCTTTCTTAGGCGCGCCTGGCAACCCAAGACCTCGCCGCCACAAACTTTTTCGTCGGCATGCACGCTGCGCTGGATACATGTATGCTTGAAGCGATGGAGAGCCGTGTGCGACTGCCACCATGGCCGTGTGCTGCCGCAGACGCTCCAATGGCTGTTCAAGTGCTAGCCGAGCAAAAGGCGGGGAGAATGGAGCAAGATGAGCTGAGTCTGACGAAAACACAAAAGATGATGCCCGTGGCTTTTCCCTAGCAGCAATTGACGCTTTTCGCCGGTCTTTGCCTCGCGCTCGCGCCCGCAACCTCCACCAAGCTAGACCCCAGCTAGAACTGACCATGGCCTGCTCTTCTCGACTTCAGTTTTTCCTGTTCCGGACCGCTCACCAGCTTGAAGATTCTGCCAAACCATCGCTGGATACAGCACTCGAATCACGACGGCTTCGGCCATGGGCGGTTGCAGCATACATATCCCTAGCCTCGTTGTCTTCGAAGTTCAATCCGAGCGCCGCCGCAGAGTCTTGATCGACACAATCCGAGGGCAAATTTCGTGTTGAGCAAGATGACTTTCGACGTCGCCAAACCTCAAGACCCTACCGGCCTGACAATTGAGGCTTGGGCGCAGGGGTACTACTTCCACTAATTATCCCCCTCTGTTGTCTGAGACACTGGCTGACTGTAACTTGTCGACGTATAGGTATATGTGCGGGTCTCTGATCATTATGGCTTGTGTTGCAGTTGCCAACATGAGAAGGCATGTCTTGCTGCACAAATTGATTGTGTTAGAGGTATGGACCTTGCCCCATACTTTCTGCAAAGGATATTCCTTGCAGAATCTAACGCTCAATAGTTGCTACTTGGAACCCTGCACGGGACATTTATATTTACGAGTAGGCGATAAGGTTCAAGCCTTGCATTTGGCGTCCAGGTCTGACACGGTGACAGATCCACCCGTCTACAATTGGTATCTAAGGTGAGACATTTCCCTCTTCCACGAAAAGCTACCAGGTCAACTGACTTGTTGGCAGTACAACGGCAATATTCCTCAACACCAGCTGGAGTCTACACAATGTCATCGCCTGGATGAAGAATAAGCCATTCCTGCGTAGAAAGGCTAGTTTGTTCTACATCGGTACTGTAATACTCGTTCAACCGTATTGGGTCCTCGAGATCGCAGCGAACTTCGTAAGTTCATCTTGTAATCACGAACAGATCGTGAGAGTCTCATATGCTCATTATACTAGCTTTACTTTAGTGGCAAGAGCCGACTTTTTACCAAGACAAGGCCGTATGAAGCTCTCTTTAGGGATCCATGGTGGATCTTCACCACCCTGAATCTTTTCTGGAACATCAAGACTCGTTATGAATTCGGCTACTTTGAGCTTATCCGAGTGTCACCACGATTTGGCGTCTTGATGGCATCGATGGTAGTCAGCATCTGTTTCATCATTGTGGACATCCTGGCCGTCACGCATGCGCTGCCAGAGTCCGGTTTACCTGATGGCATCAACCCTTTCTGGAAAATGTCATTTGTGGTGAGTATTGCAGGACAAATTTATTGAAGTCTGTGTAGCTGAATCGCCTAGTTCAAATGTCTCACCGATATGATTGTGCTCGACGACTTCAAAACAGCGCTGGATCGCTTAAAGCAATATAAGCTTGATCGTATGGGAAGTGTCCTCAGTGATGGCGTTAGGGGCGACTTCGTAGATGTTGAGCAGGCGAAAAGGAAGAAAGCCGAGCGAGCCGAACATCAAGACAGCATGCAGCCTGCGGACTCCATCGCTTTGGACTGGTCAAAGCTGCCCAATGCGACCTCGAACGCGAATCCGAAAAGCAGCGATATCCTGGATCTCGAAGCCGCCTTGAGAGAGGACCTCTTTGTGGAAGGCGAATCGTCTAGATCTAGGTCTAGTCGTGATGGCGGCTGAGCACAAATAGCGAAGGGCGTTGGTACGCGACGAGACTTAGTAGAAGATATCCTCTCGGAACGATGGGACCTCCACTTCTGTACCATGATCGGAAATCTTGTTCAGAAAGACGTTGGCCATACTCGCAGTGACATTGACACGGGCGAATACGGGCGACACATGTGCTTGTCATGTGGCTTTCCGTGTCGCACGCAACGCAAAATTCTATTGGTCGTCGGGAGTAATGGTGTAGGAGAGAGGATGATCATTGGCAGTTGTGTTAGCAATGTTGTGCAAAGAGCTGTCGTGAGGAGCTATTGGACTGGTGGAATATGATGGCCGTGAATGGGTTCGATCGCTTCTCGTCGTCCATCGTTCGGCCAGTACGACGAGAATGTCGCACTTCCTCGCATGGAAACAGTATGCATCTCAGCGTGATACTGCTGCCACGGCCGTCAAGGGGACTGCACAATACTGGCTAGCACTCCCAATAGCCCGTGACGTCGGCGGATGCATGATCGACAGAGGCTTGACATCCGACAATTGGGAGAGTGGATATATTGCCAAAAAAGATATCTCGCCCCAGTCGTTACACATTTCTTTTCATCAAGAGCCTTTCCCATAGTCAGTTTTTGATAAAGCTACAGCATTTGGAGCAGCATGAGCCAGTCACATGAAAGTGAAAATGCGAACATTACGTAAGGCAGGAGCGACTGCAACTGACGTTGGACCCTGTGTCAAAGCTTCGCAAACCGAGCTCGTGTAGCGTTTCACTTCTGCCATTGCTCTTTCACGCCTAATTGCGCATTCGACACACAGAACCCCTTGAGAAATGGCTCCAACGTCTGCAGCGCGACCAAAACGCGCCGCAGAAGAATTTGCGCGCTCACACGAAGACACAACCAAGAAACCTCGCTTCGACTACCGAAATCCCAGCACATTAGCTGCCGATGCGCCTGAAGACGATATTATTCTCGACGCCGATGTCATTGGCAAATCTGGGGCGCAGACAAAGCGCAATGCCGTAAATATTGACGGCTACGAGTCAGATTCGGACAATGACAATTTCGATGCTCGAGCACGCGAAAGGGAACGGAGCTCTAAGAATGACAAGAGCAAAGATGAAGACGATGATGATATGTTTGCGGATCTACAAGAGAATGATGGTGATGAGGATGAGGATTTGAGTAGGGAAGGGAAAAAGTCTAGGAAGGATGTCAGGTTTCTTGATCCTGCGGATATTGAGGGACAGGTCATGAACAGTACTTCGGGTGGACATGTCTCGAGTGAGATTTTAATGGGTGGTAAGGGTAAACGGAAACAAGTGGATGAGGAGTCGGAATCTTCTGGAGACGAAGAGGAGCGGGATCAGCTACCAGAGGAAGTTGAAGATGAGGATGCGCAGGAGCTGGGTGCTGGGAGTAAGAAGAAGCATGCTCCGAGGTTAGATGCTTTCAATCTCAAGGGCGAGGAAGAAGAGGGGAGATATGATGAGTCTGGGAACTACGTGCGAAAAGCTACAGATCCGGATGCTGTGAATGACAATTGGCTAGATGGTCTTAGCAAAAAGGATATGAAGCGCGCGAAGGAAGCAGAGGAGAAGAGGGAAGATGAAAGAAGGAGGAAAGCTATGGAGGACGACGCGATTTTGACAAGCGACGTCCTGTCTACACTCATATCACAGCTTGAGACAGGCGAGACGCCGCTTGAAGCACTTCAGCGGCTTAACAAGGGCAAGCAGACCGAGAAGAAGGTGCCCAAGTGGAAACAAAAGAAGCTGCAAAAGGACAAAATGGATATCGAGGAGCCCGCGGCAAATGGCAACGGCCACGTAGATCCGAAGGAGGAAGCTCGCAGAAAAGCCGTAGACGCCATCACTGGCGCCGCCGACGCTCTGTACTCGCGTGGCCAACATGAGATCTATGAGGCGGAGCGCGAATTACTGATGCGGCAGTACAAGCGGGAAACCGGCGAGGAGTGGACACTTTCTCAGCGGGATGCATCCGCCGGACAAGATGCCGAATCCGCCATGTGGGTATATCGATGGAGCAACGCTAGCGATGGTGGAGAGGCACATGGCCCATACGATGGTAATACAATGAAAGCTTGGAACGACGCTGGGTACTTTGGCGAAGGGGTGGAGTTCCGCAGAGTCGGTGACGAGGAGTGGAGCAGACTCTTAGATGTCACCAGCTAGGCGTTTAGATGCATCAGTGATGATGCAGCAAGAAAAGAGCCAAGCTGCAAGAAGAGCCAGGCATTTCTTTTGCACCTGATGCCGAATTATTCCTTGCTTAGTCTGCCGTGCATGTCCGTGATGTGGGCAGATTTCACGTTGTCCAAGAATGTTTGCGGTGCTTTCGTGGCATCGAGTTTTTCATTCGTGCGTGCGTGCGTGCGTGAGTATTTTCTGGTTTCCATAGCAGCGTACTGAGTGGATGCATCGTTTGCTTCACCGCAACTGGCCGAGGTTGATATAGTTTCAAGGTCCTTGTCTAGCCTTGTGGGACCTGGACACGTCTTATGGCTTGCCCTTGACCCCAGGAGGGTTTATGCATGGGGCGTTCCCGATTCCAACGTAGAGGATGACGTCTGACACCTTTTTGTTCCTGGTTGCGCAAAATCTCTGCTCGCCATAAGGTCGGTTTCAAATCGGTTTCAGACGCGATGCAGCCAAATTGAGGGAGATGGGTTCGTTTTGAGATCTGTCCTTGCCCCGGGAACGGAGGTGTTGGTCATGCAAAATAACTGCTTCAGACCCACCTAGGGTACTTTGTGTGAAAAGTTCCGATATTGTCTCTTTGAGACCACTGCAGTAGTAAGATGTGAGGTCTTGAATGGTTGAGAAGGCCACAGATCGCTTATATCGAGAACGAAGACAGGCTTGTCACCTGACAGGCCTGAGATGCGTGATGGTAAACTGTCACAGCATAATTGTGGTCAGAAAACCAATAATAAGTGAAAGAAGTCGTGGAAATGCAGCTTGCACGTAGCTTTGACATGCTCTGGTTCGATGCGCGCGCTCGAGCAACACAATGCCTGGAACCGAAGCTGAGCCTTGTGCAGCACCGCGCAGGGCGGCCCAATGCGTTATGGCGAGTTGGTTACGGAAGCCGTAGGCCTGTGTCGCCGGCACACGAACCTTGTGAAGGTTTTAGTTGCAGGTTGTCTCGCGATGCTGTGCAACTCGACCTCGTTCGACATCGCTTCTGTGCGTCCTTTGTGCTGCACTTCTGGCGAAATGAGCATGAGCCCCTCACCCACTGCTGCAGCTTGGTCTTGATGCATCTGCTGCAACAAACAAAACCGCTGGAAGCGAGCTCCCTCTCCTGCATCGAGGGACAGTATGCAACAATATAATGAGTACCGACGGACCGAGTTGAATGCTTTAGGTTTTGAAGGGGCCTGGTCCCGATGATGCTTGACAACGGCCTTGGTGCCGAACCGAAGCAGGCATCAAGGGAAATCATGGCATGGTGAGATTCAGGTCGAAGGTTTGAGCTCCAGGGGGCGGGCCGGTACGCCCTCTGCGGCGAGATGAGCGGATGCATGGTCGGTCACTGGACCACAACAATCACCTCGTGATGGAGGCGGCGAGCGAGGCTCGAAGGAGTGCACCGAGTTGGCTGGTAGCGGTGCGGATGGATGGCCACGAGCTCAATTGGTGTGGCGCCTGCCTGAGACATGCATATTCATCGATGCTCTCGTGCAGAGCCATACGCGAAGGCCGCATGTACGCTACCTGCTAGTCAAGCAGCTGATCCATGTTAATTGCAGCATCGACTCCCAGATTTCTTGCACGGCAGGCGGGACTGGCTCGCCGCGCGATCGGAGTGGACAGAGTGCTGCGGCAGATTTTGCACGGTGTGTGTTGGTGAATAATGAGAGCAGCTGAGGCCGAGACAGAGACAGCGCGGCCAGTAGTCATCAGTAGTCAGGGCGTGGCGGAGGAGAAAGGAGAGAAATGATTGGTATCGGAGAATTTGTGCTGGCCCTTTGGTAGGCAAGCCGTTGGCCATCTGTCGACTTTGCTGGATGAGGCATAGATTTTAGAGTTTCATCATGGTCAAAATAATGCAGAGCGACATATGTGTCGTCCAAAATCGTCTCGGGCCCCTTTCCGTCGATACTCCTTTCCATGAAGAACTAAACCCTGACTTCTGGGGACGTGCACGCTGTGGTCTTCCATTTTCCTCACAGTGCAGCACCTAGTACTCTCTTTTCTTCACGACCACCACCAGCGAGCACCTCTGCCGCCATCCTCTCCCATACAGATACAGTCGTCCGCGGTGCCAGCACGCGCGGATTCGAGCTTGCCAGTCAGTCTTAGTACTGGCACTGAGCAGGCGGGTGTAACACGCGCGACAACGCCAACAAAGACGAACCCAGGCTTTGCTTCCCTGCAACGTGAAGCTGCGCGTTGCCTCACTCGCAGCCACGCAACTAGCCCAGCCCGTCTTGTCTCGTCTTCTGCACGGCACCAACTCAACAGCACTGCAGGTGCAATCTCAGTCTGGTGTCATCGCCCGGGCGTGGCACAGTCGTTCTTTGTCCCCATCTCTATCACGACTCACGAAGCAACCACGAGTCCGCTGCACGCACGCCCAGCTTGGCGGCGACGTCCGATTCCATCTATCTAATAACACGCTCAGACGTCCTGAGTGTCTTCCATCGAACTTTACTCTCTGGTCTTCCGCAGTCTCCCGCTGGTTGTTTATATTGCTTAGCCAAAGTTGCGAGTCGAGGGGCTGTACCAGTATACTAGCTTAGTGCAGCTTGGCAACTTTCGAGCGCTGCAAGCAACCCGCAAATCTTTCACCGCACCGCACGCAACTGCGACAGCCACGCCCCCGTTGCACCCCGAGCGCCTCGTCGCCGAGATGAACAGCCATAACTTCGAGATGTACTACGACAACCCGGCGAATCGCTCGCCGACGTCGCAGCGACAAAACTCGCTCCATCGCCAGAACTCGCGGCAGCAGTTTGAGGCATACGGACACCTCCCGTCTGGTCTCTACACTGCTGAAGACCACGCCGCCGCTGCCAACTTTGGTGGGAACCGCTACAACGACATGCGCAACGCAACTGTGGGTGGCTACGGAAATGGATACGACATGGGCAATCAGTCGTGGAACGCCGGCGCGTTCGGTCAGAACAACACGCTGAACGGCTTGGGCGGTTCGGGTCTCCGAAAGCCTCCCTCGAGAGGTGGCCGTTCTGGTCTTCCTTCTGTACGTTGCATACCCCTACATGTTCAGTGAACATCTGACTGAGATTTATCTAGGCTTGGCTAGACCAGCAAAACCCCATGCACATGAACCAGTACGCCGGACTACCGCCACTAGGAATGGGTCACCAGGAGATCTCGGAGCCGGACGAGGAGCTCATACCGACCGCCATCGTGATCAAGAACATTCCCTTCGCTGTGAAGAAGGAGCAACTAGTCCACATCATGACGGAAATGGGCCTGCCACTGCCATATGCCTTCAACTACCATTTTGATAATGGTGTATTCCGGGGCCTGGCCTTTGCCAACTTTACAAACCCCGATGAGACTGCCACTGTGATCGATGCCATGAACCATTTCGAGCTTAATGGGCGAAAGTTACGTGTCGAATACAAGAAGATGCTGCCTGCTGCGGAGCGTGAACGCATCGAACGTGAGAAGCGTGAGAGACGAGGACAGCTGGAGGAGCAGCACCGCCCGATGGCACCGCAATCGCTCCAGACCCAAGCATCCGCCTCGTCTCTGTCCTCGCGCGTGCTCAACGCTAGCTCGCCATCGCCTGTCTCCGCACGCAACCAGAAAATGCCAGGACCGAACTTCCCGGGCTCCTCATTCGACCCGAACATGGGCCTCGACGTCGATCTGAACGATCCTCTTGTCTTGCAGCACTACTCGAAGCTCCTGCTGTTTAAGGAGGATCCAGCTCGAGATCTTGTCGTCTTTGCGCCAACCTTGTCGCCTCCGGAACGACGCATTGTGCACACTCTCGCGCACCACATGGGTCTTGGCCATGTGTCGAAAGGCGAGGCCGATCGCCGCGCCGTGCACGTCTTCAAGGAGGGTCGCCCTCGTCTGAGCCCACCGATGCCGACCAATCAAGGTCTCCAGACCGATCAAAGGCGTGCTCTAAACCGGGCTGCTACGACCGACTTCAGCGATGTTCGTGACAATTACTATGGTGGTGTGCCTAACCTGCGACACCAGGCTTCTGGCTACCTCACCGGCTATCCTGAGTCTGCCGGTGGTCTTGGTCCAAACAATCCACTACGCTCTGCCAAATCTTTTGCAGATCTGCGCTCATACACGCCATCTCCTGTACCATCGACTGCAAGCTTTCCAGCTGCTCTTAGCAACAACGTGGCACGCTTCCAAGAGTTTGGCAGAGACAGCACACAGTCGAACACACCCACGCTGATGACTCCAACATCTAGCCTCCCATCAGACCCCAACGGCATCATCAATGGTCTTGGCAACATGAACCTCGGCGGCCCCGGCTTTGGTGGCAGTCCGCGAGGCCTCCGTGGCTTCCCATCTTGGGACCGAGAGAACCCAGGTCCAATCGGGAGCAACCGGTCCTTCAGCACCAACTACGATGATCGCTCGCAGACACGCAGTGCAATGCAGGGCGGCCCTGAGCGCCAGCCTCGCGGCCCACTCCCAGAACGAGGCAGCGGTTTCCCTCGCCGGCAGAACGGCCACATGCAACGCAACAGCGACGAGCTTTCTCAGCAGAGCAGCGCCGCCGAGATCACTGTCGAGCATTAGGAGCATCGTCCGAATTCTCCGATGCTCTTCCCTCAACCCCTACCGTACCGCAAAACACAATGAAGCATGACTTACGACCACACGAAGCATGATATAGCATCTTCAAGCGAATCGACAGCTATACACTCACGTTTTAGATGTCGACGCCGCTCTGACAACGAAGTCAAACTAACGAAATACTTATGATCGGATGACCGATATGAGCACAACGACAAAACAACAAAAGTAGAGAAGAAAGATCACCTACGGAGCTCGCTGCCCGACATCCACGATGATGCACGAATTTCAACGACAACCTCCTGTATTGCATCTCACACCACTTGCATTATCGACATCCATGGAAGGAGAATACCATCAAACGCGCTAACTGGGTAATAATTGAACGGCCTGTTTTTTGTTCCTTGTTCTTCTTCATCAACATTTCACGCAACCAAGGCAGAAAGAGTGGCATTTATATCGGAGATGGGAAGGAAGGGGAGTAATGAAGGTGTTCTGATTTCTTACCTGTCTGTCTTGGATTATGCTCGGATGCGAGAGAAAATGTGCCGGAGCAGACGCTTCTTCAGCTGGCGTCTGATGGGCATCTCTCTTTCGCAAAAGGAGAACTTTCTTGGACAGTTATTGGAAATGCTGCTTGTTCTGATTGCTTGTTGTTGTTGTGCATTGGTCTGTGTCGCTTGCTGCTACGTTGCTTCTTTCGATTCATGATTTGATGTATTAACGAGAGCTTTGCTGCTTGCTGCTGAGTGCTCTGAATTTATCTGTTGTGATGGGACCAAGAAGAGACGGCCGCTGATAGTGAGATAATAATTGGCTGCAATTCCAACAAGTCTTAATCGTGCATCATCTGCCTTTCTCAATTTCAACTATGGTCGCATTTGAGAAGAACCTGAAGAGACAGAACAAAAGCGTTGGAACATTTCGAATAACGAGCGTGAAGCTTGGTCCTTGAAACCTGGTATTTACGACCATCTACAGACTGAAGCGTGTCCGGACCTTCTCGTCATGAGCCTTCCACTGCCACTCTTGCCCGCTCGCATGCTGTATGCCCTTATCCACCCTCCTCAGCTTCATTGTAAACCTTGGACCAAGTTCCTGCAGTCCAACCCTGATGTCCTCAGCGCCGCTAATCGTCTTTCCATCTGTACCCTGAATTTGCTTCTCCGTCTTCTTCTTATCCCGAAAGACATAACGATGTCTTCGCAAGAAAATGTAGTCTCGCTGGTTGTGCAACGTCACGACTTGCCGGCCTTGCACTTCTGGTCTATGCGGGAAGAGCGATTTGAATAAATGTGCGGCGAGCAGACCGAGTGGTGTTCGGAATCCGTTTAGGATTAGTTCTGGGTAGTGATTTGTTGGGTTTCCGTGACCAGGTAGTTTGTTCCCTGGGATCCAGTTCGATATTGAGAAGTGGAACATGGGACCATCGGGTAAATGTACGATGTCGATTCCTTTGGGCTTTTTGAGGTCTTCGTTGAGAACTACTACGTGCGTGTAGCCTCGGTCTTCGTCTGAAGCATATTTGCAGATTTCTCGTATGCTGTATTTGTAGGCGTGGGCGTGTGCGGATCGTCGGACGTATTTGCTATTGGGGAATAGGGTGCAGAGCATTTGCGCCTCGTTGTGGAGGGTGGAATTTATGGAGGTTGTTACGAGGACTTTCGGGTCTCGTTGATCGGGTTCGAAGAGGCGTGGAAAGCGTGCTTTGAGCGCTTCGGGTCGTACTGTCATGTCTGTTGCTGTAGAAGGAGCCACACTGGGAGCTTCGCTTGGTGCACGAGGCGGCGGTATTTGCGAGTCTTCGTCTTCGTCCTTCTCGTCGCCTTCACCCTCTGACTCTGAGTCCAGCATGCTGTCGTGGTCGTCATCCTCGGCAATAGCGTCTTCTGGCTCTTTCGCGACCTCGTCGTCGTCCATATCGTCTCCTTCTGGCTCCTCCGCATCGTCTACCACGCTTTCCAGCTTCCGTCGCTTCGGGTCCAGCATGTTGATCGCCTTGCCCAGGCCCACATCGTCTTCGTCGCCCGAGTCAATCTCGTCCCATGTCCGCTTGGCGTCGATCGATTGAGGAACATTTTTGGCCTGTCTTTGCGCTCGAAGGTGTGGATTCTTATCCTCATGTCGCCGCCGCCGCAGTCGCTCGTCTCGTTTTTCGCTTTCCTTCGCTTTCTTGGTCTTCAGGTGCTGCTCCTGCCTTTTCAGCTTGTTCGCGATCTTAGTTGGATTGAAGGAACCCATATTGCGTAGACAGTGCACTTTTCAGTGAAGTGTGTTGAAGATCGTCCTTGCCGTGGTTCCAGAAAAAGTCGAGACTGCCTTCTCGAAATCTTGGCGCCGGGAGTCCGTGCGCACGCGACGGAATCTTTGGACCTTGAAACAAGCCAACGACATCTTGCAAACAGTCATACACTCCCTGCAAAAGCACGACAAGACGGCATAGCAATCGGTCTGTCAAATACGGTCACCGCATTAAGCTACCTCATCGCCGAAGCACATCCATCGGGCATTGGCATCAACGTGGCTTTTATCTGACTCAAATCTCCTTTATTGAATGCCCTGCAATAGGCTAAGAGTCACGGGCTTAAAATTAAGGCACTTCTCCAACCTTTACAACAATTCTCACATCAAACCAGGACCTCTACTTTGGAAGTGCGGGACGACACTAGAAACATTCCAGCCTCGAAAGGAGTTCTCTACTTCGAATAGACTGCAAAGATTTCAGGTACCTATCAGGACGAGAAATACAGGAACAACAGCAAACATGGCCAGCGAATACAAGACCTTAGCTGGTCAAGACTTCGACCGTGGTGCATTCGAATCACTGCTGAAGCGAAAGGTCTTTTTGTGGCAATCATTCGAGCCATATGGTGCTACCAAAGGTCTCTTCGACTATGGCCCACCACTCGAAAATCTTGAAGCCGAAGTCATCAATATTTGGAGAGACCACTTCATCCGTAGCGAGAAGATGATGGCATTGAAGTGCTCAATGCTCACTCCTTATCAAGTGTTGAAGACCTCCGGCCACGTTGACAAGTTCGCGGATTACATGTGCAAGGATCCCAAGACTGGCGAGATTCTGCGCTCAGACCATCTGATCAAGGATGTTATCGAGACGCGGCTGAAGGGCGACCGCGAAGCTCGCGGCGAGAAGATCGAAGAAGACCCAGAGGCTGAGGCAAAGAAGAAAAAGAAGAGTAAAGCTGCAGCCAAGACTGCTGTCAAGCTTGACGATGCAGTGATCAAGGAGTACGAACATCTCCTCGCGACCCTTGACGACCAGACCGGCGAGGACATGGGCGCTCTTATTCGCAAGCACGACATCCGCAATCCAAGCTCTGGCAACCAGGTTGAAGACCCAGTCTCCGTCAACCTCATGTTCCAAACACAGATTGGTGCCTCTGGAAAGGAACCAGCCTTCCTTCGACCAGAGACAGCTCAGGGACAATTCCTTTCTTTCCAAAAGCTTCTCGAATATAGCGACGGCCAATTGCCTTTCGCATCCGCTTCCATTGGCTACTCATTCCGTAACGAACTCTCGCCACGATCTGGTCTGCTCCGCGTTCGAGAATTCTTGATGGCGGAGGTTGAGCACTTCGTAGATCCGCTCAGTGGCAAGAAGCACCCTAAGTTTGCCTCTGTGCGGGATGTGAAGCTGCCCCTTCTGGCTCGCGATGTGCAACAGGCTGGTGGCTCCACACCGACTGAAATGACCATTGGCGAGGCCGTGGACAAGAAGGTTGTTGACAACGAGACGCTCGGATACTTCCTTGTCCGTATCATGCTCTTCATGCAAAAGATTGGTGTCGACCTCAGCAAACTGCGTTTCCGACAGCACATGGCCAACGAGATGGCCCACTACGCAGCTGATTGCTGGGATTGTGAGCTGTTCAACTCGTACGGCTGGATCGAGTGTGTTGGATGCGCTGACAGAAGCGCCTATGACTTGAGCGTGCACCAGAAAGCCACCGGTGTGCCGCTTGAGGTACGTGAGCGACTAGACGAACCAAAGAAGGTCGAGGAGTGGGTCGCACAGCTTGACAAGAAGAAGTCTGGACCCAAGTTCAAGAAAGACGCTGGTAAGGTACAGGCTGCTCTTGATAGCCTCAGCCAAGAGTTGAAAGAGAAGCTCAGCATCAGCCTGCAAAAGGATGGTAAGGTGCAGGTGGACGTGCCAGACATGGAAGCTGGAAAGGTTGAGCTCGAGAGCGACATTGTCAAGATCGAGAAAGAGACGCGGACAGAGACCATGCGTACTTACACTCCCAACGTCATTGAGCCATCTTTCGGTATTGGTCGTATTTTGTACAGCTTGATGGAGCACTCCTACTGGACGAGAGATGGCGATGAAGCCCGATCTGTGAGTATCAAGATCCCATCCGACGTGAATTCATATGCTAACATTCTTAGGTCATGTCTTTCAAGCCTACTGTCGCACCCGTGAAGGTTCTGGTCGTCCCGCTCCAGAAAGACGCTCGCTTCGCACCACTTCTCCGAGAACTTGAGCAGCGTCTCGATGATGCTGCGCTCTCATTCAAGGTCGACCAGTCTGGCGTCAGCATTGGCAAGCGATACTCTCGAAATGACGAGTTGGGTATTCCTTTCGGTATCACAGTTGACTACGAGAGTTTGGAGGACAGCACCTTCACACTACGTGATCGCGACTCGACGAAGCAGGTACGGTCGAGCTTGGACGAGATCATCGGTGCCATTAGCAAGGTGGTCGCTGGCAAGTCTAGCTGGTCCGATATCCAGCAGAAGCTGCCCGCTTTCGAGGGCAAGGGCGGTGACGAGTAAGGAGGAACTGCACACGCGAAGATGTCTGGAAAATGACAGTACTTGATTTGCACGACTTTAGGTACTATCGTGTCTTTTAGAGCCAGAGCCAACCCAAAAGATGAGCCACAAGAGTCGGACGCTCAAAGCACTATTGCTAATTTCCCGGGTTTTCTCGTCCAGTCCATATCGCTCCTCGTCTCTGCCGCTACTACTTGTCGCACGCGAACTTCGCAATCTCTTCAACGCTCTTCACAGTCAGATAGACCCAGCCATTCTCTTCCTGTAGCTTCTCCACAACGGTAGCCTGGAGCTCAGTCTTGAACGACTCGAAATAGTTCGTAAAGGGAAAATGCATTATGATCACTCTCTCGTCCTTGGTATCAATTTCGCCACCAGCCAGCACAATTTCAAACCCCTCGAAGCTGAAATGTCGGACGCATTGGATGCGAACCTCACCAAGGTCACGGAGATATCTCATGCTTGGGATGCCGTAGGGTCTGCAGTGCACACAGAGGATAGTGGCCCGCCAGTAGCGAGCGATTGACTCTTGCCGGATCTGACGGTTGACTTGATCGAGTCTCAGGGATCTTGAAGGACGGTAAACGCTCCATGTCTTTCTTGCGTCTTTGTCGATGACCATGTCATAGACTCGATTGCGCAACTCTGGTGGCAGGTCGAAGAACGTGGTCGGTTGGCGCTCATTCGAGTCGTTGACTAATGCTGGTTAGTGAGGTTCTCTTGCTGTTGACGGAATGGTCGCACCGTTTACGTCGCCTGCCATGATGACTCGAGGTCTCCTGGCAGCTGAGACGGGTTTGAGATCTTGGATAATGTTGTTCATGGAAAGGGGAAGTTGTAACAGCAGCGGAAGCAAAGTATTTGATTCAAGAAAGAGAGCTAACGCATTGACCAGACCGGACCCTGACTTTCTGCTTGCCGACTTTCACATGCCTTGCATTTTCGCGAATGACTGACTATTCACCCAGCGGTTCTTTGTGGACCATTGCCCACAATCACAGCATTGAAACTTCGGAAGTCTAGCTGTTGCTCCTAGCCCATGTCAGAGCTATGCTTCTCTATGCTCAGTGTATTCCTGCCTTGCATATCTGTCCTTTCAGCAATTCCTGGGTCTCGAACATGGGGCATTCTTTCCTCGTTTGCGCACCACTTCATCACAATCCGTATTCCAGAGTCCTCTTTACAGCAAATTGCGCTATCTTGGTGATGGTCTCCACGGTCAGAAACACCCATCCCTCATGCTCTTGCAAGATGTCTTCAGCATACTTCTGGACATCCTGGAACATGTGCAGTTGTTCTTCACTTGCATCTTTGAGCTCATGCTTCACGATGACGGCTTTAAGACGCTTGTCGGCACTGGTCCGGCGTAGTGAGATCCTGAAGGGTAGGCGTGTCCAGATAAAGAAGGAGCGAGCATACGGAATGGCCTGTGAGCCAAAATCTTTCAGCCACAGCTCTGTCTGTCGCCAGCCTCTTGCATTCTGGTCGGTATCGAATAGCGTGATGAACTTGGCATGCCAATATCGAGGGGGAAATTCCTGGCGAAGCTGGCGTGCAACCTGCTGCAGCTGTGTGCGCGGGACGATTGACAGTCCCGTGCTTCTCTTAGATTGCCAAATCGCGAACACGAAACGTCCATCATCTGCAACGAGATCATAGATACGGTTTCGAAGCTCTGGAGGTAGATCGAAGAAGCCGATTTTGTCTTTGACTGGCACAAGGCCTATGAGGAAGGTCAGCTGTTATGAAAGTCGCGTGTTGGTTCGGTAGATGTTCATACCTGGCTGTGTCGCGGTCGCCATGTCTTCGAACGGCGCGGCGTGGTGTCTCAAGTCGGCGTGAGTGGTGACTGAAGATGGAGGTGTTGAGTAAGGCTTCAGAGAAAGTAGCTACGCGTTGAGCACAGACCCGAAAAACGGTCTTGCAGCTACATCAAAGGAAGGTGCTCCCAACAATAATCAAATTTGAAGGGGTTACGCAGGTGCTGAAGTGAAGTTAAGGCCAAGGCTAGGTAACAATGATCGTTGCCCGTTTCTCTTTCTTAGCGCTCGAGGCACTTGCTTGTACTCCGCTATCCACGTCGAAAGTAGGGGCTCCTACGGTTCTATATTAGATGAGCTAGATCCAGACAGGTACAATGTTGAGCTGTTCACGTCCGACTCTAGTAGTAAGCCGCTCTAGAATATGCTTACTACGAAGCCTTCCACATCGCAATCAGGGCAACGATCAATGTCGCCCAGCCTCGGGCCCATCGTGTTGCCGATATCAATACTAATATCTCGATTCCCTTGAAAAATGTCCTCAGAATTCTACAGCGATTTCCCAGGCTCTATACTCTGTTCATGGAATTTGACCTGCATTTCAGTACACTGTCCCGTCTTTCCTCACGCCATGCTTCGTCTTACCATTGGCATGTGAATGACCATGATGCGAGTCGACGCGAGCCATCTCCGCGTGGTCGTGATCCATCTCGTCGCCTGCCTCTTGGGGCCCATCCCAATCCTGAAAGAAACGGTCAGTACCGCGCAGTCGTTATGAGAGATTCTTTAACTTACTGGAAAGCCATCATCGAACAAGTCAGCTAGTGCCTGCTCCTTCTCAGCCAGCTCCTCCTTCGAACCCGCATTCGGACCTTCACCACGCTTCATGACTTCTTCCCATTTCGAATATTCCTCATCGTTGAGCAGACATTCATCAAATACTGCTTCAATGGCTGGGATATCAAGCCTCTCACCAATGAAGACAAGCTCTTGCCTACGGTCACCGTAAGTCCCGCCGCTGTTGATATCGTGGTCAACAAGCTCATCAATCTCCTTGACACCACTCTCCCACTCTGATCGCGGAATTGTGCAGAACCAAGGCCTTCCGCCGGACAATGTAAGCATAGCACCCGCTTGACTCCACTCGCCAGCTCTGCCAGGTCGGGTAGCGAGGAAGTACTCTCCTTTTGAGCGGAAGAGGCGTGCGAACAGAGGGTGTTTCTTTTTGTTCTCCAGAATCACGGCTGGCTCTGGAAGATCGAGTGGGTCCTCCATATCCACGTCTTCTTCCTCTTCTCCCTCGTCATCCTCCATGGCTTCGTCTTCATCTTCGTCTTCCCCCTCTTCGTCGAGCTCGTCTAGTGGGTGCTGCAGGATGAACTTGTCATGCAGAAGTGCGAAGAGTCGTCGGGGATGAAATGGTCGCCGGCGGACGTAGACGAAGTTGCGTACATTGTATCTATACGGTCAGCTAGGTCAACACAGAAGGAGATGTAATGCTTACTCTTCAGTCTCAGGCTTGGGAGTCACCATTTTCTTCCCATTTACTTCGCGAATAGTCATGGCGTGGAGATCTTGCAGCCAGCCATATCCTGTCTGTGCTAGCTCGAGGTTGAACATGCCGGTATTGACGATCTCTTTCACGTCAATCTTGCCATAATTGCTTTCGATCTGCCCGAAATCAGTCTCCCGATCATTTTCTAGTAGAGGGAATGCTTACGATTTTTGCTCGATGGTTGAGTTTCCTGATCAGAGTAAGGATATTCTGTCTCTGCTTCTTACTGATCATGTCGATTTTGTTGAGGACGATGACATCCGCGAACTCAATCTGGTCGACCATGAGATCGGACACAGTCCGCTCATCTTCAGCTGTAACATCGTTACGACGAGCAGACAGCAAGTCTGTAGTCTCAAAGTCGTTCATAATGGTGAAAGAATCGATGACCTAGAAAAGTGAGAATACATCTGCGCATGGGCATGTGAGTGGACTTACAGTGCAGGTAGTGTCCATACGAGCGAACTTTTCGAGACCTCCGGCTTCTTTGAGACGTTTCAGCGTTGCTAGGGTGTCTGCGTCAAGGCCTTCCGGTCCTTCGCCCATCTGGCTGATCTGCTCGGCGAGACGAGAGTCAAAGGTTTCCGCCACTTGCTCCGGCTCACTGATGCCACTGCTTTCGACAATGATGTAGTCGAACTCAGCAAGCTCTGCTAACCGCACAAGCTCCTCGAGCAAGTCTCCTCGGAGCGTGCAACAAATGCAGCCATTCTGCAAGGCGATCACCTTTTCTTCTGTCTTAGTCACACGATGTGTGTTGCGAATAAGGTTCGCATCAACATTAACCCTGGACAGTTTTCAGCGTTTCATTCTCCGAACTTCAAAGAAGATCACTCACGCTCCAATGTCGTTGACGATCACAGCAATTCGAAGGCCATGCTCACTGCGAAGGATATGCTGCAAGAGAGTAGTCTTTCCAGATCCCAAGAACCCAGACAAAAGGGTTACTGGCAGCGCTTTTGCAGGAATTGGTCTTGCTTTCTGAGCGACTGCTTTCTTCGATACCTTAGTAGCACCATTGGCCTTCGTATTGGATTTTGCTTTAGGCATGTTTCTGATCTTTGCACTGGTAATATCTTGCGAAATCTTTTGTGCGTGTTTTCCAACGTTGCAGGGCTATAAATGTGCATGTGTAAGTTCGTATGGTTGGCACCTGAATGGTCTCAGGACTGTAATGGCCAGCCAATCCGCACAAGGAGATCGATAAGCATGATCCGCCAGCCTTTGCATATTCGCTGTTGATACTTGGAATATTCGAGTCAGGCCACCAATACTGGATCTTAGGAAGAAGTCTCTGCAATCGCACGTCAGATTCCTGGTCTTTTGCTCGTAGCCGACCGACACGCCAGTGCGGACAAGCGCAATGCCATCAGAAGTTCATTGAGGACACTAGCGCAATGAATTGATGGACGCCCGTGCTTCAATGCCGTCTTCGCCTGGTAATTCCAGTGACCTTGCTGGCTTTGCTCATTTGCGTCAGAGCCACGAAGCATCAATTTGCCACGATCCACGGTCCGAATACAGAGCTTTCTCGGTCTACTCAGACCGTGTCGTCGTTCTCATAGACGACGTCAACGTCGCTGTCTATGGATTTAGATTTGGATATTCTGGCCAAGGAAGAGCCCAGCACAGCAGCTGCCATTTTCCAGCTCTTTGACGGTACGAGATCTCCTCGATGAGTAGCATGAACTGGTGAGAAAAACGAACTCTGCCCGCTCGCATCGCATGGAACCCGTTCGCGTGAGAGCTCTCTCCTAGCATCTACGCGTCAAGTCATGCCATTGACGTTGCGAGTTTCAGCCGCTCACTCGTCTAGCACGACTCGTAGCTATGGTAACCGTGAGCAGGCTTTGAAAAGCGATGCAAGAATGTTCGACATTGATGATGACCAGAACCAAGGAAGGCATGATGTTGTCGCTGTCCACTCAGTATTTCGCATTACTCAGATGCCAAGATTGACTCGCGCATCCGTGCATTCTTGGCGTGACGGCTTCGCGTCAAGCCATCTTCCATCTCTAGGGCTCCATCACAACGAAGTCGTGATCACACGCTAAACCCAGAACGGCTAGCGTAGATCAGGTCATAAAGGTGCTTTCTGATCATCAGATATTGACGCCCCACATATCGATCCGGAAGTGGAAGGTGTGCACCTGCTTTTCAGCTCCTACCCTAGAGTCATGTGATAAGCCGAGACCGTGCGCGTCGCTGACTGGTTCAGCGCGTCCCACGCGCGTGGCTAAGCTTAATCGGGAAGGATAAGGCTCACAGGCACTCAACACGTGATGATCATGTAATAAAGGTGTTTATTACATCATAAAATGAGCCCTATCCATCTCTCACGTTGCAATGATTAATAACAGCGATGTGCCATTGCCCATCCTGCTACGACTAGAGGCCTGTTAACACCAAACAGTGGCTGCTGAAAATGTAAGTGACAGTCAATGGATACATTCTTCCTCTTAGCTCGCGGTCTGAGCAAAGCCCGACGGCATTTGATCTAAACCTCTCTCATAAGTCGGCCTAGCCTGATAAGAGCAATTGACTCCCTCTGCGTGATATACAGACAAGCGCGTCAGACACAATCCTCATAGCCTCCAAGATGTCGTTCTTTGGCCTTGGCAAGCCATCAAACCCATGGACATACGTCGGCCTCGCGTCCGCCTTCCCAAACATCGAGCCAGACACATCTACGAGCACAAGCAAGACGAAAATCACGAAGCCGCCTCCAGATCCTTGGGATGAGCCGCCTGCTGAAGACGAGCCTCCGGCACCATGCAAAATCTACGAGAACAACGAATCATGCCTGAAAGAGCTTGGTCACGACGAAGTCCAGCTTTCGCAAGGCCCCAATGCCCAGATCATGATCTTTCGGTATCGGGACAAGATTCACGCGATTGACCACGCTTGCCCACATCGCACGTATCCGCTGTCCAGAGGTACGCTATATGACATTGAGGACTTCGGCATTGTGTTGAGCGCTGGGATCACATGTCCGAAGCATGGATGGGCATTTGATCTGAACACCGGGCAGAGTGATCGCGGAGCATACAAACTCGGTGTATGGGAGGTGGACATCAGGAAAGCGGAAGATGGAGAAGAGCAGGTGTGGGTAAGGAAGAAGGAGCGCAAAAGAATTGGTTAAGGCTGTGAGGAGTCAACAGCATAGGTGAAGACAGCTTCCCAAGGGCCACATGGGACTTATGCAGGACGGGGACGGTCTTCACCATGGATTGGGGCGCACCTGGGGACAACTATGAGGAAGCGCTTGTATCAGTGCATATGGCTGTCCGGGCGTAGTGGCAACATGTCTATCCTTCCACTTCGGCCCTGCTTGCCTGCATTATTTGTCCGTCAGCACCCTACCTCGGAATCGTGATCAGCAAACGACCAGTAATCATGACGGGATCTGGCAGCCAAGTTGGACACTTCGTCTGCGCTATATGCACATCTGCACTTCCAATTCCCGAGGAGGGCATGACCACAATCGCCAATCACCACGCATGCTCGCAGTGTATCAAGGACTTGTTCGAGCACTCTATTTCCGGCGAGTCCAACTTTCCACCTCGCTGGGGTCGGCAAGTTCTTGATCCATGGGACTTTCGACATATCCTTAGCGAAGACTTCTTGCGGCGTTTTAGAGAGGTTGCAGCAGAATACGGATGCCCGACAAACGAGCGAGTGTACTGCCAGAACCGGATTTCTCCTAATGTATCGCCGTCTTCGTCTTCCAATGTCGAAGAGTGCAGCAAGTTTATTGGTCGCCAGAAGCCAGAAACTGCTACCGGGAAATGGCGATGTGAGCGTTGCGATAATTGTAATGCGGCCACTTGTCTTCGCTGCCTTCAGACCTTTCCGCCGCTCAGCAGTGAGGATGCCCAGCATGCGGCCTGCAGTTCCAGCTCCCAACTTCAGGTAGAGCATCGCTGCGACTTATCAATTGCTCGACGGTTGAGAGAACGGGCATTTGAAGGTCTTCAACGCGGCCGCCACTTTCAAGACTGCCCCAACTGTCGACGTCGGATCGAGCTTATGGACGGCTGTAACCACATCACTTGCCCTTGCGGTGAATCATATTGCTATGTCTGCGGTCGAGCAGTGACTGAACACAGCCAGCACTGGGACCGAGGTCGTGGGCGGTGTCCAAGGTACGGAAGACCTGGCAGTCGCACTGCGCTGTTCACGGATGACCTCGATGGATATGGTACTGATGACGATGATCAAGATACCGGTTCTGGTTCTAGCGATGATTCCTCGGATTCCGACTATGTACCTTCAGACCATGGCGATATGGTCCTTGAGGAAGATCGAGCAAGGTGGCAAATGCAGTATATCCTTGAAAGCCAAGCGAGAAGGGAGCAGAGACGTGATGATCGCACGGTGCGGAGGGCGGCGCATGGTCGGGCTCATGTACAGGAGCTTGCAAGACAGCGAGACATGGCTATTCGAACGACGACTGGCGCGTCAGGCGCTCCTGATGAAGAGCATGCAAGACAACGAATGCAGGTTGTCCTCGATCATGTAAGAAGGAATCAAGAGGGAGATTTCGAAAGTCTGAGAGACATCCAACAAATTCGTTCAAATCTTGCGCAGCGTCAAATTCAGCCGGACGCATCTGTAGACGCAGATGCACAAGCCGCTCCCGGTGCAGAGAATCGCGAAACGGAAGGCCCACGTCTGCTTTTACCAGCAATGAATGTATTCGAAGGGAACGACGCCGCTCTTCGACCGTACCACGACCAGGATCGAAACCAGTCGTTGATAGTCGATGAGATTGAGCATCAACATGGTCGAGGCAGGATCCTGCATCCACATTTTTATCTCGATCGGAGACATCGACCAGATTCCCCTCCGCAACCTCTGCCTCGTGGAACTCGCTTTCTCGAATATAATCGTCAGACGCGCGAGAGCATCGCAATTGAGCGAGCTCTTGCTGAAGGACCTGCGCATGTAATCTCTGGCAGATCAAGACTACATCGTACAGACTCCGGAAATTCTATTGATAGTAATGGAGGTGACCGGCGTCGGCAGTCATCTCAAAGCCCGGATCCGGATATCGAAAATCGAGAAGCCAGACTCTCGTCTCCCCGTCGTAGTTTCAGCGAGGCGCATGCAGCTCATGGCCGTAATGACATCCGAATCGACCGAGATTGGGACTACTATGTTGAACGATCTCGTCAATTCGAGCAGCAGCGACCATTTCAGCGACACCCCTCTATCGAGAATCCTAGAGGCGTTGCCGTAGCAATTGACGAAGGCCATCAACCTCGAAGGCGCTCAGCAAGATCCGCGCCGAGATCGTACACTTCTTCCGAATCTGACACCTGGTCGGCCCAAAGTGGAAGATATCGCCATGCTGATTTGAGACGAGGCAGGGCCCAGAGATGGTCTCTAGACTCGAGGCGCACGCGATATCGACACGCGCACCAGGAGCCGGGTAGAGGATGGCGAAGCATTCCTGGACGCCTTTGGAGGTACTTGCAGAGGTAGCGAGGCGGGAACCTGGTATTCGGCCTGATCCCGCTAAACCAGTACTCGTCATAGCATGCTCCCTTTGAGCTTTTGTGGCTGCAATTCATCTCTTGATTCCCACTACGACCAAATTCCTTGGGCTGAACTTGTAGTCAAAGACCGCCTCGACCCAAGCTTCTCTCACTTCAGCTTGCTCTTTAAGCCACAGGTATCGATCAACCACAATAGCCGCTTCAATCACACCAGCGCTGAAAGCCATCAAGCTCCACATGACACTCAAATGTTTCTTTCCTTCAGCATACTCTTTGGCATACCTATCGATCTCCTCGTCCGTGATGTCACTCATCTTCTCTCTGAAGATATCGCCTCGCTCCGGATCATTCATGAGCTTAGCCAGTGCTCCCCTGACGTAAGATGTGAAAGACACGTAACAGGACTTTCGAAGGCTCCCAATGACAATCGGTATACCTCCGCTACTGTGCCCAGCTGGCGATCTTCCCCCGACACATTCCGGCGTGGGTGGTCCTACGACGCCACGATCTAGGAAGATGCGTTGTAGCAAAGCACGATAGAAGTGTCTGGTGAAGAAGCTTTCGCTATCGACAGGACCCCAATTAGAAGGCGCTTGGACGGCCATCATACGTGATGTAATGTTTAGCCGAACGCCTTTGTCGCTGTCGGGTCGGGTTTCGTCGTAATATTGGCAGAAACGTTCGCTCATTGGAAAGCCGTGAGGATCGTTTGCTTCGCCTGTCTTGGAGAGACGTGGGTGGTCGTGGGTGGTTGGTCGCAATTCGGGAAGTTTGTACGTTGCTGGACCGAGTCGTTCGGTTAGGAGATTGTAGCAGCACCCGACCATGGAGACGGCACGGACTTCTGGGTTGAGGAGCAAGGATCGGAGGCCGTGGTGAACGAGATTACCGCATGAATGAAGTGACATTACCATGAGATTCTTCGAAGTATTTGTTCCTGGGATTCGTTCCATAACGTCCTTGAGATTGCCGTCTTGGATGCGGTGGTCCACGTACTGTATCTTGCCTGTACCAGTAGTTGGCAGTTCAACGATAGGAGCTCGAGGCACAAAGCCGGAATTATGTTCTGGCGGCGGCGTTGGTAGATCTGCGGGAACCACTGGTTTGGGAACTTCACCTGCCTCTGACTGCCCGGCCCCATCACGAAATGTCTTCTTGTCACGCATGACTTTCTGCTTTTCTACCAGTTTTGCCATGACATCAAATTCTTTGGCTCGTTCGGCATTTTCTTGTCTGCTCTCTATGGCGACGATGTTCTTGTTATATGGTTGGCTGGCAAGTGCCCGGCCTAGATAATTTTGACCAGAACCAAAGTCGACGAGATGTGATATGGGTTCGCCCGTCGCATCGTTAATGCTTGAGGTAAGATTGTTGATGTATGAAGCGAATAGACCAACTTCGTGGACCTTCTTCACGTTCATGCCGACTGAGACGTCTCGTGTCAGTCTCTGTGTGGGCTTCAAAGCTCGGTTCCTGGAGCATTGCGATCCGGATGGGTCTCGGAGAAGGAGATGTTTTCGAACATTCGTGACGTACTGTAGTAGATCTTCCGGTGGATTTCCAATGATTGCTGTAGGTTTGTCTTGGGATGGTGAGGAGCTGTACCGGGACAAGTCATTGCGAATCAGAAGGTTGACAACCTCGAAGATGTCCTCTTGCTGTGCGAAGAAAGTCCTCCAGTCCTGTGGAAGGATACGTTCGTAAAGACTAGGATCGGTCGTGAAGAAGTCGAGGATATGGACGCCTCCGCAAAGTATTCTGAGTAGCTCATCGCCGCCGACGTAGTTTAACAATGAGTTCACATAGTCCTCTGTACTCGCGAAATCGTCCGAATGTGGTAGTGGTCTTTCCGGTCCAAGTTTGGTGTCCATTTGAGGCGTCTTTGGCGACCGGCGAATGTTCTATCCTCGCTACGATACACCGACCATAATTTGACAGTCTCGTCACCAAATCTTTGTTGTGTTTGTTTGGAACGCAGTCTTTTGAAATTTTGTAGATGAAGTCGTGGAAGCACCGCCACAAGCTGTGGCACAGCACGATGTGGAGATGCGGAGGCTCCAGGGAAACCAACTCTCTCAATAGCAACCCCCATGTAATGAGAACATTGACTGAACGGAACGATCATACGACTGAAGAGTTATCATTAGAAAGAGGCAGAGGAATCATACATATATCTTGAGAATCACTCCGGGAATTCCGCGCCATGTCTGACGACCCTTTTCAAGAAGCGCAGGCCGATGTGCTCTCCTTACTGCAACAAACGCGTCCTCTTCTGCAATCATATTTGCGCATACGATCTACAGCTTCGAACGCGAATGCTCCAGAATTGCGAGAAGCGCGAGACGAATTGGAAAGCAACCTCACAGACTTGTCGACAGATGTGTCGGATCTGGTCGATTCAGTGAAGGCAGTTGAAGGAGATCCTTACCGCTACGGTCTCGATGTCACAGAAGTTAAGCGAAGGAGGAAACTTGTGCAAGATGTGGGCAATGAGATTGAGGATATGCGGCGACAAATGCAGTCCACAGTCGCTGCCGCGGATGCAAGTCACTTGGCGCATCCTGACCAATTCGGAATGGAGGACGAAGATGACGATGGGGACTATGCTGCTTGGGAGGAGCAGCGGCAGATGGAGATGATGCACGAGCAAGACGAGGCCCTCGATGGCGTATTCCAGACTGTTGGCAACCTGAGAGCGCAAGCAGACACAATGGGAAGAGAGCTAGAAGAGCAGGCCGAGCTTCTCGAGGACACGGAAACCATCACGGATCGGGTGCAAGGAAAGCTGGCGACTGGCATGAAAAAGATCCGATATGTGGTTGAGCAGAATGAGGATCGCTACTCGAGCTGCTGCATTGCGCTCTTGATCTTTGTATTGATCTTGCTGCTCATCATCGTTCTGGTTATATGAGATGGACTGGCTTGACATAATACGCCAAGATGTGGCGCAGCACTCCGGCCTCGACCTCGAAGCGTCTCCCATGTGGGGAGCTCCGACAACATTCATTGACATTACATCTGGGAAACAGCCAACATGCAAGGCGACAGTGAGTACATACGCGAAAGAAGTAGTCTTCGCATACTGACCGTCTAGATTCGCATCCACTGCTCCAGCAGACGGCGCTCAGCGTCAACCCATTCATCGACCTCCCGAAGGCGCCGACATTACCGCACAACTATGCCTCGTTACCATCGACACTGCCGCCATCAATCCTCCAATCGCCACCTGCAGCGTCAAATCCAGACCTGCCTGGCTACGTCACGTCGTCGTCCGGCTTTGCAGCACATCCAAAGACTATCATAGCACAGAACAAGTCCCTACTCGAGCAGATCGAGACGCAGCGAAAGGCTGCCGAGAATGAGGTTCAGCAATGGGAGCAAAGCATAAGAGACCGCGAATTAGCGGAGAAGCGAAGAAAGGCGCCGGGATATCTGGATACTGAGGTTCACATACTGGAGCCTGCGAAGGCTAAGGCAGATATGCCGCAGGTTGCAGGAGCGAGCTTGATGGACGAGCCAGCTCCTGCTTCAAGACAGCCAAGCATGAATAAGCAGGTTGACGATCTGGGTGATGCTATGGATCGAGCTTTCGGAAGAAGCGAGCTGGGTTGAAAGAGCTCGCCACATCAACCAACCAACGCCCTAATCCACTTTCAAGAAGGAGCCGTGGAAAGACTGGAGAGCGCACTCCGAAAGTACGCGTTCCGATTATAGGCTTGCATTTCCTTGCAGTCTTAAATCTACATCCTATTAATATCCCTCGCCATATCATAACCCAGAAACTCAGCTTGGCTGGTCCGGAGGCCAATCTTCACAAGTATATCCTGTGTGCAGGTAATTGGCAGAACAGCACTGAGCACCCGCAATTCCGTCGTTCACCCCATACAAAGCGATGCAGAGATTTGCAAAGTCGACCTTGAAGTTGAAGCCGATTTGAGAGCACTAAAGGACAAAAGATCAGCGACCACCAGTATTTACTGAAAAGAGACCACCTACAGCCCCGACATATTGTCCTGGGTCTCCAGACCCGAGCTTGTAAGCATCGGCCTCTTCATAGTATGCCCCGAATTTCTCAAACGAAGGGCAGATTTGCGCTGTTGATTCTGGGTCTTGAAGGCCTGACTCTGGACGAACGCAGAGACAGAATTTCCCTGGAATGCTGTAATCATGCCCTTGAGGAAGTGCCAAAGCTAGGCTACTAATGGCGTCAGCTCTGTATCTCTTCAGACGGAGGTGACAGACTTACAGCGGGAGGAACGCGATGGCGCACTTGAGATAGGCCATCTTGGCTGGAAGTTTCCAATCGACACGGGGAGTAGAGCGTGCCGCAGAGCAGCTCGATTCACTGATATGTAATGCTCTGGCTTCTGATCCCAGACATGCTGTCTGAATAAGCCCGCTAACAGACTGAGCCCCAACTAAAGCACCCTGCAAGAATAGTTACCTCATCAAATCTATCAGGCGAGTTGCTGGCACGCCCCTTGGATACTATATGTACTTCGCTATGCCCTAACGATCTGATCGTCAGGTACCAAAGCTAAACTTCGATAAGGTTGTTATGGGCATGCTAAATTCTGTGTATGGGAGTGACTTTCATGAAAGGCAAGGCCGCGACGAGTGCGGGCAATAGCGGCATTTGCTTTAGTGATACTATGGATCGAATCGTCGCCTCGAATAGACTTGCTTTGACCTGGCATCTCGTAGCTTGTATGTCGGTGTCGGCTCTCGACAAGTTTGCCTTCTTTTTGCACCCATGAACGTTTTCCTTGCCTCGCTCCGCGGCGACGTCTTCCTCTTACATTCAGTTCGCCTTCTCTGAGTAGCGCAAAAGGTAGCAATCCTCGACTCCTTGGAGGTCAAGTTCAAGCACATAGCCAAAGCCAGACTATCGCGTACACCAAACCAGACAACGCACCTCCAACGTGCCCAGCGTGCTCTGTTCCATCATCCTCGCACTTCAAGATGCCGATCACGTCGTCTGCTATATCGTATGCAAGCTGTAACAGCAGAGCGGCTCCCAGAAGCTGGGCTTCTTTCGTCTCTGCCGTTCCGAAAATCAGGGTTGCTGTTGCCGCAACCAGGCCGTACCAGATACCACTTGCTCCCTTGATCTGAATTCGCCTGAAAGGATCCATATGGAAGGCCAAGCCTGTGCCCAGCATCGAGGTGACGAGCAGAGTCATGAGATTCCGGGCACCGAATTGTGGACAAGCGTACATCAGTAAAGTGCTGCTGACAGCCACATGAGTCAAGATGGAAACCAAATGGTCAACCCTCACATGGGCCAATTGGCATGTTGCCCATGTGTAGCTGTCTCTCCATGAGTATCCATAACCGATGTTCTGGGTGGTGTGTCTCAAGAGAAATGAGGTGAGCCAGCTCAGAGCATTTTCAGCGTTGTAACGCTTGATGGCATCGGCTGCGGCCTTGCAGTGCTTTGGCGTGTCCCACGGATGCTCGAAGGAATAGATCTTCTCGTCCAATGAGATCTTGAAGTAGGGAGTTAGCCAGTGATTGGAGAACTTTAGCTGGGTGGCGTGGCAACATTTCCTCGCATCACCACTGCTCTTGACTTACTTCCTCGCCGGTTTCCTCATCATATTTGCACTCTGAGGTCCAAACGACGCAGGGACCTCCGAAATAGCTGTCGGGAAGCACTGTTGCCCTCCATTCATGCCTATCACAGTCCCATGCAATGGACTTGTTGTCGATACGAATCCCAGCATCTTTGACCTTCGAAGCGAGTGAGGTACGTTGCGCAGGCGGGTGGTAAAACTTGTGAATGGCAGCGCAAAGATTCGACAATGACAGCTTCTCCACCTTGCTACCAGGAGGCGGCAACATTTGAGCGATCTGCCATAGAAGACCGATCGTAAGAGTGGTGCCCGCCCAAGCTAGGAGTACATGCTGAGATTCCATCGTATTTGTATGCGGTGGGATGAGTGTAGAGAGGTATGAAGTCGAGTACGAAGTCGAGTCTGCTCGGTAAACTTCGAAGGAGCAGCGCTCTTTCAGATCTCCAGGATCTGGTCAAAGCAATGAGAGTCCTGGGGTGTTTTACGATCAGAGATGCTATCGCCGCCGTTGGGCATGTGCATCAAAGCCTGGGGCGGTACGATAGCGCCGGCGACTGTGTTGAGTCCAGATAGCCAGGACGGTTCAACAGGTGTGGAGTGTTCATCGAGACATACATTAAGCGTATGAAAAGAAGGTCCAGGTCCGTGCTTCAATATCCGTGTGTCGCATGTGATGACTTGGCATCTAGCCAACACTCATTCACTCGGAATTACCCAACATGTGAGTGTGTCCTCGATCAGGGCTCATCCGCTTGATAATTTAGCAGTCAGAGGCAGCTGGATCTTCAGCAGACCTGCACCGGGCTGTGAGGCTGATTGCAGTTGAATGCATGCTATTGGCATTTCACGGTCGTTGCTCAGCATAGTGGATATTTCGAGCCTGCAGACCATACATCATTAGCTATTCACCTACTTTGACGCATACCATCAAGCTTTGCCTTTCGTGTGACCAGATTGTGGCGTGAGTAGACCGTGTTCAGGGTTCGGGATTGATCCAGATGAAGCCCGCACAGGTTCGCTGCAACACTGCTTCAGCCGATTATTCTTCATTGGGTACAGAAGACGGGTTTGTTGCTATCGACTCGGTCCGATCGCTTTTGTCGTCTTCTTTGCCATGCCAAATCCTGCAACTGTACAACACAGATGCGTTGTCACGATTCCAAATCCCTCGCATGGGCTCCTCGATAACTGTTCCATTATCCCCATCTGTAGCAAGAATGAGGTTTAAGAAAATCAGATTTTGCATCATGAAGCTCCTTCAATCTCTTCAAATTGTTGGTATCTTTGCCATCTTTGGCATCGCAGCACCACTCTCAAGCAGCACCCAATCGACCATTCTCCAGTACATGGTTTTCAAGCGTGGCGGCTGCATGGCTGTTGATGCTTTGGCCGAATATACGACAGACACAGACATCAGTGGTCCCTTTACCGAATGCCGGAAAGTTGAAGAGGCGGGATCTTTTCTTTACCATGCAGCAAAAGATGGGGATTGCCAGATATCGCTTTTCAAAGGCTCGGACTGCGACACACCGCCAACCTACGTGCCCATGAACTGGTGCAAAGACGCGATTTTCAACTCGATCTTGGTATCTTGTGAGCACACCAAAGCGTTGCGCGATTGAGGCTGCTTGTGGTCGGAGACTTGAGAGCTAGGCGTGAAGGCCAGACGCACAAGATCTTCCACGGGTCCATGTTGGCATCAAGTGGCAAATGAGGATATTCCCGGGATTTCAGGCCTCTTCTGTTGCGATGTATGTCGCCGAGATGATGGTCGTGCGTGAGGACCTTTGGTTTCTCAAGGTATGTGGTGAGGTTGCTTCGTTCTAATCCATGAGACACTAGAATCCACGCAGGCAGACGCGTGGCTCAGATCAACGCCGTGGATTTCCAAAGCCCTTGACACGCGCACCTAGCCCTTCTTTCCCTTCTTCCGTTCACGTTCTTGTTGATCCATCGCCACTGCAAGAGCATCCTGCTCGGTTATCAACATCATGCTTGTTCTCGCCGGAGACATTTCCAAGGACCACTTTACTTCCCGGGCTAGCGGTACGACTTCACAATTTCAGATTTCTTTTTCCACAGTCTTGCAATCAGTTGCTGCAACGCAGCAGACTGCATAACTGGGCTTCGTACTTGTGCGAGGAAGTCAAGCAGGCATTGAGCTGTCACAATTCACGACTCCATTGCAGAGCTCAGCTCCCACCAAGTCTAGTATCCGGTAGTCGCTTCAGCCGTACAGCGCCCACTAACACCCATGCTGCAAGAAGCATGCCACATCGGGACTTCCGTCTCCGAGAGTTGTGCTAATTGATGGGGTGCATATATAACATCGCCTGCCTCCTTCTGCATGCAACTATTCATTAGACTATCTCCAATATGGCTGACTACAGCAAGATTCCAGAGGGAGGCTCTCTCAAGCCTACGCTTTTCAAAGCCAATGTCCCAGAAGACAAGCTGCAGCTCTGCAAGGACCTGATCCGGCTGTCTCCAATTGCACCTGCTACGTATTCAAATACGTCCACGGATCGTTGGGATGGTATTCGCCGAGACTGGATTATTGAAGCAAAGAAAGTCTGGGAGACCGTGTACGATTGGAGAAAGACTGAAGACAGAATCAACTCCTTCCCCAACTTCTCTGTCACGATTCCGGATGAAGATGGCAACGACATTGACTTGCATTTCATTGCGCTTTTCTCACAGAAGAAAGATGCTGTGCCAATCTCAATGAGCCATGGATGGCCCAGCTGCTTCTTCGAATTCTTTCCATTACTGGATGTGCTGAAGGACAAGTACTCGCCAAGTGAGCTACCATTTCATGTCATTGTCCCATCACTACCCGGCTATGCATACAGCAGTGTCCCCACTACGACCGAGTTCACCGTGCCAAAGGTGGCAGCCCTGTTCGACAAACTTATGCGCGGACTGGGCTTCAGCAGCTATATTGCGCATGGAGGAGACGTGGGCACTGGAATCACCTTGGTACAGGGCATGATCAGCGATGCTTGCAAGGGAATTCATGTGAACAACCTCTTTATGGGGAAGCCAGAAGACGCGGATAAGCTTCCTTTGGACAGTGTCGAGGCAGAAGCTCGAGCCCGAGCAGACAAGACTAATGCGACGTGCTTTGCTTATGCTATGGAGCAAGGCACACGCCCTGGCACTATCGGAATTGCGCTACAGGCCAGTCCCGTGGCATTACTCTCCTGGGTGGGCGAGAAGTATCTGGAATGGACAGATGAAGACCCGCCGCTTCAGCATATACTCGACACAGTCACTCTGTATTGGCTGACCGACACTATCGCCCGATGTCTGTACCCGTATCGTGCTTTCGCGGACGCAGATGTGATGAAGAAGAGCCTTTCTATACCACCCGTGTCCAAACCCGTAGGCTATAGCTTCTTCCCATACGACATCAACCCGACTCCTGGAAGCTGGGCGGAGACGTCCGTGAAGCTCACGCACTATGTGAGGCATGAGCGAGGCGGTCACTTTCCGGTAAGTCAATACTCCATCGTTAAGAGAGACCGTATTCTCTAGACCGAGTGCTAACGTTTAATAGGGTACAGAGAAGCCGAAGGAGCTTTTGGCGGACATCGAAGCCTTTGTCAAAAAAGTCCAAGGCTAGATGCTTACTGAGTATGATATTGTTGCAGTATAAAAGAAATGATATGTATTACAACCCTTTCAATCTTCCCCTATGACCTACTATGAGGGCACATCAACTCGCTGAGAATGTCTTGGCAGCAGACTGATAGGCGCATCTCCCCCACTCTTCGGCCTCTGCGGCTTCGGCGAGACGCCAGTTCTAATCGTTACACTTCAGTGAAGCATCCCATACTCACACTGAGTCTAGGTACAAGAGATTGTCTTCTGAATCTTCAACCCTGGAAAGCATTCGGCGCAATGGGCAGTATCGGCTTACCTGGTAGCTCAGATGAGCCACAATGGCTCCAAACTGCTCTAAAAAAGCGACAGATCCGGCAGAGCATGATAAAGCCACATCTCACTCCGGAGTCCAATGGCAATCCCATTACATCCATCAACGACATTTCGACACTAGCTGCGAAGATTGCCGATGGCGAATTCAGCGCCTACGACGTGTGCAAAGCATACATCCAAATGTATGTCGTGCGATTCAATCTAGAAATGCGTGCAAAGAAGACTGACAGGCGCACAGGGCTGCATCAGCACATGAAAAGGTATTTCCAACATTCAGCTTCGCATAGGCATACGTTGACCATGTCAGACAAATTGCTTGACAGGTTCGCTTTCCAACAACGATCTGAGCTGCCAGGCACTAATGGCTTAGAAATTATGTTCGAGGACGCCCTCAAACGAGCAGCAGAACTTGACGAGTATCGCTCGCAGCTTGGTGCTACCATCGGTCCTCTCCACGGTGTGGTCATGACGCTGAAAGATCAATTCGATGTCAAGGGTCAGGACACAACGCTTGGGTACGTTGGCAGAGCGTTCAAGCCAGCGAGTGATGATTCACTACTGGTGAAGATCTTACAGGAACAGGGTGTTGTTTTCATCGCAAAGACAAATCTGCCGCAGAGCATAATGGTGGGCCGGCTGATGTGACGAGCTTTCTTTTTGCTGACATCCTGCAGTGGTGTGAGACTGAAAATCCGTTGTTTGGACTTACTACCAATCCGATGAATCCCAAGTTGACTCCAGGAGGCTCGACGGGTGGCGAAGGCGCGCTGCTCGCCGAGCAAGCTTCTTTGCTAGGATGGGGGACGGACATTGGAGGGTCTGTGAGGATTCCCTCGCATATGATGGGCCTGTATGGTCTCAAGCCAAGCGTAGGGCTAACCCTTACCAAACTCGGAACAGTCTAACCGAGTGTATAGTCAGGTCGACTTCCCTATGAAGGTGTACAAGTATCGACAACTGGCCAAGAACATGTGCCATCGGTGGTTGGACCATTGGCTCGCAATCTTGCGTCCCTAGAGCTTGTCACGAAACTCATTATCGATGCAGAACCCTGGAATGATGATCCGACCTGTCATCGGCTGCCTTGGAGGCAAGACATTTGCGATGAAGTTAGGTGCCGACCTCTTACCATTGGATTGCTCATAGACGACGGACATGTCAAAGTACACCCTTCAATCGAGAGAGTCGTCAAAGAAGTAGCAGCAAAGCTAGAAGCTGAAGGGCATACCATTGTACCTTGGGATGGCAGTGGACACACACAGTGCATCGAAGTGATGGATTTGTTCTACACCGCTGATGGCGGCGAAGACATCAAGCGCGACGTACAAGCAGCTGGTGAGCCGTTCCTACCACACGTCGAAGCTCTAGTCAATCGAGCTCCTGCCATTAGCGTCTATGAGTACTGGGGCCTTAATCGACGAAAGAGAGTTGCTCAAAAGGCGTATCTCGACAAATGGCAACGAATCCGAGACCCGGCTACATCCAGAAAGGTTGACGTCCTGCTCACACCGACAATGCCGCATCCTGCAGTCCCCCATCGCACGTGCAAATGGGTCGGCTACACGAAGGTGTGGAACTTGCTGGATTATACAGCGCTTGTGCTCCCTGCTGGAAAGGTCGACAAGAATATAGATCCTGCAAAGGAAGATCCCCAGGTCGTTTCCTACCAAGCGAGGAACGAGCTTGATAAGCACAACTGGAGTCTGTATGATCCTGAATCGATGGATGGACTGCCCGTCAGCGTGCAGATTGTCGGCCAGCGACTGGAGGAAGAAAAGGTTTTGACCGCCGCCCAAATTGTCGAAGACATTCTGAACCGGCGAGGAAGTTAGAAGATGCACAAGTAAGTCTCAGCCGTTCGGAGGAATCTGACGCGTGTTTCGCACCCTTGTGCAAAGCTCCTGGCCAAGTATTATAGAAGAAGCGCTAGCTGCAGTCGCATTTCGTAAGACATAGGGCTCTTGACGCTCGGGTCCGAAAAGTCCAGCTACTCGACATTCTTCACTCCTAGAAGGGCAGCAGCTTCTATATACCGCTTCTGACAGGCTAAATCCTGTTACATGAAATTGCTGACGAAAGATTGATGCGACGTATACGCGGGTGATGCGATTGGCTGCCGCCCATTCTGGAGGATCCGTCGGAGATCTATTGCTTCAAGCAGTAAAAGCGTTGATCCTGCCGTGCACCCTAATTCTAGAGTAGCCATATTGAACGGTTGCGACTCAGCTTGCCCTGCGACGATGATGTATAATGTCGAGGCTGATGCTGAAGAGCGGGTCTGTAGGCAACTGTGCCCCAACAACTTGCGATATATACATGCTGACATGACTGCTCGTTCCCTTCGTCCCATCCATACCACTTCGAAGCGATGGAATACTTCACCACGTTGCAAACGATAGGCATCGCCCTCGCCGCAGTGACGGTGCTTGGTCTATTCATCTACAATGCAGGAAAGCCAAAACCTCTACCAGGAATTCCATACAATCCGTCTTCACTACACAAGTTCCTTGGCGATGGACCTGATCTCTTCGCCTGGGCTGATAAGCATGGAAGTCCTTACGGATACCTCCCAGAGCTGATCAGAAAGTTGGATTCCCCAATCGTCCAGATCTTCTTGCGACCATTTGGAAGGCCATGGATTCTAGTTGCCGACCCTTACGAAGCTCACGACATTAGAACTCGAAGGTTCAAAGAGTTCGATCGATCGAACTTCTTCGGCGAGGTTTTCCAGACCATCCTACCCAAGATGCATGTTCACTTCCCAACCAACGAAGAGTGGAAGTCTCACAGAAAACTCATCGCAGACACAATGTCACCAAGCTTTCTCAGCACCGTGGCTGGTCCACAGATGTGGGAATCCACGCAGAACATCATCGCTCTCTGGCGAAGAAAAGCAGAGTTGGCAAAAGGAAGACCATTTGAGGCGAATGAGGACATCTTCAAGGGTGCCTTAGACATAGTCGTCGCGGCTACCTTCGGCGAAGAATGTGGATCCGCAAGAACACAACTCGCTTCTCTGTCCAACAACAAGCTGGAGATTCCTGTCGACCAAGATACTGAGGTCGCCTTTCCGAAAGCCAAAGATCCTCCCGAATTCGAATCGATCAGCACACTCACAACATCTTTGGACATCCCGATCAAGTCTTTATTTCCCAAGCAAGCTCATTGGTTTGCGATGAACTTTTATCCATCCTTGGTCGCAGCCAAACGCCATAAAGATAAATTGCTTGAGCGGAAACTAAAGGAAGCACACAACAAATTCGCCAGGAAACCAGAGGACATTGACATTGAGTCTTTCCGACACATGACATCAGCACTGGAATTGCTGGTTGCAAGAGAGACTCAGATGGCTTCAAAGGAAGGTCGTAAAGCCAACTACGACACCCAAGCCATCCGGGATGAACTATTCGGCTTTTTGCTCGCTGGCTTTGAGACCACAAGCACGACAATCACTTGGACACTAAAGCTTCTCACGCAGAACCAAGATTGCCAGAACAAGCTACGCGCTGCTCTTCGTACGACCTACGAACGAGCAGTAGATGCTGGTGACAGCCCTACGATCTCCGAGATTACCAACAGCAGTGTCCCGTACCTGGAAGCTGTCATGGACGAAGCGGGACGTGTCGGCGTGACAGCACTGGCCTCTGTTCGCATAGCAACCGAAGACACTCAGATCATGGGATATCACGTCCCCAAAGGCACCGATGTCTTCTTCCTCAACAACGGACCTGGCATCATTCAGCCAGCTATGCCCAGCCAGAAAGACAAGCGTAGCAAAGGTGCCGAACTGTCGAGACAGAAGCTTGGTGCATGGAATGATGAAGATATACACCTTTTCAATCCCGAGCGTTGGCTCTCGACCGATGAGAAAGGCGAAGTCGTCTTTGATCCTTCATCTGGACCTTCGACACCATTTGGTGGAGGACCTAGAGGATGCTTTGGTACGTATTCCGATTATGCTGTATTGAGTGACGATGCTGACGTTGTTCTTCTAGGCAAGAAGTGGGCTCAACTTGAGATGCGGGTACTTCTCACCCTGATCTTCTTTCACTTTGAACTGCTGCCGACACCTGAGCGCTTGTCTTCCATGGCAGCAATCGACGGAGTAACTCATAGACCAGCGCAGTGCTATGTTCGATTGAAGGCGCTTTGATAGAGAAGAAAGCGACAACAGCGTGCCAAGATAGAAAGCAGGTAGCCTTCATCAACTTCAAGCCATGCAGACCAAGACATGCCAAGGTGGACCACGGAAGTGAATGTGCAGTTGATCTTATCATATCAAATGTAACCTTGCACGGCAGGATGAGTTCAGGATGCCGAACGAGAAGAGTTCGCGGCGCCATTGGACGCCGGTAGCCAAGAACGCTGGCCTGAATTCGCTCGTGTTGCCGGTTGGAGATGTGATCGGCTTCGACTGCATTTTTGGTGGGGATCACTCATACATAGCACCACTTTCGAGAAGTAGTTGCTGTATTGATTGGTTGTCTCCCACGTCTCTGCCACATGGAGGAATTCGCTAGCCACAGCATGTTGAGTGTTGATCAGCTTGCGGCACAGCTAGGCCCTTGGCATTGTGTACAAGATCTTTCTTCACTTTCAAGCCTGGGAATTAAGATCTTATCTGATCTTGAGGCTTGGATCTCTTGACCACACCCAAGCCCTATCAATATGGCGTCAGAAAAGACACCAGAAGTCGCAAATAATGCTCAATCTCACACAATACCCTCTCAAGACGAGAAATTCGACAGCAACTCACACACCTCCGACCCAGAAGCCAACAAAGATGCCATCGCCAGCGCCTCAGAAGACCCAGCCTACGCCGGCGTCACCAAAGTCGAAGCCTTCAACAAAGTCCTACGCCAATCCAGTTCAGGCAAAACTCTCCTCTGGACACTCTTCATCTCGATCGGTCTAACCATGTTCGCCTACTCAATCGACCAAGGCACAACCAGTCTCTTCAACGCCCACGCAGCTTCGGCCTTCGGAGCCCACGCCAACCTCACCGCTATCAACACAGCAGGACAAATCGTCCGAGCTATCTCGAAACCATTCCTGGGCAAACTTGCAGACATCACTAGCCGCCCAACGACATACACTATTGTACTCGTGTTCTATGCCGTAGGATTCGCGGTCGCTGCGAGCGCGAATAACATAGCGGCGTATACCGTCGGGACATGCTTTACCTCGCTTGGTAAATCTGGGCTGGATTTTCTTGGGGATGTCATTGTTGCCGACTTGACGAATTTGCGATGGAGAGGGTTCTTTGGATCTTTGCTCAGTGTGCCGTTCATCGTCACGTCTCTCATCGATGGCTTCATCTCGGAAGGGTTCTTGCCAGAGAAATGGCGATGGGGACTTGGCATGTTCGCTATCATGACTCCGATCTTGCTCATACCGGCTATCGTCACGCTGTATGCTATGGAGCACAAGGCCAAGAAGCTTGGTATGGTTAGTGCGGGTGGGAGTCGATATGAACGGTCTGGACAGGTCGAGAAGATGAGCCCTAGGAGTTATATCCAGCTCGCGTGGCAAGGTGTCATCGATATCGATCTCGCTGGACTTCTGTTGCTCGGCTTTGCGTTCGGCCTGATCCTGCTCTCGCTTAGTCTGTATAAAGGTGCAGATGGCGGGTTCTCCAATCCGAGCATGATGGCGATGATAGTGATTGGCTTCGTGATCCTCATCGCGTTCATCTTATACGAGATGTATGTTGCGCCGAAGCCCGTATGCTCGAGGAGGATCTTCAACAACAAAGCTTTCATCGCCGCAGTTGGAATCGACGTCTCGACCCAGCTGGCTTCTGGAGTACACTCGTTGTACTACGCCTCGTACGTTCTGGTTGTTGAACAATGGACCATTTACGAGACGAATTTGTTCACAAACATGGTGACTCTGCTGCTCTGCATCTTGGGCCCGCTCGCAGGGCTGTACCTGGCCCAAACACATCGCTTCAAAACGTTGATGACTTTTGGTGCTGTGCTGAAGTTGATTGGATACTCCATGCAGCTCGAGGGCGACCGGTCAACGAAGAGTACCGCGGTGCTCGTCGTTTCACAGATCTTCAGTGGCTGCGGAGCGTTCACTGTAGTCGGTGCTCGTGTCGGCTCGCAGGCGTCTGTCCCACACGAAGACCTTGCTTCCATCATCGCGCAACTGTCGCTCTGGAGTACCCTGGCATCTTCTGTAGGTTATGCCATCTCTGGAGCCATATGGCAGAATTATATGTTGCCCTTCATGAGAGAGGAGTGTCCGGCCGGCACATCACAGAAGACTCTGCTTTCGCTGTACGGATCCATCAAAACGCTTCGGGAGTATCCATACGATAGCGCGATTCGACAATGTGGTATTACTGCTTACACTCGAACGAATGGTATTCTCTTCATCATGTCCGCGGCGATTGCCGTTATATCGGTAGTGTTCTGCTTTCTGATGCCAAGTAAGTTCCTCGCAACGATATGTCCAGGGCTGCACGTACTGACCATCTCCCAGATTACTATCTTGGAAAGCAACATAACGTTGCGAGTAACACAACGCCTGCAGGCGAGACCGTGCATGATGAGCGAAGTAATGAACAACGCCACGAATTCTCTCCTGGCGCAAGCGGACCATGGGCCAGGCTGAAGCACTTCTGGCTGAAGGAGTGTTAGTGTGATGAATTGGTCCTGGTTCCTTTAGATCTGAATAATACAATTTCATTTTGCCCAACGCGAACTACCCAATGCTGATTACGCCGATTATTTTATTATCTCAATGCTTTCATCTTCGCATAGTACCATCTAGATATTTTGACGCCGGGTATGTCGCATGTGCGCGTAACAACCTCAGCAACGTAGAGCATTACGGGCAAGCTGACCGCAACGCAGAAAAGGAAATTTGGCTCCAAAGCGTAAGGGCCGCCTTCGGGTAGGAACCACCAGCTGGAGTCCTTCCATTTGTTTTGGAGATGTCCAAATCGCTTGATATCGTCATCGTTCGAAGGTATTTTGACACCAGTCAGATAGAAGAGGCGGTCCGAAAGCAAGCCAATCATAGGGCCGTGGACCAAGTAGAGAGAAAATGAATGTCTTCCGAGGTCTAGTGCTTTGGTCAGTCTCTGTGATGCCACAAGGTCGAGCATGTCACTTACATTGTGCTGGTCCTGTTTCGAAGATCCACCTCACCCAGTTGATCTCCTTGACTGCGATTAGTAACATCCACGAGGCCCAGAACAGCCAGAACCAGCGGTAGTTTGTGTTGCCTTCTTTGTATGAATCTGGGATGAGCTTCATGAGAGTGCCCCAAGCGCCACATTTGCCTAGCACCTCTTCCATGTCATGAGTATCGGAGGAAGGCTGACTCGCAAGCCATAGTCCAGCAACCAGAATCAGATGCATCAAGGTCATCTTTAGTGCTCGGCGCCGCTTTAAAAATCTAAAGAGTGGATCCCAAGGCAAGCTTACTTGCACACCATTGATTGAGAGCAGGTCTAGCTCCGAAGTGAGCATGCCAGCGAAGAAAGCTCCGTACCAGGCACCAGCCGCACCAATTGTCCAGAACAAAGTCGCACCCACGGTCAATAGGATTCGAGGTCGGGTAGGGACCTGATGCGTAGCAAAAAGCCAAACGAACAGTGTCAAGGATCCTCGTAACTCGACCGGAATCGTCCAGGTGTGAGGGTTGTAGTACGTGAAGAGAAAGCCACCTCGGTAGAAGTTCGTGAATTTCATTTGATCTTTCCACCATGCCCATAGTTCCCAGAAGATATTCGACTGATGTTCAGGGAATGCCGTCGTGATGCCAGTGATATGCCAGAAGAAGGCTAGCATCAAGGTACTGATCCAGACTGGAATGAACAATCGTCCCATTCGACGGACCATTGCTGCATTCAAGGCTTCAATGAAATCATCCCGGCGCCCTTCATGAAGCAGGCTGATGAGTCTTCGCGGTACCACGTATCCAGAGATGGTGAAGAACATAATGACCATGAAATGTCCACCAGTGAACGGAAGGCGAAGAATTGGCCATGCTGCAGGAGATGTGTTGAATGTTTGCCACCAGTACGCAGCGCCATAACACAATTCCAATCCCTGATGCGTGTACACTGAAAGGTGCATAATACACACGCAGAAAGCAGCAACGCCTCGCAGTCCATCAAGCCATGCTGTCGGTCCGGGTCTCTTCCCGCTGCCTGGAGGCCGCTTCTCGAAACATTCTGGCTTCACCAGCGACCAAATCGTGGCCAAGGTGTTCCGAATTGAAAAGCTGCGGATCGCGTTCCGGGCAGAAACCGTCGCCGCTGGGGGCTTTTCATCCGTCAGTTCGCTGAGTAGACCAAGGTGATGGTCAGTATTGTGCGACATATCGCCGCAAAGTTCTGGCTATGAGTCCTTGAAGGCGGAATCCATGGGTCGCGAGTTGATCAGGATGAGCGCGTTGATGAAAGATTGCCTCTTCAAAACGCGGTGCCACGGAGGTGGCAGAGTTACAGGCCATACGAATAGCCTTTCCCAATTGGTTGGCCGAAATGGAGCCTCGGTACCTTGCTCCGTGGCGCTGGTGGATTTACATCCATGGCGGAGATCTTCAACGCCACCCAGATGCTTGGCTTGGAGAAGGGAGTCCAAGGAAGGCCGAGGAGTTTGGCTTGTGATTCGTTCAAAAGCATGGTTGTCTGCTCGAAGTTGTAAAATGTGATGCGATACTTATACACAGCATGCCAGATGCAGTTGTCCAGCAGAAGTCAGGCCGGGGAAGTGCGGAAGACAAATGCCCAGGAGTAAGAAGGAACCATTGGCAATGGCCCGCTTCGCTAGAAAGTCGGAAGGCACGGATCCTTATAATCTCCCTGAGAGGAGTACAAGTGACAGCTCCAACCACTTCTGTACGAGACGTCCACCAGCAGCACAACATTTCAGGGAGGACACTGCCAACTTTTCACCGGATCCCAGAATCTAAAATCGGTTCGTCGCCCTCTTGCATGCCAAGATCGAACCCGCACTAGCTGCAGACGGATTTTGACCAACCAACAATCGAGAACATACCAGGGTCACATGCACGCATGTTGTGCAGCAATGCATAAAAGAAGGCATTTCTTGCCCATTGAACGATCTAATGTACAAAGCTCACATAGCCAGATCTGCGAGCGTCACCTTGACCCACCTCAATCCGACTCCTTGCTCAGGCTCAATCCCTGCCACCACTGTCTGATACAGTGCGAAGCATATCTGCTTATGTACTGCTTCTCGATAGGCATATCTCCGAAGCAATGCCTCTAGATCCTCGAAGGAGTCCACCAGGATGCGAGGGCTCCGTATAAGGCGCCTCAAAGTTTCCAAGCTCTGCGGCCGCCAGATCGTTGGCGTAGCGGTTGCTGTGTTGATAAAAATCGACCAAAACGCAGCTTCCTCGAAGTCTGTCCCGATTAGTGTGTCGGTTGCAAGCCATTCCATTTCCCGGTAGTGCTCGTCCATGGAGTCGGACGCGCGAAAGTAGCCATCGTGTTGAGACGCAATGGCTGCGCCATACGTCCAGGCGCCGAGAACAGACAACATACCAGCGCGCATGTGATAAAGTGCCAGGTCTTCCAGATCATCGCGGGATAGTAACACTTGCCAATCGCTGGGCGGCTTTTTCCTCGGACGCCAAGCAAATATCAGCAGGCAAAGTTCGTGGAGTGCTATCCATGCGTTCGAGCTCATCAGATTATAATCCGCCAGTCTATCAAGTAAAAGGAGAAGAGTCTTGGTTTCAGCGCGTTCAAGATTGAAAGCCGCATAGTCAGGAGTCCGGCTTGCCCTTTCCGCTCGCCGGTGTGTCTTCATGGTGTCCACCTCGCTGGGAACCGTCAGACGGCCTGAGTAGGTGATGACTTCGGAAAGATGGTCGAAACGATCGCGTACAGCGAAGATGACAGAGCCCAGCAGATCAAGATTATCTTGTTCCTCTTGTTGGTCGAATGTTTCATCGATATGAATGCCGGTCAAACCCCGCAAAGCCTTTACGTGGATCATGTATGCTGTCGCATTGCCATGAATCTAGCATTCATTAGCTTCACATTCAGAGTGGTCTAGGAAGCAGAAGTATACCTTTTCCCATGCAGCCATGATGCCCAGACACATGTCGAAAGAAGAATACATGTCCTGCGCAATGCCTTGCACGCGCATGTTGGACGACTTCTGCATACATCTCAATGCTTGTCCATGCATGATGAGGGCGCATGAGTTGGACGGCCCTTGTTTCCCATCAACGCCGAGCAGATTGGTCTGTGTAGATGTCAAGAACAGCGCAATTGCACTCAGATCTGCATGCAAAATCATTCGCGTCCACAGCAAGGACCTGGAAGCTTGTCCGGACATCTTTCTGTTCTTGAGCACTGTTTCGTCGCATCAGCGTGTGATCAAGGTCCGACGAAGCAGTCGATACTCACATTGTTTGGTAGGCGTCCTTGAGTGAGGCCGTTCGGGCTGGTCATCGTTGTTTGCAATGGACTTTTTAGCTGCCCGAGCTGCCGCCCTTTTAGCAGCATGATTGTGTCTCGCAACGGCTGCTCTGACTTCTTTTCGATCTGAATCGCTTGGCCGTACTTTACCAGTACGCGTCTGGGGTTGGAATGCAATCCATACCGCCTGTGATGGAGGGGAAGGATCATTTGGCACAGCTTTGCGCGGCATCCTCGCATCTATTCCTGCATTAGCGTGGTCGGCAATGCATCTGCATCAACAGCTCAAGTCCGGCTGCAGGATATATTGATCAATATCCGCTATACAGCGCTCGTCGATTCCTGATGTTCTGGAAGCTTGGAGGTCAATACGCCTTTACATCTCCGTTTCAGACTCTGATATCAAGCTCACGTGCATGACGATACGGTCTTGGCTCCATGATGATCTAGACACAGGCTTTACCAAAGGTCTTAGAGGGTGGTGATTGGCTATCTGTGGTAGCCTTCTGGAGATTGCCGTAAAACTGATTTGTGAAGCGTCTAGCGGCATACAATGTGGGGTTGCCTGAAACAGACTCGTCGAGCCATTCGAAAGTCATCACGGCTTTGCTCAAGTATTCAACCTGCCTCTTAGAACCTCGTCGGACACGCTGCCGGGGCCGGAGAATCAGCCTGAGTGTTATTCGGCATTACGCAAGGAAGCGGCCGGCGGCATTGCACTACTGGTGCAGGCATTCCAGGTTGTGGTTCATGTATAGGAGCGACGCTGATCTTTGTTGACTTTTTGGCACCATTTGCGCCTGAGAAGGCGTGCGATGAGGGCAAGTCCAAGACGAGCGCATAGGGGTGGTGTTTCGGGTCGATAGGTGCTATTTCACAAGGGATGTAGGGTAGGACGATGAGACTGGTCTAGAGGAGGTCGTGAAGCAGAGTCGTTGGTAAAGAGAGAGATGGAAGTCGCAGTCGGTCCGAAGGCGCGGCTGCACCCGCCCAATTTCGGCATTGGATGCCGATCGACTCACTGCCACTGCCACGAAGTCCGTACTACGACACAACACCACCCTAGATAAAACCTTTGATCAACAACCACGCAACTCTCCATCAAATTCTAGCGCTCGCAGTCGCATTGTAGCTTATCATGGCTGATCTCAAGTCTCAGAAGATCTCCTTCATTGGTAGGTCACCGCTCGAAAGCACCCTCTTACTTCAGCAAAAGTCTCCCTGCGCTCAAGAATTCCATCGCTCTCCTCTTCAGCCAAAGGTGAGTACTGTTACTGATGACGATCAGGAGGAGGAAACATGGCCGCAGCCATAATCTCGGGACTGGTGGCTAAAGGCTTCGAGAAGAAGCAAGTCACAGTCTCGGAGCCATGGGACGTGAACAGACAGAAGATGGCAGATCTCGGTGTGAACACTACTGCAAATAATACCGAAGCCGCTACTGGAGCAGACATCATTATCTTGGCCATCAAACCTCAAGTCGCCAAGACGGTGTGTCAAGAACTTGCATCTTCAGCATTCTCGTCCGCGAGCTCCCAGCCTCTCATAGTCTCCATTGCTGCTGGTATCACCAGTGCAAGCTTGAGAGAATGGTGCCAAACGAAGGACGGTAAGAGTCCTGCTATTGTGAGGGTAATGCCAAATACTCCGGCTCTACTAGGTGAAGGCGCAAGCGGACTTTATGCTGGCAGCGATGTCTCAGCACAGCAGAAAGAATCAGCTACTGCATTGCTGCAAAGTGTTAGCAGAGCAATCGAGTGGGTCGAGAAAGAAGAGCTGCTGGACGTTGTCACTGGTCTCTCCGGATCTGGCCCTGCCTACTTCTTCGCTATGGTTGAGCATCTCATCGCAAGTGCTACCAAGCTCGGCCTTTCGGAGGAGCAAGCCACCAGGCTCGCGACACAAACATGTCTCGGCGCCGGCAAGATGCTTGTCGAAGGAAACGATTCTCCCACTCAGCTTCGCAAGAACGTGACGAGTCCGAATGGCACAACGCAAGCAGGATTGGAAAGCTTCGAAGCTTCTGGGTTTGCGGACGTTGTTGACAAGGCTGTGAAAGCTGCCACCGATAGAGGCGAAGAGCTCGGCCGCACACTGGGTAAACAGTAAGGCCTCGTTCAGGTTCAGGACTAGCATTCGGCTTCTCGCCCGAGCCAGACACCCAACCACCATGTTACATCTAGAACACCGCGCAACCTGAAACAGGAGCAGCTCAAAAAGTCATACTGCTTACAGAAATGCTATGAATCGCGGCCGAAACTGACATTTCCTTCATGGTCATTTTGAAGTTCTCCAGAGTCGTGAAGCGAGCACGATCGCGTTTAAGGACTCGTGACAGAACGCTGCTGGGATGAGTCTAGATGTTCTACGCAGACATGGATTGAGTAACGTAAATTTTGACTTACGCTACATATGCATTTCGGACTCCGACACACGAACTATTTCGGGTCCGCACATGTTCGCACTCACTGTATGAAGTCGAAGTTGACAAGCATCGTGGGGTGTTCACGAGGCCGAATGAAGTTGAACGCAATTGTCGGAGCCGCACACCTACCAAATCTACTGCCTTTGGCATATCAGCCATCATTGCTCACACTGCAGAAAACTCGGTCCCCGAGCAGAGCCCTTTGGCAACGTCGTGCCCGAGACGCCAAAACCTTTACAACTTCACAGATTGGATAGTGCTGTCCGGACACTAATGGGTTGTCAAGTTTTCGGACTCCGAACAGTACGGTCCCGAAGCAAGGAAAGGCAATAAAGAAAGCATCACCGAGACACTTCGGCGATCTAGACGTCGAAGCAAGAATTGACGTTGGCAGACGAGCATCTGATTTGTGGCTTTACCACAGGCGCTAGTGGATGTCCTCAAGGCTCGGGTTTCGGACTGCAGAAAGCGTCACCTCGGGTCCTACCTTCGCAGTTTCTTCTTTGTTCGCACGACATATACGCCTTTACTGTGCCCCTTGCAGCTACACTGTGATATTGCCAATGTGCTACTCGAATCTACGGCAGTTGTCCTGTTAACGGCTCGGCCTGAGAGTACCGGGCGCGAAAGCCGCGTCGGCGCCGCGACAGCAGCCTTTGGAGTTGAGCTTCTCACCAGACCAGATCATTTGTTCGATACAACATCTCGGATCTCTCAGCGAGCCAACAGTCCTTCGGAATCTACTCATGATAATCAGATACGTGCTTCGCCGAGCTCCAGAAGTTTCTAGTCCGTCCTGAAGCCATCGCCCGCGCCAAGGCTGTTTGAAGCATCAACATGGAGCGCTTTCGTCACCTTGTGCAACAAGTACTGCCATGCCTCTCGATCAGGCATCCAGAACCTGTCTCTGGCGCGATAATACCCACCCGCGGAGACTACACACGTGGCGGAGTGTTCACTGCTTGGCAAGACTTCCTCACGACATCATCGCGAGTGTCTTGGCAGGGTGTGCCCAGAGCTCGGCTTGGCGTGGTCTTCCCCAAGATCTTCACTGCATCAATATTCCAGTGCTATGACGAAGAACGTCAAGATAAGCCATCGCCGTCCCTCTGGGCATCCCATATGCATCATGCGTTCGCGTGCAGCAACAACGTGGTCGCCACGCAAAAACGGCAGGATGATGTAGTTTTGCCTGATCCAAGATCTTTAGAAGTCTTGTCTCACACTTGGTATTGGGGCCATAGTGGAAGGTGAGTACGTCGAGTTGAGAGGTCATTGACTATATAACATAGGTTTTACTTCATCCTGGCTACAAGAGTTATCAACAACATCAACGAATAAGCAACAAGCAACAATACACACAACCCTATCATATGACCAATACCATTCTGGAAGCACTACCTTTTACATCAAGCAATATGAGCTACACCAACACTGGAGCGAACGACCCAAACATGACTTGTGAGTGTCATCAGCGATTGCGCTCTACATCAGCCGAGCCAATTCACCAGCAAACACATATCGCCCACGGTGACCTGACTATGGATGCAGCCGAAACAGTACCCAACTGGAATACAACTCGATCATCATCACCATCGTCGTCTAACAACAAACAATCCGACTCTGCCACAGACACTCCTTATAACAGTGTGGCATCCTCAGAGTCCCCCAGTCAACGCATCGCGTACGCTGAGTCGACCAATGTTGAGACAGAACGTCTGTCAGCATACGTTAGAGACAACATGGAGCAACGCCGAGGCTCGCGAGCTAGTGGGTTGAGCGCTGGAAGTTCGGCAACACCCAGCAGGAGCCGATCAAGGGGTGCCTGGGGCGAACACCGACTGAGCCAGGACGAGAAGATATGGGCACAGGATAAGGAGAAAAAGCATGGGAAGCTCTTCGAGAAAATATTTGATCACAAGCTCGCGCCAGACTTTTTGAAGTAAATGAAGGCGTCTGTTAGAAATTTGTATTATTAGCAAGCATAGCGAGGATTAGCGAACACGTACATGTACTTCTAAGGCCCATTCCAGGATTCTTAATACGCATGAATCGGTACTCGCATTTGCGATCTCGGCCATAGTTTTCCAATGGCAGCGCTCATCAGAACATCACCTTGAAGAAATCTTGCCAGGACCAAATCATGAAGAGATTCCGTATAGCTTTTCAAATGCCGCCCTTGGACGCAAGCTTCTTGCATGTGAAAACGGCAGCTGCCGCAGCGCACGGACAGACCACACCACACCTTTGCTCAAAGTCAATTCCTTTCTCTTGCCAACCTCGACTTCGTAGCTCTCGACTTCACTACAACTCGAGTCAGCATGGTGAAAACTGCGGACGATCCATACGACAACAAAGACATGGCCGTCACCGATGCCACCGCGATGGGAAAGTTGACCAGCGTCAACGGCATCCATGGCAACACCGCCATGACCTCGAGTGTTACTATGGCCGACACTCATACCCCGATCACATTCTCCAACCTCCCAGCAGAAATCCGCGACAACATCTACGATTTCGCTGCAGTAAACCACCGACCATCAACTCGCAAACACTCCGACCTCGAGTGTATCCCAATGGTCCCTACCCCTGCACCTGGCTCCCGCGCTCTATGCCGTCCACCAGCACTAGCACAAGTCAGTCGAGCCATCCGAAAAGAATACCTGGCACGCCATCATTTGCGTTACGGCACCATCCTCCCCGGCATGTTCTCCGATCGAGCAACGCACGAAAGGTGGCTTGAGCTATTCGGTCCCAGTCGTGTCCCGCTCACTCGACATTTTCGTATCTGGATCGGTCTTTACGACTTCGACATCTGGCTCAAAGGCGGTAAAAGGGAAACGAAGGGAAAGCGGACGTTGTTCGTTGAAGGACCAAGGGGAAAGCCTTCGAACACTCATGCGTTTTCGCCGGAGAAGTTTGGAGATTTGGTGGAGAGTCTAGCGAATGAAGATGAAGACAGCAGGGTTTACTTCACTGTTGAGAATGTGAGGGAGATTCTCAAGTTCTTGGATGAGTGTCGTTGGGGGACTGTACCCAAAATGTACATGCGGTTCTGAACACTGTACGAGGAACATGTGGTGAGGTTGTGATTGGGGAGAGGAATCGTCGGTTTGGGGAAGGTGCAATACGAGGTAGTGGTGACTTTGGCAAGTATCAAGAGGCAATCGGGTGACTGGTGCGTGAGATTGCTTCATAGCTGTGCTTATAGCACCGTCACAACAGGTCATTAGACTGTGGATAGTATTCTCAATCAGCTGGCCAAAACAACCGCTGAGCATGGGAAGGAGCTTCAGGCGCAGCTTCCTACATGTGAAAACGGCTACAACCTTAAATGAAAGCTCAAGAGACCTTACTACTTACAAATCTGAAAGTCGCTCTCTTCCTCCTTCCTCCGCTTAATCACCGACCACCAACGACTCAAGCCCACATGGCCGACATTGATGACAGTCCGCACCAGACGGGCGTGACTGTCGACGCCAGCAATACCATCATGACTGATACAAGCAACATCATCACCAAGTACGACGATGTCGATGCTTCACGAGCCACTTCGGGCGAGCGCGATACTGCGACCTCGTACTCAGACCTACCAGCAGAATTGCGAAACAACATTTACGACCTGGTTGCAGAAGACCATCGCCCGGAGAATTTGTCTGACTGCAAGCTGATGCCACTGCATTTCATCTATAGTAGATATGTCCGAAGCTTCTGCAGCACACCAGCTTTGGGCCAAGTCAGCAGGGAAATACGACAGGAATACCTCGCACGACATCATAACATGTACGGCATCAACGTCAACCTTGACGACATGTACCACGTGTGTATCGAGTGGCTTCAAGTCTTCGGTGCAACTCGTGTTCCACTGACACACCACTTCAAATTTTGGTACGAGGACTGTTGCTGCGAGATACTGCTCAAAGGAGGCAACACATTCACGGAAGGGAAGCGGTTCAAGGTCATTCAACCATATCTCGAGCCAAGTGAAGAGATTTCGGGCCGCGAACTGGCAGATTTCTTCTATCACTCACCGCAGTCATCGTTCGAAGCTTTTGTGGAGGGGTTGATTCACGAAAAGGATGGCATCGTCTTCCTAACAATGAGGGACATTGAGAAAATCTTTGCTTACCTGATGGACTGTCCAATGAAAGCGGAGGAAAGAGAGCTTGCATGGTTCAGTGGATGAGATCGGTTCCCCAAGTGTGGCCCCATAGGCACAAGTGCCTGAAATCGCCACGTGAGGAAGAGGAATACTACAAGCATTCAGGTCAATGTGCCATAGAGCAGCACTTAGCTGGAGCTATATTTGGCAATAGTGGCCTCGGCAGAAAGTTACAAGTACGAGAAAGGCTGGGACGAACGCTTGGTTTCAGTCAACGCTTTTCATTGACTATTTATTGCCCCGAATGTCTTGATGTGTGAAGCACACGACAGATAGAGCAGTGATATGCATGTAGTCCCCTGCGATTTGGGGTCGCGGGACTAATATTGGAGAGCCGTCGCTCCAATTGCTGAATAGCTTGAAACCGAATCATTCCGTGTAGTCGAATAGCAAGGCACATGCGATGCGCAAAGTGCAGCTGAGCTGGTGTGGTGTGTGGTGCTAGTATACCTGCGAGCTCATGGCTCCAGCAGGTGAAGGTGAACTGAAGGGAGTGGGGCTTGATCGTGTTGAAGAAGCAGAGTCGAGAATCAAGGCAAACCGATCTTCTCGATCTCGACCGATCACTCCTCGGTCTCCTTCTTGATCTCGAATTCCTCCTTGACATTGGTCTCGGTCTTGACGGCTCGCTCTATGCGCGCAGCAGCCTCTTCTTGCTTCTTCTTCTTGTGCGCATCGACAGCCCGCTGGACGCGCTGCTCGAGGTCGTCAATGAAGTCCTTGTGTCTGCCATGCATAGCCTGCACAGCACACCAATTTCCGGCCTCAGTCTTAGACCTACCACGGCCTGTGGCGAGGAACTTGTTCTTGATCTCGTACTCGGGAGCATCGAGGTAGAGATCTTGAGTGTGCTCATTTTGGCCCAGCCTGTTGCCCTTCAGCTCCTTGTTTGGGCCATCTATGTAATTGAGGCGGACTGTTGCGGACCGCATAATTCTCTTCTGAAGAGTGGCCTTGGCATTTTCGTCATAGCGTTCTGCAAGAGGTCCATCTTGGCGACGGGAAGAAAACACCTTGTTCTCTTTGATCGCCCACTCGATCCTCGGAGTCCAGAGCGCCACGAGCCAGTTGCGAGCGGCGATTTTGCCTGTGAAGTCGTCGGGGTCGTCAACATCGACGGAGGCGGACATAGCAAAGGCACAGACGTAGGCCTCAAACACGTCAGCGATGACTTTGGTGAGACCCTTGTTGCCTTTGCCGTGTGAGTCTCGCTGCATGGTCGCCATGTCATGGGCCTTGATCTTCTTGTCCAGACCGTAAGCCTTGCTGAACTCTGCCAATGTCTCATTCTTGACCAACAGCTCCCGAAGTTGGCTGACCTCTCCAGCCTTCAGTTGCTTGTACTTCCTAAAAAGATGCTCTGTGGCCATTTGTTCGATGTGGGCGTCGCCCATACACTCAAATAGGTCATAGGTGTCTTCATCGGACTTGGTAGCGGCAGACTTGTGGACAAATGGGATATTGGCGTATTCTGGTTTCAGTGGTGGAAGAGGTGGTAGTGGGGACGGGAGGAGGGATGGACGGGCTGGGTCTGGTTCGGATTTTGGCTGTGCGCCGCGGGATTCCTGCTCGAAGTTAGCTGACCATTGTTACATTCTGGTTGCGCACGAGTAGTTACCCAGCGTCGGTCATTGCGGCGGCCGCCTCTGTCTTGATCTCTGCCTTGATCTCTGCCTTGATCTCTGCCTTGATCTCTGCCTTGATCTCTGCCTTGACCTCTGCCTTGATCTCTGCCATAGCTGTTGCCACCACTACCACGGCGATCATTACGATCGTCGCGATCACGGTCGTCGCGTCGAGAGTAGGTGTCGTAGTGGTCGCGCTGGCGCTTGTTTGGGGGAGCATCGCCGCTGCCGTTGCCGTATGGTCGCTTGCTCATGGTCGCGGTTGCTTCGTGTTGCAGCTCTCCTCGGCACTGTGGAAGGTGCGATGCTGAGTATTGATGGTCGAGTTGGGATCAATATGTTATCAGCACCGAGGTACAGTGAGGAGATGAGCAGCGTTTGCTTGTGTTGTATGGTCGTGTCAAAGGAAGAAAGTTGCTGTTTGAAGCACATCTGAAGTACCCTGTTTGCAGAATGCACGGACCAGTCCAAGTCTTGGCTTTCCCGTGCCTGTGCTTCGGCGCATCAACCGCCATGTGATGCTCGTCTTCACTCGACTGTCTTTCACATGCAACAATCATGTCGGTCCCTCGAACGCGCATCCTCGATCTGATGCGCGCGCAATGCCGCATATTCGATACCACTTTCAACCCGAACAACCTGCGACTCGGCAACAAAGTCTTGCGCCAACGACTACGAGGCCCTTCACTTGCAACGTACTATCCTCGACGAGTGGCGACATTTAAGGACTTGAAGTCTTTATACCCTCCGAGCAGAAACCTTGAGATGTACGATGAATTTGAGGAGGATCGTTTGGAGCACATTCAGATTGCGAAGAGTAGAGGCAAGGGAGCGCCTAAGAAGAAGAAGAGTGCAGCGGGTGAGTATCTGTAGTTGTCAGAGCATGTACAGTCGATGCTGATCAATTCGCAGAAAGCAGAAAGGGCCAGAAGAAGAAGCGGTAGTCTCCAGCTCGGCGTTCAATGGCCAACGGAATGGAAGCAGGTAGCAATACACCCTCGCAGTCGCGCCATCGTGTGAGTAAGCCCGACCGCTGAGTGCAGGTGGAACTACAGCTCTCAGATGAGCAGTGGATGTAAGAGCTAGACCGATAAGACGGCGCGAAAGATGGATGAAATGGGACATGTAAGGTGCATCGAATGGCGTTTCGGGATACCCATGTACAAAGGGACCACGGGAAGACGAAGCAAATAGCTTCAAATGGACTATGTTTGTCATATATCAAGCGTCAGGAGTCCGGCATTACACAACGAGACATCAAATGAAGACGTCAATGCTAGTACGCATGCCAGTCCATTTCCAGAGAATAGGCCAGTCACACATGACAGACCATTGCAACCAGCAGGTCAGTCAAACTACTTGCCCTGAAATGCCTGACTTCCGGTGCTGATAAGTATTGCCACGACCCCCAACTCGATATACTGGCAGATCTCAAAGACCGACTTTTAGGCTATTGTACCCCACCAAGAGGAACCTGGTGTTTCCCACCTTCGTTTGAACCTCTTCCGGAACAACTGTAGCCACTTTATTGACTACCAGCAAGCAGATCATGCTCTAGTCTCAGAAGAGCATGTTGTCTACACCTGAGCCTTGAAAGTTGCTTACTTTCTTCAAAATGTTCGAGGAGATCTTCGTGCAGTTTCAGGCTTCCGAGGGCAGCCTACTGCTCAACGATGCACCTCTCATCATTTGCGAAAATGAGTTACCAGGTATCAAGGCAGCTGTTGCCAACTTGGCGCAAGACTTCAGCCGCGTGCTGGACAATGAACACCCCAAGCCTATCATTACTCTCGACCAAGGCACAGAACCGCCATCCACTAATGCTGCAATCGTTATCGGCAGTCTTGAATCCAGTCGCCTCATTCAAGGAATCGTGAGCAAGGGCAAAATCGATGTACAGAACCTTCGAGGCAAGTGGGAGTCATTTACGACTAGTGTTGTAAATGAACCATTCGAGGGCATTCGACAAGCGCTGGTCATCGCCGGAAGCGACAAACGCGGTGCGATTTATGGGACGTACACATTGTCGGAACAGATTGGTGTATCTCCGTATGTAATGCTCTCCATCTCGCTAGGTGCAGTTGGACGGACTAACGCTCAGTAGTTGGTACTGGTGGGCAGATGTCCCACCAAAGCAGTATACAGAAATCTATGCCACCAGCAAGACAACTCGACATGGAGAGCCAAGCATACGATATCGAGGCATATTTCTCAACGATGAAGCTCCAGCTCTGACTGGCTGGGTGTTGGAGAAATTCGGAAAGTACAATTCTGAGTTCTATGAGAAAGTTTTCGAACTTTTACTGCGCTTGAAGGTACACTACTGCTTCTTTCGCAAGTTCACTAATGATAGTTTACTCTGCTAACATTTCCAGGCAAACTTCATTTGGCCTGCAATGTGGCCTGGCTACCCCAATCCAGGCGCATCGTTCTTCACTGATGACCCAAGGAACCAGCGGCTGGCAGACGAGCTCGGCATAGTCGTCTCTACTTCTCACCACGAGCCCATGCAGCGTCTCTCGAACGAATGGTTTGCTGAGAACCCGGAAGGAAGCTGGAACTGGCTGACCAACAAGGACCGGATCACAGACTTCTTTCGAAAAGGGGTACAGCGAGCTGCTGGCTGCGAGTCCTACTTCACACTCGGGATGCGAGGAGAGTATGATAAGAAGATGGCTGGCGATGATCCTGTCTCCGTAGTTCGCGATGTCATTCAGACACAGCGGAGCCTTATTCGGGAGGTACATGGTGCTGCCGATGCAGTTCCACGTATGTGTCCGACGGAGTGGCTGAAAAGATTACCAATACTGACGATTGCGAAGAGGTCCTCGCATGCTACAAAGAGGTACAGTCTATGTACGAAAGTGGCAAGCTCGAAGTTCCGGAAGACGTGACATTACTTTTTGGAGACGACAATTTCGGCACTATTCGAAGACTCCCAACAGAGGCTGAGCAGAAGCGACCAGGTGGAGCAGGCGTGAGAGAGCCCTCATATCCCACTTCGGGCTCCTGCTAACCGTTTTCAAGATCTACTATCACCTCGAATATGTTGGCTCGCCAAGATCATACAAGTGGATCAACAGTAACTCACTTGTGAGCTGCTTTTCAGAATTACACTTCATATGATCGTTTCTCTAACAGTGTCTAGGGCAAGATGAAGCACCAGCTCATGCAGGCTTATCATCGTCACGCGAGGCAGGTATGGGTCTTCAACGTCGGCGACCTGAAGCCAGCCGAATGCCCATTGTCTTTTGCTATGGCGCTCGCATGGCATGGTGAGGCAGTTGGGAAAGTCAGTACTAAATCATTCGTGTCGGAATGGACCAGCCAGAACTTCAGTCCTGAGCTCGCGGACAGCGGCGCAAACATCGTGGCTGGCTATGATAGAATAGCATCTATCAGAAAGCACGAGCTGGTCGAGCCCACAACTCTATCGATACTACATTACCAGGAAGCGGAACTCGTTCTTCGTCGACTTGATGCTCTCCTGCAGAAAGCTGTCGCGATCCACAAACAGACCCCGGAAAGAGAGAAAGCAACTTTTTTCCAGCTCATCCTGCATCCCGTCAAAGCAACATACATCTACATCAAGCTTCAAGTCATGCGCAGTAAGAATAGACTGTATGCTCGACAGCGACGCAACTCGGCGAATAACCTTGCCCAGCAGGTCTTGGAATTATTCGGCGAAGATTTCGACCTGTCAGAAGAGTACCACTCCCTACTAAATGGAAAATGGAACCATATGCTTCGGCAGCCACACTATGGCTACGAAGAAACTTGGCATGCACCTTCTCGGGACATGATAGATGGTTTAGCTTACGTACAGCAACGGCAGCACTCGAATCCTATAGTAGGCAATATGGGCGTCGCAGTTGTCGGCCACAAGGGCGTAAGACCTGGTAGGACCAACGAAGAATCGGATCGTACTCATCCCAGCAGACGTGATCTAGCTCCTGGCGTGACCTTCCAGGCACTGAGTCGATATTCAGCGAGCACCCGGTGGTTCGAGATCTTTACACGTGGTCCACAGACAATTCATTGGTATGCCACTTCATCTGTGGCCTGGCTCGATCTTGCGACTGATGAAGGTATTCTCGTACCAGGCGAGGAGGATGTTAGGATCGAGATCGGTGTTTACTGGAGTCTGGTTCCGGAAAGCTTCTCTGGAGAAGTCTTGATCGATGTGAGATCGAAGGAAGGTGATTTCGAGCAGCTTCATCTTCTCATCTCTGGCCATGAGCTACCAGAAGACTCGACCTCGGGCTACATAGAGGCAGATGGCTATATCTCCATACCAGCCACTGGCTGCGAGATCGATCCCGCCTACCAGATTCTACCAGATACTGGAAGGCTGGAAACTGGATCCGTCGCTCTCAGCTTCGCTTCTGGACCGAGGACCGACCTGGTGCCGTTTCTTCGTTTCCCCTTCCATCTCCTAACTGAAAGATCCTCAATAACCCTGACCATCTACCTTGGCATGACTTTAATCCTCTCCCCGGATGAAATGTTACAATACGATCTGCAAATCGATGAAGGGCCAATAACGAAACACGACCAGTATTCTATCGGCCCCGACGCAATCAAGAACTCTGCTGATGAGGGCTGGCCGGCTGCTGATGGATGGTTTGATGCTGTAGCGGATAATGTCTGGGTCAAAAAGCATGAGATCTCGGGAGAAGTGCTCACCCCTGGACCTCATGAGATTAGGATCAGACTGAGACATAGCAACATGCTTTTGGAGAAGGTGGTGTTAGATCTAGGTGGTGTGAAGGAAAGTTATCTGGGCCCTCCACCAAGTTTGTTCTACGATGGTAGAAAGCCTTAGGAGGAGAGCCTTAGGGTTATTGCAGTAACCGTCGGCCTGGTCAGTAGATATGGAATGTGGAATAAAACATCAACTGCATGTGTCTCCAGGTAATCAATCATGCATGCATCATTGAGCAAACATCGGCAAACACCTGGCATGCCATTTACAAGCAGCTCACCGACTTCGAATATCTGTACCCTCAATGCTCACCAGCAGCAGCAAAAGACAACCACTCAACATGTGTGTCACTGAAACGGAAACTCCACGCACGCTTTTAAAAGCAAAACGAATCACCAAACCCGAGACCGTCACGGATCTACTCAAGCGCTTCCAAAACCCTCAAGGCGACCTCGTCAACATCTACCTAAACGAGACCTCATCACCACCCTTCACACTCTCCAAAATCCTCCTATGCCGAACATCACCATATTTCAAACGCCTCCTCCACCACACCAACACTCTCGAACTTCAAAACATCGACCCAATAGTCTTCGGTATCTTCCTCTTCTGGCTCACTCACGACCGTATACCAAAAGACCACGAGCTCACGAACACCTCCGACAACCTCCAAGACTGCATCCCAGGTAACGAGAACGATAATGGCCAAGTCCTACTGGTTCGAACTTGGAATTTTGCGGACATGGTGGAGATCCCTGCGCTGCAGAATGAGGTTATGCGGGCGTTATTTGATACGTTGAGTACGGATGATCATGCACACTTTACTCCAGAGGTATTGGAGGAATGTCTTCGACTTAGTGGTAAGGGGAGTATGTTGAGGAAAGCTTTGATTACGTATATGTTCTGGTATGATGATTTGAGTATCGTGATGAACCACTTTGTTCCGGAACAGAATGTGATTTTGCAGGACGCGGTCAATATAGATGGGCTTGAGGATTTGGAGGAGGATTTGGAGCAGTGCGCGAAGTTGTGGGAGGTGATAGATAAGGATGTCGGAAGACCTAGGCCGGATATGTTTTTTGTACCTGTTGTTGGAGAAATGCGGGTTGCGTGTGAGTTGGAGGATGGGCAGAGGGAGAATGTTGAGGCGTTGGAGGGTGGGGAAGCTGAGTATTTGTTGGATTGATAAGAAATGTGTTGAAGGATTGTCATGGCTACAGCTATGTACATAAAATTCACCGAAACTCCACCTCTCAAGTCAATACCAATCTAGAATAGCCACCATGTGCTCTGGGTAATGAATTTATAGCCCTAATCATCGCGACCAGGACCATCACCACGACCACGGCCGTCACCACCTGGACCACCTTTGCCTTTCTTGCCACGCGGGCCATCGTCATGATCTGGTCCATCGTGTCTATCTGGTCCATCGTCATACCTATCTGGTCGCTCAGGGCCATCATCGTACCTGTCTGGACGCTCTGGTCCATCGTCGTCATAGCGGTCTGGTCGTTCTGGGCCATCATCGTCATAACGATCTGGTCGCTCTGGTCGCCAGTTATCTTGGCGTTTCTTGATCTTCTTGTCATTGTCGATCCATTCATCAATGCGGTCGCGCAGACTGTCGCCATTGCGATTTGCCCAATCGCGCCATTCGTCCTCGTCGTCACGGGCTTTGATGCGCTTGTCGTTCCAGTCCCGGTCCTGTTCAACGTTAGCAGGTTCTCAGACGGTCCACAGGAGGAAAGCTCACTCTGAAGCCACCGAAGTCGTCACGATCACGGCCACGGTCACCGTCACGATCATCGTCTCCAAAACCGTGATTCATGCCTTTGCCCTTCTTGGCATCGCGAGCTTTGATGCGCTTGTCATCCCAGTCCTGCGAAAAGTCAGCATAGTCTTTTACTTATTCAGAAGAGAAACACTCACTCTAAAGCCGAAGTCATCGCGATCACGGCCACGGTCACCATCACGGTCACCAAAACCATCCCTCATGCCTTTGCTCTTCTTGGCTTCACGAGCTTCGAGTCCGACCTGTCGTGATGTCAGAATTGTAAGTGTTTGGACCAGCATCTCAAGCAGTGCCTACTGGAGTGTTGGCTGTAGGAGCTGCCAAGACACTCTGAACGGCCATAGAGGCGAACAGAGCCGTGATGTACTTGAGTTGCATTTTGTAAGAAGTGTTGTAATGTTGCTTTTGGTTGTTGTCTTGAGTGCTTGATGTCCAGCGATTCATTCAACGTTTCCATCGTCTTATATACATCTTCTGGAGGCTCAAAAGTGTATGGATGGTCCGGGTAATGGCCTGGAGCCTGGCGGACTACGGACAGTAAGTCGACGCGGCTTCTTGGCACGCATCGTTAAGCGTATACCATCATTGGACATGGATATTGCTCTTGACTATAGAGTAATAGAGAATGTAGTGGCTTATGCGAAGCTTGTCCAGGGAAGAAGCATGAAGCCGAATCTGGGGACAAACCTTGTCATGCTGAAGGCCAAGCCACATCTCACCTGTTTTCCATGTCTCAAGTATCTGGGCATTGAATGCTTCGTTCTCTTCTAACATGGCTGAGCAAGCGTACAGCGAGTCTGCGACAATGCCAATGGAGCTCGTCATGCGGAGTCTTTGAAACGTACGCAAGCCTTGCGTTAAATGTTAGCTAATGCCATGCGTTGTCGACACTGCATCCTGAAGATCGACCTCATGTGCTGGCTTTCTGTTGCTATTATTGATGTTGTCCACAAATAGTATATTGCTTGGTTGAGCGTAGAGTGCGCGTCTTTGGAGAGAGTGGGTTGTGTTTCGATCGAGTCTTCACAAGATCGTTCAACTCAAGTCAGTATGGCCACGGTTGACCTTAGACTGTGAGCTGTGCGCCTGTCACATGCCCAAGATCCGTTCTCATATCCGTCAGCGCAAGTCTTGGTGCAAATTGACGACGAAGCTGTGATTGTGTATCCCGCACTCATTCTGGGTATTCTTGACCGTTTCTGACAAGAAAGGCACGGCCGCCTCAACTCTCCACGCTGTATGGAAGCTGCGATCCGCGTTCCAAGCTCTTGCCAGCACTCTTCACTGCCATTGCCTAGTAGTTCCCTATCGATTTGTCAATCTGACGCGCATCGATCTGGCGAATGTCTTGTCCTTCGGGGTCCTGCTCCATTGCTGAAGCTGATCGTCCCTTGCCTTTAAATCGATCTGCACAGTCGTACGAAGAGCGGTGAGCTACGATTTCACCAGACTGAGCGCACACAGTCAGAATTGAGGGAATCAAAGACTCCACGCCTAAGTAGCGATGTTGTTGCCAACGGTAATGTTGTTGGAGACATCTGTGGAGTTGCGGAGGATGACTCGGACCCCGGCAAAACCTTGTTCCAGCCTCACTCTGACTCGCTCCTCTCTTCAAAGCCACCCCTAAAGACGCGAACCTCTCCAACCGCATCACTTTGGAACCATCGTGGAGTAAATGCGAGATCACGAGCAATCAAGTAGGTCAATATGGTACTTTGCACAAGCGAGCAGTCTGTGGAAACCGGCACGTCAGACCTGGAAGGAGCATCCAAAGAAGCATGGATTGAACACAGACGTATCGACGTGTTCAACAAATGGTATGCTCAGTCGACAATGTTCTAGATACGACGAGCTATAGCGATAGTGTTCCGATAAAGACAGTCCGAGCCTTTTCCGACGAAGGGCACAAGCCCAACAAAAGACACAAGGCGATCAGCCCGCCAGTCCAAGCCTAGGAAACTGGAGGGGAGGAGATGCAAAAGAGCCAATAAGCAATTGGCGTGCTATCCCTTCCATACAACTTCACGGGCTTGGACTGGCAGGTTGATCGCCTTATGTCTTTTGCCGGGCCTGAGTACTCCTTCCGTGGCACCTTCAGGACCTAGCAAATCGCTCCCTTGCCAGCCTCGCCAGTACCGCTGCCTGGAAGAATGAGAGAGTCAGTGATCAAGAGGATACGATACGCAAAGTATTAACTTACAGTCCTTCGCACTATTACAGCTCAAAGCACAAGAGTGCCAGTTCCCGAATGAAGCCTTGGCGACACAGCAGTATTCATAACCGGAAGTGGAGCACTGGTGAAGATCAGTAATTTTGGACCAAAAACGCACGAAAAACTTACATCAATCTTTGCCGCCTCGCTAGAATCGCAGGCGCCGGCGCTAGCAAATGGGCTCTGTGGGACAGCGGATGTAAAAGCCGCTAAAGCGGAGACGAGGAGGATGGTGAGGGAAACCATCTTGTAGAATGCGATACTAATTCTGAAGTACTGTGCTGAATCGACTAGACAGAATCGCAGAGTCCTTTATAGCTACAGACGGTTCTTGACGGACACCGATCATGTGCTCATTGAGGTCACTACGACATTGGACTACCTCACGTGTGTATCTGGAGTCTTAGAATGGTGAGTACACGATCTCGGCCTTCGAATGATGCAACGGCGAGTTTTATTCACTCGGTCCGCCAAGAGTCCGCGTTTGCAGGGATTCTCGCTGGCCATCAGGAGCAAGGGTGTCAACCACCGACAATCTAGGATCTCGAAAGAACAAGTTCTTTGAAACAGAAACTCACATGCCAAAACCACACATTTCATTTCATCTATCGCTATTGCTAAGGTATGTTTCTCTAAGCATCAAAATTCCACCCTCCAGTATACTTCGCAAAAAATCCATCCGGATCATACTTCTTCTTAATCGCCTGCAATTTCGCATACGTACTAAAAGTCTTGAGCGGATTCTGATCATAATTCGCATCATTAATAAACAGCGGCAACCCTGCCCCATTCGGTACACTATTCACCATATCCCTAAAACTCGCCTGCACGGAATTATACTGCGCGGTCGTCAACGTCGGAGGTGTGGAGATCAGGAAGTTGAGCCAGAACCACGGGCCGTCTGGCATCTGCATTGCGTTGCCGCCATTTTGACTCTTGGATGCGTCGGTGAGGAAAATGGGAATAGGTTGGAAGTCGAGGGAGGAGAGGATGTAGGAGCCTTTGTTGTTTTCGCACCATTGGGTCCAAGCATCGAAGGCGGTTTGGTAGCTGTTGTCGTTGATTTGGTGGGCTTGGACGCGGAAGATGTTGTTGCCTCGACTGATTTCTGTTGAGAGTGGGATTGGCATGTTTACGACCTCGGGATATGTCTTTTTGCTCAGGGTGTTGAGGAGAGTTGGGATTTTAGTGAAGTTATCGAAAGCGTTGCCTGGGTCTGGACCATCGTAGACGAGGAACATGATGATTGCTTGGTCGAGATCCAAGGTGCCACCTGAGGGTGAACCGAGCTTTTCGTAGGTGCCTATGATGCTTGCTTTAGGGTCGGTGTTGTATCGTGTGAAGTCGCGGATGGCGGTCAAGACTGCAGGTTGATTGAATAGATAGATAAGGTTGCCGGCGTAGAATGTGCCAGATGGCCTGGTCTGAATGGTGTACTTAGTCACAACTCCGTAAGCATTACCGCCGCCTCCGCGATCTGCGAAGAAGAGATCGCTATTCTGAGTCGGAGATGCCGTGACGATCTGACCAGATGGTAGAACCACTTCCAACTCACGGAAGCCGTCGCAAGCCAATCCATACTGCGGGCTGAGATAGCTCAATCCACCTCCCAACGCCAATCCCGTGCCAACGCCCGCCAATCTTGCTCCTACGACGGTGCGTCCATATTGTTGGAAGTAGTTATACACGTCTCCGAATGTTCCACCTGGCTGGTAAGTTCCCAGAGTCGTACTCGCATCGTATGTTCTGGTCGTCATCTGATTCAGATCGATCAAGACACCTTGGTCTACGGAAGAGAAGAACGTATTGGGATTGTGTCCTGCAGCTTTGATTGCGAATCTGGACTTTGCTGCCTTGATAGCCTTGAGTGCGGTCGAAACATCTTGAGCTGATGTAGGATAAACGGCGCAGGTGGGCTTATAATTCGATTGAACTGCGTTCCAGTATTCGAACGTTGAAGCCTGATACTCGAGGCTGAGCGGGCTTTGCACCTTGCTGCTGCCAAGCGAGGTGGTGAGGTTGTTACAAGCGATTGATCCGGGTGCTGTTGCACTGGTCTGACGAATCTCCAGTGGTGATGGGTAGGCGACTGGTGAGGCTGAGATGGCAGTGACCAGGGCACCTAGTAACGAAAGTGTGTTAAGCATTGTTGCTCAGAGCCTAAGGGCAAGGCTGTTACTGTGCCTTGCAAAGTGCAAGAAACAATACAGCTGAGTTAGTTGCTGGTGAATATCCAGTTCTCCTTGGAGAATGCCATTGCCTATTAGTACAGAACCTGGTGGTCTCCATCTTCAAGATTAGAGGACCCATCAAACGATTTCGCCTCGGCTGCTTGTGGAGGAGGAGTGTTACACTATTCGCCTCGCACACGCCTCCGAATCATCGGTCGACTCGTGAGTCTTCAGGCGAAGTTTAAGCGTTACTAGTCGTCGATCGCCCCAAATGCTAAAACTAAAACGTTAGCGTTGCTCGTATTGACCTCGTAAGGGTCTCGAACAGGCTATGATGCACACGAATCACAAAGCACGACTTCCCTAAACAGAATTGTTTAAATACTCAAACCTCGCTCAAATCTCGCCACAAGTAGGTCGAGCTTTGGAAGTAGGCCGTGTTGCAGGCGAACTGAGCGAGCAGACGAATCCCTGTAATGTAGTCCAATGCGAGTACGGAAACCGAGGCGATACGAACCAGGCTACTAAGTGTGACAGATGGGCTTTTGATCAAGTATATGTACATTTCATGCTCCGAGGTGCACTCGTGCTGGTCCAGCCAAAGGTACTCATTGCTAACCGGCCTCGGAAAAGTAGAGAATTTCGAGACCCAAACTTTCGACAATGTGATCTGAGTAGAAAAGCACGTATCATCGAGCGGAGTTGTCGCTTGCACGCGGTCCTGCTTCTTCGTCTAAAGTGGTATCTGCTGTGTCGCGCAATGTATACCACCGCCTTGCGCTGCCAGCTGATGGATCGGGACTTGTACAACCTCTCTTCCTGGAAATTGCTCCTTGATGATCCTGGCAGCATTCGCATCAGTGTCTACATCACCAAAGGCAGACATGACCACAGCTCCGTTGACGATATGGAAATTGACGTAGGCCACACTTGGTCCCGACTCGAGATCGTAGTCCTTACCAAGAACCTTCACAGGGTCCGGTTCCTGAATGTCGATGGTTGTGATAGCTCGACCTCTCGCGTCAGTCTCCTTTCCCAGAATGGTTTTCAGTGCGTTGTAAGAGCGGCGGTCTTCTGAACTTTGACTGAACGGCTTGCTGAGCAAAACCACGCCAGGGGCTGAGAATCGTGCCAGGGCGTCGATATGATCATCTGTGATATCACGTCCGCGTTCACCAGGAATCCATATCGTCTTCTCAATGCCGAAACAATGCTTGAAGTACCCTTCCATGGTACTTTTAACGATGGCTGGATTACGGTTCGGATTTAAGATAGCGGACTCAGTGACAAGCATAGTCCCTTCCCCATCCCAGATCAGTCCACCACCCTCGCCGATGAAAGGGGCTAGAGAGTACGACCTTCCTAAGGCCTCCGCTGCGGTTGGTGCGAGGTACATGTCCGGATTAGGAGCATCCTTTCGACCCCAGCAGTTGTAGTTCAAAATCATCCCGACAATCTCGCTGCTAGTAGACTTTTTCTGGCTACCAATTCCTGCATCATCGTCTCCGGCCCAAGTGATGCTTAGTGGGCCTGAGGTAGATCTGACGAATACAGGCCCACTGTCTCTGGCCCAGAGGGAGTGAGTGTTGCACGTGGTATGAATCGTGACATTGGGAACGTGACCAAGAAGCTTCTGAGCTGATTTCAAACCGGCATCTCCAGTCCTAGAACTTCGTACAAAGAGGTGCAAAGGCTCATATTTTGCGATGGCCTTTATGACGCCAGCTAGTTCGATCCTAGTGGCATCAATATCGTCGGCAGCATATTGATTGTGCTCGATGGTCATTGATTGCTTTGTCGGCCAGGCCATCATCGTCCCTGCGTGCCGTTCCGTTTCCGCTGGCAGATGAAATGATCGTGAGCTCGCCATGGTTTGAGATGATACTGAACTAAAGTGAGACCATCGAGAGTCAGTATGAAGATTTTCTTGGCTTGCGTAGATGAGGTGGGTTGGCGACGGACCTGTGCGGCCACAAAGATGTGCTTGTCCCTCTCTGCCACCTCATATAGGATACAGCGCTGCCAAGAGTCGCCAATCTATGGCTGGCTCTGCTAAACAGGCTGGGAAAAGACATACCACGCAATTGCAGCTGTGCAACGACACTGCCTCACGGCGTTGTGTATACTTCTAGTTACAGACTCCGTTTTATTCTGCCCTTCTGATCAATCGTGTCAGACCGGTGTGTTTGATAACTTTCCAGCACCATTGGATGACTCTCGTATCTGTCGCTTTACGAGGCACAGCCACAATTCGCGAATCTATCGAAGATGGAGGCTTTCGATGTCTTAATGTCTTGATCGGTGATGAGTAGAGATGATCATAGTCCCAGAGATGGAAGGGAGCCTTTTATGTTATCAGAAGAGGTGTGACTGAGTGCAATGGTCAAGCGGAGAGCGCGCGACGCGTGCTTGTCCGCATCGAGTTGCCGCATTGAGAAGGTCATCTTCAAGAAGGAGTTCGGAACCTGAGCCGAAGGACTTCAGTCGTTCTTCAACCTACGCTCAACTCCAGCCTTTCCGCAAGTGTTTCCAACGCCGACTCACCTCCGGCGCGACTGACCCCACGAATCCCGGCTATTAGGAAACTAAGGCTCTTCTCGAATTGGCCTTGCAATACGAGAATACTTTCAGGCCTTGTTGTCTTCGCCAAAAGTTCACTCAATTCCAACATGCCCGTAATGGCGTCGCGTACCGGTTCCAATTTGCTCGACAGCAGCAGACTGGCATCGAGACTCTGGGTATAGTCTGACCAGACTTCGACCATAGCGTCAATATCGCGAGTCGATTGAAAACGCTTCATCGTACGCTCGTGGAGGCAATGCGCTGTAGTTGTAACATAGGAGTATAGTATACCAGTAAAGTTCATGAGTCGTTGCCGGAGCGGAATGATGTTCGAACTTCGCGATACCGACCGTATTTCGAGAAAGCTTCTGCCAAGCAAAGTACTCGCAAAGAAGATCTGAAGCAGGAAAGCAAGAACTTGAGCATGTGATGTTGACGTTCGGCATCTTGTGACATTCTGAAGGGGCCAAGCGAAATTGTACTCCAAGTCGAACACTGCCAGCTTCCGGATGATAGAACCGCTTGTTGATGCACACGAGGCTTCTGATAGACGTATTTGCATACTGTCACTGTCCACGCTTGCAGAGTCACTGAATGCGGTCTGCGCAACCTCGCTGAGCATGAACACGTCGCTCCAAGTCCCTTGATGAACGTTTCCCGCAACACGCTCAACCAAGGTGTCAGCAAATGACTGGAAGGCTGCACCATCTTTGGAGAAATAGACGTATGGCAGAGCTTGTAGCATGTGCTCCAGTCCATGCTCGTTCCAAAGCTTCGATGTGAGAAGTGGCATGCAATCTGTGCTGATCTCTTCCACCCATTTCTGCAACGAATAATCCAGTTGCTGCGAGAACGACAGAAGAGAGCCCGTGTGCAACTGGGAGACGAGATCGTCAAATCTCGGCAGAGAAATGCTCAACCCAGAGCGTTCGCAATCATCGTCAACGTTCTGGTCCAGCCGGCGAAGAAAAGCTCGACCTTTGCCGAGAGCAAAGATGCGAGTCGAGAAGGCATGCATACATTTTGGCGCAAACGGAGATCCATCTCTGGTGACATTCATGGCGTATCGGCTATGCCACAAGTCTCCAGGCTCACATTCGATATTGTCGTCTTTGACGAGTGGTATGCCATAGGCTGATGCGGATAATGTGCCCGTCATTATCCAGGTCGCGGTTGGGCGGAGGTACGTGGCGAGACCGTCCAAAAACACAGTAGCTAGTACTTGGAACAATGTAGCGTCGTCAGATAATTGCGCGGCGCAGGCCAGATCATACAGCGAATCGAGCAAATTTAGCTGACTTGTGCGGCCGTCGGACAAAGAAAGCACCTGGACCACAGAAGCCAGATTCACCAGACCTCGAGCAGCAGATTCAGCCATAGTGGCAACATTAATAGCACTCACCACAGTAGTGCTCTCTGTACGGGCAAATTGCAGCTCAATGTCTGCCAGTTCCGAGGCAAGAGAACTCAATAGCTTTCTCGTGGAAGCTTGCATTGTGCGTATGTGCATCGCCGGCTGTGAACTTCTCGTCCACTTGCGTAGGAAATTGAGGTTTGATGCTGACTTTGCGCAGCCATGGAGAATGTCCATGGTAGTTCCGGTACTTGTGGCGACCAACCGCGCCTTTCTCGACAAGGTCACGCGTCCTGAGCTTGGGTCTACAGCAAATAAATCGGTCGGGTAGCCTTGAAAAATAGTCAGGATCTCGCGAACAAGTTCAAGCTCCGAGAGCTCCTTGCTGTCGTTGGCCGGAGCCTGAGTTCGCCAGTTGTCTCGTGCTTTCTTGATGTTGGCAAGGCAACTTTCCTGGGGCTGCACAAGATGAAGACGAGCAAGAGCACCAGGTTCGTCACCATCCACTGATGTCGCGGCTGTGAAAGCGGTTGACTGTGTATGATCTTCGTCCGGGCCGCTTCCCAGTTCATCACCACTGGAATGGTAGCCGCCTTCAACGTCGTCCCAGATGTCAGCCTCATTGAGAGGATCGTCAGCTATGATTTCTTGCCAGGTCAGCTGTGGATCGGTTGATGCGGCATTGTTCGAGACTCCGACATGAGAAAGCAATGTCTTCTCGGCCGGACGATCAGACAATTCGAGCAGAAGCGAAAGTATTTCTGGAAGATATCTGGATCGGGTGGGAAGCTCATCCAGACGGGTCTGAAGTGCCTCGGCTAGATCGTCTCTGCTCAGGACCACCAGCTTCTCTATCAATCCCTCCAATCTGGCATTGACTGCGAATTGGTTTGTACGAGCATGGCTCTGATCTCGAAGGCCTTTCAAGGTGGCATCCTTGAGATTCCTGAATGATCTGTCATCAGGTGTGCGGCCAGTGGTGGCAGTGACAAGACTCTGTGCGAGCTTGTCGAGTCTTGCTGCGTGAGCCATCCTCAGGTGTCGACATGGTGGAATGTCAGTGGTTTCGGAAGTTTCGACGCGCTGTTGACGCGTAGAGGTTGCAGCTACGGCAGGCGAAAAGTCGGCAAAGGACGAAACAAAGTGAGGCTGGAGCAGAGTTTCGGGCAAAACGCCACCCGTGAGTTGCATGCCTGTGCCTGAGCCTCGAAAGGAGGCGTCGTCATCTAGAGTTTGGCCATGCGAGTCCAACTAGATCTCAACATCGAGATTCACTTGCACTTAAATCACATGCTGCATGGACGAGAAGAGACGGCTGGCTGAGGCTGAGGTATATGCCATAGGAGCGCACGACCAGCGCGCACGCACATCCTCCAAGATGGTCATGCCACGGCCCATTCGCTTTTTGGCGCTGGCCACAATGGCGCTGTTCATGTTCTTGTTATATCAAATCGTAAAGAGTCCGACGGTGATAAAAGCGCCGAGTGGGAGAGAGAAGATGTCAGAGATGATCAAGGACCCCAACTTAGATCGTATGCGCAGCGCATGAGCATTCAGCCAGACAAAATACCTTCTAACCATCTTTTAGCAACTGACGAGCCGCCCGAACCTTTACACCGAGTCAAAGGGAATAACTACGATCCCAACAACCCGAATTCAGATCGGATCAATGCGACCCTTCTGTCACTGGTGCGAAATGAAGAGCTGGAGCAGATTGTGGGCAGCATGCAGGAGTTGGAGCGGACGTGGAACCACAAGTTCAACTACCCTTGGACTTTCTTCAACGATGTGCCCTTCACTGAGGAGTTCAAAAGAGCAGTACGAGCGAACACGAAGGCCGAGTGCAGATTTGAGGAAATCCCGAAAGAGCACTGGGAGATCCCATCATGGATCAACATGGATTTGATGGAGGAAAGCGCAGCTCTGCTGGAGGAAAAGAAGATCCAGTATGCGCGCATGAAGAGCTATCACCAAATGTGCCGATGGAACAGCGGTCTGTTCTACAAGCACCCGGCATTGAAGGATATGCAGTACTATTGGCGCGTGGAGCCGCACGTGAACTTTTACTGCGACGTCGATTACGACGTCTTCAGATACATGCGCGATCACAACAAGACCTACGGCTTCACTATCAACATCTACGACAATCCAGACACCATCACAACGCTCTGGCCGGAGACGATTAAGTTCCTCGCGGGAAACAACCAATATCTCTCCAAGCAGAACGCCATGGGCTGGCTCACGGACAAAGAACGTCGACCAGAGCACAATCTGAACGCCAATGGTTATTCCACCTGCCATTTCTGGTCCAATTTCGAAATCGCCGACATGAACTTCTGGCGATCCGAGGCTTACGAGAAGTACTTTGAGCATCTTGACCGCGCAGGAGGATTCTTCTACGAACGATGGGGCGATGCGCCAGTCCACTCCGTTGCATTGGGTCTATTCGAGGACAGCAGTAAGATCCACTGGTTCAAAGACATAGGGTACCGCCATATCCCCTTCTTCAACTGCCCGAACAGCCCGAAGTGTAAATGTAAAGCTGGGCAGTTTTATGATGGAGAACCGTTCTTGGCAAAAGAGGACTGCAGACCGAGTTGGTTCAACTATGTGGGTAATGAGTGGAGTTCAAAAGGCTCCTAGGAGAGCATCATGGAATTGGTAGTGCAAGGAGTTTCGAGCGGTGGTGTGCATGAGAACGGACATATTCGACAGTAGCATAGCATTCTCAGGATTTAGCGCATGGCGTCTGGAGTTCGCAAGAGGATGGACGAGAGGTTGAGGCAGCACACAGCAAGTTGTGCCGCACACTGTACATTTTGACGGATTGAGGCTGAAGAAGCCGGTTTCTGCTTCAGCGAAGAGAATCGACTCAGGAGCAGAGCAAGATGCAGTGTGTACCGTTGTTATCTATGTTATATTAGAGTGCGTCGAGAGCATCGGGACATCCGAAGCTCTCGCAGCAATGCAACCTCATCCCATCATGAAAGCACCACAAGCATTCCTAGCACCCTCATACGCTCAAGAGTATGACACGACAGAATTGGGCATACCGGCCTTCATGTTGTCGTAGACACTGTCGGGGTAATTGAGCACATTCTTCGTTCCATCGAGCTTCGTGAAGTTCGCAACCGCAAGGCCAACAAGGCTCTCGGTAGTAGTATTCTTATCGCCATTCGCCTCCCACCACATAGCGCCACCAAGGTTGTTCAAGTAGATGTACTGTAGCTTCTGCTCCGCCAGTTCAGGAGTGTCATAGGACACCATCGTCTGTGTGGTCTCATCATAGCTCCAGCTTGCACCGATGACGCTGTCATAATGGACTTGGGCTCCAGCCTTTGGAAGGACCTTGTAGTCCCAGATTCCATCCTCCCAGGATCCCTCGCCAACGCTGGTGTACGGAGTCCCCGGCCCTGCTGTGCCTACAAATTGGTGCCCGTATAGCGGCATTCCTAAAAGTAGTTTCCGCGGATTTATGCCCTGCGAGAGATAGTATTGGACTGCAGCATCGGTGGAAAAAGGAGTTGAGTTCGAGTTGGTTGTCGATGCATGGAGGTTGGACGAGTGACCAGAGGTGGTGTCCCAGGATCCAGCAAAATCGTACGCCATAAGATTCCAGAAATCTAGGTACTGATCCATGCCGGGTATATCCAGCTTTTGGAAATTGGTTGGTCCCGCGGGACAGGCGACGGTGAGGAGGAAATGAGGCGCGTTCGAGAGTGTGGCCGCATAGCTATCGAGAGCTTCTCTGGTGGCTTTGAGCAAAGCGACCCAGTTACTGGCTTCCGTGCTGTCTTGAGGATATTCCCAATCGATGTCAATGCCATCAAATCCTAGATCCATCACAAATCGAACAGCAGTGCTTGCGAATGTTTGCCGATTTGCATCGGTAGCGGCGGCTTGCTAAAAGTAACATGTTAGCCCGAAGTGTGGAGCCCGAAATTGAAGTGGCTATACTCACTGCGAAGTTACTGCTGTATGTCCAGCCACCTATACTGAGAAGGACCTTCATGTGACGGTTTTGCTTCTTCAGCAGGTAAAGCTGCTTAACGCACCCATACACGTTGTTTCCTTGATCGTTCCAGGAATCATTGGAATAGTGCTTCTCCAAGTCGGCATAGGTGTCGCTCAGATACACCTCGCCCGTGTCCGGCTTTACGTTCGCAAAAGAGTACAAGACATGGGTGAGCCGATCAGCTGGCAGGTCTGCTGGCTGGTAATTGCGTCCATAGATATCCCAGTTCGGAAAGTATAGCGCGGTTTTGTATGACCCTTTGGCCACAGCAGAGGTGTATGATGGTGGATATGTCGAGGTGGTCAGGTCCCTTTCGACAAGTGATGGCGGTTGTGCTGCGTGCTCCAAGAGAGGAGATGCGGATGCGAAGCTTGCAAGCAGCGCTGTTGCGGCGACTTTGCGGTAAAGGGATGCCATAGCAAGTTTGAGAGAACCACCGTCGTTCGCGCAAATTCTTGCAACGCTGCCCAGGAAATATATCGAAGACGAGCGTTCGAATGCCTACAGGCCACTCCACGCAGGAGGTCTCCACAAGCTCTTCATCGTGTCATGCATCTTGTAGGATTCAAGCCCAAGTGGTACGGACGACACGCACAAATAATTTGTAGCATTCCATAAAAGTCTGGGTCGTCAGGTGGAACTTGGTTCTAGACGTACTCAAATCCCAAAGTTGCTGGCATCTGCAACGTCCCGGCGGCTGCCCGCGTTCGTGCGACCATATCGTTGTGTAACAGTCGCCCGCATCTTCATTTTTCGGTCTTTCCTGCGCTTGCAATGCGGCGAAGCGCATCATACTTCCCAGCTAGATTGTAAAGGCCCTTGGACCGTACAAGGAAAAAATCTTTCTGAAACTCGGTGGCTTTACAACATCCAGGATCTTCTCTGAAGGGACTGTTATCTGTCGCAAAGTGCGCACAAGTTGTGACAGGCGCGCACCTGGTTGACAGACTGTGTAAGGGCGTCGCATTTGGAGTCTGCCGAGGGATGCCGTGTGCCGGTATGTGTTCATGCACGTCACACCCCTTGGGTCGACAGTTTCGAGACAGGTTTGCGCGGCCAAAAGGCCAGGCCGCTCACAAGTGCCCATCTAGAGCAGAGGGATTTCCGCAGGCGAGGCTATCCGCAAAAGCTGATGATTGTATGAAATGCACCTCGCCGGTGGAACTCCATGGACAATGCAGCTTCCCGTCGTGGGTCATACCGAAAACCAGAACACGCGCAGGACACAACTTGTGACTACGCATAGGGTAGACGTGTGCTCCACAAGTTCGACTTCCACCACCGAGGTGACTGCAGCAACCATAATCGCCTTGTAGAAGCCGTCTGTTTGTTGAATCTCTCGGACAAACTGACTTGGACACGGTTGTGAGAGCTTACGAAGCGGACGTTCCTGCAAGAATTGCCGTGTGAGGCTTTGCGCTGCCTCCGCCTGTAGTTCCGGTGCGCATTATCTGCCAGATCCTCATGCCAGTAGACACAGCCATGATTTCGAAAATTTCACCCATATTGGAATTTGCTGCGCTTCCCAAAAACTCGAATTTAAGCATTTTGGTCTTGCTCCACTTCATGTTATCGGCCCAGACAGCTACTACTTCTTTGCCATCACTGGTCTCACCGAGGTCGCGCTTCTTGCCTTTATCGGAAATTTCTGGAATGGCCTGGTTCTGAGGAACTATATCAGAATCAAGTCGCACAAGTTTCCAGCCCCATGCGTGGTTGGACAGCAGCTTAACTTCCTGCCCATGCGATTGCCGCCATTCGAAGCGTTCAGGTACAGGCTTTTCCCCATGCATAATCACAGCTGTGAACGCATAGTTGTGGGTCTTCCAATTCAGACTCGTGTGTATCTCTTCCTGTATGTCGTGGCCTGGAAGTGACAAAACATGCTGTCTGCTCCAGGTACCTTTACTGGTCACCTCGGCTATGATGGGGCTATCGCTAGACGGTCCTCGGTGAAGATTCAAAGTCGTACCTTTCCAGCCAGATGCCAAGACGAGAGCAAAGATTGGCTGTGATCGATGCTCGCCGATCATCCAGGTAGAGCTCTTCCAGGAGGTCTTGCTGTAGTAAAGATTGAATTTGGTAGGAAAGCCTAGCGCAGCCGTGTACTTTGGAGCAGATCCGTCGACGACCACATCCTCGTATGCCGGCGGAGCGGTCTCGTCGGAGGACAGGCTTGTGAGACTTGTGATCGATGTGCGTCTTGAAGTCGGTGCCTGGGACAGGACCTCATCTTCTTTAGTCGTCGTCCCCAGATGTTCAGTCTTGGTGTCCATAGTGTCTGTGCAGTCCAAAACGTTCCTCGTGTCCACGAAAGTCACTCGCAAAGATCAATGTATCAATGCTGCCTGCAGTATATGTTCAGCGGATATGGTCAGCTCCGCGCCGCTCTCCATGTGGAGCACGACCGAAAGTGGATCCTTCGATCAGCAGCCAATTGAATACTGACGCGAATGCGACCAGCTCTCGTGCGTACTCGTACGTCGGACATGATATCCTTGGTGGAAAGAGATGAATTCCCGTCATCCGATTTTGATGATTTGAGAACAATACATGACAGCACAGCGCAGGGAGAGAACGACCTGAGAGCACTTGAGACATGGAAGACAGCCGGAGCTCGGCCCGATCTCGGCAGGATGAGTGAACCTTGTACCAGTCGCGACCTCCTTTCTTCAAGTCCGTCTCCAAATCACACAAGGCCCAAGATTGTGTTCAAGCGGACGACTTGTAGCTATGCTTGAAGGCATTTAATAAATTGCGTTCTCCTGGACCTACATGAGCCTCAATACCTAGCCAAGCGCTGCACGCCTCAGAGCTAGGACATTGCTGCATGGCGACAGGATGGTTGGAGAATTGAAGAGGCGAAAGACTTGAAGAATGAGTTTTTATTCTTGTGCGCACAGCCAACTCGACTGGTTCGGCCCAGGAGTCAAGACTGTACGTCCGACGGAAGAGCATCTGCTGCCTCTACCAACCAACTCTGCTTGCTTTAGGGCAGCGAGTCAAAGTCGGGAGACCTCTGATCGATGGCTACAACTCCGTCTGTGAGCCCCAGGTTTTGAATACAACAAGCAAAAACTGCGCAAATACCAAACGCCAAAGTTGACCACCGAAACCACCGTCGCCTATCCATCATTCACGCCTGTGTCATCACAAGGCCTCATGCCTGCCAGGCTTATCCACTGGCTATCTCTTGTGCTGGGTCTTGTTCTCCACGCGTTCAATCATGTTTCCGGTCGCTTCGTACAGCTCATCGAATCGCTCTCTAAGCTCTTGCTTCCCATCAGCGGTGCCGTTGTAGTGGGCGACTTTATTCCAGTGCCACCCGTTTTGCTGTGTCCTGAGCCATCTCAATTTCTCCTCATGCTTGCCAGCAGGTACCAAGGTCTCATATACTTCTTCAATCTCATGAATGCGACGACGGGCTTCTGGCATTTTGTCTTGGTCTCCGGGACACCTCGGTCCAATGCAGAGATGCCCAGGTGCTGGCGGAAAGTTCTGAATCAAAGTCTTCTGCTTCTTGCCTCCTCTGATGTTCTCCAGCCACTTCTGAGCCTGAGTCCTGAATGCGGACTCTGTTGGGCCGTGAAGGCGAATGTTCTTGGGTTGGGCTTGTGACTCATTGAGATTGGATCGAACAGGAGGCACGTCGTGAGAAGTGGCCGGCGCGGAACCCTGAGGAATACGAGAGCTGCTGTTTGGCACAGCATATGCGGACCGCTTAGTAGGTGAGCTCTTCGCATCTTCACCTGCACGTTTCTGCTCTCTTCCGCCGGACATGGTGAAGACATTAGAGTCATCCGCGGGGTCGTAGGTCGATGACACGAAATTTTTCCGGTGAGCTGGTCGCTTTGGCACAGGCTCACTTGCATCCTGCTCCCGCGCGTCCTCACGACCACGCTTCTGACCAGCAGTGGATGCGCGCTCGAAAAAGGCTGATGGTCCGAAGTCAGATGTGTGAGACCGCTTTGGTGCTGGCTCACGTGCATCCTGCTCATTGTCACGCTCACGCTTCTGACCAGCCGTGGATGCACTCAGTTGTGGCGATTCGCCACCGGCCGCTGGTTCTGCTTGCTTGATGTCGGAGGGAGACGCATCGCTGATTTTCGCGCGCGGTCGCTTGAGTCCTGGACGCTTCGGTTCTCGCGCGCGCTGCAGACTAGCAGACGCGGTGGCCGCCGCTGCTGGTACTGACGCGGCCGAAGAAGTCGGAATAGGTTGAGTGTCAGTGGGCTCAGCTGGGCCCTGCGCCGCCGTCGAAGAACAAGTCGGAACAGATGAAGTATTAGTGGACTCAGTCGTGCCCTGTTCCGTCGACGATTGCGTGGAAGCTGGATTCGAGTCTGGCGACGCAGGCATCTCTGGATCGTTTCGGAACCACATAACTTCCATCTCTTGCTCTGCAACCTTCTTCTTGGCATCATCTCTCTCTTTTCTGATCAATTCAAGCTCCGCGCACTTCTGCTCGTACAGCGCTTTCCATTTGGCGACTTCTTCCTGCCAGATTTGCTCTGGCTCGCGTAGTGGTGGCGGCTGCTCAGACTGACCCACAGTACCGGCACCATAGACAGCGTAGTCTTCTCTGTCGTAGTTGAACTCGGTATCTGTGTCATTCTGCGTCGCTGAGATACCGTATTCGTCGTCAGAACCTTCGAAAAGCTCGCGCTCGAGTTCCGCCTCCATGTCGCTGGTCGTGGTTGCGTTCGGAATTGGGTGTGATTGCGCTGATAGCATTAAATTTCTAGTAAAACACGATGTGTCCGAATTTCTGAGAAAGTTCGTGTCGTGGTGAGGAAGTGCAGAGAACGTGAGCGAAGTCATAAGAACTGCGGCGCATGACAGCCACGGGAACATCCGCTAGCGCGAGGTGAGGTGAAGTTTGCAGACTTCACGCGCTTACCTACGTAATGGCCTCGCGTCAATAGGACGTCGTTGATCTGCGCGGCCCAGTAGCGTTGTACTACGTGTACATGAGAGGAAGGTGACTCACAATATATTTGATGCATCTTAAGTTGCACAGGCCATAAGGGACGAGGAGCCTGAGTGAACGGATCGTAATGCATTTGCGAAAAGCTGCTGCTTCACTCATCTTCATGTGGTGAACTCAAGGCTTGATCATGCGATCCAGAATAGTGACGGACAGGCAGGGATTATATCGTCCCAGGTGAATGTGAATCCAGATCGAAGCTCAAGCTTAGAAAAACTTGTAACAACTCAAGATGAACGTTCTTTGTTCGCTATTCAGGCGGCGAACACAGGCCTCCACTCCAGCATTTGAGTCAGAGCGCTCTAAGTCTTAGACTAGAGATCGTTCACTACTCTAGACAAGTGAGACCTTTTCTTCAAACCAGGTGTATAACACTCTCGTCTCCTCGTTGGAATTGCAGAAATAATGAATCAAGCTCGTGTTTCGTGAAAGTGCAGTCGACGTTTCTCTGTCTGGTTGCGGTAGCCTTTACTTCTGCAGGTGTGTGGCCTTCGTCTCTTCTTGGTCCATATATGGTCAAGATGCCAATCCTTCGATAGGTGGCTTGCTGCCTGTCGACTTCATGAAGCAAGAGCCAAAAGTGGGTGAAGTTAGTAAGAATGGTCGAAGATTGCCAGAAACCGACATAAATCATCCAATGCTCGTTGTCGATAGTACGAGTCGGCAGCCCGGGACGAGTGTAATCTGGACTGATTCCGCAGTCCTCCAGCATTGTGTATCCAGCTTCACCACTGTTTGTACTCGGACGCCAAATCTGCCACAGATCTTTGATTGCTGGTGTCAGGCGAATCCGTCGTAAAGTGCCTTGAAGGACAACTACATCATACAGCATCTCTGTCGTCGTTAGCCCACTGTTCGAAACCACATCTAGGACTTTGTATGTATGTTTGTGATGGCTCGTAGGACCGATGATGGCATCGACCGAAAGCCACGACCAGCTGGGGTAGTCTCGCTTGCAATCTAGTGTACCTTCACTTGGCTCATAATTTACTTTCCACGGAAGCTGATGCGCAAGGTGTTGTCTCCACAACCCTGCCAAATACTGGTCTTGCGAGAGTTCAGAGATCTTTTGTCCAAGACCCATTATTGCTGCCGGCTTATCACTGGCGTAGGTTATCCCGCAGGAGGTGAAGTCGGCCACCCATGCCATCCAGAGGCGACAGAATTCACAATGTGTAACGTCTTCGGGTGTCGAGGCACCAGCATGCTGTAGCATGCGGCTTAAGGCTTTGGGTCGGATGTAGCTATGATGGTCCAGACCAATGCCGCCTGGATATGTTTCGGAGCCACTTACGTCGACAAGTTACAGTCAGCAAGTGTCTCAGACAACAGAGGGGTGTAATTAGTGGAAGTACGCACGTAGTGGTAACACACTCCCAGACAAGGCGGTCTTCCAGGAAGTGAAGCACGCGTCGAGCAAGCAAACGTTCCTGCAGCACCCAGGCGCGCCGGATCAAAGGCGCTCTGTGGAATCTGCTGTGAGGATGTGAATAAACCAAATCATACGTCTCATTGGAGTTCAGGCCCTCGGATAATGGCGAGTTTTCTTTGATTCTGTACCGAATCCTGGCTACGGTGGAAATATCACGGTCTCGGAATAATCCTGAAAACCAAAGGGTAGAGGCGTTAGCAAAAGTCGAGTGAAAGTCTACGCCAGGTAATCGTTTGAGACACCGCTTCAAGAACAAATGCTGAACTGCGAGTGCTGTTTGCGACAGGCAGTGCGCAGTATGCTTTTAGTCGTGGAGTTGAAGTAGAGTAAGGTGAGGGCTTCCACCCTTTACTTTACTTACCATGATCAGGATTATCGGTTTCTGTGGCTGACAAATTGCACAGACCGCGACCATAAACTTGACACATTTGTGGCGCTTCTGCTTGCCAGTCTTCTTTGGCCATTTTTGAGGTGCCTTGAATGATGCAGAGGCTGTCAATCCAAAGCCAACGGACACCTAGAGCACGACACACCATAATTGCGTCCTGAAAGGTCCACCTCAGTGTGGAGATAGGTTGTCCAGCCTGCAATAGCGCGAAGTTCTCAGGCTTGAGTTGTAGGAAGTGATTGTCGCCCCATCGATGGCTCAAGGTGATATACTTGTCGTCAGCTGAACATTCATCCGCGGACGTGACTACGCGAAACCATGCTGGGCCGGTCGGCGTTTGTGTGTCGATAAGTCTCGTAGGCAGCCAAGGCGCCGACTCGTCGTCTTTGCAGGCCTCATGTCTGGAGCAACCATCAATCCATTTGCCAACTATGGAGAGTACGTGAGAAGTGCCAGTATTAGACAGAGAGGTTTCCGTATCAGCGTGCCCACTCAAGTATTGTTGGTCCGCCACTTCCGGGTGAGCGATGAGATAGAATGAGGTGGTGTACGGAAGTGCAATTCCTGCATGAGGTATGCTCGCCTTGCGAAGATCTGCACAGACATCACACTTGTGGACGACTTGCATTCTTGGCGGATCACCCTGCTTAGAGATCTCGCATTTTAGGAGACACGGGGAGCTAGAGACAGCCCGAGAAGCATGATCATCGAGTACATCAGCCAGGCGGTCGAAGTCGATTGTCTGGTATTCTTTTGAAGCTTGGCGCCAAAGCGCTATGCAGGTTTGACATCCTGATTTCACTGCGTCAAGCAGATCAGTCTCACTGGCGTGATGGGAGTATACAAGGACCTCTTCGTTGCCGCTGGGGCCGGAGCCAATGGTATTGTTTACAATTTGGGTCTCAATGAGTTCCGCAGTCCCGTCCAAGCATGATACGCAGGCGTCGCAGAATGGCATGGTGCAAAGGTGGGCGATGGGAAGCAGCGATGTCGTTTAGCCAAGAGAAACAGGGTTCAGCCTCACGGGACTATCCGCAGCAAGGGTCCACGGAGATCTATTCGTGGAAGGAACATCTGTTCGTTATTGTTGACAAGCACTCTCACACACACTCTTGCTCCTCCAACTCTCGACAAAACAAAACACCGAGCTTTGCACCAGACATCTGATTGAACTGGTCTTATCCATCTCTAGGCGAAGCCAGACACACAAATAACACATTCGATATGGAAGGCCCGGAAACATTCAACCTCCTCCCGCTCACTATCGATCCCACCACCAAGCTCATATCTTCCACCGATCCCACACTCGCTACCGACTTGGAAGATCTCAACCGTCTGAACAAAGCCTTCACAGCGCTCGACACACCCAACCAGATTCCGCCACCACCCGCGCCAGTCAACCCCAAGCGCAGCGTCCAAATTACCAAGCTCAAAGACTCTGGCAATGCATCCTACAAGAAAGGCCAGTTTGCCGACGCCATCAAGATGTACGACTTTGCGATCAAGATGGCAGCAGACCGCCCAGCTTGGGAAGCGAGCGGACTCGTGCGGGAAGAACTCAGCACACTATACGGCAACCGCAGCCAGTGTCTCATGAGCATGCAAGCCTGGGCGGAAGCCGCGGTGGATGCCGAAATCGCCGTTGAGCTTAAGAAAGTCGGCAACGTCAAGGCATGGTGGCGGAGAGGCCAGTGTCTGCGAGAAATGGGCCGATTGGAAGAAGCGAAAGACTGGGTCACCAGCGGTCTCGAATTCGAGGCTGCTGGCCCGGACAAGGACAATGTGGGCGAGCTGAAGCAGCTCCTGAAGGACATCGACACGGCTCTTGCGAAGTAGGACAGAAAGGGTTGTATTATTTCGAACGGAGAACGGCGATCTTGCTAGCGGCACACTGGTCGGCAATCCCAATATCCGCGACATGGCTTCCCTCCGTCATTGATTATCGAGATCATAATCTGTCGTCTACTCCACGCCTTCTTGCTGTTGCTGCCACGGCTACAATGTTCTTCTTGATAGTAGCGCTAGACTGCGTGCTATTATTCTTTGGCGACAAGGACATTGGGTCAATTGCAGATGCTCGCCGAATGCGAAGTAAGCTGAGCCAGAGGGCCGTTGCAAACGCGTAGAGCGCCATGTTCGCCATCTACGAGTTGACTGGGAATGCAATCGTATGGAAACTTAAGCTCATTGCTTATTGGCTGCTTGACTTGGTAACCAGAGACACAGTCTCTAGGTACCTAAGGGAGCCTGTTGATTATGTACTGGCCGAGCTCGATACTCGATCGAGACGCTGAGTCAGTAATCGAAAGAGAAAGACAGCGAAGGAGCCCTTGATATTTGATCACTCGGACAAAAATGATAATGTAACGAGGCAGTAAGGTAATTGGTAAGCGCTCTACATTGCAACTTTTGAGAGTCAAAACTGGAATGTGAACGATCGTGAACGTGGCGGTGATGCGTGAGACATTCCAGCCGTAGGCGCTTCGCCAAGACAAAAAGATTAGTCAAAAGCTTCCGACCTCAAAAACTGCACAATTGCACCTGCCATTTTCATTTCCCTCACCATGACACGCGCACCACTTCAAGAAAGCGACCTAATCTTCTCCACCGCAGCATCAGAGCTCAAAACTGCTCTCGGAGAACTCAAAAAGCATAATCTCAAAATCTCGAACCGCCTCAAATCCATCAAACAGGACTCGGAATTCGTCTGTCGCGTCTCTTCCACTTACGGCCTACCTCTAGTGGCAAACGAACGTTGCGGATCTTGGTACATACCACCAGACCTCAAAGTCGGAAGCGCGTACTTCAAGTCGACTGACGGGCATTTCGGACAATGGAGCTTCAGCTTGCGGAGGCTGAATCTGCAGCTTCTGGATGTTGTGGGAAAGTATGGAGGATGCGTTATCGTTGATTCTACGAGGAGGGGTAAGTCTATGCCGGATGCGATGAGTAAGACTGTTCCGATTTGGGCGTGCGTCTTGAATCGATTGCTCTTTCCCGAAGGCAAAGATGGGGATGATCGAGGATTGAGCACGCCGATGGACGTTGTGGGAGAGAGTGAGCACGCGCAGATCGAAGCTAGACTCGACGATATGCTGGAAGGTATCAAGAAACTTGACCTGAATCTTGAGGAGTTGAAAGCGAAGTTGGGCAGCAAGGCTCTACAGCTCGTGTGGCAGCGACCAGGAGACGTTTTGCCTTCCTCTCTGCAGAACGAAGAACGAAGGAATCTCCTCGTACTTTGTACGGCATCTAATCAGACCAGCCATGAGACGAGTGCGACGAGCGAATATGTCCAAGGCGCAGCAGATGATCCGGAGAGCTGGAGTCTGGGACTAGACGCTGCGACCTTCTGGAGACATCAGTCGGAATTGCTGGCTGCGAACGAGGACGAGCTCCCAGGATTTATTGGTACACTCATGAATGAGGCGAAAGCCAACGGTACCATTCGAACTCCTGTGCTAGTGAAGGCTACTTCGAATATCTGGATAGGAACCAACGAAGCTGCTAACAAATGGTACGATGAGTATAATGTCGTAATTTCCTGCGCCACAGTCCCAGACCCGACACTGCAACAGAATTTGAAGCAGCGGTATATCACATTATCAACACCAGCTGGAAAGAACGGCAGCAGAGTGCTCCGTACGGAATTACGGAAGTTGGCCGAATTACGGAGTCTTGATCTACCCGAAAATCTTAAGGTGTTGGTAACTTGCGAAACTGCAAGAGACTTTGCAGTTGGTGTGGCATTGACCTTGCTATGTCAGCACTATGATAACCAAGGTCGGCTTCAGGTTCGAGATCCCGACTTTTCCGAAGCCATGAGCAAGACCCTCATCAAGCATCGACTCAGCTGGATCATGGTGTCGATGCCGGATGCAAGTCCCAGTCGAGCAACGTTGCAGAGCGTGAACGCTTTCTTGATGGGCTGATGCTAACCGTTCTCGAGTGCGAGAGCAGCAGTTAGCAATGTCATGCCTGCTGACTCAGTAGGCACGATGGGTCAGTAGCCTTATCCGCGTTCGAGCTTCTGGAATACTTGGCCGGAAGTTTTCGCGAGACATCATTTGCCGTTGCAGTACCGTTCCATTTGAGTGCTTACATTGAGAAGATTAAGCCTCTGCGCACGTAGCCAGCTTGCTCGGGATTCGATGTGCTTGGCTGAACTGGTTTCGATACCCAGTAACCTTAGGACAATGTCCCAGAGTCTTTCAAATGGGAATACATTTTGGTAGAATTCGTATCTGAAAAGCCACGGAGCACGAGAGTTCCAAGGGACAAGGAATGGTTCCCTTGTGAAGCGAAGCGGAACGACATTCAAGGTCTGGGGTGACAATGCCGAATTCGATGTACGAATAAACGAATACGCTCAACGTATATATGGGAGTCCACATACTCCATCACCGAGACTTCGCAAAAGGTCGGAAGACTTCCCGACTAAACGATGGCGTCCGCAGAAGAGCAGCTCAATCAACTCTATAGCGTGGTCAGTCAGGTCACAGCAGATCCCTACTCAGCCAAGTCGTCCACAGGGAATGGTTACACGTCTACAGAGCACCATGATACTTACGACTTCATCAGACCTGAGCAGTTCTCCTTATCCGGAAGAAGTGTTTTGATTACTGGCGCCTCAAAGGGCGTCGGACGAGCAACAGCGATAAGCTATGCGAAGGCGGGTTGCTCTTGTATCATTCTCGCAGCACGGAGTCCTCTTGACGAGGTCGAAAAAGATGTGATACAGGCAGCGACCAAGTCCGGAAGATCAGCACCCCAAATTCTAAAGCTGAAACTTGACATTGGGGATGAAGGCAGCGTCAAAGCTGCAGCAGAAATGGTGATCACCTTCGAAGCTCATCAACTATCAACAAATAGCGCTGACCACAGATATTCAAGGTAAGATTCGCCATCGGCAGTCTGACATCCTCATCAACAACGCCGGCTACCTAGGCGAACTCAAAAACATCATCGACTCCGACACCGACGACTGGTTACATCACTGGAAAGTCAACATCCGCGGGCCATACCTAGTCACCAAATACCTTCTCCCACTCCTCTTGAACACCGCTACTGGACTCAAGACGATCGTAAATGTCTCCAGCATCATCGCAAATATGTTCGTTGGAGGCGGATCTGCCTACGCAATGACCAAATTCGCTACTCTTCGCTTTAGCGAAATCCTCCAACTTGAGCACCAGGCTGATGGACTGATACCGTTTTCGTATCATCCGGGTGGTATTGCTACAGAACTTGCTAGTCACTTGCCTCCCATGATTCAGCTAGCTCTTGTCGATACACCGGAGCTGGCTGGAGATACTATGGTGTGGTTGACTGCGGAACGAAGAGAGTGGTTAGCTGGGAGGTATATTAGCGCCAATTGGGATATGTGCGAACTGGAGGTAGGATCTATTTCGTTCGCTTGTTTGCCACTTCTTGTGCTGATGGGTTCTTCAGAAACTTTCGCCTGAAATTATTGCCAACAACGAGTTGAAAGTTCGGATGAGAGTAGGAGGGCCACCTGTTGAGCGACGGGACAGCCATATCGCCGAGCCCATGGCCGCACTCAATCACAAGTAATCTCAATACATCGAGAGTGAATGATCATGGCGATCAAACGATGAAGTAGGCAATATCGATTTCGCTTATATCGGCTTGTTCCTGCCTTGCCCTCTCTGCCATTTCGGTAAAGTTGGTAAGCGAGGACATTAGTTAGCTTCCGCCTCAACCGAGCCAGTCGTTATGAACCAGCGTCAATAATGTTGTGTTTCTCGTGTTATTTTGGTGCTTCTGTGCTACTCACTCCAAAGTGATATGGTCCATCGTACGAGGCTGCCGTTTTCGAAGTCGTTGCTCAGTCATCAAGCTCAGCCGCACCGAGACCAATTTTTGAATTCCACCTTCCTGTTCCGGTCACCGGGCCTGGAAATCAAAGTATGAAAGCCATTGGCCTGCACATCCTTCAGTATTTCCCACATTCAGCAAACCAGAAGAAATTGTGGTGACAAAGCAATGGCATTCGAGATCCTACCTCTCGAAGAACCAGATATACCACGCTGCGTCGACATTTACTTCTCCGCCTTCCAGAATCCCCATTCCTTAGGTTGCGTACGTACTTCCACTGATTACACCCCTCTGTTGTCTGAGACACTTGCTGACTGTAACTTGTCGACGTAAGTGGCCAAGAGTACCTGGAGTCCGAGCATGGTGGGAAAAGATGGTTCGCGATGAACTCCACGAACCAGGTGCGCACTGGCTGAAAGCGGTGTCATCGTCGACGAAAGAGATCGCCGGCTACGTGAAGTGGCAGGAACCAAAGCCAGGTGTTGAACCAGAGACAGACTTGCCCGAGTGGCCTGCCGAAGCAGATCATGCCTTATGCAACGAGACCTTTGGTGCTTGGGCGAGGATGCATAAGGAAGTATTGCGAGATAGAGGGCATTGGTGTACGTCGTAATTGGTGTGGCAAAAGCACAAGAGCTGACCTTTTCGCACAGATCTAGAAATGGTCGGAACAGATCCAGCATATCAGGGTAAAGGTGCAGGATCTCTGATGATGCGCTGGGGCCTTGAGAAAGCCGATGCACAAGGTGTAGAAGCATACTTGGAAGCATCGCCGGAAGCAGTTCCACTTTACGAGAAGCTTGGATTCCGCGAAGCCGGCCGAACTGACACGTTCATCGAGAATGAACGAGTGAAGGGCGTTTGGTATAGGAATTTGTTCATGATCAGGCCTGCTCAGTCGAAGGAAAGCTGAATAATTTGCAGCAAACATTTAGTCCTGCCGTGTTTTGTATTTGAGATGCATGGGCGTCTTTGGTTTACTTGCAGCATGCATGTTGAGATCTGTCGGAAGGATTTGATTCTTGACGATGCCGGTCTGGTTGACAAGTTGAATGTCAGAGAAGTATGCAAGAAAGAAGGCAACAATGATGTTGTTCTCGAGTTTTGCAAACTTCATGCCGAGGCAAGGATGGCGAGCAACACCTGGGTATGTCAGTAATCAGTAATGAGATGTGGTTAGTAACGTGAAACTCACCCCATCCCATCCAGCCATATTGTTCCTTTTTATTCTCAGCTCTGTCCTCAAGGTATCGTCCGGGATCATAGCGCTCGGGATCAGGGTAGACTTCAGAGTTATAATGAATGTCGGCGACATGAAGTGCGGCAAAGGCTCCAGGAGGGATCACTTCGCCACGCTTGTTTAGGATTATGCTCTGGTTTGTGAGATTCTTGCGAAAGGCGGAGCCTTTCAGCTGAAGCCGGATAGATTCCTTGAGACATAGATCGATGATGGGAAATTCAGTCTCCCAGGCCTCGATTGGCAGTTTCATGAGCCGCTCTTTCAATGGCAGTGAGGAGTCTGGACAATAGCGGTTTGCGACTGTGTCGACCTCTTCTCTTACACACTGCATCCAAATGTCATCGTTTGCGAGATAGCATAGGATCCATGCTGCGTTGATACCGCTATTGAGCAAGCCGGCGAATAGGGCGCCTAACACGAATGTGATGATTTCGAGCTGTTTCAAGCACGTCAGCACACACAGCCAAGGCAAGACACGATTTGAACATACGATGCTCTTTCCTTGGTCCATAAGATACTCCAAAGCATCATCCTTCCGAACTCCAGCTTTCTTGCGTTCGTCAACGACCTTTTTGACGATCATGTAGAGTTGTACTCCAGCATATGTTCGTCTCAGTTTCGCGGGCAGGGGTAGCCATGGATACATGACTGAGAGCGGTGTGGCTGTGCCCTCGATTGTCTGGAAGCCTTTCAAGAACCTTGACACCAAAGTCGGATCATCTCCGATTTCGTCGCAGGCCACAGTTCGCATGGTGAATTGGAAGACCATTCTGTATATGCTGTCAAATGGATCCGTCATGCCGCTGGGCTCCCTCGCCAAGTCGTCGAGCATTGATCGAGCATCAGATAATAATTGTGGCAGGCCTTTCTTCAGCTGGTGCGTCTTTGTCAACTCTATGAGACCTTTCTTGAAGAATGCATCGAAACCAGTATCTCCGACTGCTTGATCCCCGAATTGATGCTCGCGCACCTCTGGAGTGCCTCCCAGCAAGGGAGCGTAGCCTTCAGTGAATCCTAGGCCTCGATGCTTAAAGAACACTTTACGCGATTCTATGCCGGAAACACCGACGATTGGGAATTGTCCAGCGTAGAAGGAGAAATTGCCGGTCTTTGACTGCGATCGAGCTCGTTGCCAGAACTCCCATCGCTCCGTGAAGAATCGGTAGGCACCTATAAGAGGATAGACATCCGTGCATCGCTCGGGTGCGTTCTTTGGAAATGATGGCTTCTGGAAAAGATACAGTAAGAGACTCGAGAATAGCACAAGTCCGCCCAAAGCTGCAGATATGGCGTAGGCGTGACCCGCAACGAGACCTTGGACGTCCATGGTGACCGCAAGTCTTGAGTAATTCCTGTCTGAGGGAGGTGGAAGGAGAAGCAAAGCAGGTCTACCACCTTTTTAGCTGCACTTTGCCATCTTCACGCTTGGCCGTGGCGCAAATGAGGCAATGTCGTGCGACGAGGAAGCTGAGGTTACGGGAAAGGACCTCCCGACCAAGGATCTCGGTCTGAACTTGTATGCCAACGGAGTCGGAGCTGCGTGCTCCGAGATCGTGTTGGGTACCCGGCGAGTTTGATGACAGGAAGAGGAGTTCAACTCCAAGGTTGTCCTATGCCAACGCCAAGACATCGGTTGCACACCCTTGTCAAACTCTATTTTCCATGTTGACATTCTAGGCGCACCTTCCCTATTGCCTCGACGCGTCTTCTCACCTTCTTCCCACCATCGCTATAGGGATAATATTTATATTCCATCATGGCGTGTGCATCCTGCTATGTAGAGAAGATATCAGATTGTAGCTATCCCAAGGGAAGCACGGACAAGCGCAAGATGTCCGCAGCGTTCTTTCCCGCAGGCTGCAACTCAACAGCTACTTTGGTAGTCACCAGGTGGCTACTGCAGTCACGCTTTTCTGGAGCATAAAGGCACTGAGTTTTGAAGTGAATACTCGTCACCTCACTCACAAGTATCGACATAACGACACGACCCAATATGGCACTGGATGCCATCCCCGGCCTCCATCGAGACCCTGTCACCTGGTGGCAACAACTTTGGAAATGGTTGCAACAGCTTTGGGAGTCGCCATGTCCAACACTGGCCAGATCGCTTTATGCTAAGCGTCAGCGACTTCTTAAAAGACCATTCCCGACTGGAACAACGCCAAGGATCACCATTATCTGCATTTCAGACACGCACAACAAGCAACCAGATCTACCGCAGGGAGACGTCCTGATCCATGCTGGAGACCTGACCGACACTGGAACCATCGAAGAGCTACAAGACCAGCTTGATTGGCTTAATGTGCAGCCACATCAGCATAAGGTTGTCATAGCGGGCAACCACGACCTTGGACTTGACGAAGCCAAATCCGATGAAGTTGGCATTTCCTCCAAGGCTAGGCAATCATTGCGATGGGGCTCCATCAAATATCTCGAGCTCTCAAACACAACCCTGGACGTATCGGGTGGCAGAAAGCTGCGGGTTCACGGGAATCCTTGGACTCGCAAGCAAGGCAATTGGGCATTTCAATATGAAAAGGGCACAGATATGTTCACCAACGAGGCAAGCGACGACATGGACATCATGGTGACGCATTCGCCGCCGAAATTTCATCTCGATGATGCAGGATGCGGAGAAGACTTCCTCTTGCGAGCAATATGGCGGACGAGACCAAGACTACACATATTCGGACACGAGCACGATGGATACGGCCAAGATGTACTGGTGTACGACCAATTTGAACGATTATATGAAAATTTATGTGTCGGTAACGGAACCTTTGGTACCAAACTATCTGCACTGGTCAGAATGGAGGTGCTGTTGTCGTGGCAGTGGGCCACTGGTTCCTGCATGACATCGCCGAGAACGGTCCTGGTAAATGCATCTGTCACTGGAGGTCGTCGCAATGAAAAGACTCGCCAGGCCCAAGTCATTTCGCTCTAAAAAGCCATCGCTTTTGGTCTACAATCTGATCCAACGAGCCTGGATCGGCTCTACTCAAGTCGGGAGAACGATATGGCAACTCTGGCCAAGATCAGGCTCCCTAAGCCTGTGCCGAAAATATCTGAAATGCTCTTTCACTCGTCATCTTCATTCTGGGCCTTCTGGCGCTCTTCAGCCTCCTTTTTCTTTTCTGCAAGCAGCTCTTTTGACCACTGCTCAGCGAGCGACACCGCGGTCCGTGGCTCCTTTTTATACTTCATCAGATGATTCTGGATCTCAGCAGGAGTAAATGTATCGTCTGGAACCAAGCCGGCGAATTCCAGCGCAAGTGCTTCCAAGTCTGTTGACGATACGCTTGAAAGTTGATTCTCAGACTTCTCCGAGTGGCCGTTAGCATGGCCATTTGCATGGCCGTTCGCCTTCGACACCGGCTTTCCATTAGTGTACGCCTTCACGATTCGGCCGTTTGACTTGATGTCGATCTTAGGATCAGTGTCGGGGACTTGATCGCTCGCAGCGTACATCCGCAGGAACAATTCAGTGATCTGTTCATGCATGGCAAGCTGGAATGCCACCTTGCGATCCACCCTGCCAGGACGTACCAGTGCTGCATCGAGCTTCTCGGGATGGTTCGTTGTCATGATCAAGACGCGGCCTTCCGCGCTGGCAACACCGTCGATGGCATTCAGAAGACCTGAAAGGGAGATACCTGTCCCTGGCGTAGTTGCACGGCCTCCGGCATTGTTGGCGTTGCCAGCTCCACGACCACCTTTAGGAGTACTGATAGCTTTCAATTCGCGAGCCAGCTCTTTCACGGTGTCTGCCACTGTATACTCGCTGTCCTTCTTGGCCTTCTCGCTCTTGTCGCCTTCTTTCTTCTCTTCATTTCCTTCCTTGTCTTTCTTGCCCTTTGGCTTGTCATCGTCCTTGCTTTGGCTGTCACGAATCAGACCAGCGGCATCAACGTCCTCCAGTAGCACGATACAGCGTCTGGGAAGTCCATTGAAAAGCTGGAGGAGATCGCCTTCGGTCAAGGTTGGCTCTTGCAAGCTGATCGCATAGATCTCTAAACCGAAAATGCCGGCGAGGGCAAAGCTCAGACTCGTCTTACCTGTTCCTGGCGGGCCATGGAAAAGGTAGCCACGTCGATACGGGATACCTCGAGTAGCGTACCATCTTGGCGAAGCAGGATGCAAGTACTCGTTCATATCACGAATGATCATCGACTTTTGTTTGGCATCCAAGATGACAGTCTCCATCGGCCGCGAAGGCCGTGAAGATGTCTTAGTCCAGGAGCCCGCGAACCGAGACCTGTCCTTGGGCGTTGGATGCCGTATGGTCGTGGAGCCTCGCACTCTGTTGAGAGACCAAATCTTGATGGTTCGAAGCAGGTCCTTAATAGGTTCTGAGCTGCGCCCAATGCAGTCAATTTGGAGCAGGTCGTCGTCTGCATTTCCTCCCCATGCTATCTGGACGCGCTGGCCACCTTGTTTCACGGACCTCTTGAAGAAGAACACTTTGCCTTGGTGCCAGAGATAGTTCCTTCCGTAGTATGGTTCAAATCGTGGCGGTAAGCATGCACTCCACTTGGTATAATCGAACATTCCATTTTCATCCAGAGCATCTCCGGGAGCGTCATCAAACGCATCGTCTGCTTTGGAGCCTTTCTGCGTTTTCGCCCTGAGACTTCTTCTTGATCCTGTCCGTTGGTTCTCCGCCAGCCAGCCCATTACCATGTCGAAGAGGTCGTCATGCTCATCGATGTACACGGAAGACATGAACAGATTCCGGAACCATCTCTCGAGAGCGCTGAAGAGGTACTGGCCTCCTTTTGAAACTGCAAGCAGTACTATGCCAATCGACACAAATATGCTGATATCTATACCGAATGTGGCAGCAATGTATCGAGATATGATTGAATACCCCGGGATTAAAGACTCCAGGATATTCGGAGGCAGATCTGTAAGTGCAAGCGTCTCGTTTGCGTTGCCGTGAGGCATGGCTTTCGCCATTCTTCGAAAATCCATATTTCCGAGCATTCAAATTGAGTGATTGAGTGAACGGAGTGCTTTCGAATTCTGTTTTGTGCGAGAGCGTGCAGGTGGGTCGAACAGCAAACACATGAACGAGGCAACTACAAGGTATATGGGCGCCACATTTGATTTGTGGCGCAATCAAACTGTTGCCTGAGAAGGAAGTACTTGCGGGAACTTTGCAAGGTAAAAGAGTGGCAAATGCAAGTGTGACTCGAAAAGATCTTCGGAGGCCGCATGCACTCGCACGAGATTGGATGTGGCCAATCAGAGGGCCCACAAGATGAATTTTGTAGATGTATTAGTGAGGCACAGAATTCAGGCAGTGACTATAGCTTGTTCGAAATGTAGTAGTTGCAGCAAACAAGGCATAGTGCAAAGTAAGCGAATGCCGAAGAGCTGCAGACTGAATTGTTGAGATCCAAGACCGGTCAAGTGAGGTGACTCAGCAAAGTCAGCGGTGGCAATCGACTGGGGTGTTGTGCAGCAGCTGACAGCTATTTGAACCTATAGGGATATTTGAGATGGATCGCTTCCGATTCGGCCTAAGATCTCCAGGTACAACCGCGGCAACACGGCCTCTCGATAGACGACGTGCACACCGAGTTAGGCAGAAATAGCGAGGCCGATCGAGTTTAGAATCCAAAAGAGGCTATGCTGCAAGCATGATGAGCTCTGTTTTCGCAGGACTGTACAACGGAATGAAGCAGGATGATTCTGTATTTTAACTCGAACGGCATGCTTTTACTCTTAGTACTTTAGTCCATTGAGATCATATCGCACCAGACGATTCAGCGACAGCTGCGTGAACCATATTGCATTCCCAGTGCCTCTTGTGAAAGGGTCGCCGACCGGTTTGCAGAATATTCCAGAGCCACCGTAAGGAGGCGCGCTGACAGGTGTGGCAGCAATAGTGCCCGGCATGATTATTTCCGTGAAGTTCTTGTACTTCGGATTGAACACGCCAAGTGTGTTCTGTAGGGTATGCGAGATCCAGACATTGTCCTGATAGTCTTGAGCAACTTGCTGGGCATTCGATGCGACATTCTCGGGATAACATAGAATCTCTTTCGTGCGTTGGTTGACCGAGCATAGAGAGCTTCCTGTGAACGCTGCGAACCAGAGCAGATAGTCTCCATTAGGCGCGCGAGTCTCAGCTCGCATCACCACAGGTGACGCGCCATTTGGGAGTGGTACTGCGAATTCCTGAATCTTGCCAGTACTACGATCAAGCCGTCCAACTTTGTTCACTGAGTGAAGTGTTAGTGCTTGCTCACTTAATGCGACCGCTCGTCACTCACTGCCGAATTCAAGGAACCAGATGCCGCCATCTTTGGCATAGTAGATTCCAAGAGGAAGAGAGAGCAGGGTTGGAATATTGAAGTACTTGAACTGCTGTGTCTTGTAGTCAAATTTGGCAATGGTGTTCATGCTCGTCTGTGTGAAGTATATTCCATCTGGTGCCGACGTAAGATCATTCAAAGGCTGCGCATTACCTAGAGGCTGGAGAAGACCTGGTGGCGTAAAGACGCGGACTTTCTCCGTGTTTGCGTCGAATTGCACGAGCTGGTTCCTTAGACCATTGCTGAAGTACATCTTCCCATCGAAGCCATTGCGGATAGCGCAAGTGAGGAGGACCGCTTTCGCTTGCGAGGGTAATGTAATTGTCTGGTTGGGAAAGATCGGGTTCGTGAACGGGATGGGAAATTCCTTGAGCGCTCCTGTCTTGTAATTGTACCTCGCTATTTGATTCGCGAGCAACTCCTGGACGTAAACATTGCCATCTGTGCCTTCAGAGACATCGCAAGGTCCAGAGAATGGGGTAGTCATGGTTTTGTAAGTGAACCTCTTCGGATCGCCTTGCACAAATGTAGTATCAGCCATCGCCATGGCGGCGAGGCCAAACATTAGCAAGCACCTGGCCATAGTTTCGAAGTTCGATCCTGCGTTGCGAAAGACCGCCAAGGGAGAAGAGCAGAAGAGGAGGGGAGTAGACACTGCGATACTGTACCTGCTATATTACTATTTCCATCTTCCGAGGCTTGAATACCACCATACATCTAAGCTTCCGAGCCGATGTTGTCGGCCATCGCGGGTCACTTGTGGACGATCTCTTCAAATGCAAAGAGGAGGTGGAGAAGGAGATGAAGCCAGTGGCTGATCGCGGGCGGCAAAGTGCGCATTTGGTAAGGGCTGCCTGTACTTGCGGCATGCTGCTGCACGCCTACCTTTTGCTGTTGAGTTGCAACGTTCAATACTGTTCTTCGTGAGGGTGAAATGAGAATGTCGACGCAAAATGTTGATGGAAGAAAGAAGGCACGACGAGGAAGTGCAAGATGAGATCCCGGGCAAGTGCCAAGCATTCGGCATCCCGAGCTTGAAGGCAACCACTGCGTGCAACCATGGATGCTTGGTGGAGACCACACCATCAGGTCATCATGTGCTTCGCGCTGCCATTTCCCTCACTTTGCAATCATGGCAGCACATGCGTTGTGAGTAAGTGTGCAGCTGAGACACGATCGCTGCGAGCCTGTGCAACAACAGATGCGACAATGAGGCAGATCGACTTGCAAGATCCCAGCGCTTGCCTTCCAGATATATAATCGCTCTATCGCGGCCGCTCAACCTGCAAAAACCACGAAATTCTTGACCACTCACTGAACTCAGACCTCATCACTTCGCGACATGAAGGCGAGGAAGATCAGTATCAATCGAGCTCGCCGAGCACTGGCGCGAGATCAACTCGCAATCGGCGGTGAATTCCTCAAATGGTCCAGAGGTGTCGACACGATCTTGCGAGCCCAAGATCTCTATGAGTATACCTACCAGTCAACAACATCTGCGAGCAAGTCTGCAGTCCAGAACATGCTCAGTCAGCCGACACACATCCGGAAAGCACGAGCCAGCACAGCGACCCACCTACTCTGCGTCGCAGTAGGTCCTCTTCTTTGGCCTCGTGTGCCGAAGCTCTTGCTACAGGATCCATCCGCCTTCTGGAACTTCCTAGAACGTCTATCGAGGCCGTTCCGCTCGTTGAGCCTATATCCCGAGCTGCGGAACGCCATCTACAACACACACCTTGGCGCAGAATATTCCACGCTTTGGGTCAGAGGATATCGCCAAAACGATGCTCAAGTGCCAGCGCTACTGCAGTCATCTTCGCAGGTCCGGCGCGAAGCTCGATCCTATTACTTCTTCGGAGGTCGTTTCTACGTCCACGGTTCTTTGCAACCAGGCTCGAAGTATGGAGTGACCAGAACAGCCGAATCCTGGATATTCAGCGTGGTCAGAGATCAAGCCCAGCACGTCCGTAGAATCACTGTTGTGGTTCGCTCATGCTGTCAATACCAGAACATCAAGTTCCGCATGAAAATTGACGACGACGGAGAGTTTATGATCGGCTATACTGAGTCGTTTGGACCGGAGTTCCACGAGAAGCTCCGCCTCTTCGTTACAGAAGTTGAGATTATGCGGAGGTCAAGATGTTGGCAGGGAGAGTCCATCATCCACGCGTTGATCGGTGGTTCTCCTGCCTGGAAGCCCTGGGAGCGACATGCTGGGGAGTGTATGTGGAGGTAGCCACTGTCTCAAGGAGGCCTCGGAAGCGGAGCAAGTTGAGAGAAGGACAGGGCGTGGCAAGAAAAGTGTGAAGGCTGAGCACGTGGAGCTGTGATATAGCAGCTGCAGCTACACCAAGAATAAATTCGTTCGCCACGTTCAACCTGTATTCGATGAACCAAGCATGCATAGGCAAAGACCGAGGTAGGTAATCAGACCTCGACTTCGGAAGCGTCGATGGAGCTGGGTGATGTGGCCTCGTAGATGGTGAAGTGAGGCTACCTTCGAAATGTATGGGGGATCGGGCTTATCTCCTCGAACTCGATCGACGTCGTGTAAACTGTTTGATTAATGTTGACTCTGCTGACCATTGCATCTCTCGAGCGCTCACATGTGAGGTATTGTGCTGTCAATCAACATATCATCAGTGTCTTCACATCTGCCGAGTCCATACGCTCCAGTTCACACGCATGGGCGTGGCTAAAAATCATAAATTCGTTCATTGCGCCATGTCTATAGAAACCGGACACCAGCCGAGCGTCTCTACACCAAGCCTCTGTCGTCTACTTCGTAAATTCTCCGCATGGTCCCATCATTCTTGGAGCTACACCTTAAATACCTTAGCATCCATAAGCGCTCGCGCCGAGGTTGCTTAAACCAACTCTCGCCGCAATAGCTGCATCCTCCTCTTCAAGCAATTCCTCAATCTTCTTCATATCCTTGATCTTCCAGAAAGCAGCAACACCATCTGCCAACCTTTGACTCACTGGTCCCAGTTGGTCCTCATTGATGGCAGCAAAACACAGCCGGAAGTATTTCCAGCCCTCCTTCTTAGCGATCTCGTCAGTGGGCGAGAACATTTGACCAGGAGAGCCAAGAACGAGGTATGGTTTCGTAGTCCAAAAGACCCACAAAGCTCTCGAAAGACGTGCCAACCCAGCGTATCCCTGCTCTTTCTTGAAGGTGCTGTAAAGAGGGTGGCTCTCGTAGTGAACCTTCAACCACAGGAACATTCCGCCTACAGGCCAGTCGAAGGAGTACAGCTGAGTCTTCTCAATGACAGACCATTCATCTGCGTCTTCGTTGTCGAGGTCTTCTTCGCCGAGTAGAGAAGGTCGTCGACCAGATTTGACAAGGTATTTGCTTGAGTCCAGAATGTCACACATGCTGTTCATGCGACGTTCGTAATTACCTCGGAGACCCTCAAGCCAGCGGACCCAGCCATCCGCCTTCCAGCCCTCGCCATCCTTGAGTGGTCCTTTTCCAGGTTTCTTCTGATGCAGGCCTTCATGGTCAGGACCGAGGAGCAGTTCCGCGATCATAGCTTGTACGAATCCGCTTGGCTGCTGTGTGCTTGTCTCTGTGATTCTCAGAATGCGTTCGATCAGAGCTGGTTGCGCTGTGATCCAGCCCAATCGACATCCAGGCGCAACGGTCTTGGAGAATGTATCGAGGCGAATTACACGGCCTTCAGTGTCGATCGAGACCGAGCTTGGAACTAGAGAGTCGAGGAACTTGTAGCCACCGCTCTTCCAACCCTCTGGTATGGGTTCAGAATTGGCGAACATTGGCTGGTCGGGGTTGAACGAGACATTGTCTGAATGTGCTGATGTGGTCGTATTGATGGCAGTAGAAGTTGGAAATTGCAGATACCAATATGGATCATCTTCGACGATGATTATGTCATACTGGCAGCAAATGGCGTATAGCTCGCGTCTGCGTTGCAACGATAGGACGCCAGAAGTCGGGTTTTGACCCATGCTGTGGAACAGATCGTCAGCACATTGTACTCAGTTTTGTGCGCCATATACTCACGTCACAGTGTATATCAAATGTGGTCTCTTTCCGATCTTGTAGTCCCAATTCTCCAAAACATCGCGCAGACCGCCAGGTCCTTCCGCACGCATGCCCTCGTCATCAATACCGACAGGTGTGACATGCAGACCTCTTGGACCCGCACTTTGTACAGCATTCATGTATGCAAATTCCTCGCAGAGGAGACCTTCTCTGTCCCTGGTCCAATCCTTCTCTTCGCTCCATTCGTTAGAGAGCGCAGTTAACACCTTCGACCAGCCATCGGTATTTCCGCACGTGAGCAGCACTTCTGGTCCATCTTTGTAAGGACAATTCGGATGGAGGTTCTTCTGCGTGAACTCTCGTAGGAAGTAGTACAATGGTGGATAGCCCTGCGCTTGGCCATATTGGAGTGCTGTCGATAAATCGATCTTCTTCACTGGATTGGCTTGTTCTGATGTGTGAGGGACGACGATTGCATCTTGAGGTTGGTCGAGAGGGCTGTTCTCAATTCGTGCCTTGTCTTGCAAGGACAGGGCTGCCAGAGCTTCATCGTCTGGGGGATCGATTGGAACATTCGGCGTCGGCTGCCATCGATCAGGTCGTGCGACCTTTGCTTCAAGTGTATCGAACGGGAAGTAGTAGTTGTTCGGTAGACCACCGGCGAGTTGACCAATGCCTGGAATTTGGAAGTACTTGTAGAAGGCCTTTATCGAAGACTCGTGGCGAGCCCTTGTCACTCTGCTGAGGTGGTGGGAGAGATCCTTGGGAGCAGGCCTGGTGTCCGTTGGAGTGCTTCCATTGGCGGAAGCCGTGGGGTTTGATGCCATCGCTGCTGGGCACTCGATCGAGCAGATTAGTTCTATCAGCAGGTGAAGTGAAGTCTTGTGCTCAAAGTCACCACTGCCTCGCGCAATCCAGCTCGAGAGATACGCTATCGACGGCCCACCACGACCTGTTTTGTAATCAGGAACGGGCAAGGGAGTGAGCACGCGTTCCGCGTGTTATCCAGCCAATGATATTGTTGCACAGATGGTTAGAGGATGCAGGCGCCTTGCCGACAGCATTTCGCCGGTCATGATGCATCATAGACACCGACCTCTTTGTTTGGATGTACATGTACTGTAGCTTGGAGTACGCCAGGCAGCACGCATAGGGCGCGCCAGGGTAATTGATATGGTCGTAGAAACGCCTATAGGAGTTGGCGAAAGGCACTCCGAACGCCGGGTCCAACCTAGACGAGGTCATTTCCCCATTTTTGGCAATACTTTGGAGCTCCCAAGTACATGAGATGCCTGCAGTACACTGGCGAAGGAGCAGATAAGGACACAAATGCAGCAGACGGTTCGCTCCTCGTTTCATGTGCGAGCGAGAGCTTGGGGTTCACCTCGATGCCAAGGTGGGAAGGTAGTGTACAATGCCTACTTGACCTGACCTGTTGTTTGAGGCCATCTCGAATGACATTGACATATGATTCTGGAGTCGAGTATAGCGGCTCATTGTTGTTGTGTCGAAAATAGTATGTATGCATAGAAAGCTACGCATCGGGTGACAAGATGCCGACCATTCCGAGCGCGCCGATCGTCTTCGTTCGCAGGAATCGTCAGACTACAGCGGTACCTTCTGCTGTGCTGTGTCATTATGTTCAGGCCATACCTTGTTGAATTGATTAGGTCAATACATTGGAAGTACACATAACCATGTCACGGTGATCAAGTGAGCCACTTCCCAGGTACACGGAGATTTGTCGGCGATAAGATTGCTTGAGACGAAGCTATGGCGCCCAGTACCAGCGAAGACGACTCAGAGGCACAACACAGCAGCAGTAGCAGTAATGGATACACGACACATAACGATCGATACCGCGACAGTCCCGACGACACAGACGACGACGAGACAATCGGTCCAGATGCGCCGCTACGAAGAGGCTCACCCAATACCGAGTTCGATGGGCTGAGCAGGCAGGCAACGCCGTCATGGAGGGACGCAATACATAAACATATACCAGACCGCGTCAAAGATGCCTGGGAGGCGACCAAGAAATGGGTCAAAGGGCCAGATCCGCCACGGATATACCGTATCACGCCATTCTTCCCTAAAGTGCAGCATATCCCCATCAACCTGCTCGATCGATATGCGCCGAAGAGGATACAACGCTTCTGGCTGCTGGTCTTGCTCTATGCAGGATGGCTACTTGTCTTCTCACTGGTCTTGTGGAAGAGCTCTTTTGCAGCGGAGGTACCAGGATATGGCACACCCGTGAGATTGAGCTGTGCAGCCAGGTACTGGGGCGAGGGTAATGGCTGTGGGTTGAATGGCAATCAGTGCCGACCATTCTCAAATGCATCGCTAGCATTCCGATGCCCTGCAGACTGCCACAAAATCCAGATCCTGAATCCACATGCCGTAGGAGATCAAGAGGTCGTATACAAACCTCTTGTTGTGGGCGGGCCTACGGACCAGCAGACCGGATACGAAGGTGTCCTAGTTGACGATGCTGTATACCGAGGCGATAGCTTTATCTGCGCGTCCGCTGTCCATGCAGGTTTCATTCGGGACATCGAGGGTGGCTGCGGCGTTCTAACGCTGACAGGCGAGCAAGCTGCCTTTACTGGCGTAAAGCGCAACTCGATCGAGTCGACTGCTTTCAACAGCTACTTCCCTCATTCATTTGGCTTTCTTCGCGGGACGAAAACGCAGTGTAAAGACCTTCGGTGGCCAGCTCTAGCTCCGACTCTCATCTTCACTATCCTTGTATCGCTGTTCACCACTGATCCGGCAGTACATTTCTGGAGTATCTTTGTAATGCTGTTCTTCCATGTTGCACTTGTATCCGATCCGCCAGCCAATACGACGTACTATGGCCTGCTCTCCATCGCATTTGGTCGCTTCTTACCAGCATGCTTTTGTGCTTGGGTAACATATCGGTACACCGTCAAGCGCTCGCTCACAGGTCTCACCGCACAGATTGAGAAGACTATCCTTTGGCTGGGACCAGCTTGGGTGGGGTCTCTTAACAATTATACCTTCGACCGCATACCGATCCAGCGACTGACACCACACGACATCAAAGCACAAGCAGGTGCAATCCCGGCGCTAATCATTGTCGTCCTTTCAATATTCTTCATCGCATTAGGACAAGCCTGGGCGTTCCGTGTCGAAGGACGCATGCCAAGATATCTGGTCATCTACGGAATCTTCGTTGGTACCCTTCTTCTACTCCTCGCAGTACCCGGCCTCGATTTGCGGATCCATCATTATATTCTTGGACTGGTCCTCGTCCCCGGAACCTCCTTCCAGAACCGGCCATCTCTAGTCTATCAAGGCTTACTAGTGGGTCTCTTCATTAACGGCATTGCACGCTGGGGTTTCGCATCCATCGTCGAGCTTCCATCCGAGCTACTCAAAGGAGCCCAGCAAGGCTCACTCCTCCCAGCCATCTCCGTACTCGCCATTGGCGCCAAAAACATAACCTTCAATCTTGGATCCCTACCACGATTCGACCCAAAGAATCAAGCTACATACGACGGCATCAGCGTCTTGGTCAACGACGTTGAGCGTTTCCGCGGCTACAGCGATGATAGGTCATACTGGGACGAAGACTCATACAACGGAAACTTTACATGGACATGGCATCGCCATCGGCTGGGACGCGAAGAGCCTGCGGTTGGAGCTGAACAGGACTTGGGCATCAGGGCTAAGATTTTGCCAGAGTACTTCCGATTTGGATATATGTCTGGAAGCCGGACGGCAGATTATACAAAAGCTGGAAAATGGGATGAAGATGGAGTTTGGCATGATATGAAGAAGGGACCTTCTAAACGAGATGATGTGATGCATGCGGATCCCCAGCTATGAGAGCCATGACAGATTTGATAGAGACAGATTTGTACAGACTTGCATCGAACACAGTGGTGCAGTTGGCGTATGAGGACATATGTATCGATGAAAGACTAAATGGCTAACTCCGGACGCTACATTCTTTTGTCCAATCACTTCACTTTATCTGGTGCAAAAATTCTGCGGAGAAATCGGCGATATAATTACCGTATCCCCTACCATCTGAACGAAGAAGCTGCCGTGATCCATTGTCTTCAGAGCTTCATTCGTCTTGCCATAGCCCGCAGACCAGTGGCGTGGTCCTGTAGATGGCCAAACCATCAACAGCTTCAATGGGCTGTCTCTCGTCGAGTCAGACCAGCCGAATGCTGTATGGAAATCGTCGTTGTGGTGGACTATGGCAAGACGAATGAAGCCTTGAAGACAATATATCACGGTAGCTTCTTTATTCAGATGGCAAAAGGGACGGTGATTGTATCACCGAACTCGAACTTAAACATTTTTGCTACCGCTTAAGCGGTGACATTGATGGAAAGAGAAAGGTCGTCTCCGAGCAATGTCGGAACTCGTTATAAAGATTTCAAAACACCATGAGTTCAGTCGCTACATTGTGCTACTAAACACACAATGCCAGTGATGGCCGTATCGCTTTGTGAACTCTCCTGCGAGTCTTCTATTCTCATAAACACAGGCTCCTTCCTCCGCGCTAAAACATTCTTGAGAAGGAACCACCCCTTTCGTGAATACCTCGAGGACTGTGACCGATAACTTCCAACCACGCTAAAAGGCAAAACAAAACTCTTTCAGAACGCCACCGGCAGTCAACCCAGTCAAAGTTCCTTATAAAAACAGGCGTGCTCTCCTGACAGCACCGGAGCAGGCACTCAGCCAGCCCCGTTCGACGTATAGGGCGGCTACTAGGGAAGCCCGAATGCAAGTCGTACAACTGCCTGGTGAAGCAGGAATTGCTCAGCCGTAAGTATGTTTTGAAACAGCCACAAATGTGCTTATGTGCAGTTCTTGTTCTTCAATGTCCGAGAAATTGACACTTGGGTCCCAATTCAGGGAGGAATCGGTATGGTGCTGCGAGAACCCTGCTCGACTCCGAAGTAACGCACTGCCAGTCATGTAACAGGTCGTCCAATTCGTAAAAAGTGCTCATCGTCTTTGTTGTGTGTGCTGCTGCTGTTGTTGCTCCTGTTCGCTCGGCATTGCATAAGCAGTCGCAGCTCCTGGCCCAGAAGGATAAGCTGGAATTCCACCTTGCTGTCTCATAGTGCAACCTAGATCTCCATGAATTTGCGTGCCGTGATAGACGCACTGAAAAACACAAGGCCGACTACAATCATAGTACTGTCTGCCACCCAACTGAGTGGCCTGTCGTTCTCGCTGTTCCGCTTGCTGCAAGTGATGCTCGAGATAGCCGACTCGGTCACGTAGTCGTTGAACATCAGCCAGAAATGCGTGGTCCACCTGGATGAAACGAGGCTGTACGTCCACTTGGATAGCATGCTGTGGCGGAGGTGGAGCTTGGTGCTGAACATGGGGAGCTTCCTGGCCGGGCGAGGGGAGTGGAAGTATCGGCCTACCGAAGTGTCCAGGATGATGTTGTTGCTCGCCATGATGCATCCCATGATGGTAGCCATTAGGGGCGTGGGCAGGCGCTATCTCGTGCACGTGTCGCCCAACTTCTGCTATTGCTGATCTTGGTCGCTTATCTGGTGGAGGTCTGCCAAGATCACGAACGACTTCGATGGTCGGCGGTGGCGATCCTGGCGGCGCTTTGCGCTTATGTACATGACCATTGATGTGATTACCGACCGCAGCGGTGCCGCTGGAAACGGGACGCTCTGGAACGACAGAGCGCACACTCACAGAGTCTTCCCACATTCGTTGCGCAGCAGGAACAGGAGGTTCACTGTTGTGCCGAGGCGCAATGTCCGAAGATGGTGCAACCTCTGGCTCCGAATCAGCTGCCGTACGTGATCCGGTTTCCTCTTGAGCGCGGAAGGAGAAATGGTGTGCTTCAGCAGGCGCGGACCCAACAGAGGTCGCTGTGGTCGAATTGCCTCTTGCCTTCAACGCTTGAGCAGTAGAGGCCGGAGTACTGTTGCTACGGCGGACCGAGGGATGCATTGAACTCGTGGCTGATGCAGGCCGGCGCGCGATAGGCTCCTCCATATGTTCCAAAAGCGTTCCAACCATTGCGCCGAGCGGATCTTGTGCAGCTCGGTGCGGCTCATCGTCAGCAGCATCAGTCATGATGGTATCTTCATGGTGTGCTTCAGCTTGAGCTTTGCGTCTGCGCAGGATTTGAGCTCCGATTGCAGCTTCGTCGATGCCTTTCTCCCTGCATTCTGCGCAGATGAAGATGAAGCCTTCTTCTTGGGCTCTGTCAGGAGGTATGTCGAGGCACTTGGCATGTTGCCAAGTGTCACAGCCCTCGCACGCGACGCTAGGAGTAGCATCATCGATGTTGTCGCCGCGCAGACCACATCCAGAACAACCAAAGTACCAGCTGACGCCACCTTCGGCAAGCTCCTCCAAGTTCTTTCTCCGACCGTCAAGCTCGTCCCGCGATTCGGGTTCTGGTACTTGTCTGTTGCGCAAGCCGTACCCTGGAGCTTCTGCTAGCCTACCGCTAATATCTGGCCTGAATAGCGCCTTCTCACGCATGGTTCTGTCAGCCTTGCGCTCCTGTGCAAGTTGCTGCGGCGTATACTGCTGCGTATCGCCCATAGGCAAGCCGGAAAATGACGGGAACCGGGAAGGTGATTCGGTGCTGGTGTTCACAGGTGCTGCGAGTCTGTTGATAGCTGCAAAGTTCTGGCCTCCATTGCCGTTCGGTGTATCTGGAGGGCGTGGAACGTTGGGTGCAATAGGTTGGTGTTGCCGAGGAGGCTGTGATTCTTGTGGAGCAGGAGACCGAGGCAGCGATGACGAGCCGCCATCTGCGAGTACAAGGCGCGATCCATGCTGTTCTAAAACGCCCTCTCGAACAAACCACATTTCGGCATCCTCATCCCGATGCCACTCGTGCGGATGAAGCTCAATATTTTCCTTCCGGGCACGTTCCATGTGGCGCCCCACATGTTCCATTCTGTCTTCCCAACTGCCGTGGCCATGAAATCGCTGCTCACAAAACAGGCAACGGCTGTTTTCTATCGGTGATCTGAGATGGCGGTAGCATCTGTTGGCCTCTGTTTGTAGAAATTGATCGTCTAAATCGCCAGGCTTGACCGATTTATCCTTGGCGTTGCCCGGACTTGGCTGTGCGGCCGAGTGCATTCGGCGAACATGTTGAATGAACAGATCTTTCCGATTGAAGTCATTTGGCTTCCTATCCGGGTTGTCTTTCGAACAGCGGTCGCAGCGCCAGTAGCCGAGTCTCATGTGCTGAGTGTAGACGTGACGCTTCCATTCGTTTTTGGAGCCAAAGGTAGAAGTGCAGCCATAAACAGCAAGCGGGCAAGGAAAACCGCGCTTTCCAGTTGCAGGCTCTGGCATCCATGTCTCACTTGTCGAGACGTGGTCGGGCTTGAGGGGAGATTTTAGAGAAGAGCGCCTAGAAGTGGACGAGCGCCTCGAGTTGTTCCTGGTCGCAAAAACGGGATTTGCAGGCGTGCGGTGACGTCTAATGACTGGCTTCTCAAATGATGGTGCTCCATTTTGGTCCTGGGCCATTTTCCATGAGCTCAAATGGAGCGCTGGTGTCGCTGCTGGTGATGGCTGGTTCTGTCAGCTTCTGCCGAGCTCTGTCGAAGCGCGTGGGACTCAGCCACCGGTGGTATGTCCTGTTAAAGTCGAATCATCAAATGCTGGTGTCGCTTCATCTCACGGGTGCTTATTTGCGCCGAGAGTAACAATTGTGTGCGTGGTCGGCGGCGCGATAGTGTGCAGGACAGATAATCTATCAGGCTGTTGAGGTGAGAGGAGCGGGCTGAGCATCAGTCAGGAAGGTGCAAGGGCCTGGAAGCTAGGCGCTAACTGTCCCCGCTCTGGAAGGCACGCCACCGATTTTTGGAACTCTGGAGATACGCGGCAGCAACTGATGCAAACACTTGTCGACGCCAGAATCAGGCGGAAAAAAGAGTCACCTGCTTCTTCGGAGAGCTCACAGTGTCCAGAGACTATTTCAGGCTCTAGAATCGTCCCGAGGCTGTTCAAAGATGTTGATAGAAGCAAGGCTATCTACACATGCCCAGAGTTTTGCCACGGTGGGCTGGCGAGCCGAAGGCCAAGCGGCTGAAACGGACGGTGGGTCTTCGTGTGGAAATAAAGTTCATGTGTGGAAAGCTCTGCACCTCCAAACCATCGCTTCGAAATTAATAATATAGAGACTGAGTGTCATATTGGTTCCATGGATAGACAACGAGTGGCATTGCTGGCGTTGGTGCCTCGGGGAAGCCAATGACTAAAGTGCCAAATAGGCAATATTCGGAGGTAAAATAGAACCACGGTCCGAAGTCATACTGGACACGCACACGTATCATGAGGCTGTTGGTGCCGGGTGCCAGCCTTTTTGACAAGGCTCATAGGCTCATGATGCCGCGGAGCCTGCATCACAACTCTCGGATTCGCTGAGGCTCGCTACACGTCGGCAAGATGTCGCACGCACTATTTACACATAGATCTCATAGATCATTTGATATATAGAATGAAATCTTTGATGAAAGGCAAGGCTGAGGTTTCTTCTGAACAGAATTCGCGATTCAGATCTGGCTCCGCATCGTGCAAGCTCGCCGATCTTCGGCGGCGTCATCGCAAAGCAACACAAAGTTGCCGAGCGTTCCTGCATTGCATAAACACATGCACATACACAAACGTGTAGCTTATGTTTCCAGAGTAGTATTACCTTATTGAACGCAGACATACACCCTACCTCTCCTGTGCAGAGTTTAGCATACCGCACATCCCCACCTACAATAAGTCACAACGATGAACTCGGTAGCAGCCAAGCGACTCTTCCAAGAGTACAAGGCGCTCAGCATCGATCCACCAGAAGGCATCACGGCCGGCCCTGTAAACGAAGAAGACCTGTTCCTATGGGAAGCGCTGATACAAGGTCCGGAGGGCACACCCTTCGAAGGAGGAGTGTTCCCAGCCGAGCTCAAATTCCCGCGCGATTACCCACTCATGCCACCGACCATGAAGTTCACATGCGACATGTGGCATCCAAACGGTATGCAATGGAATAGACCACGCGAAAACATGCGCTGACTTAATCTAGTCTACGCTAACGGCGTCGTATGCATTTCCATCCTGCATCCACCAGGCGACGACCCAAACCACTACGAACACGCCTCAGAACGCTGGTCACCAATCCAAAGCGTCGAGAAGATTCTCATCTCGGTTATGAGTATGATTGCAGAGCCGAATGATGAGAGTCCGGCAAACGTGGATGCGGCAAGGATGTGGCGGGAGAGGCGGAAAGAGTATGAGGCGCGCGTCAAGGCCGATGTGAGGAGGAGCTTGGGATTATAATTATGCACGCTGTCGATTGTCTTACGAGTGAGGCGTTTGGGAATGTGCTACGAGATATGCGGCATGAGTTAAGAGCATAGAATTACGACATGTGAGTCGGGTGCGATCATGCATCCTGAATGCTGCCGTTTGGGGTGACAGCTTTATCAGCTGGGAAGGCTACAATGAAGTGAGGGAAACCTGCTTGTTAGTCGAGGGCTGGATTCTTTGAATTGTTAGGGGCAAAGTAGGCCGAACAGCCTGGATAGCCTGATCAGTCTGGAGATGGTTGAAACAGGAAGCAGATAAACTCTTCAAGATGCAACTCTATATATAACTGAGATCTATCGTCCACTCATGCTAATGCTTCTGTCCACGATCCACTAATGCTAATAATGAGCGACCACTGTATGCAAATTCCTCTATGCCGTGCGCCAGCGCGATGTTGATGTTATGCTGTAGTGACTGATTCATGCTGATGGCAGTGCTGAAGTCTCAGAAGTTCCGTGAAAGACCGTCGTCGTGATGCTCGTAAAGACCGTCGATAGGAAAGATAGCCGTCAAGTCATCATTCGTCTAAAGGTATTTGACGAATTCAAGCCCTTGATCCATCAACCACCTGCATTGAAGGTCAGTACTGACGCGACTGTAGCTCTCTACTCGTCAACTTACCTCTTCACCATCTTTCCGCGGCACCTAGTAGTCGCAGAGCAACCACGGCTGTAGGGGTTGGCCTCCGCACCAGGCTTGCAATTGTAATAGCTAGAGCCACGACGAGAGCAAGGGATAGAGTTCCTCTGCATGGCCTCATAGCTGATGTACTTTGGATCGCGTGCAACGACCTTAGCATCCTCCTCGGGCGCCTCTCCAGCTTCCATATCGAGGTCATCAGCTTCATCAGTGAAGTCTACGTTGTCGACTTCATCAGTATCTCGCTCAGCGAGATAGCCATAGCCCTCTCCTGCTGGTTTCTTGTCGCCATTGCGGAAGTTGCGTTACGTTGGCTGCCAGATACGACCATCGTATTTTTCGCCGAATTTACGTGGGCCGAGGACATCGGTCTTGTCCATGGCTTGGACGGAGTCCTGCTCGCGTCGTTCGACATCGACTGGAGCGCCGTATGCAGCGGCGGTAAGGAAAGCGATGATGATTGCGTTGACCTTCATGTTGATTGATGCTGTTGTTGTACTGTTGGAACGATTGTTGGCTCTTGGGTTGGCTGTAGCGAATTGATCGTGAACGATTGAAAAATGCTTGTATGCAACGAATGCTATGCTATGCAATGCTGTAGATGCTGGAAATGCTGTTGTTTGCTTGATGATCTGAACGAAGAGCGGGACACGCTTCTCCTCTTATATACATCATCGACCTTTCGTCTTGGCTGTTTTCCTGCTGTTGTAGTCGTCTGAAGACAGACCAGCTTGACTTGATGTGCTGTCTGCAAGCCATTTCGTCAACAATCTCGCCCGAGCATGGAAGAATGGTCCAGAACATATCGTGTTTGATGTGAAGCCGTATCTCTCTGCAGATGGCAAGGTCATCGTCCGGTATATGATTGCTACAAGAAGTCCACTTAATCGCTCTGCCGAATTCCGAGTGTGGCCGATTCGCGCTGCTAGAGGCTGTGGCAGCGTGTCTGATGTAGACTAAGTACGCTTGGCAAGATCATGCCCGAACTTCTGGAATCATTCTGGCGAATCGCGAAAAGTGAGAACACGATATGCTTCAGATTAGCGCGCGGCCGCGCACGAGTATTCTGGGACCCTGGGCTGGTAATACTGTGCTCTGGTTGTTTCAGATGGGATCTACCAAGCGTACCTGGACAGATGCGAGACCCTTATTTTCGGGAGCAGCTGCCGAGTGTCTTTTTCCTCCTCAAGACGTGTACTTTGCTGTGAATAATGGTGCTGATGATATAGACGTGAGTAAGCGTGATGAATTTGACGACTCCACGGCTCTTCCTGCAATGAAGAATGGAGGAGATCGTCATCATAGTTGACGCGTTGGAGTCGTAGCTGATGAGTATCCAAACGGCCACACGGGTCCAATAGAAAGCCAGCGGACAGGCCAAGAGATCGTTCCAAGCTCGTGGCGGTGTATAAGCGCTTGTTAGGTGATGGCACCGCGGATATACGCCATACTAGACATCACCGGCAATGTCGTATACCTTTGCATGAGCTATAGATACCTGTGAAACAATTTCAAACGAGCAAAGCGCTTGTTTGAGCGAAAGAGAAGTTGCTGACGGCTGGGCGTACTGGGCGTAGTATCGTGACAGGTTCTTGGCTGTAAGGATACCAGGCTTGTACCGTAACTGCAAGGATAATTTGAACTTTCGCGTCGCAAGCCATTACGAGATTCGGCAGTAAGGTTTACTTGGATGGATAAGGCTGATATGTGACATTCTGGTGCTATTTGGCTGTCGTGTGATGTGTTGTTGCGTACCCCTCGGCTTTCGTGGACTTGCGGGTCCCGAAGTGCGCATCTAAGAAGGAGCTTTCCGTTTGTACTCTCTAGCGATGAGCTCGTTCTGGTTCTCCGGACCTGCTTTCACCATAAATATGTCCCTAGGAATAGGTTGTCAGCATACGAGTCCGGGAGATCTCGGCAGGTACGAAAGAACGAGCCAGTACGAGATACGGCGTACCAAATCCATTGCGGACACCACCACTGCAGATAGACAAACAGCGGTGTGAGAGGACCGACGTAGATTTTCCCCCTTGCTCCGCTCTCAATCTTCGCGACGCACTGTCTGGCGTACTGCTCGACTGCCATTCCAGGCGGTCGATTTGTGCCTGCCTTTCTATCCTTCAACCATTGGTTGAGCGATGTGTAGAAGCTCTCCTCTGGAAGCTCCTGCTCTTTCTCGTTGCTGTGAAGATTGGTCTCGATTATGCCCGTGATCACAGTCACCACACGAATGCCGAGCGGTTCGACTTCGAGACGAAGTGTTTCGGAGAAGGTGCCAGTGGCCGACTTCGACGCACCATATACTGCTTGGAACGGTAGATTCGTTTCGCCAGCGATGCTGCTGTTGTTGACCACGACGGCTTTGGAGCCTTTGACGAGCAGAGCAAAGAAGGCCTGGGTACATGCCAGAGGTGCAATGAAATGCAGCTCAAATTGCTGACGCGCTTCTGTAATGGAAGTGTCGAGAGCTGGGCAGGTGAGCGAGCTGCCTGCGTTGTTGAACAAGATATCCAACTTCCCGCCTGTCGCGTTCGCCACTTGTTTCACAGCAGCATCGATAGACTGCTGGGAGCACACATCGAGGGTGATGGGTGTGACATTGGGCAGATCGACAAGTTCCGAGGATATCTTGCTTAGATCTCTTGCAGAAGCCAGAACATGGTAGCCGCGTCGTTGGTACTCGAAAGCAACGGCAGACCCAATACCGCCAGCTGAGCAGCCTGTGATGAGGATTGACCTGCGGGAAGACGCCATGGTATTAAATAACCTGTAAGAGAAAAGAGAGGTATGTGAATGGTTGCGATCGTGAATGTGTACTTCAACGGAACCATTTCTTTTATCTGGGAAGGGAGCGGACTTTCAAAGGAGCGAGAGGAGCGGCATTGAGAATACTTAGCTCATATTGATCACTGTTATACGCTTGAGATGGTCTGTATGGAAGCCATATCGATCGATCGCGGTGAAGTCGTTGTTTGGATGGTGGGTGAAAGAGCGAAGTGCTCGGTCTTTGCAAGATTGGGACGTCACTTCTCCCGCGAGGCGTGAGGCCAGCTGTCGATCGCAGCGCCAAGCTGATCGACGATGTCCTGTCTCGTCCGTCTCTCATTGTTTTGCACTTGTCCTCCACCAACATCACAAACATCATGGCACTCGCAGGTCGCAGCAGAACGTGCCATTCTGCCAATACGTCTGCAGCACAAGGATAAGGAATCTCGGCGCCATTTGCATCTCTCTGTGGCGTGAGAAGCTCGCAGCTCGCCATCATACCAGCTTTCAGTGCGCATCTCGACTTAGCGAATGCTTGGAAAGCAAAGCATCGTCAGCAAGTGCGATGTGAGGTAGGAGGTGCAGGTCACTAGTGATGTTGTTCACACGGCCGCAAGCTGTTCGGTTTTCAGCCCACACAGAAGCTGATTTCTGTGAGCACTTTCGTGATCACTCATCAGGAGCTGCACGTGAGCGCCGAGGGTACAACTTGATGTTAACTCATCAATGTTCTGAGCGAGATCGCTACAGATCGTCTGCTACAAGACGACCCAAACAAGTAAGGTGAAGGCAATATGCTACGTCCGGTGAACAAGAATGCGAAGCGATTCCATCATGCTAATTAATCATCGGTCTCAGCCCGTGGTCTCGATCAACGCAGAGGGAGAGATATATAGGATGGCAGGACTACAGGAAAGGTCAAACAACAACAAATAAATCCTATATCGACACATCAATCACACAACAAGAACCTAAGTAAAGCTATCATGGCACCAAAGGTATTCATCATCGGAGGCACAGGTGCTCAGGGCATTCCAGTCATCAAAGGACTAGTCCAGGATGGAGCCTACTCTGTCCGTGTACTCACTCGCGACCTCAACTCTGCTCGAGCTCAAAGCCTTACGCAGCTGGGAGAAGGGGTTGAGCTCGTCGAAGGTACATTCGCCAGCGAGACAGCACTCCGCAATGGATTTCGAGGCTGCGAGTATGCTTTCGTCAACATCGATGGATTCAATGCTGGCGAGAAGACCGAGATGTTCTGGGCAATGAGAGCTTACGAGCTAGCACTCGAGGAAGGCATCAAATTCTTCGTCTATGGCAACCTGGATTATGGCTACAAGAAAGGCAATTATAATTCAATCTTTCGCGCAGGACACTACGATGGCAAAGGCAGGATTGGCGAGTGGATCCGTTACCAGACTAAGGAGAACGGACAGCGCATGGGTGCTGCAATCTTTACCACTGGACCTTACATTCAGATGATCCTCAGCGCCAGAACTCCGATGTCGCCTGTCATCGAAGACGGCATCGTAACTTGGAGAGTCCCTCTCGGTGACGGTGCTGTCCCTCACGTATCCCTGGAGGACTGCGAATACTATGTTCGCTGGCTCTTCGATCATCAAGAAGAGGCCAATGGAATGGATCTCGAAGTCGCGATTGAGCATGTTGATTACCACGACCTGGCAAAAGCGTTTACAAAGGTCACTGGCAAAGAAGCTAGATACATCGATACCGATCTGGAGACGTACTGGACGAGCGGCAGTCTGGCCCGAGGAGCAGCTCTTCCGGCTGGCTATAATGCTGGAGTGGAAGATCCGGCCACAATGAATATGAGAGAGAACTTCACGGGATTCTGGAATGTTTTCAAGCATTCTGGTGGTAATCGTGGTGTCCTCAAGAGAGACTATGCTCTTCTGGACAGGATTCATCCCAATCGCATCAAGTCTGCCGAGCAGTGGTTCCGGCTGGAAGAGGAGAGAAGACGTGAAGCTGGTCTTCCATCATTGTACGAGAGTGCTCTGGACTTGAAGCCTGTACTCAAAGTGGCTGAGGACAATCGAAAGGGCAAGATCTGAAGAGGGTCATTGATAGCAAGTATGGGTGTGAAGAGGCAGACCTAGCATTGTAGCGTCAATAGAATGTTTCGTTCAATATTTACACGGTCATTTGACGGCTTCGTATTTTCAGCTCGGTCATCCTTGCGCCTTCATTTCCACATGGGCTTGGCTTCCACTCTTTCCATCTCAACACTCCTTCTCTCCGCTTCGTCAGATCCACATGGAATCAAATGCCATCGCTACCAGACATTCACGTTCTGAAGTCGACTTCGACGACACGATACTCCTGTCGGCATTTTTCCGCTCGCCTTGGGAGAACGGCGACATAATTGAACATGCTCCCTTCCCGAAGCAATGTCAGGCTGTCGCCTGGCAGTCCTGAGTGACCGCTCACGAGTCTGCTAGCTGATATGTGTCAGTGCAGAAGATGATAAAAGCTCGGTCTTGAACATCTGCTTGTGCGGTCTGACCCTGAGCCTTGGACTCCTCTTGCTCTGCCCTACGCGCTGTGGATGTTCCACGTGCGACTGCAGATATTGGCATTCGACGAAGGCCATCTGGGCAAGGCAGGTATGATTCTGGTGCCAGATTTCACAGCTAGCCATGGTTCAGAATAATCGCCACATGCTTTCCACCTGATCGCGCAGGTGTACGTCGACCCATGCTGTTCAGGTAGCCACAAGACTGACTGCAGGGCGGCGCGGCCGAAAAATGGCGTCGCCATAAAATGTCCGCGAGTTGTCAGTCTCACGTGGGTGTGGAACTTTGATATCAGGGATGGACCGCGGCTGGACAGATCCACCTCCCGCGCATCTGGTAGCGCTAGATGATCCTTATAAAGCTTGGCTCTGAATCAACATCCGAACCGGTGTTCTCGACTTCACGCCAGTATGTCCAATCATGATCTCTGCTTTTGCGACGAGGCGTCTTTTCAATATTTCGGAGCCAGATTCCGCCCCTTTTTTGTTTCTCATTTGTTGAAACTGCGAGCGTCTGCACACGTCTCGATCCTCACAATTACTGAAGAAAGAAACAATGCTTGCGCCGCATGACCTGGACCGAGGAGAATTTCGAACATTTGAGGAGCTTCGTCACTGGATCACTCTTAATGCGGCAAGGAGACTGCATTAGCACAATGAGCTTGTTTCGTCCATCTGCTTTGCAACAGTGGCAGAGGAGGTTCGTTGAAAGATGGTCACCTATAACGATGGCCGGTTGATCGGATTTTACGCAGCCACGCCGTTTCCACATGTCGCAACCATCGTAATCTCGCCATCATATGCCATGGGACCTGCAAGACACGCGAGGGACGAATGTTGTTCAAGTATAACTGCTTAGCGTGGCGCCAGGACAAAACGTTGCTCGGCTTCTATCCAGATCCGGTCTGGAAGTCTTTAGGAGAAGCCACAACAGTCTTGCGTTATGCGAAATAGGAAGACTATGGCGTTTCGGCTCCTAGTGTGCACACGAAATAGTGCTCTTAGCCGTAGGCGAGGCCGAGGGGACGAAGCGCCTTCGACAGTGCGGACGCGTGTAGCATTGCTACATACACAGTCCGGATTCTTCTGGCCACCTGTACCAGGAAAATTATTTTACCCTCACCTTCCTTCTTATACAGCCATCTGTGCACCTGCCATTCGTTCAGCCTTGTGCACACCACTCTCGTTAATCATTATTTCTACTTCGAGCTCTGTCATTTTGGGCACAAGCAATATTTTACTACTACATCTCTTACAGCATTACTTTGGCAGCTATGAAGACATTCGCATTTATCTCGGCCTTTGCCGCCACTGCTTTGGCGTCTGCTCCAGCTCCTGGAACTGGATGGAAGAAGACTTTGTTCTTGGACGACTTCACCGGAGGTAGTGGTGCCGCCCCAGACTCATCGAAGTGGATTGTCCAGACAGGCACAGGCTATCCCGGAGGAGCGGCGCAATGGGGAACTGGCGAGGTGGAGACGTACACAGCAAGTGGCAACAATGTTCGACAAGCTGGTAACGGTGAACTCTGGATCATCCCGCAGAAGAGCAGCAGCGGTGCGTGGACAAGCGGACGCATCGAGACCCGACAGTCGAACTTCGTAGCTCCAGCAGGCGGAAAGGTGCGCTTCGAGGCACGAATCAAGATGCCTGATGTGACAGGCGCAAATGGTCTCGGCTACTGGCCTGCGTTCTGGGCATTGGGAGGAGCATTCAGAGACAACTACACCAACTGGCCGTTCGTCGGAGAGTTGGACATTATGGAGAATATCAATGGTCAAGACGGCGTTACTGAGGTCATGCATTGCGTAAGTTTACCGGAATATCATTCATATTCACTCTGCTAACAAGTCGTAGGACAAGAACCCTGGTGGCGCATGCAACGAGCCAAACGGTATCGGCAACCAAGCCAGCTGCTCTGGCAGCCGATGCCCAGGCAACTACCATATCTACGAAATGGTCATCGACCGCACGACTCAGCCAGAGCAGATCAAATTCTGGCTCGACCGAACTCTCAAATACACCATCAAGTCCAGCTCGTTCACCAGCACCGTCTGGAATCAGTCAGTCAACCAAGGCTTCTACCTTGTGCTCAATGTCGCAATGGGAGGAGCCTACCCAAACGCTGTCTATGGTGCTACGACCCCAACCGCATCAACTGTGAGCGGCAAGCAAATGGCGGTGGATTATGTTGCGGTCTGGTCGACTTGAGACGGAGGCGGATTTCCTTAATTGTATATCTCTCTTACTTTGTATGATACCATGATACCCTGTTGATAATTGATAGATGATGCGAGAAAAGCATCCCAATAGAAGAGCGATCAGTGCTCCATTGTAAAGACATACCTGTGCATGGGTCCGATTTCATAGACTTGTACTGTATTTATTGTTTCCTTCTGTACACAATCTAATATTTGAGGTGCTTGCAATGTCCTCTTCGGCTGCGCCTATTGCCCAGGTGTCCGACGTCTCCGATGACCTTTCCCAGGAAGTTTCGACTTCCAGTTCTCCTAGATACTATGGGAAGTGCTGTGTCAAAGGAAGCAGCTGGATTAGAGTAAACGACCGCGTACGTATTGCTTCTGCTTTGACTGAGCTGAATTCAAATCGGGTTGGTCTGGTCAGCATTGCTAAACATCGGCGGCAGTGTCTCATGGGCACTTCAATCATCGTCCATCGAGTCCAGTGTGTAGGTGTCGTCCCGCTGCAGACCTGGAGCCTTCCTTGGCTTCGTGTTCTCTATTTTTCTCAGCTTGCCATTCGGCAAGTGCAACCGCTGAACCGAATTGCCTGCTCCTTCCTGATCATCGCGCGACGCACCTTCCTCACGATCTTGACGCTCAACATCCGCTCCGTTCTTGTTCGCTCGGCCCATTCTCCCCAAGCCATCATAACTCCTCTGCATTGTTCTGCCTCTGGCCTCTTCTTCGACGTTCCATCCTTGCGCCTTGGCGTCACGTTTCGCTCTATCCCAATCGTAGTCCTGACAATCTTCGCCATTGGGATAATCGGCCAATTTCGCGATTTCTCGAAGATACGGATTCAGCTTTTCGGCGCCTCTGAAGCCAGTTGCCAACATGTCAGAAGCGGCTCGGCCGGAATATTGGATGAGTTTGTCGGTCATCTCGCGTCGCTTTTGGCGGACTTCTTCCGATACATCCTGGGGAGCTTTCGCACTCGAGTCGGGTGGTGCGTCATTATGTGCGTGTCGGATGGATGGGGACTTTGCGCCGGGGCTGAAGCTGTTCTCTGCGTACAAAGTAGCACGAGGAGAGCTTTGTGGTGTTTCGGGGACGATGCCAGTGGAGCGCCAGTCTGTGCTGCTATCCATCGTGTGTGATATTCGATGCGCTGAGGGTTTGTTGATTTACTGGAATGTCTAGAAGGGGTCAGAAATAGGCGAGGGTTGAGCGTTTGATGCTGTGCCGTTTCATTCGCTGCTGCTCCTGCTTCACAGGTAATCGCTTCACCGGTTAGCATGAGAAGTTCACTTTTTGCTACACTCGAAGTGCAGGCGCAGGCGTGGAAGCAATGATCTTGAGCCTCATTTGCATCAAGACTGCTCTCCGTTGTCCTCGACGAATGCAGAACATGCCTTTCCAGCCGTGAGATCTGTATCACATATCAGTCCACAGACATCTCGTACCACACATTCCATGACGCCACGTGTACTGGCCACGTGTACTGGATGCTTCATGTGTTTTCTTCAATTTGGTCGAAAGACAGTTCATGTCTCGACATGGTGTGAAATTGTAAACAGCTCCATTGCTGTCTCATCCCCAGTATGCAAGCGCCCGTACGCCTCTTTCGACTCAGGTCGTATGTACACATGCAGCGCATATGGCGTAGCTCTATTCTCAGCTCTCTCCCTTCTTTCGCCCTACGCCCGTCCACCGTCTCGTCTTCCCGCTCAGTGGTCCCACGGATGTCTCATTCCAAGAAGCACAGGCAGGTCGTATCGTGCTCTGTAAAACAACTGTTCACCAGTGAGTAATTGCCCGGCAGGTTTCCCGAGTACTTAACGTACAAAGAACCACATCGATGCTCCTAGTCCTGTCGCGAAGAATCTGTATAAAGGTCGTGCCGGGTGGATGTGAATTGGGTGACCTCCGTGACCCTTCGCGGCCTGTGCCAATCGCGCAATCGTGGCTGCTAGTAGTCAGTACCATACGCAGTCTATGAAGGTATTGACACTCACGTCTCATGGCTGCGATATGGTAATCGTTCTTGGCCCTTTGGTATATATCGCTGGCGACGTGAAGTCAATGCGTGCAGCAGGGTGGGTAAGCGACATTCGGCACTGCGGGATCGGCCGCTGGATCGCGCGGAGCTGCTTCCGGCAAGAAGTCGCGATCGAGACGCCATCCGCGACAACTTTCGACTTCGGCACAGGCATCTGTAACGACAACGACAATCGCCGACTTTTCTAGACGTCCACCCGGCACGTGCGAATGCTTGCAGCCCGACAACAGCAGCGGCGATAATTGTGCGATCCACATTTCCAACGAAACGGGACATTCCATGCCATCAGCACCTCTGCTAGACATGCGCATCGATTCGCCAAATCGCAACATCGCAGTCGCGACCCTGCTCGGCCTTATATTCGCTACATGAATATTCCACGACTTCCGGACATAGTAAGCGACTACATTATTCAACGAAGCGCACACGCGCGCAACCGCGATCATGTCGTCCGGTAATTCACCCATGGTCAACACGGCTCCTCCTGGCCTTACGGATCCCACACAGCGGCGATTCCGGGGCAGCGCGAAGATATCCGAATATGAAGTAATGAAAGAGAAGCTGGGAGAGGGCACTTTCGGAGTCGTCAGCAAAGCAAAGTCCCGCCGGACGGGAAATATTGTTGCCTTGAAGAAGATATTAATGCATAACGAGAAAGATGGCTTTCCTATTACCGCGCTGAGAGAGGTGAAGCTGCTGAAGATGCTGAGCCATCCGAATATTTTGCGCCTCGAAGAGATGGCGGTCGAGAGACAGCCAGGTGAGCAGGACCGTGGATGCATTAGATGCATTTAGGCCAGCGACAATGACATGCTGATGATATTGGGCAGCGGATGAGAAAGCAAAGGCCGGCAAGAAGCGTGCGACGCTCTACATGGTCATGCCGTATATGGATCATGATCTGAGCGGTATGCTCACAAACCCGGACATACATTTCACCATCCCGCAGATCAAATGCTACATGCTGCAGCTGCTGGAAGGTCTACGCTACTTGCATGATGTAAGCAGCACACGCTCAAAGAGATAAGTTCATCGACTGACCTATGACCCAGTCACATATTCTTCATCGTGATATGAAAGCGGCAAACATCTTGATCTCGAATCGCGGCATCCTTCAAATAGCAGATTTCGGCTTGGCACGACATTACGAGGGACAAACACCACAGCCTGGACGCGGGAACGGCGACGCAGTACGGGACTACACTAGCTTGGTGGTGACGAGATGGTATCGCCCTCCTGAACTTCTTCTTACTCTGAAGCGATACACGCCTGCCATCGACATGTGGGGCATCGGCTGCATATTCGGCGAGATGTTCGAGAAGAAGCCCATTTTGGAAGGGAGATCGGATGTCGACCAATGTGTCAAGATCTTCAAGCTCATTGGATCGCCAAACGAGCAGACTATGCCAGGATGGTCGGATCTTCCAGGCTGCGAAGGTCACAAAGACTGGGAGTCGCAGACTGGCGAAATCGACAAAAGGTTTGGACGCTGGCCTGGTATTGGAAAGGAGGGACTCAGCCTGCTCAAATCTTTGCTGTGCTTAGACTGGCGCAAGCGAGTCAACGCGATTGATGCACTACAACACGAGTACTTCAAGGTCGCGCCTCTTCCAGCAAGACCTGACGATATACCAAGGTACGAGGACAGCCATGAGCTAGACTCAAGACGTCGTGGGAACCAAGAGAAGCAGAGGGCATTGCCTCCGGCTCCAGCAGGTGGCACCGTCGGTATGGGCCCTGACGAGTGGCCACCATATCAGAATGGCTACGGTGATCGAGGTGGGCGCGGCTATGGTGGGCGTGACCAAGGGCCTCCAGGAGCATATCGCGGACCTAGGGGCTACGACGATCGGAGAGCCCCGCCAGCAATGCCACCTGGCAGACAGCCCACATATCGTGACCATGATCGCGCACCGCGACCTATGCCATCAAATGGTCATAGTCTCCCGCCTCGGCCTGACACTCTGCCACCCAGACCACCGGCAGTATCCGATCGAATACCTGATCGTGGCCCAGATCGAGGTCCGGAGCGAGGACCCGACAGAAGCTTTGATAGAGGCTCTGATAGGAGCCTGGATCGTGCGCCGCCACCTCGAGGCGGAGACAGAAACAACGTGGACACCTACATTCCATCGTATCAAAGTGGTGGTCCACCATCATATGACAGCAGGCCACCTCGCGACATGCGTGATTCGAGAGATACTCGCGACGCACGGGATGCACGAGACACACGAGACAGCTACGACCGCGGCCGTCGTGACAGTCGCGAGCATGCGTATCGAGACGGTGACAGACCTCGGGATCCCTACCGAGACCCAGACGCACCAGGATCACGTCAGTACCGTGATTCGGAACGTCCAGGTACACGTGGAGATCCGTATCGAGACTCTCGCGATCGCGGCTACCCTGACCAACGGCGGACTAGAAGTCGAAGTCCAGACCGTGATCGCAGAGAACGCTTGCAGAATAGAGAACGCGAGCTCTATCGGAGATAGGGTCAAGACGAAGAGGATCGAGTCTCAAGTCCACCCGAGAACAAGGGGAAAAGATCTAGAGGAGGGCATAAGGAGAGAGAAAGGCAAGAAAGAACAGCGAGGAAAGACTCCTACAGACCTGGGGACGAAATTAAAGACTCTTACAAGCCAGAGACGGGAGCACGGAGAGACTCTTACCGGCCTCCTATGCCAAAGGGGAATCTCGACCGGTACAGGCCTGACAAGAACCACGATAAGGCTCCACAGTCTGACTGATTGACACAAACCGCTGCTGCCATAGTTCATGGGCACAGGCATCAACCCGTTGATGAGGCATACAGTGGTCAGCGACTTGTCTGATACAAGAGACTAATCTCGCTTGACTATTGCTATGGATGAGCAAGCCTCTTATTAGACCGCAGCACACGCGCGAGAATCCGGTCTCCGACGTCCATTTAGGATAGTCAAGCATCGAGAAGCATGATTTGAGGCCAATCATTTTTGCAGCTAGCTTCAAGAATGCTATTGCTTAACGTGCAATGATATCAAATGCTAATGAATGCATCGCTTACCACGTATGCTCCACTTTTGGTTTCTTTTCGCGAATGGTGCCGCCCGATGGTTTCGATGCAGCAGCTTGTGGCCCAAGGCCTTAGGGTGTTGCAAGCCTGCAAGGTGCAAGGATAAATGAAGTAAGCTGCAGAGTTCTGTGCCTGTCCAGGCTAAGAAATAGATCATCTTGGACTTGTTGATTCGTCCTATGCACGTCTTTGAGAATGTCAAACGACTGGGCGATGCGGACCTATTCTGAAGCTCAGGACCTTTGACTCGCTTGATTTCCATCTCAGGGGACATGTGATAATTCGTAGACAAGCTTCTCAGCTCTTATTTGAAGGCTTTCTTGAGCAGCCTATGCTCTGTACTGGTATATCATAGTTCATTGCTCCATAAACGCCTCGCCCATGCGCTGTACATGTCTTCTTTCCCGCCCAACCTCCTCTCTCATTTAGTGGTGATCCTCTCCGTGACCTTCGCCGTGACCGTGTGATGAAGTAAGGAACATCTGCTCGTATACAAGGTAGCCTGCGAATGCTACTGTCGCGATGCCGAGACCGGGGAATGAGCCTTTGAAGCGGTTCCACCTGGTGAAAGGTCCAGTATATCTCCATGCCTCGCTGTCGCACAGTCAGTACACTGTGCTCAAGAGTGCACTATGTCTCTCGTCAGACGTACGCTCGTGCCCATGGATCATTCTTGGGTTGGCCGGCAGCCGCGGCGAACTTTTGGGGGTCGAAGCCGGTGAGATTGGGCTGCTTTGAAGGCATTGTGGATGCTATGACAGTTCAGCAAGGCGTCCAGTGAGTGGGAAGGTCACTTCAACGCACATGTGAGGTCCAATGGCGTGCAATAACAGACCAGTGTCCACCTTGAGCGCACTTGCTTGCAGCTCGACGTTCGTCTCCGCGACTGCCAAGATCTCGGCTGAGTCGCCGCACCTGCCCCCAGCACACAGCTCGACTTCACATGCGCCAGCAGCGCAGCACCAGCAACTCCAACTCCGACTCCACCACAGCCATAACACTTTACCACACCACTCTTCCGAATCGACGCGCAGAATATTTAGGCAGGCGATGACACAACTCTTGCGCTGAAGTGCATCCGACACCGTCAGTCACCATAGCAGGAGGTCACCCCAAGCGTAGGAGGCCCGCGAACATGCCTCCCGCGGTGGGTCGCATGCACGCATCGCACATGTCAAATCCCTTCGCCACTCTCAATCCACAGCATTCGATACCGCAGAACTTACACTACCAATCGCAATCGACTCAGCTACCGAATGCATTCAACTCACAACATGCCTTTGGGAGCAGCACGCTCAACGGCGGCATATCACCATTCAACCCGAGCTCACCATATGGCAGTTCCGCGTTTAGCGCGACTGGAGGAGCGGGCTTCAATGGTAGCATCATGGGTGGTGGGCATGGGCAAGGCCTAGGATCAGCAGCTGCGCAGGCAGGTTTCGCTCGTGGTGCTGCCATGCAAGAACATGGACATCAGATCGAGGCAGCCGGCATGAGCATGAAGACTGGCGCGGCAGCAAGGATACGAGAAGTCTGGAGACATAATCTGGATGCCGAAATGCACGTGCTACGCCAGCTGATTCAGAAATACCCGTTCGTCTCTATGGACGCCGAATTTCCTGGTATTGTGGCTCGGCCTATTGGCAGTTTCGCGGGCAGCAAGGCAGAATATCACTACCAGACTCTACGGTGTAACGTCGACATTCTAAAGCCAATCCAAGTTGGTATCACGTTGTGGACTGCTGAGGGTGATCTTCCACCTCCACATGATCCGAGCATACAGCAGAACAGCAGGATGCCAGGATACAACAACAATCTATTGAACCAGAACATCCCATGTACTTGGGTATTCAACTTCCAGTTCAACCTAGAGGAGGATATGTACGCCGAAACTTCAATCGAACTACTCAAGGCATCAGGCGTGGACTTCGCTAGACATATGGAAATGGGCATCTCGCAAGAAGCCTTTGGAGCCCTGTTAACATCATCCGGCCTCGCCTTCAACCCAGACGTCCACTGGTTGAGCTTCCATAGTGGGTACGACTTTGGCTACCTCATTAAGCTTCTTTCGAGCGACGCTCTTCCCATGACCCAAGACGAGTTCTTCGAGCTTGTCACCACGTTCTTTCCGAAACTCTGGGATATCAAGTTTCTCCTTCGACACGCTCAAAGAAAGAGAGCGCAAAACCAATTATCTGACGGCGCGACCGCCTTGATAGACTCGCTTGGCAGTAAGAGTGGGCTCGGAGATCTGGCTACAGAGCTTGGTTGTCAGCGTGTAGGCGCCTCCCACACTGCTGGCTCCGACGCGTGGCTTACTGGGGCTGTGTTCTGGGCAATGAAGAGCAAGATTTTCCAAGGCACCCTCGATGACGGCCTCTCAGATCAGATCTACGGACTTCATGGTGTGCCACAGCCTGCATCTCAGCAATTCCGCGACGACTTCTTCACTACGCAAGGGACGCCAGCTGCACAGAATGGCACTGCAGGAGGAGTGCTTAGTGGGCTCGGATCAGGCGCTGCAACGTTCACTCCAAGCGGCAACCCCAGCACACCGACCACTACCCACGCTGGTCTGAACACGCAGCAGACACCTTATGGCGGATATGGCAATTTCCAATACGGTGGCAAGTAGTGGGGCCCGCCGTTGCCATGGCCGCCGTGGCCGTGGCAGTGGAGATAAAGTCGATGCCCTGCTGTCTTTGCTTGGTTCGAGCGGACGAGATGGATCTGCTCCTGCTAGCGGGCGATGAATTGGATGTGCTCAAAATAGGTTGGGGATTATAGAACAGTCCTCGCGGCGTCGAGATATAAGGCTCGCTTCCGATACCCATGTATTATTGAGCGTTGGAGTGGTATTTTTGGCGTTTCGTGGGGCGAAGACGTGAAAGGGCACGATCACTAGGTACTGTATCATGAAAGTACATTTATGCTTTTAATTCTTGATTCTGTTCTGCTACTTGTGCCGCTGATGGAGCTGCTAGCCTAACCTTGTTGTTTGACGCAGATGAATGAACCAACGCCAGGATTGTTTGTGACTAATTATGTTCCTCCCTTCAGTGCTGCTCTCTGTCCTTGCTTGTGAAGGAAGCATCACCATCTCTCTGATTTGGTGTTTCAAGGAGGCCGTGATCCTGTTGTGGCCATCGGAGCTCACGCCATTCAGCTTCACAGTCCTTCTAGTGCAAGTGTGAAGTGACCATTTAGTCGTGTTGTGGCCATCGGAGCTTACGCCATTGAGCTTCACAGTCCTTCTAGTCCAAGTGACCATTTAGGTTCGCTGCCCTCGCTCTTCTCGCGCTCCTCAAGAATCTGTTGCAGATAATTGCCAAGCTTGGACACATCATCCTTTGTCAAATACACCACGCCTGCCTTCCTTCTCAGCAGAGACCCAGCAAATCGTACGATGTCGTCCGCGACATCAGCCCACGAAGAATCCGTCCTATATTTGCAAAGCTTCACATCAGATCCAGCCAAATCTTGTTGACCTCCTCGCAAGAGAATGGTGAGACTCGGCCAGCTTCGAAACCTGAATTCGCGTATCATGGGCACTCTGGTTCTGCCGAAAATCTTGAGCCAATTCCGCTGTGTAAGGTTGTCTAATGCGTCGGGTCGATATCGTCCCTGGAAAGTGTAGAGACTGAGGCCGATCCTGCGGTGCCAGCGTGGTAAGAATTCGGCTCGGAGTTGGCGATTAACTTGGTCAAGCTTGCTTCGCTTCTTGTTGATAGAAGCTTTTGGATTCCAAGCCGGCAAGCAAGGGCATGTTGAGGAAATGGGCTCCAGCTCCACTACCAGGTCATAGATGTGGTCGCGTATCTCTTGTGGAAGGTCGAAGAAGGTGACATCTGCTGGTCCTTGTGCGTGGTCTGGATTGACGGTGGCGACGCGCTGCTTGTCAGGCTGCTTCGACGGCAGTGGCGGCGCCATCAGGCCTGCTTGTTGTTGGCTCGGATGGTGTTTGAAGAGGCGATGCTGTGATCTTGAGTCGAAGAAACTGAGGTGATGACTTTACGAGCAAGAGCCCACGCACAGACCAGATTCGCTCTTTCCTTCTACACTCAAAACATACGAGTCCTTTCCAACTCGCTTAAAGCCACGTTTTTAACGTACGTGGGGAGCATGTACGATGCATGAACGAGAGCCATTATGTTCAAGGCTGTCAAAAGGCAGGCGATGGCTGGCGGATGTGTTCGACTCGATACTACATCATCGTCGCCATTCCAAAGCTCACCTCAATCTCTGTTCCACGCCATCTTGAGTCTCTACTCTAGAGTTCTGTTGTCCTCCATAGGCTTCACGAGATGCGACCCAGGGGATCGGATCCAACATTTTACGCCTTGAGTGTTGATCAAGGTCCTCAGCGCAGAGGCATCGTACGCGCAGGTACCTCACAGATAGACTAGCCACCTTTTTGCGTTACGCTACATGTGCGCGCGCCAATTTTCGTCGTTCGGAGGACTCGGGGAGGCGCAATGTGAGACAGATTTTGTTGGACACACTGTAGAAGGATGGGCGTGTCTAGGAGGGAACCTTCGAATCTTCTCATCAGCCACGCCTTCACTAATGATGGGATCGTAGTGCCGGCAGCACTTTGGTCTCGACATATTGTCAGCTGAAGAAGAGTTGGGGTCTTGGAGCTGAGAAGGAGTTGCGTCCGGCTGCGGAGTTGCGTCCGCACGCTTCACGCTAATTTGGCGCTGATACTACTCTTCTCCTTCCTTCCTTCTCCTCTCGTTCAACAACAATGATTGCCATCCAGGTCCATCGTTACTGGAAATCAGACGAGATTGCTGACATGGAGAGAGTCGGAGTTCGCGAGTCCTGCGAATTATCAGCGCTTCCTTGCGAGCGACATCTGGGGCCAGACAGCCAAGCTCCTCCTTCTTATCGGACCTCCAGGCGAGCTTTCGATTAGGAGTTCAAATAATGCTCAATCAAACGACAATGGCTGGTATTTAAGTGAAGCTCCTTGTCAGGCAGGTCCGAGCTCTTCTCGCTGGCGCTGGCCTCAGCATGACTCCTGCTACACTATACCATCAAGTCCGAGGCTGCGAAGGAACACATTTGTAGCATAAAATCCGCTTTTGGTGCTGCTTTCAGAGACCCGACAACTCGATAGCTTCAAGCTTTCGAAGCCAACAATAATTTTGGCAGGGGTTCCTCACAACAATGAGGAGCTTCAGAAAACTCAGATGACGAATCTCGCACAGAGCTATCATGTACTTTCAGGCACCAGGTCTTCACGACTGCATCTCGATTCTCGTCACTCGGACCAATACATTAGGGTTGGCTCGTACAACTCCAACACACCATTCATCCAAAAATTTTGAGCCATCGCTACCATGGACTGTGTCTGCCTGATGCCGAGGGCAGAATCGGTCCTTGACTCAACGACAGAAACATAGAACAGCGAATAGAGTTCCGTGCCTGCCCTAAGATTGGGAATTCGGCCTGGTCTCTAATTGAACAAGCAACCGCTGACAAGATTGCAGCCGAGCCCAGCCACCAGCTTTGTGCACACCTCCTAACTCGATTGATACGAAGCGTCTTGCTCTGGGTGAATTGGAATTCAAGCGTGGCCGAAGCAGCATATACAACTGGTTGACACAATGCATTCCCCCATGTACTGGCTACGACCATCTCCACGATGCTTGGTGTGATGCGTCAAATGAGGGAGAGCTTGGACCAGAGAAGATACAGGCATCGATTTCGATCACACTGTGTTGAGAAACGTGCACTATCGAAGACGTCGGCATTCTGCTCGAAGCAATTACCGCCAGTGCCCTCTGATCCGCGATCCAATCGCAGCGCTTCGAGAGGTGAGCATACAAGGTATGGCGACCTGGACCTTCTCCAACAAGGTACCTAGAGACCTCTCGAGAAGTGCCGCCCAGAGCGTGGCCCAAGTGAGGTCAGGATGCTGACATCTCGCAAAGCTCTCGTTGGACGACCCCGCCGATAAGCTCAAGCCTATTCTTATATCTATGCTTAAAGGCTATTCAAGATTGATATTTGGCAGGGGTTCCTAATGTTTGTGCAAGGTATAGCTTATACTCGGCGCGCTCGATTGGTCCGAGCGACATGGTCAAACACGTCGGAGAACGTTTGATCCGTCCACACAAGGTATGAAACAAGGCTGTATCCTAGGTGAAGCTGCAATGTTGTGACTTGCAGCACACCGAGTCTACCAATTTGAGTGTGGATGGGCTGAAATCAGCAGCTACACTCACATGGCCTACCTGTACTGGGACGGTAGGTTCCTTGTCAACAAGCTGTCGAATGCAGCAATACTACCAACCCCTCTTCGAATGGGCAAGTATGATTACCAGTACTTTTATTCGTCCTCCCTCACTGCAATCCTCCCTCGCCAGCTTTCGTCGCTTGATCATTGAGCAATCTGAGTCCGAAAATGAAGCCTTTCAGCGTTTTCCTCAATGTGGCCGCTGCCTATGCTGCGGTACACCATCTCACAGACCGCTCGGCAGCGGCAATGCCGTCGCTCTGCGACAAGTACACCACCGCACTATTGAAGATGAACACAGCGGCGAACCAGGAGACTCTGTTGACACTGCTTGTGAACGCGGTTGTCATTGGCAACGTAAGTTTTTCGTGGATAACAATTGAAGCACGCTGAATGAGGTGGCAGTATACCATGCCCAACACTGGCGTCGCGGTGCCAGGCATCCTGGCTCCAGGCACAGGAGAATTCGCTGGTGTCAACTTGGGACCATACTTTGCGGGAGCAGTGAAGACAACCAATCCTGAATCGATCGGCAAGACTGGCAAGATGGGCATTGCCGTCAACTTCCTTGATGGAGGAGGAGCCGCACCTCTGAAAATGAATAAACCTGGCACGGCAGGATCCAACCAGGCGTAGGCTGCCATTACTTTTCCAAAAGTGCAAAGACTAACAGTGATAGTGTGCTGCTGACACATCTGTACTCGTACTTCGCAGCATTACTCGGCTGCAGTGAGTTTGGGGCCAAAGTCAAACCATATGCTGGCGATGCATCCATGTACGAGGTCCACAAGTTCATGAAAATCGACAAAAAGCAATTTGGATATTTCGTAACACAAGTTGGTCTTGCGGCCGCGTCCTACGGAGTCACCAAGGAAGACATTGGTACCGTCGCCAAGGCTTTGATGGATGCCTTTGGTTATAAATGCTCGAAGCCTGCAGGTGTCGTACCGCCCACGATGAAAGTTCTACAGGCCATTTGCACTGCGGTAAGTGCTTTTTCACGCCACGATCGTTCATGTCGCTGATCTTGCCACAGCCATCTTGTCCCACTGCAATGGACTGTGACTGTGACCTTTATATGACCGTGATGGACAAGATCTAGTGAGCGTAAGAGAGTGGATATCGAGTTGAGGAGGTCTGGAGATTTAGTGCAGAGTGAAGGAGGAGCTTTATCGCTGCTGAAATGTACGGAGTGTTAGGAGGACGTAGAGTCAAAAGTCAAGCGGGTTGATGCTTGTATATCCTCTGTTCAGAAGTATTACATTCGTCCGCTCTACTTCATTCTCGTGCCTTTTGGGACTCGTCCTGACTTGATGGAAACCCACAAGCTAACTCCAGCAAGATACAATGATTAATACTCTTATACGAGCTTTGCAGTAGCGCCATGTCGTGAAGTTCCAAAGTTCACGCCTGAGGCAGAAAATTCTCGCTCCTTCCTTGCACCCAACTTCTCTCCATCCATCTTCCACTTTCCTTCGACCTACATCTTTTCCTAAAACATGGCTTCAATAAAAACAGTATCGGTGATAGGCTCACTCAACATCGATTTCATCACACGCACATCAAGACTACCACTACCAGGAGAAACTTTTGCCGCATTAGGTTTCGACACTGGATTTGGAGGAAAAGGCGCCAATCAAGCCGTCGCCGCCGCACGCCTCGCAGGCGAAGATGTCAAAGTTCGCATGGTCGGCGCAGTTGGCGATGACAGCTTCGGTGACGACTATTTCAAGGCTCTAGGCGAGGAAGGAATCGATGGCAGTGGCGTGAGAAGATTGAAAGGCGAACAGACTGGAGTCACGAACATTATCGTTGAGGAAGAAACTGGGGAGAATCGTATTCTGTTCGTTGCTAATGCTAACATGAAGTTTGCTGGCGATGAGGATCTTGTGAGTGGGCAGGAAGGCGAAGTTGTGGTATTTCAGCTGGAGATCCCGTTGGAGACTGTGCTGTTCAATATGAGGAAAGCGACGGAGTTGGGGAGACATGTTGTGTTCAATCCGGCGCCAGCGGTGAAATTACCCGAGGATACATACCATTTTATGCATACTTTGATCATGAACGAGACTGAGGCTGCTATTCTGGCGGGACAAGCAGAGATCAAAGACAAGGATGCATTACTTCAGCTGGCCAAGGAATTTCTGCAGAAAGGTGTCAAGGATGCAGTCATCATCACACTTGGAGGCGATGGACTGCTATTTGTGACAGCTGCTGGCGAGTCCGGTCACATCTCTGCACGGAAAGTGAAAGTGGTGGACACTACCGCTGCTGGAGACACATTCGTTGGAGGCTACGCGGTCATGCGAGCGAGACATCCTGGACCTGGCTTTGATTACAAGACAGCACTGGACTTCGCGACGCTGGCTGCGTCCAAGACAGTTGAAAAGGCTGGAGCGATGGCTGCGATTCCGCGACTGAGCGACCTCTCATGAGATGAACAGAACTTTCAAGACAGCTGCCATTCCTTGAAGTCAGTCTGAGAAATGTTCCAGAGTGTTCTTTGTGAATGGAGTTCCTACGCATAGGCCATGGTCTAGTCTTTCACGTCTACGAAACTAGTCGACACATTCTAAGTGAGACCTGGTATCATTCACCAGTCCTGTTGGCAAGAGCAGGAGTAGCCATTTCCAAAGTGCAGCGCTCTTCAAGAACCATAAATATCACGACGCTCTCCTCAAAATCTTCCAGCAAAAGTCATTCATTCAAAGCTCTTTTCCATTCATACTTTCTTTTGACAAGCTGGTCTTGTCTCACTCAGATCTCACACATCCACCTTCACTTGGGCAACTTCAATCTACCATCTTCTCAACATGACATACGAAAACGATTACGGACGTCCGCCCGTTAATCTAGGGAAAGTGGTCTTTAAGCCTCACGAGATTCCCGATGACGGCAAGCCGAAAATCCTATGCCTGTTTTGCTTTACGGACAATCCAGAATGTACCCTGCATTACTGCGCGACGCATCAGGAGAGGCTGGAGAATGGGTCCTATAATGGGACTGGTTGTTATAATGACAAGAACCTTAGGTGATTCTAGAGTAAGTCGGCTTCGTAGTGTCTTGAAGACGTCTTATCAAAACTCTAATGCTGGATAAGAGCATCATGTTGTCCAGGGTTGAAAAGAGAATCTGGTAGGCAGTCTTGACGATAGATATCACATCCATACAGTCCACCTGCCTGTAGCCCTGGTGGTTATGAGGTCTGGTGGTTCTTGATTCTGGGTATCAAATGCCATCTATTCATACAAATTAGTTCCATTGGCTTTTCCATCTATTCCAACCCGATCCACTCATCACCAGCGCCGTCCGCCATTTCGTCGTCGCTATCATCGCTCTTTTCGGCCCCGCCATTTGTGATGGCCTTGAGTTGCGCCTGTGACTCCTTCCGCGGCTGTGCTAGCAAATAATCGATAGTGTGCTCATTCTGATCTGCCATCTTCAAGATCTCTCCATTGATTCGTGAAATTGCCCTCTGCAACATGCGCGTGACCTCGGCGTATTCTCCCTGAAGTTGTTTTAACAGCCGGCCATGTTGACTCAACAAGCTCTCCGTCCACAGAAGATTGAACTCTAGATGTGGACTTACATCCGATTCCTTGGCCACGAAACGCAATAGTCGGTCGAGATATACTTGTGGAATGTCGCGGACAACGAGCCCAATATCTGCTACCGGAACAGTATAGTAGGCCTTTCGTACTAGCTTTTGGTCTCCAAGACGGAAAGCCATGACCATCGCTTTGAGCCATTCTTCGTTGCCAAGAGTCTCGAGTGTGCTTTCGGGAGTAACGTCAATGTCCAAGTCGAAAGGATCAAATACTGCTCCGGAGTCCAGTGAATACATGAGAAGGCCTTCAGTGCTCGCTGCGGTAAATGCACGTCCTGTTGGCGAAAAGGCGACACCTGGAACGCGGACTTCAGGACCAGTCTTTCGTTGAGCAGCATCGCCGCGCTTTGCGCCGGGGAGCGACTTATCCAAGCGGTCTTCCAGATCTGATGCTTCTCCTTGGTCATCCAATAATGCGCGTGGTCCGCCTTCCGTAAGCAGCCTTGAGTTGAGGAATTCTTGTGTGCCTTCCAAGCTGAGGTTGACACTGACTGTGAATTTGCGGAGAAGTACGCCAGTCTCCACCGCGTACAGTGTAATGTACTTGCTGTTGCCTCCAGCGAGTAATACTGTGCCGTCAGCGCTGTACGCGATGGTAGTATAGGCTTTGGTTCCCGCCACGTCTGCTGCCGTTCTGCGATCGGTCGCCTTTCGACCACCACTGGCGTCTCGTCTACCATCAAGTCCAGACTCTTGCGTGGCTTCGTTGAGACTCCAGAATGTGAGCTGCCCGTCAAGCGTGGACACTGCGATCTGCTTACTGTCTGGTCGCACTGTCACTGAAAGAACGTCTGCTTGGTGCTGCAAAGGCTCTGATGTGGGCGTGCGGTCGAACACATTCCAAATCCTGACTGTGCGGTCCCAGCTGCCAGAGACAAGGTTGCCTCCATTGGGCGCGAACGCCAGGCTTGATACGGGTCCTTCGTGACCATTCAGATTATCCAGCAGTTGACCAGTCTGTACGTTCCACATGTGAATATCGAAGTCATCGAGCGAGCCTGCTGCCACGACTTCGCCACTCGGATCTACCGCAATCGAGCTGAAGCTGAGCCTCTTTGGCGCTGTGAAGGTTCTGAAGCATCGATATCGGATTAAATCAAAAGCACGCACGCTACCGTCAAGCGAAGCTGTGAACAGTACATTCCCACGTCTTGCAAATTCGCATGCAGTGACGCCAGAAGTATGTTCGGTGAACGTGACTATGCAGAAGCCTGAAGTAGTATCCCATACCTTGATTTTGCCGTCATCTGCACACGTAATAACGCGGTCACCTGAGGGTGAGTAGGTAAGGGCATTCATGCTGTCGAAGTGGCCTTGTTGCTTGAGAATGTACGACTCGCTCTGCCACTCCCAAACGAGAAGCTGGCCCAATGCTGATGATCCGAAGGCAAGCCATTCTCCGGACTTGTTGATAGATACTGTGTCCACATTTGAAGCCGATATTGATAGCTTGTGAATCTCGCTGAAGTTCGGTAGCTCGTGCAGCATGAATAGTCCGTTCGAGAACCCTGTGACCAGCAAGTTTGAAGAGGCATGGAACGCAGCTGTTGTCAAATGTGCCTGATCTTGGAAGAAGTAATGTCGCTCGTTTATCCTCCACCTTTCATCTTCTTCGTTGATCTCGTCCGGGTCAGCGTCCGGAGGAGGCAAATATTGCCATTGAAAAAGCGCACCATCCTTCGATATGGTGTAGATAGTTTCCTGGTCTTTGCTGAACCATGCTGCAAACACTGCTGTCCTGTGGCCGGCAAGGACTGTCGGCGTGAACCCTTCTTCAGGATCTAAGCTCCATATTCGCGCTGTCAGGTCCTTACTGGCTGAGAGGAAGAACCTTGAATCGCTACTCCATTCGATGTTTTGGACTGTGTCGTGATGGCCAGCATATTCGCGATATCGGACAAAAGGTGCGAATTCTAGTCCACCGTCGTTGCCATCTGCGCTTTCGATGGCCCCAGGCGTCGAAGGTGTTTTCCAGACTTGTATCTTCCTGCCAAGCCCAACTGCGAAGTGGTTGCCACTGGGTGAGAAGACAAGTGCCGATACTGCACCTTTGAGAGAAAAGTGATACAAGACTATCTTCCGCGGCAGATGTGAGAGTATAGCATGTCCAGACTCGTCGACTGTGAGAAGTAGCTGGCCCTTCGGATGAAGTGCTATTCGAGCGATGTTCACTCTATGTGCGAAGGGAAGAGTATGCGATTTGTTGTTGGTCAGGTCGAAGACAGACACTCGATTCCCAACTGGGGAGAGAAGAGTGTTGCCATCATTGGTGTATACCAGATTGCCCTTCCGATATACTGTGCCCAGCAGGTTCGAGAACTATGTATACTTTTGGTCAACGTCAGTCTCGTCAAGCGGCTTCGCGTCGCCAGCAAATTTTTGAGGTCGCACAAGCGGGTTGCGCCTACCTGGAACTCCGTTTTCATCTTGTAAGCGCCGCCCTGCAAGTGCACCAGCGCCTCAACTCCTGAGCACACAATAAATATCGACTGTTCTCAGAAACACACTTTCTCTACAGCTTCACGCCAAAATTTCAGAGATGGACTCTTTGGATGCGGCTCTTTCCCCAGAACCGCTAGTCCCTGCAGCGCCACCTCGGCAGGGGCCGCCATCTCCCATTCGCCGGTCAAACGGTGTGCCGAGAAGACGACCCATTTCGGACGGTAAGTGCCTTGCTGGAAAGGAGACTCCAGCTGTCGCAACTCCCCATCCACCATCTCCCAGCATCAGGGTCTCGCGGTCGCAACTGCCTCTCGAGAAGCCATCCAGCAGCAGCAGCTACCGCTCCGTTATCATTGCCTATTCATCTGGACTGCTTCGTCTAGCCATCTTGTGGTACGCATGCAACATCCACCCATTGAGTGCAACTTGTCTGCAAGACGCGCGTGCTCGACGTGGAGACATTGAAATCCTGGATATTCCAGCCCAACGACCGCGACTAACATGTCTCAAACAGCACTGAGTTTTACCGACGTGAAGAAGAAGACTCTCCCCGGAGCTTTCCTCACCAGCTCCGACTTCCCAGCGCCGTCGTCCCCACCGCCTACGAAGCCACCTCCAGCTCCACCGAAAGCGCTCCCCAAAGACTACTCACTCGTCATGGCCGAATCAGGGTCGCCGATTGGCATTGCCAACGTACGTTCATCTGTCGCAAGAGATTGATTGATACAGGTGCGGGATACTGATGCAGCCCGCAGCTTCCCAACCAGCGCCACAAGATTGTTGCTAAGCGCGGCGCCGCCTTCACCATCATGGTCGCAGGCGAGTCCGGCTTGGGCAAGACAACTTTCATCAACACGCTGTTCAGCACCACCATCAAGAACTACGCCGATCACCGCCGCCGTCATGCCAAGCAGATCGACAAGACTGTCGAGATCGAGATCACTAAGGCTGAGCTGGAGGAGAAGTTCTTCAAGGTCCGCTTGACGGTCATTGACACTCCAGGTTTCGGCGACTACGTGAACAACCGCGACAGCTGGCAGCCAATCATCGAGTTCTTGGACGACCAGCACGAGAGCTACATGCTTCAGGAGCAACAGCCAAAGAGGCAGGACAAGATCGACCTGCGAGTACATGCGTGTCTCTACTTCATCCGACCAACTGGCCACACCCTGAAGCCACTCGATATCGAGGTTATGAAGCGCCTGTGCACCCGTGTCAACCTTATCCCAGTCGTTGCCAAGGCAGATACCCTGTCTCCTCAAGACCTTGCCAGATTCAAGCACAGAGTGAGTATCGACTGATGTGACGGACCTGCTTGTGCTTCTAGCTAATGCGATTGTCCCAGATTCGAAATGTTATCGAGGCGCAAGGCATCAAGATCTACACTCCACCGCTCGAGGAGGACGACGAGGCTGGTCTGCAGCACGCCCGCAGCCTGATCGCTGCTATGCCGTTCTCTGTGATAGGATCCGAGCGTGATGTCACCACTCCAGATGGCCGTACCGTCAAGGGTCGTCAGTACGCCTGGGGTGTGGCAGAGGTTGAGAATGAGGAGCACTGCGACTTTAAGAAGCTGCGCGCCATTCTTATCCGTACGCACATGCTTGATCTCATTCACACCACTGAGGAGAACCACTACGAGGCGTACCGCGCGCAACAGATGGAGACCAGGAAGTTCGGCGAGGCACGACCTCGGAAGTTGGACAACCCAAAGTTCAAGGAGGAGGAAGAGCAGCTCCGCAAGCGCTTCACAGAGCAGGTCAAGGTCGAAGAGCAGAGATTCAGACAGTGGGAACAGAAGCTGATTGCCGAGCGAGACCGCTTGAACAAGGACCTCGAGCAGAGCCACGCTGTGATCAAGCAGCTCGAAGCGGAAGTCGAGGGCCTGCAAGGCAGCATGTCCAGGACCGGCAGACGCTAAGTCACATGCGCGAATTTCAGAATGCGACAATCGAGCGAGAAATACCAACAGGCTACGGCAGAACAGTTGCGACCGCCAAGCAGAAGTCACATGCACTGCACATTCTCTTGCAGTATGCATTGGGCGGAGTGGAAGAGCAAGCGGAGGAGAATTTCTAGGCCCGAAACTGCGAAGATACCTCAATACTGCTTTCATTGTGTTTATTCGGAGAAGGGGATTGCTGAGCAAGCGTTGGTGTTGTGGCAATGCTGGCATTGAGTGCTGAGCATTGCGAGCGCCGCCGTGGGTCAAAAGAATACTATTAGCTGTAGTAGTATATAATTGGATTGAGCAGTAATTACAGTCATATCTCTGCATTCCTCATGTTTCACATGCTGGAGTCATTGCTCGTCACTTCTCACGCCGAACACATGTTCATGCGTGCCATCCTTGCAGAACGAGAAGTCAAGACCCACTCCAGATCTTGGCACTTTTGCACCTCACTCGCATCAACCACTGGATCAGATTTCCACATCACAACAATAATGCCATGACAACCTCTTCCTTTCCGACGCAGCAAATCGCTCGTCTTAAGAATCATCAAAATAGCCCCATTCATGCCCTCACATTCTCTTCCGGAACTGGTCAATATCTTCTCACAGGCTCCCAAGATCGACAAATCCGACTTTGGAATCCGATCACAAAACGACTGATCCAGACTTACTCGGCTCATGGATACGAAGTTCTAGACATCGCCGTCGATGCGAATAATGAGAGATTCGTGAGCGGTGGTGGAGACAAGAGTGTTTTCATCTGGGATGTGGCGACCGCGCAGACTTTGAGACGATTTAATGGTCATGCCGCAAGAATTAATGCTGTGGCTTTCGGAGGTGAAAGTGACTCAGTGGCTGTGAGTGGGAGTTTTGATGGGACGGTGAAGATTTGGGATTTGAAGGCTCGGACTGAGAAGCCGATTATGAGTTTGAGTGAGGCGAGGGATTCGGTCACCAGCGTGGAGGTTCGGGGCCATGAGATTTATGTTGGGAGTGTGGATGGGAGAGTGAGGGTCTATGATTTGGCTATGGGTCATGTTGAGGTGGATGTGGTGGCGCCTGGGAAAGGTGTTACCAGTGTCGTGCCCACGAAGGCGGGTGATGCGTATTTGGTTTCGAGTCTGGATAGTGCGATGAGGTTTATGGATCGGACGACTGGGAAGTGTTTGCAGACTCTCAGGCATGAGAATTTCAAGAATGAAGCCTATCGGATGAGGAGTACTTTGGCTGCGGCGGAGGCGTTTGCTGTGACTGGGACTGAGGATGGAAGGGTGCTGGCTTGGGATGTGCTGAGCGGTGATATGGTTCATGAAGTTTGGCACAAGGAGGAAGGTTCAAAGACTGGTGCTGATCAGTCGAGCAAAAAGGATGTTGTGAGCGCAGTGGCTTGGAATCAGCTGAGAAAGATCTGGGCCAGTGCTGGTGGTGATGGGAATGTGGTTGTATGGGGCAGTCCAGAATGAGATGCAAAAAGAATTCGAAATGACTGGAAAGAAGAAATCAAGAATCAATGGCCAACACCAAGTCTCGAACCCACGACCCGAAAATAAAAGTGCTTCAACACTTCAAGGGCCCAATTTGATTACTTACCTTTAATCAAATTGAGCCGTTGAAGTGTCGAAGCACTCAGATCCAGCGAGCCACCTGTTGAAACATCTCACAATGCTGTTCTGTGGAAACTACTCGAATCCGGTGTAACTTGTGAGTTAAGACTTATGAGCTCAGGGTCATCCATTTGAGCTTGCTTATTTTGCGCAATCTTTGACAAGAAGAACTCGACTATGCGAGAGACACTTTGCGGCTGAGCGTCTTTGATAGGTCAGTGGCAGTTTGTTTTGTTTATGAGTGTTGCTTTGAGCGGGTGTTGCCGGTGCAGGGATGCGGCCGTTGGAGGTGCATGTGAAAGCTGAGACAGGCGCGGGCGATGCGCGACTTTGATTTGCTTTCGAGACGTTTAGGTCGACACGCGCTTTACTTTCTCGCCAGAGCAACACCTCTCTTCCGCGAGGGCCACTACAACAACATTCGCGATACCTACACCCTCGAGACAATCGATTAACAACACATTCTGCGCTTGACACCAGTTCTATCTGCAGAGCACTGCCAGCTCTATTGGGCCGAAAGACGTAGTTGCAAATGCCCGCACCTCAGTCAACCATGCCGAAAGGTATGACTGGCGCCACAGTCATGGCAAGGTAAACGAAACGACACCATTCCGTTCTATTTCTTGGGCTAAATTAACAGCAGCGCCTTTCGCGGAGATGAAATGATCACTATCAATCTTGAGGACGGCGGCAGCTTTGATGTGCAGAAAGCTATGCTCTGTCAACTGTCAAAGTACTTCGATGCAGCGCTAAATGGAGGCTTCGAGGAAGGCAAGAACAAGACACTGGTCATCCCAGGCTGCTGCACGAAGACGTTTGAGCTTCTTCTCTACTGGATGTGCAAATCAGAAATTGCAGACATGCAGATCCCAGAGCTCACTCCCGACGGCCCCAGCAACGAGCGGACGGTGGCTCTAGCTGAGGCCCAGTCGACGTTCGTAGAGCTCTGGGCTGTTGCCGACATGATGATGCTTCCAAAGCTGCAGAACGCTGTGATCAAGCCTCTCCTCATAATACTCACCTGCAGCCACCCGAGTCCCGAGGCTGTCCGATCAGCGATCGAGAGAACTGCGGCAGACTCACCGTTATCCAGACTTTTTTTACAAGAGTGCTTTTCTGATTGTTCACGAGAAGATTACAATGAAGCGGAACTGAAGGAACTCGACGCGATTCCAGGCCTATTTTCAGCCTTCATACCGATGATCGCTCAAATGCGCTGTCAAGGGGGCAAGTTTGATTCAGTGGCTGCTGTCAAAGCTGAGGAGTTCTTGGTGCCAATTTGAGAAAAGGTGGTGTTTGAAGAGATCTTTGAGTATCCACTACACTTGAGTCGTGACGACCGAGAGGTATGCATCCATGTCTGATCCCAGAGAGATGACTTAAGTCAAGGCACGGTCGATCTCTGGGACGTTGAGATTATGTCGCCCACGGTCTACGCTTAATCCAACACATTCGGCCGTGTGAGATCAAGCAGAGCCATAAGAGCGCAAGCTCAGACATTGTCAGGTAGTTGGTAATCATCAATCCAGAACGTGAATCCACTCAAGTAGGCAATACATATCTCGCGTCCCAGTTCTCATACGGCCCTAACCGCTGGTCAGGCTTCATGAGACATGCAAGCCACTTGTTCAACGTTCGTGCATGTGAAAGCTCGCCTATTTGAGGCAGATGTGGGTCCGGCTTCACTTTGGCAACTTCCTTTCTTTAACCGGACAATGGCTTCGCAAACTTCATTCCTTGTCACTTCCTATTCGGCTCAACAACATCCGTTCCATCGACAATTTTCATTGCGCTAGCGCGACCTCATTCGCCGTGGACCGGTTCCGCCAACTCGTAATTGCTCGGTTGGCCTCGAACAAATCTGCGCCTTCGGCACATCAACCCGGCCAGAATCACGAAGGGTAGAGTTGATCGCGTCGCCTTCGCATCGCCTCATCACCTCGGCGTGCAAATCATCAGCATGGACAAGGTGAAAGAACTCGTCGGGTATGTACACATTACTACATGCCATGGCGAGTTGAAGCTAACGTCAGTAGCGCCTTCAAGGCAGACGAGCTGATCACGATTGCACTCGAGGATGGTGGAACCTTCACTGTTCAGAAGGCACTACTGAGACACACTTCCCCATATTTTACCAGTGCCCTCGAAGGAGGCTTCGAAGAGACACAGACAAAGCGACTCAAGATCCCAGGCTGTTCTACTGAAACCTTCGAACTTCTTCTGTACTGGATGTGTACCTCCACCATTCCGGTATCCTTCCACAGCACGGATGCTACAGGCGGCTCGCAAAGTACTTATACCCAGATTCAAATGCAGCTCATCCGACTCTGGGCTATCGCCGACCAATTGATGCTGCGAAAGTTGCAGAATATGGCATTGACGAGACTGGACAGGATGCTGTCTACTCGCGTCATTTCGCCCGAGACCGTGCAATTAGCCATCGAACTGACGAGTGTAGACTCTGGCATCGGCGGATTTGCACTACACCGGTTCTACGCAGATCACTTTAATCATCCTCTGATGTTCAAAGAATCGCAACTTGAGGAGCTGGGAAAGGTGCCCGGAATATTCGCTGCATTCGCGAAAAAGGTGACGAAGGATGCAATGCAGGGTTGTGTCAATGATGGGAATTTGTCCGACTATCTGTACCAAGGAGAACTTTGAGCAATGCAGAGCTCCGTCGTCTGCTGCTGAAACACGCTGAAGAAGCACGAACCAGGATTCGTTTTGGGCTTCAGGCTCTGAGTTCAGGTATCAGCATCGGCCAGCTTGTCGACGATCGATTACTCTGGCTACTTGAGCGCAGATAGAAGCTACGGAGAGAAGCGAACCAGGCACGAACTAAGGTGCTGAGGTGCTGGATGTGTGCTCATTTGCACTCACTGCGTCGATTGAAATGTAGAAAGCGATCGTTCTTCACATGGTTTCAAGAAAGGAATGGGAGAGGAATCACTGCGATATGCAGTTATGCACGGAGTATACCTCGCCCGCTCAAGAAGAGACACAAAAGGGGGCGGCATAGACGGTCTGCAATTAAAGCGGCCAGGTTGCACATTGCTGTACTTTCATCTCTACACCTCACTTCCCTCCCTTCTTCTCATCCCAATCCTTCAACCACTCCTTCACAATCCTAATCTCCCATTCATGCGCCTGCATAATAAACTGCGGCTCAGCACTAATATTCTTAATACCATAACTATCCCAATGGTGCCCAGCTCCGGTAATCAACATCTGCGGCTTCGTCACATACGCCTCTTTCACACTCGTCGTCCATCTCGGCGGAGCATAAGGCGAATGATAGCATAGATCTAACCAGACATCTTGAGAACCGTCGATATGCGCCAAACGATCTGCGAGGACAGTGTAGCCTCCATATTTGTTGATCTTCTCGAGATCTGGTGTTGAAGGGATGGAACTGTATTGGCCTTTGGGAAATGCCCAGGTACACCACTGCTGGGTGTAGTTCTTTTGTACCACGCGTGAGAGGAGTGTTGGCCCGTGGAGGCGGGCAGTCTGGTAGATACCGGCTTCGATGCAGGAGCTGTAGATGTAAGAGCGGTTATCGTCGTTGGTAGTGTTGGCCCAAAATGTTTCGTTCTGGGTAGAAAAACAGCCGGGTGTTGTTGTGTCGATTAGAGAAGGATCTGGACAAAGTGTCGTAATGTACTTCTTTACATAGGTAGCATAGTTTCCGAGATTGGGCCAGGGTTCGCCGTTTGTGTATGGTGCAAGCGCATAATCAAGCTGGGTCACGTTGTGAGGAGCATTGGCATTTGTGACGTTGTCGCAGAAGAGGAAGACGTCGTCGGAGCCGTATGCTGGGTACCAGTTGAGCTCTTGCCAGGTGTTTGTGGGATAGAAAACTGGGCCTCCGAGTGGGAATGCAATTGTTGCAGCGAAGTCGCGGTTGTCTTTTAGAGCTTCTAGGCCGAATAGACTCTTCATGTGCGTGATCTGGGATGCATTACCATGCTCGAAGATGTAGTCGATCTTCTCAACGATAGCATTGAGGCTGCCAATGCAGTCCTGAGGCGCATACTTCTGGTAGGGATCGTACCTGAGATGGCTCGTTAGTTGAGCTGTTGATGTCGAGACAAAAACACCTACCATTGTGGGTATTCCAGCATTGCCTTCGTGGTGCCACTAGCCGAAATGCCTCCCCACAAAATTCCGTCGTCACCGCCATAAGTCTTAAGAGAGAAGGCCGTCTGAGCTCCAGCAAGACTGCCACCATACAATATCCATGGCGTCTTGTCCGAAGTCAAAGTCATATTGACACCAGGGAATGTAGCATGTTGAGCAAAGTAAGCATTGTCGGCGATTGCTAACATCCATCAGTAAATGTCCCGTGGCAGTCTCGCTTGGTTCTCACTTTGCTCAGTAGTCAAGAATCGTAACTCGTCGGTTGATGAAGCATCGAAGGGGTAGCTTTCGCCATAGTAGCGATTCTCTAAGATTACACCCAGACCATTGGTAGCTTGCATCAAGATCTGGATTACTGGAATACAAATGTCAGTCTTCCTTTCGGTATGTCGTTACTACAGATTTTCGACTTACTCCCAGTCTCAAGATTGGAGAATCTACTTTCGACGCTGGTTTCACCTCCAATGTACAGGAACACAGGGCCGCCAGGCTTGTAATAAGAATCGTCAAAAACGTATCGTTGTTTGAACGTTTGGCCGGGAAGGTTTGGAGTGTATCGGGTTGAGTTGGGGTAATGATCAATCTGTTTGGACACAATCAACAATGTATTCAAACAGCCTGTTGCAAACATTCTCACCAATTGGTCGAAAAGGTGAGTCTCGTACGCTGGCGCATCGTCCCTCCTCGCAAGACCTCTGCCATGACGATCAACTTTGTGACTTGGTAATTTGAGGCCATCTACAGAAATCAAGCCAGTCAAGGCCAGGAGTAATGTAGTATACATTGTATAAGCAATTGGTACAAGGGTTTGGATGGAAACATGGCGGGAGTGAAGTGTCGCCTTAAGTGGTGATGCTTTAGCCTTGACGCAATGTTGCGCCGGTGTTCGCTATCGCATTGAGTGGAGTCAAGACCCTTCAGCCGCTCCATCGCTCCTTCCAAAGGCGGCCTGCGATGCAACACCGGCCCCGCCAAGAAGATTGCCGGACCCATCCGTTGCTTGATTGCAGAGCCAAGTTTTGCACGCAATGCTTGTTGCTGGTTATGCGCTGTGGAACCTATGATCGCAAGGGCAGGTGAACAGCTCGCCAATGTTATGAATTCGGTGACACCGATCGCATTGATGTTGTGCGCAGGCCAGATGTTACTTCACCTTTGTGATGACCAAGTGATAGCCCATCGTTAAGCGCAACCTCGAAGGATTCGTGCTCGGTCAATGTTCAAAATTGGCGAGGTGGCCAAACGCTTCGTCTAAACACTGTACGCAAAGGGCAAGCTCAATCGGTGTCTTGATCCATGGACTGGCTTACGTGTTCCACTGCAGATACGGCATTCTTACTCCGCTGCCTTCCTCTCAGCCCAGGCTACCCACCTTCTCACGCACTCGTCAATTGCCTTTACGCCATCTTGACTGGCTTCTACCTCGAACCATTCTCTGTGCTCTTTCCCACACGTCGAACATTGCTTTTTGACCTGCTTGTCCGCCAGCTCAAGGTGGATGAGACGCTCTACGCGTTTCACGAACGGCACTTTGTGCACCACGCCAGACTCCCTCCGTTGATTTGCTGGCCTCGAGAGGTCTGGGTATAAGCTGCCTGGACTGGGTGTTCGATGTGGTGAAGCTTGTGGCGACGGTGTTCCGGAAGATGGCACGTATGGGTACCAGCGTACCAGATTCAGAGCATAGCCACATTGTCGTTGCCACTCGTTCATACGCCTTGTCACGTTGTTTGCACGCCCAATTTTGAGCATAATTGTTTTCTTCGTCGAGCCCATACTCCTCGATGTCTCCTCCGATCCGTCGTACGAGAATTCTGTGAGGACATCACTAATGCGGCGAGCATTGTGCGGCCGATTAGAAGGCGGACTGAGCAGTGATCGCGCCGTGGACTCGGCAGGTGTGGCTCTGGACTGTGGCGTCAACCAGAAAATGTAAATGTAACCATCCTCGTCTGCAGCGCTGATCGGCTTGACAAGCTCCGACAGCAGTATGGAAGTGGTTTGTGGCGGCAGATGCTGTGGAATTATAGACAGTAGGTGCCCAGTCTGAGGATTGGATGGCACTCGTTGCTGCTGTGGTCGGCTCGACAAGGGTACTACAGGCTTTCGTGGAGGCACTTGAGCGTTGGAGGTTGCTGCATTTTGAGGTAGAGTAGATACCTGCTGAGGGCTGTTTTGCTGTTCCACACGCTTACGATGCCGCACGACCTCCACGTAGTCATCGTCGTCCGCACCCCTAAAGCAAAGCGAAGCCCAAAATCCCTGCTTCTTAAGCGGTCTCGAGTGCCGTCTTTGTGGTGCGTGTGGTCTTGAACTGTATTTCTCAGAGTAAGGTGCATTGCTGGTAGGTCGTCCATGCGCAAAGTCGGTCGTATCTGTACGCTGTGGAGGCTGTACACCATCGTTCGGGTTGGTCTTCTTCTTCTTCCTGCGATCTTTCTCGGGCACAGCATCGATGCCCAACTTCTGAACGAGCGTGTCAATGCTGCTCCGCTCCTGTACTGGGAAGAGCTCGGTCGACTTTTTCTTTCGCGTTTGCTTCGTGTTACTCTGCTCTTGCTCGACCAGTCTTTGCGCTTGATCCTTGTGCTGCCAGCAGTAGAAGTCTGCTTCTGTTACCGCGCCGTCTTCCTCGACCAACGCGACCACAGCATTGAGCGCAGAAACAGAACTTCTTCGTCTGCCACTCGAGGCTTTGGGAGCCGCCAATGCACGCCGACATGGCCTTCCGTTGCCAGTCAAGCCTTTGCAAGTGGTCGATGGGTTCTTCGAGTCATTCCTTCCGAGTAAAGCCTCGGGCGTGTTTGTGAAATGGTTCACCATATCGTAGGAGGGTATAGGGTCAGATCGGGCGGCGGAAATCAAGAATACCTACCGGCGTATCTACATGTCAAGAATTAATATTCAGGTGTGAATTGCATAGCAGCATTCACTGCCTGCGCCGGCGCGAGAGGCAAGCAAGGATGCGTGACGTGGTTGCAGGCGCTTGCAGTGTCGAGTCCGCTGAACGATGCAGTGGAGGCTGGCGGAGCATTCACGGTGGCTGGGATCAACACTGCCCTGCACGTCGACATGTGACTTCGCGCTTCATATTCAAGCCATCTACGCATCATGGATACCGTCAAGCACATTGTAGACACCATGGCAGGGGAAACTGACGTCAATGTAGGTATCGTACTCATAGCATCGACTACACTTCCTCGTGGGTGCAACCATTACATCCACGCATCGTGACTTGACTATATCACCGAAATGGCCTCCAAATTCCTCCTCGCCAACTTCGTCACGACCCTGACAGCCATTGGAGCCTCGACATATTTCCTCCATTCACAAGTGTTGACCAACCTGGAAGAGCAAGAGGCTCGATTCGATGAGCTCGAAGGCACCATGAGAGGGCACATCGGTCTCATCGAAGAAGCATTAGATCGCCTGGAAGCAAAGGTCGGGACAGGAGGCAGAGGACCAGGGGGTCTAGAGAATAGGGAAGCGTATGAGAAGCGAGGAAAGGACGACAGAAAGAAATAGAAAGACTCAGAGCAGTCGGCAAGAGGCCGTGTTGCAGCACTTCGAAAGGATATGCCCAGACTTCAGCCGCACGCCTTGTGACACTTTCTTGCCTTGGCTATGAGAGTGAGGCATGAATGGAAATCCAGCTTTAGGCAGTTACTCGGTTTCGATGAGGTGATGGAAAGACACGAGAGAGGGTCGCCGCGTGAGGCCGCCAATAGACTACACTGCGAAGGCGAGCTGGGACTCGCTGCGATGCTACCACCCATGCAGGACCGAATCATTTGACAGCCATGGTTGGACTAGACTGCAATAGCCGGGGCATGGAAGACGAAGATGGTCGTGCCATATGTAATTGATAGTCTTGAGTATGGTGGTACGTTACTCTGTTCAAGTCCGATTTAGGAAGCAACGACACTGTCGTGCGGTTTTCGCCGGATATATAAGAAGCACATTGCCTCCCCAAACCTGTCGGACACTACTAACATCAGAACACCTTGACAACCCACCGAGGACTCTCGTGCAGACCATGAAGGTAAGGGCTCAAGTTGACCTACCGGACTCGGCTGACAAGTGACAGACCAGCGTCATCCTCGCCTCCATTTTCGCCGTCGTGGCCTCCGCCATCCCAGCCGAAATCGCGTCGTTGGAAGAACGCTCCGGCACAAAGCTCAGCCAAGCCCAAGCCGAGAAGATCCTCAAAGACGGCGGCGTGACCTGGACTTCCACGGGCGGCTGCACCACAAAGTCCAACCCCAAATGCACCTCCTTCAGCGGCATCTACTCCGGAACAGTCAACAACGCCGTAACTCTCAAGAAAGCCTGTGCTTGCAGCGTCAAGATCACAGGAGGCACTGAGGCCGGCCACGCTACTGAAGGCGACTACACACATGAGAAAGGATACAAGCTGGACTTCGCGAAAAACACCAAGTTGAATTCCTACATCAAGAAATCTTTCACGAAGATCGCCAGTCGGAGTAATGGTGATCCTCAGTGGAAGAGTAAGGCGGGAAATGTTTATTGTGTAAGTCTTCTGCACCTTGATTGGAAGGCGTCAGCTGATTTCCACATAGGACGAGGGGAACCATTGGGACGTAAAATACCTTTGAGAAGACAGTAGAAGCATACTCGTCATGTAGACTCGATACCTGAAAGCCTCCGACCGCCAGCCGAAACTGTCGCGATCGATGGCCTCCTCTTTTCTGGAATGCGAAAATGCCCTTGCCATGCATGTATTCTCTTTTTTTTTCTTGCGCGCTGTCATTGTTTTTGCCACGCTGTTAATATTTTTTTTTCATCTTTTTCGTACTCTGTTTTCTTGTTTTTTTTTTTTGAAACCTTTGCATTTCATTTTGTTTTGTTTTTTCGCGCGCGTCTTGTATGTTTTTGCCACGCCTCGAATGTTCGTTTTTTCTTTTGCGGCATTTCGATCTCGCTATCTGGTTCACCACCTGCCATACACCTTCGAACATATCCGGTCGCAACCGTCATGAGCTGACTGAAGGGCCCTCCACCTTCGAACAAGATCCGTTTCGTTCTGGGCCGAAGCCCGTCCCGTCTCGTCAAGAGCTGACTGAAGGTGTCGGGAGGCTGGAGGTAAGATATTTGGTCACCGCCCTCCCTGCACCTCTGAACTCGTCCATCACCAGGCCGAAGCGGGTGGCACTCAGAGCTGACGGGGGATGCAGGTCGAGGATGCTATAAAAGGTTGAGTTATCTGGATCACCGCCCGCCCTACACCTTCGCGCTCATCCATTACAAAGCCGAAGCCCGCAGTACTCAAAGCTGACTGAAGGTGTAGGGAGGGGATGCTATCTGAGTGCTATGTATCTGTGGTCGGTCAGCTCAATTGCTCAAGTGTGGGAGTTGAGATCAAGGCGGGCACTCACCGTATTTGGGCCCTCGAGTAGGTGTGGAGGGAGCCTGGAAGGTAAAGTTATCTAATCATCGCCTGACCTGCAACCCCGAACTCGTCCATCACCAACCGTAGCCAGTGGAATATCAAGCTGACTGGGGATACAGGTCGAGGATGCGATGTAAAGCTATCTATCTGCAGCATGGTCAGCTTGGTCGCGCAACGGTCGAACAGAGGGTGGCGGATTGGGTGGGGAGACTCACCATGGGGAACCCTCGAGTTGGTGTTAGGGAAGGTTGGGGAAGAGTCGAGGGAGCTCAAGGAGCTTTTATATTCGGCGTTTGGCGCTAATGCGCTAGCGCGAAGCACGCAGACACGCTGGTCCATGCGCACAGCGAACATTCACCTCCCGCTGCCGCCAAGACTTTAGCTCGAGCTAGCCTTTCCGAAGGCTCCAAATTGTTTCCACTCTGAGCGATCCAAATCGATGCAACCGCACGGCTGGTACACAACACTGATCACATCAGCCGCCCAACTCGAGTCAGCCCGCAGTGCTGTCGTGCAGGCCCAGTACAGCAGCGCCCTTTGTCGCCCAACAGAACCGACATGTCTGCAACCTTGCGCCCAAACGGTAGGTCCATCTCAAGAATGCTGCGATGAGAAAGTGTCGACTGATAACGTCCGAAAAGGGTCATCAGCTTCGCCAGTGACTGGGGTCACAACGGACTCGAGCCGGCCTCTGTGCTACTACAAGCCAGGGAAGCCGTGTTCCGAATCGCAGTGCCGCGGCGATCCAAATGACTGTGACTCAAGTGGCAACCTCAAGCTTGATGGATTCGTGTATGGCGGTACCACCGTCCGCTCTGAGCTCTACTACCAGAAGACTGCCTGGCACTATGAGCGTTGTCCTGCATGCTTTCGTCACTTCCACGGCATAGCGCGCGACGCTGGCCACGAATCTAGCGACACGAAGACGCAAGTGCTGGAGGGTCTTCACACGGCATCGGCTCGACACCTCATCGACGTGGGCACTCATGGCAACGACAAGAGCCTCTCAAGTGTCATCGGAACCAGCATCACTCCGGACCAGTCGAGTGCTCAAGAAGAGCCAGCGCCATCAAGTACCTTCAATCCAGACCTGTTACAATCAACAGTGCAACCCATCACGAAGGTACCTGGACTGGTAGGCCCAAGTGAGTTCCTTATCGAGACATTCAACAAGGCCGACACCACGTCCATCACCTCCACGGTCAACAGCCTCTATCGCTTCTACGCTCAAACGATGATCTGCGACGTCTACCTGCGTTCCTCGAATGTCCCCGCCATCGAAGGACTTCGCGCCGAATGCGATCAGGCCTACGCAATCCATTCTGCACGCGAGCTCGAGTCTAAGCTCTTCTACTTGCTCAAAATGCTCCAAGACCGTGACGAGGGTGAACTTTTCGTGAAGTGCATCCAACTGGCCACCAAGCATATCATTGCAGTGACCAAGCTCGAGAAAGACAGAGCCTACGACGCCTATCTTCTTGTGGCAGTGCCTTTCTTCACGCGGTTGAAAGGTGCTCACGTGAGTTTGAGGCTTACCAAGGACTTCCTGAGCTGCCTGGACTTGCTGAAGAGGGCTGATAACGGCGAAGCTGAAGCACAGCAGGAGTGGCGTGTCGCTACTGGCGCATTGCTGTTACGTCTGGCGTTGATTACGCCCAAGAAACAGATCGGAAGCCTGGATTGAATATGTCCGACTTGGAGCTTTTACATCACTCCCATACACCTGGATACTGAACGACACAAAGACGAAGCCTGTGCAGGAACCACAGCAAGGCAAGACGTGACACGGGGCCGGTATGCTTGAGCAGAACAAGATACAACGCGACCATGATCACGACTGTACCATACCCACAGCAGAAGCTAAAAGAGCGGACACTGGCGAACTGAGCGAAGTGTAAGATAGCTTGGACTGGATAGCATCGCTGTAGAATCACATAGACGCATGGTGCCTTCTTATAGGTAGCATAAGACAATGCGACCATAATCACAAGTGTACTATAACCTTACCAAGGCTCAAAGAGCGAGCTTTGACAGACTGAACGAAGTGTACAATAGCATGGACTCCATAGCATCGCTGTAGAATTACATAGACACAAACAGCCTTCCTATAGATAGCATTAGACAACGCAAAGCCACCAAAACCCAGAGTAAGCCCTAAACACAGTATTCATTGAGCTATTAAACTCACCGAGTGAAAACTGCGCGCAACATATAAGATACCCTGCACATGCATACGGCTGCCGCACCCCTGTCATCAATCTCCAAATTTTCGGGCCCGAGGTGGTTCTGTGCAACTTGATACACCTCTCCCTCTTTCGGCGCCGTATGACTTTCAGAACACTCTACAGATATGCTGCACCCTTCCAAAAACTCAAACAAGATGCCAACAAACCCATTCTTCGATTCAATTTGTTCAACACATCCTGACGATAACGCAATCCCATACTTCTCAAATCACCAAATCACATCATACTTGCGCAACAACAACAACACAACAAGGATCATGGCGTCTAGATCGATTCCCGTCGTAGCGGTGGGCGTGACAAGACATACAGCATTACAAGTTGGGTCGCTGTTCAATGGCACGCCGTATTATATCGCTGCTGTGCTTTATTACACCGAAGCTCCGGAAGATTATCGTTTCACTCCGGAGAATTTGGGAATCGTGTTGTATAGTTTACATCCGAGACCGAGAGCGCTGGTGACGGGGACGGCGGTTGATGTGGAGACTGTGAGGGCGATTGAGCCAGTGTGGTATGAGCACAAGGAGAGATTGTACCGGGATGACGATGAAGTGAGGAGTTGTTGGGTGGCGGTAGGTTGAAGTACAGATAGAATCGTGGGCAAAGGCTGATGGTTCGATCTAGCTATCAAAGACGCATGGTCAACCTGGTCCACCGCCACCTGGAATCGGCGAGGAGATGATGAGACAATTGGATGCTGTGTTTAGGCCGAGAAGTTGAGATTGCTGGGTGACCTGGAGTGCTATCCACAGCAAGACATTAGTACGCCCACCAGGTGAAGCGTTCAGCTCGATCATGTTCGTAGGTTCCGGTCTCAAGATCGCTGAAACGGCACCGCAGGATCTGTGTTGCGGTCGATGAGATCGAAGAACGCCTTGTGCATATCTTGAAGAGACGGACTCCAGAAAATCCTGTTCCACTCCAAGAGACTCTTAATCGAAGCCTAGTCAAAGAAGGCACGTTGTTAGCAAAGCCGCAACATGAATTTGAGCTCTGAGTCGTAGATTAGAATTCTCAACATAGACCTTTCGACGAGTTCGTTTCAGGTTCCGATGAATGGAGATTGTTTCGGATATCAGGTAGCCACCACAGCTGTGCAAGCCCCGGCAGCTGTATATATAAAGATACTGTACACAATATTTCCCGCCAGCTCCGCGCTATGCAAATGGTCGCGGGCGTCGCTCATCTATGCGATACAAGTCGTTAGCAGCGTAAAGTGTATTATGTGCAAGAGAGTACGGAAGCAAGCTTAGCTTCCGTCTACTTCTTCTCCGCGAAGTCCGAAGCCTGAAGATTTCGAGTCATCGATGGCAGCTTCACCACAAGCCCATCCAATTCCTTGCTCATGACCACTTGACAGCCTAATCGTGATGTTTCTGTGAGTCCAAATGCCAGATCCAGCATGTCGTTTTCATCATCTGAAGGTTCCTCCTGTGAAGTATGTTAGATCATTTGCCCAGGAGCATGGTCCGTACAGCACAGTAGCTTGACATACCATCTTATCAAACATGTCATCCTCCGCGACAATGACATGACATGTACTGCAGGCGCAGCTGCCACCGCATGCTCCCTCCATCTCCAAATCGTTGGCCTGGGCAATGTCCAACAGGTTGTCGCCATCAGCCACCTCAAATGTCCATTCTTGACCTTCCTTGTCGATGAAGGTCACTTTACGCTCTTCGCCTGGCTTCGGAGGAGTGATATCGCCATGATGTCGCACAGATGATGATGTGAATGACCGCATGTGTGATGGTGCAGATCTTGTCGAACTTCGTGTGGCGGCGGTGATGGGTGAATATGTCGTCCGACTGGGCATTGGCGACGATCTGACTGTATATGATGATGCTGCTCTTGACTGTGTCTGGCATGCCCGCGGCCGTTGCCATCTACATGACTGTGTGGTGTCTCGTGCACCGGATCGTAGGGTACTCGATACAGCTCTCCATGCTGCTGAACAATGTGGCCGAGGCATTGCTATTGGCGATGTGCAGGAAAAGCTGTATAGATTTCCAGTACCAGCAGCATGGATAAAAGCAAGCAGATGGGAGTGGAGCCTCCGTGAGTGGAGCAAGATAATCGAGTTGCACAGCACGACACTGGCTGATCGAGACTCAACTTTCCATGGTGCCAAGACAAGCCTTTGGCTTTGCGGGAGTCTTTGCGGAGTGGAGCTGTGAGCGTCTCAGGGCCGCGTTTCCGTGGTCCGCTGTCCGCTGCAGCCAACATCGAATGCGACTGCCTGTACTACACTCACAAAACACCTCACACTCCTCTCGACAGACACTATCAACCACAACAGAGAGACCTCACAATGCCTGCCTATCACTCCGTCTTCCTGGACGAGCCGAACCAGCAGCTCATTGGCAACTTCGCCCTACTGCCACTGCGAACACGAACGAGAGGCCCAGCACAACAGCTGCCTGCGTTGGCCGGAGTGAGCGAACTCGACATCGAGCCAAGCAATGAGTCCTACGACCCGCTAGACGAGGTGCTCTCGCTATTCCGCGCCAACACTTTCTTCCGCAATTTCGAGATCAAAGGCCCTGCAGACCGGGTGCTGATATATGGCATCCTATACGTCAGCGAGGCTTTGAGCAAGATCAAGCCTGGCACAAGCAAACGAGACGCAGAGAAGGCAGTCATGAACTCGGCACTGGACACCAACTTTGCTATACCTGGCGATGCTGGCTTTCCACTTAATCAGATGTTTGAGCCGCCGCGGGACAGGAATGAGGCCGAAGTGCTGCGGCAGTACATTATGCAGATGCGCCAGGAGTTGGCTGTGAGACTGTTAAACCGCGTGTACAGTGATCCTTCAGGCCAGCCGAGCAAGGTCAGTACGAATATTGGTGTCTACTGGACATGTCACCCGAATCCCATGTGTGGATTGCTCTCCCTGGCAGAAAGCTAATGGCATGCATAGTGGTGGCTCAGCTTTCAGAAGCGCAAGTTCATGGGGAAGCAGCTATGATCGCTTGCGCATAGAAAGTACATCGGCGGGGCGTAATGAAACCGCTCTGAGCCGACACGAAGCGCGTTGACTTGAGACCATGCCGACGTCTATCTACGAAGGTCTGCGCTGGTGGTCCAAATCTGCATCTGGCCAGATGCTCGAAAATGCCATGGTGAGAGACTGGACCTGCATGGAATTGAGGCTGTAGCATTGGCTTCCGAGGAGCTGTGGAGTGGTGTAGACACGGCAATGTCTCATGATCGAGCGCATGACTTCAAATGCCGCCCAAAAAGCTATGAATAGAAGAGATGATGTATCGAACTATACACGACTTCTGGAGCATCTGGCAGCGACTGACACGTAGAAGGTACTTGGCCAAATCTCGCGTATGCAACTGTCTCGGTCCGATATGCACAACCACATGAGCACCTTCTGCAGCCATCTCGTACCCCGGGAATGCGGCCTCAGATCCAAAGCCCCGTCTTGCTCAAATCACTGCTGCAGGGCTGTGGAGTGTTCAAGCGAACCAGTAACACGACCAACGGCGGACAATTCAGAGCTACGTCACTCACGTGTTCCCATCTAAGCCTCCGCCCAGAAGCGGGAGAAGGACGCTAGAAGCTGTGTCGAAGCACCTTACACCAATAAGCTTCACTTGCGAACTCGATGGTCTTTGCTGCGGACGCTGCGGATCATCCATCTGGTTGCCTTTCGTGTAACGAACCGCTTTCCAGCTTCTTTTCTGAGTAACTCGAACTTGAGCCGGTGCGAAAGGCCACCCACCTGCTTTGTCTGTGCTTCGGGATGTTCTTTCGCTGAGCCATGTGAGTGACATGCGGCTGATTGGCACCTGCCGGCTGTTGCTTCAGCCCAAGTTCTAGCTCTGCATACATAACATCCTCTTCCTTCCTTGACTCTCTTCACATAAACACTCTGCCATCTCACATCTGACATATGGCGACATTCCCATCGACATAGTCCATCATTGTCGCAATTATGCCAAGCAGACTTTCAAAGCTCTTTTCTTCCTCCGACAAGGAGAAAGAAGCACTTGCCGAACGAGAGAATCGCTCGCGTGGCGACTCCTCGTCAGAACAGCTCCCGAGCTACGAGCAGGACCAAATCGATCAAGAAAACATCCTACAGCCTCCCGATATCACTGCTGGCTTCAGCAATCTTTCAATAGGTCGATCCGCCGATGGGATTCCTGTCAAAGACGAGACGATAGCACATCTTAAAGTTCTGGAAGCCTTTTACCGTTTGAGACAGACAGTTGGCTCTACAGACGGTCTCTTTGAAATTTACAATAAGGTTGTCACTAGTCACAATATCACCCAGAATGGCAGTCTTGCTGAACCTCTGGCAAAGATTGCCGAGAAACGATGGGCGTGCTACGTGCAACGCGCAGTAGATCGGTTTGAGGTATGGTGGAAGGTCGTCGTGCCTAATGCTCGTTTGGCCGATCGCACCAGACTGGAAAGCGAAGGGCGACAAGGGCTGCTCGTCACGCCAGAAAATCTTGGAACTCAACCGATCCGACTAGATGTCAATAACATGCCGCCGGTAGACGTTCTGATGGTTTGGCACGCATTCATGCTGAACCCACGCGCATACTTCGAGGACTGTTTGAGGCTGGGCCATATGGCGCTTTGGCACTGCCCAATGCCATGGGAATCCGTGGCCGCCTGCATCGACTCCGAAACTTTCGCTTTTGAGCCTCCCGCCGAAACAAAGTCGAGCTTCATAACACTCACGAAACTTCCTTGGGACAGCCTTACGGACATTGCACCACGCAATGTTCGTTGCCCCTACTGTCAGACCGACAACAGCGTCGCATGGACCACATGTACCGATCACGCATTCAGCACTGGCATCAGCGATCAGCTGGTACTGGACAAAGCTATCGATACGATGCTGTCTCATGGCAGTGGTTTCCTTGACAAGAACTTTACCGCACAATGCAGTGCATGCGACGCGACCATCGACCACGATCGATTACGAGCTGCCAAGTTCGCATGGGATATACGGAAGCTGATCGTAGGAGATGTCCCTCTCCCTGGCACCATTCTGGGTCTTGAAGGCATTCCTTTCCTCGCTTTCGGCAAGAAAGACATCACAGCTGAATCCATCATGAAGTTCCCGAACGAACTTTTGAAATACGAACTTGGTTCGGAAATCGAAAATGCTAGGGCGCATGGCGTCTTCGATGCCAACGGGCAAGATGCACACAGCATTGACGGGATTCGAAGTATGATCGAACAGGCGATGAAAGACAGGAAGTACATGCGCAAGGTCCGTGCAAGTCACTCGCACACCCCACAGAGAACTGAGCGTATCGCCATTCGCAAGATGATGAGCAGATATTGGGACAACAGCTCGCCCTTTGCTCTTGATCTGCTCGGCGCGGTCATCCGACAAGGAAGCTTCGTCGAGAAGATGCACAACATCGATTGGCTTCACTCGCCCGCTCTACCAAGCACCATGCAGCGCCTTCTCACAAAGTACTCTTACTTCATGGTTATCATGAAAGAACACCCAACTCGCATGGCTGTCCCAACCTTGGACGTTGATCTAGCCTGGCATACTCATCAGCTTAACCCAGCTGCGTACATGGAGTACACCATCACTAATATCAAGCAATACATTGACCACGACGACAAAGTCGCCGAAGTCCAGCTCAACGATGCTTTCGCATGGACCTCGAAAACCTATCAGAAACTTACTGGCCAGCCATACTCCGAATGCACATGCTGGTACTGCGAGGCTACGCGCGAGTCACACACCAGCGCCGCTTCCCGATTGTTCAAGACCTCTTCTGCGACAGTAGCAGACAATGTGCACTCTGTTTCCCAAGATCCGAAAAAGAGTGTCCATATCTCAGCCCACAACGCCGTGCGACCAACCGACGACTCGAAATATGATGCTTTGTCCCGCTCGCATGCTGCTGATCTTGAGAAAGCATACCAAAAAGCTTGTGAGAGAGCTAAGAAGAAGGGCAAACCAGTACCAAAGCGGCATGATTACTATTACTCAGACGCCTATGGATATCCAGTATATATCCCGGCTTACAGTCCTTATATTGGCTTCGTGCCCTATGCTCCTATGTACTACCCCGTCACGCCGGGGTGTATGGCTGTGGGAGCTGGAGCTGTGGGAAATTGCTGTTCTGGCACTTGTGGTGGTGGAGTTGCTGCTGGAGGCTGTGCGGGTGCGGGCGGTGCAGGCGGCGGGTGTGCTGGTGGATCAGCAGGCGGATGCGGTGGCGGAGGAGGAGGTGGAGGATGCGGTGGCGGAGGAGGTGGAGGAGGATGTGGTGGCGGAGGAGGTGGTTGTTAAATCATGAATATGTGTTGCTTGGACTTTTGTTCTGTGTGAGATACCCTTTCGGATTACGAACATTTTACGACTTTACTTCGCTTCACTTGACTTTACCTATTGACTACTGTGCGTCTGACAGCTATACTTTTCCCTTAGAGATCACTTTCGAAAGATCTCGCAAACTCGATCCAATACCGAGTCGTTGTCAAAGAGTAGAAACTGTTGCCTTGCTCAAGGACTTAATGACTTGCATTCCAAATGTGAGATTTGCTAGAGTAAGAAGCAATTCACGCGTCAGTGGCTTCAACTTGTCGAGGGCAGTCGATCGATGCTAGATGAGACCTGAAGAGCCCGGATGGTCGACAGATCCAGAAGCAAAGGCCTAGAAGCGATTACCTAGCATTCCAGTTCTGGTTCTGAAGCGGCGCAATTGCGTGTGGTGCGCGACGTGTGTTTCATGAGCACAGGAGTATCGCCAATCTGGACAATGAATTCTGCTTGATTCCGAGCAGCAACTTCATTGTCCACTCGGGGTCCCGATCTGAAATGAAGCTCGACATTGCTCTCCAACTGCGCTCCTGGACCGCAGTGAGATACGCGGCCGCCCAATCTGGTGCAGCCCACGTTGCTTTGCCAGCTATGAGCATCACTCGTTTCGATTTCTTGCAGGTCACCGCGAGAAGGGTATCGAATCCTTCCCTTGTCGGTGGCAAATGCGTGATCCAATCGGCGGCTTGCACGTCCATGGTAAGTTGCCTGCGTCGATTGGAGAGAGATGGCCATTCGGCTTGTGGCGAAGAGTCTGGTTGTCCTCGCAGCCTGGGCAGGCGAAGAGATACTTCTTGAGATGTAGATAGAAGCATCGTTAGAGATGTCGAGTGGAAGCGACGCTCCATTCTGGCGCTGAGATGTTCACCTGCAGCTGAACTTCCTTCTGAAGCCTGAGAGCCATAGCAATCTTTCAAAGAGAGGTAGCGAGCTTCGTTATAGTAGCAAGAGCGAAGTAGCTTGCAAATCTTGACTACGGTATCAGTGAGATCATGAGAAGATGGAAAGTGCACCAACTCCAAGTTTAATCTGCATACCAATTCCTATAGCCTCCAAGTCCAATCCGATTCTGCCAAAATTTACTCCTGCTGCCAATCGGTACGAGTGTGAATCATTGCTCTTCTTGCTTCTCCATTGCCCTTGCCTTCTCCGTTTTCGTTGTTGCCCGCACCGGTCTGCCATTCTTTGTCTGGTCCTGCAAAACAGGATGTGCATTGAGGTATGCCTCTCCTGTGAGTGGCCTGTCCAGCATTGGCATTGGCATGCCCATGTTCTGAAAGTCCTCCGAGACAGAATGGGCGTCAAGGTCTGCCTCTTCCATGCGTGGCCTTCTTCGCCTTGGTTTGACTTTCTTTGTCGTGTTCTTCGAGACAGAATGTACATCGAGGTCCGAATCTTCCGTGCGTGGCTCTTTCCGTGCTGATCTGCCTTTCTTTGGCAGGTCCTTCGAGACATTATGGACATCAGGATCTGCCTCTTCCGAGCGTTGCCTCTTCCGCCCCGACCTGGTGCTTGGTAGCATAGTGCTAGCAGAAGTTTTCGGAGGCATGAGATCAATATTATGGTAACCAAATTCACCAAGGTAGGATGGCATGGAGGAGGGCTGTTTGCCCTCGAGCATGTTCTTTACCCTGTAGTGCCGACGTTCATTCTCCTCTTTGGACAACCCGGCCTCCTGAGCTTGTGCTTTCTGGCTGGTGCGCTTCTTACTCCCAGGAAGTTGGAGCTCAGAGTCCACGGGGTTATCGTTCAGGAAGACCGCTTGAAGTGCAAGGTCTTTAGGTGTTGACTTGGCGTAATATCTCTCCTCGGTATCTGGGAACCTGATCTGCTGGCGGTCCTCGGGCTTTCGTTTGCGGCCCTCGATTACTCGGTCGGGGTACCGATCGCAATGAGGACAAGTGCATTCGGGCTCCCTCCAGTCTGTGCTTTTACTGGTGCACTTCTTACATGTGGGAAAGTCATTGAATGTCTCTCCATCGTTCATTTCCTCCAGAGCCACTTGACAATAAGCGACGGAGATTTCCTCTCGCCACCTATCGAGGTCCTTCAGAAAATTTTCTTCGAGGCCAGGGGGGAGCCTCTCTCGCCGTTTATCCCATTCATCGAGTTCTTCCTGACCCGCCTTTCGGAGAACGGCGGATGTCACCTTTTGCACTTCAGCCCGCTTCTGAACGTCGAGTGCTCGCATGTCCTGGACACGCTTCTCATGAGCTGGTTTGATCTGTGCAACGAGTCCTCGATACTGTTTTGTATTGGCTAGGCGTTTCTTTTCTTCTTCTGGGACGCGCGAAACCATTTGTGCTCCCTTCCAGTCCACCTCGAGCGTTGCGTCGTCATCCTCGGTTGACGTTATGATCTCGTTCCGCTGCGCAAGTACTGGCGCGGAAGCAACACTATCTGACCCTAAGCCATACGTGGATCTCTCGCACGACTCCTCAATCTCATCTCTAGTTGGGGCATGATCTCGGACCCAAGGTGTGGGGATGTAGGGCGGTACGAAGCCGTAGGTCGGTGTGAAGTAGTTGTTTGTTGTGGAGTAGTTGTTCGTAGTGAAGGTGTTGTTCGTAAGGGAGTTGTTGTTCCTAAGGGAATTGTTGTTCGTAGTGGAGCTGTTGTTTGTTGTGGAAATGTTGTTTGTTGTGGAAATGTTGTCCGTAGTCGAATTGTTGTTCGTATTAGAATTGTTGTTCGTGGTAGAAGTGTTGTTCGTAGTCGAAGTATTGTTCGTAGTGGAAGTGTTGTTCGTGGTGGATGTATTATTCGTGGTGAAGGTGTTGTTTGTAGTGGAAGTGTTGTTTGTTCTTGACCTGAGATTCATCGTGGAATTGGAGTTGCTCATGTTCTTAAGATCCTTCGTGGGACTGTTGTTTAGCTGGTTCAAATTTGGGAAAGCTGAGAGTATAGTGCCGAAAGGAAAAGTTCATCAGAATACGGTGGTAGTTTATATTTCAAGATCACAAATTAGAGTTATCGGATATTGAGGACAAGTAGACACCATGCCAAGAAATGCTACAAAATGATTTTCATGGAGTTTACCATCGGTTGGGCAACTGAGGACATCAGACAGCTTATGGGCCAATTAGTTTCATCTCCTACCTTTGTTGTTGGATGTGCCCAGATGTAATGACAATATAATACGACCAATTCGTGAAGTACGTGGTCAAAAGCAGCGAGGACTTCGACTGTGTCATCAAATGCGGAAGCTGGAGTTGAGGCCTGTTGGCGCTATTTGTCGAGCATGCATCGGTACCGGTGTGCTGTACAGAGATCAGCAGTCAAACAAGGTTCACCGAGGAGTTCTTACGAATCCGTATACCTGATGCAGCCGATGCAGTACAACACTATGAATGAGGTCAGCCGAAAAACAGACGTTCCCGTTCCCATGCCCTTTGCCGCTTGAACAGCAGACTTGTCGCAATGCTGGAACGAGCAAATCATGCCAAGAGCGGGGAAGCCAGATTACCATTGCGCCCATAACAATTCTCGGATTCAGTAAATTCTTTGGCGGCAGTTATCAATTGAGAGGCCATGGGCTACGTCCAATCGCCGAATAGTCATGTTGCCTGGGCTGAGGACACAGCTCTTGGGTGATTTGGTGTCCAGTCATAAGATCCAGAACTAGACAGCTCGACGGCCTTCCGATAAATATGGTGCGTCCAAGCTCGTTTGTGGCCCGAGTTGTCATTATTTTGCTTCTCTACCGGAGAGTGAGGTGAGGACAGACGAAGCATAAATGCGGAAGTCGTCCTCAGCCGTCAGTGTCAACCGTTGGTGCCCGCGACGCAGGATCCAATGACAAGCAAGCTTGGCAGATCCCTGAAAGCTCTCGCGGCAGCTACGATCGCGTGTCCATCCAGATTTCGAGAAGGGGCATTCGAAGGGGTTGAGAAGCACAAACGAAGCGGCTTTGATGCACTGACGACTTTCTATTTCTCTTCATCTATTGCACTTGTAATTGCATGATTCAAGCGACGCCGAAATGATCTCCTTCACACCTGTCGTAGCCCTCGTCGGCCTTCTGACATCCTTCACATCTGCGACTGCGCTCACGTACAAGCTCACGCCCAACGAAAAGGAGTGCTTCTATACCCACGTCAGCCAACAGAATGCAAAGATTGCCTTCTACTTTGCAGTACAGAGCGGTGGTGATTTCGACAGTATGCGAAGCCAATGTGGACAAAGTCGGCATGCATGTGCTAACCCTTGCTATAGTCGACTACAAGGTCTATGGTCCAGATAAAGAGCCAGGAAGGGAGAGAATTGTGCTAGACGGAGAGAAGGAGAGGCAGGGCGACTATGTCTTCACTGCTACTGAGACTGGAGAGTACCGCTTCTGCTTCGACAACTCAATATCCACATTCTCGGACAAGGTCGTGGACTTCGAGATCAGCGTACGTATGCGAGGCATCATGAGCGGAACGTCACATTGACATGGGGCCAGGTCGAGAACGAAGCACGAGTAAATCTCCCACAGAAGGCTGGCGCAACACCGGAGCAGCTGAGCGGCGTGGAAGAGACCATTCTCAAGCTCTCTGGACAGATTTCCACCTTGACCAGACAGCAGAAATACTTCAGAACGAGAGAGAACAGAAACTTCAGCACAGTCAGGAGCACGGAGAAGAGAATCTTCAACATGGGTATGATCGAGACAGCACTCATGGTTGCGATGGCTGGTCTTCAGGTCTTCGTCGTGAAGATGTTCTTCACAGGTGGCCGGAAGGGTATGTTGCACCAAGATACTGGTTTTAGAGAATATACTGACACTGTTTCTAGGCTACGTGTGAGCATACGCGCCGGCCGCTGTAACTTAGATATTGTCGAAATGATACATGCTACCAGGATATACAGCACCAATACGCCGGTCTGTCGATATTGTCCGCTTCCCTTCGCGTCATCCCACCTTTACTCCATCCTCGATCACCATATACTCATCTCCTACTAGCATCTTCATCTCCTCCTCAACCATGAAGTTCTCGTGATCCGGCGTGAGAGCTTTTGACGCGGGGTCATACATGAACTTTGCAAAGTCCTTATAGTCCTTGAACACGAACGTGCATATCGCGTCGTAATCGAGCATGCCTGCCGACTTCCCATGCAGCATGTCTGCAATTATCTGCCGGTCCCTTTTCAAACAGTATGTCTATCATGTCTCTCAGCCCAGCTCTTTCTCCTGTGCGATTATGAGTCCCTACAAGGCTGTATGTGATCACGTTGTGCTTCTGCAGCACCGGCGCCGCTAATTGTGCATGCTTATGGTTGTAATGCTCAATGAACGCCTCATCGCTCATTCCTGGCTTCTTCTTGACCAAGATGGTGGCTTTCACGACTTTGCGGAAGCCTGTAGTATTTGGATAACCTGCTTCGAGCACCATAATGAGAATACACGTTGGTTACAGTAGAGGTCGAGAAGTAGGTTCAGTATCAAGGATCGGGACATGGAGGCTGAAAGGCCGATCGATGTGGAGCATTGGAGCATGGGCCGCTTTCATCGACCACCTTGTTTTGGAGTTGTTCACTCAAGTACATATCCAATTGTGTACATCATCGTTCCCAGAATTTTGTTCTATACCTTCTCTTCGAAACGATCTCATACTCGGAGATTGCGAGTTCTGCTATACGGTTCAACACGAGCAATGGCGCAAGGCTTTCTGGCGCGCTAACAAGCGCCAAGCCTGCGTCTCAGGAGCTGAAGACGCAAAGGTTGTTGCTCTTGCGGTACAATTTCACACTGATTCTTCTTCTTCTACCATTCACTTCTCAACATGAATTCCTGGTACCAATCTAGAATTTGCTCTTGAAAGCCTACATTCCTTGTTCAATGATTAGCTAATCGCCCTATCTATGCGCGTGCTGGAGGAGTTGAAGAAGCGACCATCTCCTGCTGCCTGATACACGATGAAGTCTTGCCTGTCCGTCTTTCCTGCCTCGCGATGGGGCCGACTTGGATTCATCGTGGGCATATTCTTTCCAGGCTTCTTAATCTGGGTGTTCTGGTATGCGGCGAACAGCGACCAGGATAACATCCCGCCTATCTTGACGCAAATGATCCCAGCTGGACATGCGACTTGTCAAAGTGCCACCAACTTCCAATGCTCGAGCTGCCTGGAGCAGCACCTCGTATCTGGCAATGAGACCGATTCTGACATTTGGGCCTACCAATACGGCCGCGACGACCAAGATGAAGGACTGAGTGAGGCCAAGTGCGATTCTGCTTTTCCGGGGCTCTTTGAGGATGTCAATCTGGGTGTCAAACACTGGTCTTCGCAAGGCACGATCAGCGGCCAGAAGCTTCAAGGCATCAACCTTGAGAATGGTATGACGCGAGCAATGGTCTTCAACGGCGATTTGTATGTGATGGGGACCAAATCCAAAGCAGAAGACCATCGTCGCAAGACTGTGGCCATCCTGAGCGCCATGCACCGAGCACTGTCTGCGGCACCGGATCGCAGAAGTCTTCCTGATATCGAGTTCGTCTTCTCGATCGAGGATAAGGCTACAGATGTGACTGGGAGCAAGACTCTGCCGCTTTGGGTTCTCGCCCGCAAAGCCTCTGAACAGTCGTTCTTCCTGCTCCCTGATTTCGGCTTCTGGGCTTGGGACAACATGATCGGGAAGTTGAATAACGAAATTGGCCCTTATGATGAGGTCGTCACCAAAGCCTTAGCTCGAGAGAAAGATCTCACCTTTGGCGACAAGGATCCTGAGCTTGTCTGGCGTGGTAAACTCAGTTTCGCACCCAAGCTTAGAAGAGCCCTCCTTGACGCCGCGCGAGGAAAGTCCTGGAACAATGTCAAGGAGCTCAATTGGCAGGTCAGAGAAAATTATCTCACCTTGGATGAACATTGCAAGTACAAGTTCATTGCGCATGTTGAAGGACGATCATACTCCGCGTCGTTGAAGTATCGACAGGCATGTCGCTCAGTCATAGTCGCCCACAAGCTGCAATACATTCAGCACCACCACTATTTGCTGGTACCATCCGGACCTCAGCAGAACTATGTCGAAGTGGAGCGCGACTTTTCAGACCTGACAGAGAAAATGGACGCACTGCTCGGTGATCCATCGCACGCGCAAGCCATTGCTGACAACAGCGTGCGGACTTTTCGAGAGCGATATCTTACCCCAGCTGCGGAGGCCTGCTATTGGAGAGCGCTTTGGAGAGGATATGGAAAGGTCTCCGAGAATGCCAGACTTTTTCACAATGCATTTACTGGCGAGAAAACCAAGCGTGGCTTGAGATTCGAGACCTTCATGCTTCTCTCCAGCGACGAGATGATGGACTTCAAGACCAGCGAGGGGTGAAGCGGTGTGTGAACACCGACATGTTGTCTCACAGTCACTCGAAACGTACCCGAAAGGGCTTATCACATCCGCTCGCCAGCAGGGAAAGCCATGGCATGAAGCCAGCGCCGATCATGACGAGCGTCGCTCTGCCGTTGAGCCGTGAGCTTGTTGTCGCACTCAGAACAGAAGGCAGTGTACATTCAGCAATCACGAAGGACATTGCAAGGCTCCCGCAAATTGGCGAAAGCGAGGAGTTCATGGCCAAGATTGCAGCTGGGCAAAGTTGCTTCTGGCGAAGAACAAGAAGGCGCGGGCGTACAAAGAACGCGTATTTTCGTGCCATGCCCGCCAAGTGACAACACTGCCCACAAGCATTGTTATACCTCACGGGAGTACGAGTGGTGCTATGCCTCAAAACATAGCCTGTCGCCGAAAACAACCAGGTGTGGATCAGAGACCAGGAAGGAAAGCCGGGCACCGCCTCCCTGGTCTCCTCATTAGTATTCGTGTTATCATACTTTTTCGGACCCCAAATAGCCAACTTGATCACTATTGTATCAACTTTTCTTCTTTTCCGCGTATTACCTCTCTTGTGCTGTTGCCCCGAACCTATCGGGTTCGCATCCTCAATTGTCGCGTTCCCCCCGGAACGGCTGTATCGCCACTTCGGGATTCCGCCGGCCTTCTGGAAGCTCACCACCGCTCATCTTCACCTTCTGCACATTTACTGAGAGAAGAAACCAACGCCGTGAAGCAATACAGCCGTTAGCTGCCGCGTTGTATGGCCAGTGAAAATTTGGGATACGTATATTAAGCTTCGATGCAAGGCTGGCACACATGCTACTTTGAGTATTTGAACACCGATAGGAATGCTGCGCACAGCCGGACGCGGACGCCTACTACACAGCAACGGCTTGGATCCTTTGAATCATTCCCGGACTTTGTATACATTGAGCTCGATGCGCCGGTAGGAGAAGTTCGAGAAAACTTCTACGATATTACTTGTAGCAGTAATCCATCTCCGTGATGGTGAACATCCGTTGGCGTCCGCGTGCGGACTCACCACTTAGGGTCCATGTTGGCTGTTAAGCTATATCGTCTCAAAGGTTGCACACGACATGATCCCTCCCTATATACCAGTCAGGCTGTTTCGCCGCTGCTTCTATACAGTTACTCAGAGAAGGAATCCATCTCCGTGAGCATGAACAGCCATTAGCGTCCGCTTTCTAGTCCACCACTCGAGCAGGACAATCTTTCATCAAGCTCAAGGTTAAGCTCTTCGACCTGGTGTGATATGAACACAGGCTTCTACTCCTTACGGTATAAGACTTCTCGATGATTACTGATAGTAGACATCACCTCCGAAACGAAGTACAGCCGTTAGTCTGTACGACCTACATGGCCAGTGAGGGCATCAAGACCTGGACGATATCTGGGGCAGCTAGTACAATCCTTGGGTGAAGTATACATCCGCTGGTCCATTGATCTCAGAAGATGTCAGTAATCGTAGCAACTCTCCGCGTGAAGCTTTGCAGGTCAGGCATAGGAAGAACGTCATATGCCAGGCTGTTCACGGTATCGAGACCGATAGGCTCTACGGTCCCAAAGCAAGACATGACGCCTTGGCAGTGATTCGCGCAAGTGCGAGTGTGAGTACAGAAGACCAGCAGAAGCAGCTCGATCCATCTTCACCTTCATCATTCTCATTTCCTTCGCTATCTATGGCACATAACGCTCGCTCGCTCGCAACCACGCCACGCTGACCTCTACTCCCAAATGCTCGCCAAGAACAACATACAGGCAAAAGCAGCACGAGACGAAATCCGGAGGATCGAATGATCTCGCAAGAAACAAGACCGCTCTCTCTCCTCTCGTCCTTGGCCGCTCGGCACTGTCCTTCATCGCCACCACCGTGCCGCATGCGAGAGCTATCTGTACATCATAAACCAACGGGATGCATCACAATCGAACGCCATGCCTATCGTAATGCCATAGCACAGTATGACTTTTTCTTCGTCGCTCCGAATGATGCCGAGTCAATAGTCTGTCTGGTCTACCGAATATTCAAGCTCTCATAACGGACCCAGTTGTTCCGATTCCGGTTAGGATGCTCCAATCCAAGGTGGTCATCTGGGCCGAGCTTTTCGGATAGGACGTCCTCTGTACGATTAATTAGCAATGCTGTCTGGTCTGGATGAAAATCAAATATGAGCTTACCGTCCTCGAGCCAGACAGGTCTACTGTAATTCTGTCCACCTTTGATCACAGCAAACCTGATCTTCTCAAAATTCTTGCCTTTGATGCCTGTGCGTTTCGACAGTCGCTCCTTAGTTTGCTTAAAGTCTTCACCTTCCTTGAGTAGGAAGACGAAGGGTACCCCGTGGGATTTTGAAGGTTCTTTCTCGAAGTGCATGCAGTAGAGTAAGCGATCTCCCTTTTCGCTGTCAAGCTCCTTCTCTTCTTCGGGAGTCTTCTCTGCGTAGACGTTCATGAATTCGTTCAAGGTCATTACGCCGTGTGTTGGAGGTAAGATCTTGTAAACCTTATTGCTATGCACTTCGTAAAATCGTATCTCGTCAACGATCTCCTCGGGCAGCTGCAACTTCTTCTGTAGGCCTTCCAGAACCGCGGTGAAGGTAGATTGCTTGTGTACAAGGACTTCTATTGGTTCCTCTTTGGTGATTCCTTCAGAGAGCCATGTGACTCGGACCGTCTTACGCTGTTCGAGGTCCGTGAGGCTCATCTCCAAGACTTCGTAGAAGAGATGGTCAGGTGCTTGCGTTGGCGCATATGTGTATCCGCCGTACCCAGTGGAACCCATGAGGATGTTGTTGACAGTGGTTCCTTGCTGTCGTTTCACCACAGATCGGGGTTTACCTGACTGGATATTCGTGGTTGTGAAGCGAATATGTGATGCGTCGACGGGAGTCTCGTTGACAGATGAAAGGTGCTCAGCCACCTTTTGAGCAAGTGCATCGTACCCATCCTTCTTTGACAGGGCCAAGGTGAATCTCTGATCTTCTTCACTTCGCAGTTTCAGGTTCGTCAATGGCTGGAACTTGGGCGTGAAGTTGACGGGAAGCCGATTCATCAGGAAATCGTAGAACTGGTCTGCCTTCAAGGAAGCGTCGCGATTCTTTTGCCGCACGGCAACAATGTCGGCCTCTGAAAGGGAGCGTTGGAAGCAGATAATGTCTCCATCTTGGATCTCCGATGCCACAAGACTATTCTTAGGCTTCATGGGCTCGATGTAGTTCTGCTTGATCTCCTCGAAGAGCTCAAGGTTGATACCTGGTTGCCATCCCATTATCTTCATGATATGCGGCACGAGATCAACGGCTTTATCCAAGGGATTCATGTAGACGTGACCGACACCTTGTAGTTGCTGGTTTTCGACGTCGAAGTGCTTTAGGAAGAGAATGATGGGCTTATTGTTTTGTGGCTGCACACCATTGACCATAGGTGAGGTTGGTGGCTGCTCAGTGTCACTAGGCCATATCGGACGTCCATCCTCGTCGCGAGTGGTCTGCTCAATGAACACCCGGAAGCCTGCGGACCTTGTGCTAAACTTGTCCGAAGCTTCCTGCAATGTCATGTCTGGCCAAGATAGTGGTTGATCTGGTCGAATGGTGCCGTTTTGACGATTGACCATGACCCACGGTCGTATGAGATCAACATCCACTCCCAATTCCTTTGCCATGTTGGCCGTGAAATCGCGAGCTGTAGTTGCCTTAAGTACGCGATGTGTCTTTGGAGCTGCTGGGTGGTCTGGATTCTCTGGCTGCCAAGGAATCAGATCTACACCCTGGTAGGCCTTGAAGTTTTCTTCCGATGCCACTTGGACGTTCATGTAGAGGTGTGCTTCTTCCTTCTCCTTCCTTCGCTTCTCGGCAAACGCTCGTTCTTCTGCGATCTTGGCAGGAAGGTGCTCAGGAGGTTTGACTTCGTCTTCCGGGAGCAGGATTTGGTCAAGGCGACTTTCGCGAATGTAGACAAGCATGTAGGCGTTGTTGGAGCGCTTCGTACTCCATTGCCGAGTGTATGGGTTCTGTCCTTTCGCAACGCCGTTTACGCCTTGGTAGTCACCGCCAAAATTGTCATCGATGGCCTCGCGCTTGGTGGCCCTTGTCACGCGATCGTCGTCGAAACGGAAGAACTGGCCGTTCTTATCCGGCTTCAGGAATGCGTAATAGTGGCCGGCATTCAAGTCTCCAGAGTGAACTAGAACACCATGCAGATGGTAGATGTACGGTTCTGATTTGTCCGCAGTATCATCCAGATATGGCGCCGCATCGAAGACGTCTGGGAACTCGTATCTATCGTTGACCTTCATCATCGCGTCTCGTTGGAAGTCGTACTCGAATCGTTTAAGCTGAAGGTGCAGCACGTTGGGGAAGCTCTCAAAGATGACACCTTTCTTGGCATCTTGCAGCCCGAAGCCTTCGGCCGCATACTTGTTGTCGCCTTCCAATGTCTCGACTTGGATGTAGTCTCTGAAACTGTCATCAAGACTCCGACATCCAGAGACATTCAGCTGAAGATCCCAAAAGTCCTCTATCCGGCTCGACTCGTATTCGACATTGATGCACTTTAGATATGTTTTCATTTTACCCACAAACATGTTGTTGAGGGCATTCTCGGCATCGGTTCCTTTCATTCGCGCTTCAAGCTTCTCCATCAAGATTCTCGAGAGCTCCTGCACATCTTGCTGCTCAAAGATTTGCCTGCTTTCCCAGCCAAACGACTGTGTAAGCTCTTGTGTGCCCACCGCGACTGAGTCAGCCTGAAGTCGATAGAAGAGCCGCTGTAGACAGTATGCGGAAGCTGATGCTTCTCGATCTTGTGGTGTTTCTGTGGGGATCTGGTACACGGCTTTGCGGAATGCGCCAGTGAGATATAGAGATTGGAGCAGCGAATTCAGGTAACAGGTGGCGCCCTGGTTCCGCAAACCAACCATGCCGGTCTCTTTCTTGCTGTCATAGTTGACAAAGTTGTGCCACAGCACTCCAGTTGGATCTTTCAGCACACGTACGTATGCCGTCATGCGAGCGACGCCATTCTCCACCAACGGTCGATCGTGGCTGTCAAACTTTGAAGCAAATATCCTATTCTTGTCCGCAAATCGCGTGAAGCCCCAGTCGCCCTCATCGGCAGTGAATCGGTGGTTGGCTTCATGATGAATGTAGATGGATGGGTCGTTCGGGTTGGAGAGCACGAGCATGAACTGCGCACATGCGTACCAATCCTCGGGCGGCTTCTGACCCTTTTCCTCTTCAAAGCCTTGTTCTAGGTAGAAGGACACACTCTCTGAAGCTGAGTTGCCTGCTGGGAAGAAGAGCACTCGCCACGGATGACCGCCGCACTGGAAGACTGGGCCATGCGTCCGCTTAGGCTGCTTCGTCCAATCTACAATATCCCATGTGTGCCATGCTTCTGCTTCTGTCTCGAAGTCTGGCGATGCCGGCATGAACCGGTTGAGTATGGCCTCGTGGTCATCGGCGAGCGGTTGTGCGGGCTCGGAGGCGGGATCAGGGTCGGCGTCCATGCTGTCGGCGTCGTCTGGCGATATGATGGCGACGTTATCGGCTTCTTCGCTTGGCGTCAGGCGCTTCTCATCGTAGTCGGAATTGGAATCCAAGAGCATGTCGCTCCCAAGCTGTTTGATACAATTACGTCAGCTCCGTCTGATTGACAACGCGAATAGCGCATATGCATGTGACAATGTGCATAGCCGGGAGGCACGGAGCAGCAAAGGGCACTGCGAGCGGGTTCGTGGTGCTGCTGGTGGCCGTTTGGGAAGCTATGGGAGCTTACATTGTCCATTGTCAGGCACGGTGTCTGCGCGCGCAGGCTGCAGCTGCGGCGGAAGTGCTTCTAGGAAAATGCCACCAGACCCTGCGCGCACGGTTTGCTGGACAGGATATTTGCGTCTGCCTGCTTGCAAAGCGATCGATGCGCTGGCGCAACGCAGGCGGAATGTGTGGAAGTGGTGGGAGGAGGGATGGTGGGTGGAGTGGAGTGGCAGCAGGCAGACAGGAAGTTTGGCAGACGTGCAGCAAGACGCAGTGGAGTTCAGTTCAGTTGCTGAAAGTGTGCTGCTCTGCTCGAGAATGACGTTTTAGCTTTGCTGGGCAACAAAGGCCACCCTTGCGCGAATGAACTACATGAGAACCGCAATACACGTGATACAGCAAGGGACTGCTCAGGTACCATTCACTTGACCGCTCCATGGCCATCTTCAGCCTCATCACAGGCGTGTGAAACCATCTGACGTGCAAGTGGCAGCCAGATGTGCAACGCCGTCGTGTCTTTGCCTCAGACATCAGGTACGCGCCGACCCCGCCTGCGAGCATCCGTCCAAAAGTCTTGGTGCGATGTCTTTATTAATCATCAGTCACCGCGATCATGGAAAGCCAAAACTATGTACCTCAAAGCCAGAGTGTCTTGACAAAATTGTATCTCATTGGCGTATCTCCTTGCACTGTGAATGAGAACACTTGCAAACGGCCTGCAAAAGCTGGCAAGCAGCAGCGTTATCGTGGCTTGGCATCGAACAAGACTTCTGGCAGCCCTTGGGCGAAGTGTCACAATGGCATCTGCATATCCGTGATCTGGTTCTCCCAAGTCTTTCGAAGAGCAACTTTCTTCCCTTTCCCATGGCCTCATTTCTAAGCGTGCGGCCTCTTCTCCGGCTACCACCGTCCATCAGAGCCAGAGCGTATGCCACAGCAACTTGGACGAGCTCACCGCCTGGACTGGTCCCTCCACCATGGGGTCCCTCGAATGTCCTTGATGAATGGGTTGCGCGAGAAGCCAGACCCATTAGTCTACGCCAGCTCACTTTCTTTGGGCGGACATTGACCGAGAAGAGGCTCATCGAATCGGCCAACTATGTTCGTATCGAATTGCCGACGCGTATCGCGCACAGGCTGCGTAACATCCAAATGTTGCCGTATTCAGCAGTGACAAATCAGCACATCAGCCATGTCTACGCACTGTACTACTCAGCCTTCGAGAGGTTTCGCAAAGTTCCCGAAGTACGCACAATCGAAGATAACGATCGATTTTGCGACGTCTTGAAAGTCACCCTCAACGAGCATCTCGCCGTCATTCCGCAATTGGCCATGGGGATCCTCGAAATTCAGGATTCAGTCAGCAGCGGTGACTGTGATCGTTTCATGATCAACCTCTTGCGTTCTCGGATCAGTCGTAGGACGATTGCCGAACAGCATTTGGCTTTGACCGACACCTTTCAGTCACCATGGCATTTCCCTAATGCCCAGAAGTCAACCACTTCGCCAGAGGACGAGTTTGTTGGCGAGATCTTTCTAAAATGCAATGCGAAAGAAGTGGTAGAAAAATGTGCAGCGACAGCTCGCGATCTTTGTGCTCAAGCCTATGGTCCCAGCGTGACCATTCCAGAAATCGTGCTTCGAGGACACCTCGATACTACCTTCCCATATATCCCGTCCCATCTCGAGTACATCATTGGTGAGCTTTTGAGGAATAGCATTCAGGCCGCTGTAGAGCAGAAAGGTTCGAGTAAGCCGCCACCCATCGAAGTCTTGATATGCAGTACGGCGCAGCATGCCATCATTCGGGTCTCGGATCAGGGAAGTGGTATTGACAGGGAAATCTTACCATACTTGTGGTCGTTCGCAAAGGGTCCTCGTCGGAAGACGCGATTGCACAATCTCGGTCAAGTGCCCAAATTGGCAGGAACAATGCAGGAATTACGGCCAACGCCAACGGAAAGTGACGGCGTAGTCAGGAAAGACAGCTCCTTGTCGCAATTATCAGAAAGACCCCCGGACCTGAAGTTGGGAATGGGCTTGCCGATGAGCAAGATTTATGCAGAATATTGGGCAGGCTCTCTGGAGGTGCACAGTCTTGAGGGTTATGGCTGTGATGCTTTTCTGCAGATCAACAGGCTGGGCAACCAGAATGAGAAGTTGAGCACAAGAGCCGCCATGGATGCCCTATAAGCTCGGACTTTAGTTCGTTGCAGTTGCAGCGGCATTTATGATTGCGAAAGCGCTTTGCAGTGACCGAATACCTGCTTTCCTCGAGGAAGCGTGTACGGAAAGAAGGACCGCTGGGCATCGCCCCTGCTCGCCATTCAGCAGAACCACTCGTGACGTTCTTACGTTGTCTGACTCTCATACGTGTCACATTAACAACACTCGACCACTACACATTACTTTCGGAAGCATCGCTATAGGCAGCATGGCCTCATCAGAGGTCTGTCTCCATCCATACACGCCCGCCGACGCGAGCGCTTACTGACTTCTCACAGCGAGGCCCACCTCACGAGGGTACCTCGCGAGACTCGATTCGAAGTTTCTCAGAGACGTCTTCACAGCAACAGGCTTTAGAATCGGCATACCAGTTCTTCCTCGACCGGATCACCCTCACCGCATCTGGAGGCTGTGGACCTCGCCGCTCCTCGCCAATAGATTGCTGGACTCCGATTCACTCTGCCTACAATTGGGCCAACAAAAGTACCGACCAGAAGCCGATCAATGTAGCCATGACGGAGGTTGTCCCTGGCTCATGGCCACGCACAGTTGACAGCATCAAAGCGAAGAGCGGTGAAGCTGTTGTCTACGACAGGGACATCATCACGACGTGGAGATTACCAAACACTGCGAGTGCATACGAAGTTTTCTTCTAGGAGAAGGCTTTTGAAGAAGCTTTGTGTCATGAAACGCTCTACGCTGCTATAGAAGCATTCGTGGAAGAAGTAGGCTCAGCTATTTGTGAGTCAATCTCCTGCAAAACATGGCTCCGCCGGTCCATGCGTGTATTTTCTGTTTACTGATTCCTTCATAGTCGACATGGAGCCTCAAGATGCGATGAGGCGTCTCCATGACTTTTTTGCGAACCTTGGTACTCAACCAATGACAATCACAATTTCGAGTATTGTCCGAGACATGCTAGACAGCTACGCCAAGATTCGCGAGAGTCGATCCGAGGACTTCAGCTGGCTTGCCGAGCGTACTCTGGAGGATGCGATCGAACAATTCTGCATTTCTCAGCATTGTTGGTACTTCACTCCAAGAAAGGCTCCTGTCGTCGAGGTTACATTCTCCCCCGAGAGAAGACTCAGCAGCACACAAGGCAACACTGTCACGCTTCATTTACACTACACCTGGCGTCCTCCTGTCATCAATTTCGTCGATCTTCAGAATATGGTTGCAGAAGCCGATGAGCTCGTTCTGAAGCCTGCTATTTCGATGCACCGTCCGTTCTCTGCGATGACCGATGTCAGTATTGAGTACTTCGTAGAGTGTCAAGAGGATTGGCTGCACTGGGTTGACACAGACAAATGCTTCCGTGGTCGAGTTCCCTCGGCACTAGCCTCAAGAGGTGGTACCCAACGACAAGACGTTTACACGATGCCGCTGCAACTGAGTGCCAAGGTCACGAAGCAATACCCAGGTGGCATACGACATGAGACCTCTATGCGATGTGCGACGCCATTAACTGTCAAGAGACGACCAGATGGATGCGAGTCACCAATGGCGTGCGATCATCCGCTGCCATCACCTGTGCGAAGTTTCATATCAAGGAGAAAGCGACAGCCTTGTCCATCGCCTTCATTCGCGCGAGAAATGGAAGTCCGCATGTTATCCGAGATTAAATTCGACCACTTCACTCCGCAGCGCGGTCAATTCAGAGGTGTGACCAGGAACGGAGATACGACTCGCATTCAAAATGTCGAGGAGAAGCACCATGAACGCCCCAACACCGTCATGCGGATGCCTCAGTTCAACACTCACGTCAATCGCCGTGGTGAACTTGATGATGCTTCAGACGCGGGAAGTCCGTTGGAAAGCCCAGCAGCAGAAGATATTGCCATTTCGCCAAAGCGTCGGACCCCTTGTTCGACATATGAGCGCGGTTCCAATTATTGGCGGACGCCTTCGAGGCGGCAACCAAAAAGAAAAGCAGTCCCGTCTGGCTGGGCTCGTGACATGCACTTCAAGATTGCGGAAGACGACAGTGAGGAGGAACTCCCTCACAAAAGCGCGCTGCTGACACGATCTTTGGTCCTCATCGAGCAAGGAACAGCTGCACAGCGAGAGCAACTTCGCGAAGCTCTGCAGAAGATTTACGATGAACCTGTTCCCATCGCTCTGAACGACTCACCTAGGAGCAAGTATCATGTAAAGCACGGTACCAATCGCAGGCCACCACTACAGCCGCGAAGTCACAACGAAAATCTCGGCGCAAAGACCTCAGCCGATATCTCGAGGTCTGCTACTACTCCAGAGATACCAGAGAAGAGCGGCAGGCGATTCTTGCCTTCCTCCCAAGGCCGTGCCAAACTTGGAAACGATCTTCCGTGTGATCTTCCGTTGCAGGAAGGCTTGACCATCCAAAGGCCTACGCCGCGTAGTGAGGGTATATCCGATATTAAACGACGTGACAGCATGGATCCAGAATCGGCGGAACAATTCCTCGAGCGCCTGGAGCGTGCAGATGGCTCTGCAGCCAAGATGCTGAAAGAAATGGCGGAGAAGCGGAAAGCCCTATCTCCGAGACGAAAAGCGGCTCAGTGGCAGAAAGAGATCCAAGAGAACTTTGAGGAACTGGAACATCAGAAGAAAGTCGAAAGGTTTGCGAGCGAGGCTACCTTGCCGAAGACACCTGATGAGGAAGACGTGACCATGTGGGATTCCGATGCCTCACCTTACGACCTTGACCAGGCGAGAGAGACGGACTGGTCAGGACTGGTAGCGAGACTCATCTGAGTCCAAGTCGGAGGCCGTGCGAAAACTGATTGCCGCCGCTCTAGCTTGGAAGGGAAGGAGGCATGCATTCAGATGCAGTGATGATGGGCATTCGTGGTGTAGACGCAGAGAGACAGATATGCCAGTAGCTCAAATGTGGCAGCGTTCAATTCGTACTTTTAGGTGCTCCACGAAGATTCGTTCACGACTACCTAGCTGGCCTGCTCATCGTATGGTCTACGTTTAATGGTGTGGCGTGCTGCGCCACTTTCACAAGCTCCAGCAAGCGCGCGGCAGGGATCGGCAGCTTGTTTTTGGTGACGACAACGCGGCACCTGCATGCTATTCGACACAGATCCATTCTACTCCGCCCTACGAACATACACTTCAAAAGCAGCGCGTGCAGCACTTAACTCACGATTGTTCATGACATTGACCATACGCTCTTACGCCTCCAAACGAATTCAACGACCCCGGTTTCCTGCCTACAAGACTCCGAGCAGAAGACTGACCATACTTTCTCCCCGACCTGTCGACTAGGAAATCGACAAAGAGTGCCTGTCACAACTTGACCAAGCGCTGAAGCAAGCAAAGCGCGAAAAACGACGAGATCGACGTGTTCAACGGAAGTTCAAACGATACCTCAAAAAAAGACACCGGCAGGATGATTAGCGCAATTCTTCTTATAATCATCACCATCTTCCTACCGCCTGTTGGCGTGTTCTTGGTTGCTGGATGTGGAGCTGATCTGTACGTTTCTCATCCTCCATGACTTATTTCGACTGTACTAACTTGCTTTCTCCCTAGTCTCATCAACATCTGCCTCACAATCCTCGGATTCTTTCCCGGCCACATCCACGCCTTTTACGTCGAATACGTCTATTATCATCGGAAAGAGCAGGCTGAGAGAGGACAATTTGATGACGGTCCGGCGCCTGGGATTTTCTCGAAGAAGGTGCAGACTGGTGGGAACAGGAATTATGGGACGGTAGCGCCGGCGCAGCAGGGTGTTCCACCGCCCCATCAGGGATATTATGATGCACCTCCTCCACAGCAACAAGGTCACTATGATGCGGGAGCTTCGAGAGGACCTGCGCCGGATGCTGCGCCGCCGGCTTATGCGAAGACTTGAGGATATGATGGAGCAGAAGAGTGCTGTGGAAGGAAGCATGGGGAAGAGCCTGTTGGGTCAAGGATCATGGTACGATGAAGACATGAGAACACGTACGATAAGAATCTGCGGTCTCCAAGTCTTGGTGGATGTCCGTCGATGTCGACCCGGAAGGCCGCATAGTGGGTATTGGCCTCTGCAGCAGTATCAGTACTACCATGGAGCCAAGTCCTGAGCCATAGTTTGCCTCGATCGCAGAACAGGTGATAGAGGATTGCAAACTGTAAGTTTCACATCCGCAAGTCGAGTTGAGCTTGATGATGAAGTCGCTTCCAAAGTACGGCCAGAATGCGCAGCATACACTCAGCATATAAGACCGTCCACTCTGACTGCAGAGAAGGAGGTAGTAGATGCGGCTGTACTCATAGTGCTCCAGGCCCTCCTCAAGCACTATTGTGATTGTTTCGTTCCATCGAGAATACGCGCGACTGCCTTCCGACTTTCACGGCGTGCCTTCCCGAAATATGTTTGACGTTCGAGCTTGTTTTGTGCCTGCCTGCTCTGGGCCTTCAACGTTAGCAACGGGACTTTCGGTGCGCTTCACCTTTCACCTCGACATATCGCAATTGCCCGCTCTGACACGGCTCGATGGATCCACACACTTATTACGGAAGCCAGTCAACGCCACGCATCGTTGTCAACCTTGACAGCCGTTTACAATCGTCACGCGGCCGAACAGAACATTTCCTCAAAAGAAGAGCTGTTTCACCACCTGTGTCCATGGAACTCGTACAGCCGCCGTCCAAGCGGCAGAAGCGGTAGGTTCAGGCACGATGCCTTTCCGCGGCGAATACTGAACAGAGACAGGCTCGACTTCACGAGTGAAATTCAAGTCATCGTCGGCCAGGAGGCGACAATGAAGGTGTTCACCGTTCCCAGAGCACTTCTCACCAAGTCCTCCCCGTACCTACGTTCTGCATGTGACGACCTTGGAGTCGCGGAGGACCTCAAGCTCAAAATTCCCTCAGCTTCGCCCGAAACTTTTGAGATCTATTTGCAGTTCATCTACACCAGCAGCGTCGTGATTCTGGACGAGCAAGGCGAGGCGACCTCAGTAGAGTATTTCAAGAAGCTTATGACGGGCCTGGTGCAAGCTTATGTATTGGGTGACAAGATGGAGGACTTGACTTACAAGAATGCGGTCATGGATTTGATGCTGGATGAGTATACGAGGCTGGACTCGTTGCCAAATGCGCAGGAAATCACAAGGTAGTCACTTGGGCCTCTCCCTTGAAGCTTTCAACAGTGTGCTGACTTCGATACAGAGCATACAATGCAACTTCAGCTGGATCAAGCTTGAGACGAGCGCTGGTGGCGATGTATTGCTATGGGATCGAACTGACATGGTTGGAGGAGCATGCGAGCGTGTTGCCACCGTTATTTCTGACGGACATCGTGGGAGCATTTGCGAGGGCTCATGATGGTGGCGTGAAGCTAGTTTGTCCAGGACAGATGCCGAGATGCATGTTTCATGAGCACAGTGAGACCGTGCCGGCGTGTTAGTGATGGCCCAGAGGACGAAGTGAAGTGGATTGCTTGTAGATGAACCGATTCACTTTGTGCACTAGACGCACTTGCAGAACAAGCCGTTTGCTCACTTCCTCATGCCCTCCGCAACGGTTTTAAAGGTCTTCTGCACCACCGCATTTCGACTTCTTTCCATCTCGAGCATAGACTTGACCATCATCATTACCGATCAGACATTACACTCGAGGTCCAAGATGTCGGCGCCAACTTCGTCGCAACCGCCTGCAAAGCGCAGCAGACTCGATTTCGACTCGAACATCACCGTCCTCGTCGGCAAAGAGGAGAAGTCATTCCTCGTGCACGAGGGTATCATCATCCGTCACTCCAAATTCTTCTACGCGGCATGCAAAGGCGAGTTCAAAGAGGCAAAGGACAGGACCGTACGGCTGCCAGAGGTTGAGGAAGCAGATTTCAAGAGCTATCTCCACTGGATCTATTCCCGCACCGTCGTGGTAGCAGCGCAAGAGCAGCTCGACGTGCAGCCTGATGTGACCGGACGGGAACGATTCTTGGATCTGGCCCGCCTGTACGTCGTGGCCGATCAGTTGGACGATCGAGCTTTACGCAACGCCATCATCGATGCGATCTTAGAGCTGGTTAGGGACGCCAAGTATCACCCAGGTGTCCTTGCTATCAATATCGCGTACGACCAAGCAACAGAGTCCTCCACCATTCGAAAATTGATGCGGGACTTCCACCTCTACTCTCCCCTCTGCCCCGAGTTCCTGGAGCAAAAACGCCAAGTACTACACAGCAACTTCATCTTCGACTTGGCCTATTCCAATACAAGAGGCTTTGTCAGACCTTCGCAACCATCTCTCCAGAACAGATGCCACTATCACGAACACGACGAGGGTGGTCCAAAGTGCTCCTGAACGTGCACTTCAGAAAACCTGCAAGCAGTGAGGGCGATGAGTGGCTGGTCCCTTGGTCATGACTCTTGAAGAGAGATTTCAGTCGCCAAACCGGGCGGTCGTCGCGTATGCTTGTGCTACTTTTCTCCACCGGCAAAATATCGTAGCGAGATCTGGTTGTGGTATTGGATAGATGGGCGAGTGCAACGCTGGTAAACTCAGCGAGAAAGACATATCAGGGAATGCTATGGGCTCACGAAATCTGGAGGATTGGAAGTGGAGCCACTAGCTCAAAAGGCATAATGCTATTCTCTATGGCTGGAGCAGAAACATACCTTCTTACTAGCCAAAGTTTACAACAAAATCCTTCCAAATCAGTCATTTCCACTTCCAACTCCTACGCGTCCATTCTGCACCGTCCTACGTCATTTTCTTAGACGTGTTGATATACCCCTCCACCCCTCCTGTTGTAGACAATGTAGTGTTGTAACCAAAGTGTCTAGCATCTACTACAATAGCAACCATGTCGAACGTTGGAATGGGAAGCTGCTGCATGAGCGGCCACTTAGCTTCAGGCACACCAAAGGGCAAAGAAGAGACCATTGCTGGCCTTCCAACTTACGTGGCCGAGCCGTCCAATGGTGATAAGAGCAAGACCATTGTTTTCCTGGTGGAGATTTTCGGTTACAAGCTGAACAACATCCGTTTGCTGTAAGCCATTTCCTGCAAATAGTGTCAAGCCATGTGATCTCAGCTAACATGGGCTGTAGTGCCGACGAATATGCTGCCCACGGCTTCACAACCTATGTCCCAGATGTACTCGAAGGCGATGCAATCGACGAATCCTTTTTGAAGACCGTCGAACCTACCTTACCAGATCGAGAAGCCCAAGGAATCGCGGCTAAGGCGGCAGCTACAGCTACCGTTGGAGCTACACTTGGTCCGTTCCTGATCAAGCACAGAGAAGCCGTCGCTCGTCCTATCATCGAAAGCTTCATCGAGAAGGTCCGCGAAATCCCAGGAACGAAGAAAGTTGGCGCGATCGGTTTCTGCTGGGGTGGTCGCTACGCCATTTTGGCAGCACAGAAACCTTTCTCTGGCACACCGGGCAAGGGAATTGATGCTGCTTTTGCTGCTCATCCTTCTCTTGTAGCTGTCCCTGCCGATTTCGATCCGGTGGTTGTTCCGCTTGGCTTGGCTCTTGGTGAGAAAGACTCTCTGCTCGGGGAGGCTGAGCAGGGTCAGATCCTAAGGACTATGGCGGCTAAGAAGAAGGGAGAGGGTGAGGGTGAGGCGTTGGAACACTGTGAATGCATTATCTATCCTGATCAGATCCATGGTTTTGCATTGAGAGGAGATTGGGCTGATGATAAGAGTAAGGCGGCGATTGATCAGGTCACCCGGCAGGGCGTGGATTGGTTTAAGAAGTACTTGTAGATTCTTGCGGAGGGATAGAGATGATGATACAATACAGAAAATACCAAAACTGACTTTGGGTCAAATGTTGTGTTCAGAAAAGACGTTGGAAGTTGCACAAGATGCCTGTCGCGCACAGACGCGCTAGACGCGCTTTCCAGCCACCTCACTTCCAACCTCGAGGTCAACATACTCTCCACCTTCGACATCAACATTTCCGCCACATCATCATGTCGTCAAGTGATGGTCGCGGTCCTGGTCGCGGCGGTATTGCAACTCCTGCCAGGGCTATCGCCATCGCTAGGCCCATTTCGCGTAGAAGCGCGCCATCGCACACGACCGCACAGTCAGCCCAATCTGCAGGCACGAGCGGCGGTAGTTTTGCGCCTACAGCCACTGGTAACAGCATTGCCAGTCCTCCAGTTACAACCGTCGCCAACAATATCACAGCTTCTGCCACCAACACGGATACCTTTGGAAACAGAACTATGAGCGTTTCACCAAATCAACACGGAGCCAAAAGGTCGATTGACTCTGACTCTGAGCTAAAGGAAGTCGCGAGGAAGAGGCGAGACCGTGGACGCAATAGCGCTTCCGGGCCATTTCTGACTAGGCTCTAGGTACAAATTCGACGACGACTTCACCGTACTCGTAGGCCAAGACGAGGTACGCTTCGTTATCTACAAAGATGTCTTCAGCCATCGGTCGGAGTTCTTTCGCGCTGCTTGCTCTCAAGACTTCAAAGAAAGCAGAGAGAAGACCATCCGCATGCCAGAAGCAGATCCCGAAGATTTTCGCGCATATATGCAATGGGCTTATGGAGGCGAAATCGTAGTGATGAGCCCCGAGGAGATTGCGAGCGGGACAGACCCCCTTTGTGCCCTCCAACAGCTTCGCCTTGGCCAATTGTACACCCTGGCCAATTTTCTTGGTGATATACGGCTCAAAAACGGCGTCACTGATCAGATTATTGGTCTCTGTCGCACAATTTCGCCCACTCCTGGATTTGTCTCTTATCTATACGAGCACGTCCCGGACAACAGCAGGCTGCGTGGGTACATACTGGACTGGTTCCTGTACCGCCCTAGCCCGAATTGGCTGGAGAAGTACAGATCCGAGCTCCCACCAGCATTCATTGCAGATCTATTGATCGCAGGGGCCAAGGCCAACTTTGACAGGAAGCAGCTAGTCAACCCACATGGCCGGTCGTGGTGCTACTATCACCAGCGCGACACAGCATCGATCTGTCCATGTGACCTGCCGGCACCTGATCATTGAGACAATCTAGAAGCTCTTGCACAGATCACCTGGCTTGCAACATAACTTGCATGCTTCTAGGCTCGGGATTTGGTTTTGAACAGGGTATCACATCAGCAAAGGCCCCGAGAGCATCGGCCCGCAGTGAGGCTTAAGACAGCCACAACCAGCCCATTTGGTCCGACATAATGATAACAAAAGTCAATCTCCAAGCACTACTGTATTCGTCGGAAATATGTTCAGCGTCTGTCTCGCAATAAACTTGACCATTGGAGACCTTGGTTGGCCAACACGGACTATTAGTGGGTGAGAGATAAGATCAACAGGATATGGATGTTCTCCCAAGAATGCATTGTCAAGGCGACTCAGAGTGGAGGAGGGTCCAACACTTTGGCGACATGACCCTTAGTGTAGTTAGACGCTAGAGGTATGCAGTGGTCTTGGGAATTACAGCTCTCAGAGGAGCAGGCGTGGGCGAAGAACCCGCCCTTCCCAATACAAGGAAAGCTGCGTGATTGATTGACTCTAATCAATATTGATGCCCTTCGGAGAAATCCCCGATGCCCCGCGCCTGTATCGTTCCTCGCTCCATATCGTTCCTTACCTTCTTGCTAACTTGACATCCTTCGCGAGAAGTTCCCATCCCTTGCCCCGACTGCCACAGGCGCACATTCTGGAAATGATGCTAAGTCCAGCTAGCACTTGTACGGCAGCCATTATACTCCACTGAAACCGCAAACAATTTCAGTAAGCCATTAGCCACAAGAAAATACTTCACTTGTCGATTTCATCTTGATTCCGGCTTCTTCGTTTCTCATCATGGCACGCTCGCCAAAGAAGAAAATACTAGAGCTTCCGGTGGAGTTGCTCGCTCTAGTCTTCACTTTCCTCGACGATGTCGATGTCTTCGCAGCCCGACTCAGCAACAAGGTTCTGGAAGAAGCCTCCTTCTCTCACTTTGGCAAGCGATTCTTTTGTAAGAAAGGGTTCATGATCACAAGCCTTTCCTTGGAATGCCTCAATTTCATAGCGGAGCACAAGAAACTCAGAACTTACGTGCAACATGTTTGGTTCAATCCCGACTGCTTCACTTTCGCACGACCGGAATGTGCACCAGACGACGAGGACTCGGATATGGATGATGCTGATGAGTTGATAACGCCATACGACAGAGACTCTGAAAAGGCCATTGGTGCATTTGACAAGCTCGCGAAGCAATACGAAGCCTATCGACAAGTAATGACAGATCACGGACAATTGCTATACACCAACAAGCTCGAGACGAGGCTGACCTCGGCCTTCGGAAAGCTACCAAATTTGAAGACGGTTGGCATGCGTAGGAGTGAAGACTACAGTCCCTATGGCTGGTCTATCCTGAGAGATGCGATTGGAGAAGACCCACGAGTTCTAGGACCCATTCCATCTGGCCCGGTCTACAGTCTGTCTTCCTCGACGAACCTCTTCGTTGCAATCATCAAATCGATAGCCAACTCGACGGTCAAGCTGGAACGTCTTTACACAGATGCCATTGAAATTGACAACATCCGAGACGATGGTCCGCACGGCCTCTCTCAGTCGGTGCTGCACGCAGCATGTGGCTCCATACTGTATATCGAGTTGAATGCTGTAAAAGGATGGCTCAATACAAGGCGAGACTTGTCATCACAACCGTACAATACCCTTCGGCGACCGGAAGACTTTGGCACAGGTCTCATGAGATTGTTGAAAGCCACTGTCAACCTCAAGGAGATAGGCGTGCAGATTTTCCCGGACCGAAAGCAATCGCATTTGCTGGCACCAACAGCACGGAATCCGGATAGCTGGCGCTTGAGCTATCCTTACGTCGCGCTTCAAAAGCTTGCATCAGGTGTAATACTAACTCATCTCACCCGAGTAAAGCTGGAAAAAGTAACGACGACATCCACGACACTAAAGGCGTTCTTGAAGCCGTGCTCAAACAATCTAGAAAGTCTGAAGCTCAGAGATGTCCGCCTACTATCTTCAACACAGACTTCGCCTACGAATCCCTCAGTCTTCGCATCTGATATCGAGGCCGAGCAGAGACCATGGCAAACAGTATTCACTTTTCTCCTCAGCTCCTGTCCCGATCTGACATACATACTCCTCCACCATCTTATGCATGATCGTGGAACAATCTCATTCACGGAAGAAGCTCCGCCTTCAATGGCTGCGGAAGACGCGGATTTTCTCATGAACCACGTACCGCCGTCTCATGGTGGCCAGGGCTCATTTACAAAGTACGCTCACATCACATTGGAGGCGCAAGGTCGGGGCGACGTTCGGTCGGAGTTGACGTGTATTGAAGAAAGGCATTGGTATCACCAGCCGTTGTTCAGCTACGCGATGGATGAATCAGCATGGCATACTGATACCAGTGATGAAGACTGGTGAGAGATGGAACACTGCGATTGGTTCGTGATAGACAAGATGCTATTTCATCCCGAAAGACATACCGGACAATAAAGAAAGACTGATGCCTGAGATGCCGGTATGCGTTCGTCCATTCTCAGACTGCTGTTCTGTTGAAATACGCCGTCTCAGATCGAAGTCAGCGAATGAGACTTGCATGAAGCAAACAATTTCGCTTTGATCTGCAAGTTTGTCCGCTCCCCCACTTGGCCTATAAAGGTCGGAAAGCTCTAACACTATTCAATAGTCCTTGAAAGTAATGGGCTGCTTCAATTCGAAGAAGAGCGATATGTCTGATCAGGCTTCGGAAGGCGATAATGGCAACGTGCAATATCCAGACCTATCTCCATTGGCCGATACGCATCCCCAGACATCACTCGAGACTCATTCACCACGTCATGCAGCAGCGCGGGAACTGGAGAGACAGTATAGCAAGACGAAAGAATGTGCCAGAGATGACTTGGAGCAGCAACAACAAGCTGAACCTGTCGACCCAAGTAGAACTTCTCATCCAGTTGGCAAGGAAGACCAGACGGACAAGGGCCATACGGTAGATCGAAGTGCTTCAGGTATGTCCGTAACTCCACCGGACTCTGGGGTACGATTTCGCGTTGAGTATGCTGACCGAAAGCAGATCCCGCCATGGACAGGAACAATCAATCTCCCGCGTCTCACAGTACTCAGTCAGAAGGTCAAGGGACTAATCAGACGACGCCGCGTGATACCCATGCAATGCCAAATCCAACATCGGCACAGAGTGAAGGTATTGAGCATGTTGTCACGGACCCTCATTCAGGCACTGAGCCCTTGCCGCAACATGATAGCGCTCCTACTCAAGACCAGCAACAGCTGGAGCCATCCCAACAGGCGAATCCGATGATTCCGATGATTCCTATCCGGCTGGATCTTCCCACGGCCGAGGACGTTAATAGATTCCGCCAGCTGGTCCCTCAAGCTGCAGGTATGACCGACGACGAGATCAAATGTTATATTGTCAAGAGACGAATGCAGAACTGGCGGCGAGAGGAGCAAGCGATGCAGCAGCAGCAGGCTCCTGCTCCTGCGGCGGATCCACAAGAGTCTGGTCAAAGTGCTGGTCAAAGTGTGAATACACAAGACCAAGGCGAGGTCTCACAGCTTTCGGACGTGTCCCCAAGAAAAGCCTATGTTGAAGATGCGGAGGATAGTGGGCTCTGATGAAATCGAATACGAAGACTTGTGAGGTGCTCAAGGTTTGAACAATTGGGGGTACTGCTGGAAGAATGTCAAAGCCCCGGGTGAGGCAAAGCAGTTTATCGCTGACCTCGTCGTCCGTGCATTCCGGCTGCATCAGTATCTTGATCAGAGGTAGTCAATGTCTCGTTTATCGTTGAGCTTCCATCTACCTGTACAGCGCTCTGTCGCTCTCTGTGACTCGTTCTCCGTTCTCCGCATAAAAGCACTTCTCAGTCCTAACTTGGAAGATGCCGGGAACTAGATGGCGATGTAGCATGCAGCTAATTCTTGCTGACGTTAGCTGTAATAATCTCAATGTTCTCAGCGGCGTGCACACTCGGTGATACACACTGCTGATACAGCGGACGTTCTCGTGAGATGTTCATTCCAAGTGTCCAGGTTGAAGATGGACGTCCGACGGAATGTCCAAGAAGAGCTTCCCAGCCATCTCGCGATACCTTCCTCCGGAGATTCCAATGCTAACCCACGTCACCCTCGGCAATAACTTGGGGAGAGCTCTTGACCTTGCACCACATTATTAAGACAACGGCGGCTGTCAATATGAGGTCCTTCCACTTTTTGCGAACCACTGGCTCTGTCCAGATCGAACCTCCACCGAACCACCACCCGACATGACGAGCTCCAACAGCGTCCGCGCCTGGACTTTCACCAATGGCTACCCATCCACCCTCAAGCTCTCCCGCCTGCCAATTCCCAGTGCCAGCGAGATCAAGAACGAAAAGAAACTCCTCGTCAAAATCCAAACATGCGCTTTGAACCCCGTCGATATCCAGAAAATGAACATGCCAACCTACTCCTATCCTTGGGGCGACAAAAGCGAGAAACCCTGCGTAATGGACTTTTGCGGAACAGTCCTCGAAGGCGGACAAACAGAGTTCAAAGCCGGAGACGAGATCTTTGGCCTCACACTCTCCGGTGGCGTCTTACAAGAAATTACAGCTCTGAACGCAGCATTGACAGTCGCTGTCAAGAAACCCGCTTCATGGAGTCCCGAGAAAGCTGCTGCTATAACTCTTGTCTGGTTGACTGCGAAAGCAAGCATCGCGGCTGTGGAGCAGTGGGTAGAACAGACATCGAGTAAAAGAGTTGCGGTTTTGGGAGGAAGTTCGAGCACGGGCATCTATACCATTATGTTGGCGAAACGGAAAGGGTGGAAAGTTGTTGCTACGAGTAGTGCTAAGAATAAGGAGTTTGTGGTTAATGATCTCAAGGCTGATGCGCATGTGGATTATACGACGCAGAATGTGAGAGAAGGGATCGCGGCGTTTAAGCCTGATGCTGTGATTGATTGTGTGGGTGGGACGGAGTGTATTGGATTGCCGACGAGTAAGAGGTATATTTCGATTGTGGGGGATAAGACGGGGAGGACGATGATGGTATGTTGACATTATTTTTGGCTTGAGGTCACGACTAATGCTCCTTCCAGGGAGGTCCTTTCACGTATTATGATTGGACGCATCCGATCGTTGCTGTGGGTCAGTGGTTGAGATGGGCCAAAGGTCAGGCTGGTTTGGGAGAAGCGTACGATGTGACGATTTTGTCACCAAGGAAGGACTGGTTGGAAGAGGCAGCGAGCACTTTGACGCCGGACGATATCCACGTGGATAGTGTGTACAAGTTTGAGGATGCTAAGTCGGCATTCGAGCGTCTAAATACTGGCAGAGCGAAGGGCAAGGTTGTCATACAGGTTGCGGGTCCCGAGAGGAGTAAGTTGTAGATGAATATGAATGGGGCGAGAGAGTTCATGATCTTGGACGAATAATGGAGTTCTGTTTCTGTGGTTCGAGAAGCCACACGGCGGATGATCATTTAAATGGCTCAGCAGGTATCTGCGCTAGTCAAGGTACGTGTCCGAAACATTATTCAAATATCATTCAAAGTCACCTCCTTCCTCGGGCCCTTCGCGACTTCCGTTCGTGAAAAGCGCGGACAATTCAAAGTTTGGTTTGACATTCAAGTGTGCTATACTCTCTTTTACCTTGGAACCTACCAATTTCCAGTCTATGGTGTTGCGGTGCTTCCAGCTACAGGCGCAATTACATTCCGTATTGGCGTCTCTTCTTCATGCTGATCGTCTTTCGCGACGTCTCACTTGAAATGCCTCCTTCGTGTTTGACATGATTGTGGAACAGGTCTCAAGCAATGTGCAGCAATGCACTTCTTGCCTGTGATGTTCCTTGCCGGGCCATCCGCGATGCCATCACAGTCGGTGTGTCGGTGTGAGTGCACAGCCTGCTTCTGCCCAACTTGATGAAGTGTCGTCAAACGGCAGCCGTCTCCTGACGTTCCGACACGTTTTGCCAATACCCTGCATCGCTGCAAAGCCAAAGCTTGACAAGCATGCCCAGTTGTTCGGGATACCAGGATCGCACATTAGCGGTCAAGATCGTGTTCTCTGATACACAAGGTTTACGAGGGTGCCTGTACGCCGCACTTCTGGAATCGTTCGTTGGCAGAAAATCTGCACAACGTCATGGCATCCCCGATCACGAAATGCTGTGCCAGCACGTTCCTGTAGATTGTGATTTTGTTGTCGTTCGAACAGGGCTGAAACGCAAGGAGATTATTCGAGGTGAGATGGTCAGCGGGCCGGCGGATCGTAGATGAAGGATCCCTTTTGCTTTTCGCACGTGCCAGGCTTGCGCTGTTCTCTTTATGATGCAGCCAAGCGAGCCGTTGCGTGGAATCTGTGGATCAGATTTACCAACGCCACCACTGACAAGTGAGCTGTCCGGCTCTTTACTAGAATTCCTGCGCGTCGGGTCGGCCGAGGACATCGAGCTCAACAACAGGTCTGGATCTTCATCTCGTCACCTGAACTTCACCTGAACTTCGACCTCCTGTCACCACGAACGCTCCTACCGTTGACGGTACTCGCAATGGTCAGCGCCTAACAATGTGTTCCTCACTGCTCGAACGCATCACTCTCGACCGCCTCTGGCAGGCACGACCACCGCCTCACTTATCCCTCAGTTGTATTATTCGCACGTGAAAGCCGCGCGCATTCGGCCTGCTACATCACTTCACCTCAAAAGCCTCACCTGTCGAAAGCGACTCCAAAACCTCGTCGCACTCCACGCCCTCGAAGCGACAACCACGACAATATGGCGTCCTTCGAGTTTTTGGAGCCATTGAAGGATGTAGCGCTGTTCTTCCGGAATCTGCTACCAAAGTCTCTCAAGCGACCGAGCTTCCACTTCAACTTCATCACATGGCATTACATGTATATGGTCGGAATGACCATAGTCGCGTCAATCATGCTCTATCCGGCTGGCCTCATGGATTACATCGACGCCTTATTCTTCGCCGCAGGTATGGCCACACAATCCGGACTCAATCCCATTGATATAAATACCTTATACCTCTATCAGCAAGTCGTGATGATGCTAGTGGCATGCGTATGCACCCCTATCTTCATTAACACAGTCGTCGTATTCATTCGCCTATACTGGTTCGAGAAGCGCTTCGAGCACATCGTCAAGGAGGTCAGAGCGCAGAAGCGAACTAAGGCGCGTTCAATCAGCAGCCGATCGAGGAGTCAGATGCGGGAAGATAAAGGTGAAGAGATAGACCCGAGCAGGTTGGAGCAAGGTGTTCGAGGGCTCTCAATCACCGTGGATACGTCTACTGCAAGATTCATGGATACAACTGGCAAGGGCGAAGATACCGAGATGCAGAGGCAGAAGTTCAGGGAGAAGATAGGCCCGGCCATTGGACAAGAGAGTTCGAGTGTGACACCAGAAGACAGCGTGGAAAGGACGGACGAGAACTCCAGCTCCGATGCAACGATATCTGTACCTGTAGCACACGAGGAGGACGACAACGCAGAAACTCCACAGACCCCGTTCATGGGCCTGAACCCTCGTCTGAATCGAGAGATAACATTCGCGGATGAGGTGCCTACGAATGGGCGGTCATCGCCTGAGCTGAAGCGAGCCGCTGGGCCTCGGGACGTTTCCAAGCACATCGAATTCCTTGAGCGACAACAGAACAACGCAAAGAAAGGCGGCGCTCTCTACATTCCTGGACCTCGCGACTTCGATCGTGGCGAGAAACCAGAAGAGCTCGATGAGGATCTGGCGATACAGCGACTGAACACTAGACCTTCGCTTGGCGGACGTCGCTCGACTGATGATCCACGAGGCAGACGAGGCAGCGAGCCACCCAAGGAAAGCCATGACGAAGAAAATCCCAACAGAAAAGGCATTACTATCAACATACCCGATCACCCAGCACATCGCGACCAGGCTGCTACACTCGAGAAGGATGGCGAAGACGAGGACCCGGATGGTATTTCCAGACTCGGAAAGATCAAAAGCGCATTGAGTCGACGCCGAAGCAATAGGACTTTAGGTGAAGGCGAGCAGCACAAGAGTTTTGCTAAGACATGGACAAATCTCACCTCTAAGAAGGAAGACCAAGATCCCATGCCTTATCTGAGCTGGACTGCAACCACTGGTCGGAACAGCATGTTTGTGGGCTTGACTTCAGAGCAGCGAGAAGAACTCGGCGGCATTGAGTATCGGGCTTTGAAGCTGCTCGCGAAGATTCTTATCGCGTACTTCGTTGGATTCCACCTCCTTGGCATGATCATCCTTCTACCTTGGATCGTGTCCACCGATCCGTGGAAAGGAATTGTCATCGCCGATGGGCAGAGTCCTGTCTGGTGGGGATTCTTCACTCCTGCATCATTGTTCAATGATCTCGGCTTTACCTTGACTCCAGACTCGATGATCTCATTCGACAATGCTGTGCTGCCTTTGCTATTTGGGTCATTCCTGATCATCATTGGAAATACTGGATTCCCCTGTATGTTGCGATTCATCATCTGGTTCCTGTCGAAAGTTGTACGCCACGGAAGTGAGACTTGGGAGGAACTTCGGTTCTTACTCGACCACCCTCGTCGATGCTTCACACTTCTTTTCCCAAGCAAAGCCACATGGTGGCTCTTCTGGGTGTTGATCTTGCTCAATGTGGTAGACCTCATCTTTTTCATAATTCTGGATTTGAACGAGGCAGTGGTTATCGATCTCAGTCCCGGATTACGCGTTCTCAACGGCTGGTTTCAAGCTACCTCGACTCGAACTGCTGGATTTGCCTCCGTCAACCTTGCGGAACTCCATGCGGCTATTCAAGTCAGCTATATGATCATGATGTAAGTTGACTCTGCTGCTGAAGAATGGCTGCGGTCGTCGTGTCGCACACTGCATTCCGGTCCTACAGTTTTCAAAGAGCTGAGAATTGTGTGTGAGCTTTGCTGATGACTCTCAGGTATATCTCCGTTTTTCCCATCGCTATTTCCGTCCGCCGAACGAACGTCTACGAGGAGAAGTCTCTTGGCATCTTTGGTGGTGAAGAGGATATTGGTGACGATGCCGACCAGAGTTACGTCAGCCAGCATTTGCGAAGGCAACTGTCGTTTGACTTGTGGTACATCTTCTTGGGGCTGTTCATTATCGCAATCGTGGAAGGCGATCGCATTGCTAACACCAACGAATACGCTTTCACCACGTTTAGCGTGTTGTTTGAAATCGTTTCTGCCTACGGTGAGTCAGTCGCTTTCCTTTTATCCCGAATGAGTACTAATCCATCTTCTCAGGCACTGTCGGCTTGTCACTCGGCTACCCTGGCATTAACGCCTCATTCTCGGCCGAATTCCGCACCATCAGCAAGCTCATCATTATTGCAATGATGATCCGAGGAAGACATCGCGGCCTCCCCTATGCCCTCGACCGTGCCATCTTGCTTCCCAGCGAAAAACTGCACAAGAAAGAAGCAGAAGAGTCTGAGCTGCTTGGCCGCCGCATGACTCGCAGAGGGAGTGTGTTTGCTGAAGAGAACCACAGAGATGGAGCATGGGAGAATGAAGAACTCGACAAATATGGCTTACCAGCACAACATACCGGCTCTTCACATGGGCACTCTCGGACTGATATAGCCATGACGGCCGGTGCAGGTGGAGAAGAGGAACCACAGACCCCTCAGGCTCTGCAGAGACGTACCACGGCGATGAGTACAAACAGCAAGTCAGGTGGACATAGGAGAGGCAGAAGTTTGAGCAGGATCATTGTGGGAGGCCTCGCCTCCGGACCGACCTTCTCCAAGCGCGATTGATGGACCAAGCGACTCCATTCGCGATGAGTGTATTTTTGGCGGCTCCCAGCCGCGGAGCGAGTTGATCTTTCACGGTTGGTACATTAGCAAGCGTGGAGTCCAGGCGTATAGCTCGGCTAGAATAACAGCTGACTATGAATGAAACCGAGAACTGACATTTGTCTATCTGATATCTCAATAGTACAGTTTCCGTCCGATTATCTCCTACTTGGGAAGACGCTCTGAGGTCCTGGGGCATACTTGAGCACTGCAAGACCGGCCCAGAAGGCGGAGCAAGAGATCCAGGGTACACCGAAAGCTGGGCCTTTTCCCGCTCGACCTGCTGCAATGCCGGACCCTTCCGCCTCTATGAAGTTCTCCATCCTCCGAACCCTTGCGCATCCCCTCTTCAATTCATTACTTCCGGCGGAAGGCGCTGTGGGTCGCACTCGTCTCGAAGCCCATATATCTTTCCCAAGCACGTTGCCCAGGAGTTGGTCGTTTGTGGCGTGGACGTTGTGGTGATGAAACTTGGCTGGTGAGTGATGGTCGGTGTCGGTGTCCTTGCCAAGTGCATGTTAGTCGTTGTCGAATATGATGCACATTTGTTGTGCGGTGCGCATTCCCAGGTCGGGTAAGATGGCTCCGGGGTCGGTGTAGAAGTTTTCTGGTGTGGTGCAATTTCCCACATTGGGGTTGTTGTTCCCTCGGGAGCTGCGAGAGAAAGAGAGATGATTGCGGCGAGGACGATGGCAGCGAGGGTGATTTTGCGGAATCCCATGTTGGCGGGTTGCTTGCTTTCGAAGGGGAGTATGAGTATGTTCGAGGAGTTGCGGTCGCTGGAGAAAAGATATATGTGCGGAAAGTATGGAGCATTTTCGCTACCAGATCTTTCGACTCTGCTCTGGAGCACACGCGCACACTTACTCCGCTGGTTACCATGTTACCATGGCCGCTGGTAGCGAGCTTATGGGACCAACTACGAGATGTCAAGACAATGCGTGCGATTGAGGCTGTTGTTGACTAGATTCATGACTTCTGCGCAGCAAGTTTTCAAAAAGTCTCAAGTAGTTGACGGATTCACACTCCAGACTCGTGTATAATGCCATATCTACTTGGTGAGCATATAGTCTTTCGGTATGAAATTCCTTGGATTGATGAAAGGTGTTCAAACCAGTATTTTTGTTATTGCGTAGGTAAGAATTTATTCTCACTTCCAATTGGCCAAGACAACCACGTGCCAAAGTTTGACCGGGGTCTGTTCCTTCCTGGCAGTATAAACATTGAAACTGCACCTACCCTTCGAATTGTCATCTTCCTACCTTTACCATCGACCATGGCTGAAACAAAAGCAGAGCGCGAAGCTACCACTACAGGTGCTGCCCGACCTTCGACGTGGGCAGATCCCGGAACATGGACAGGACCGTATAAATTTTGGCCAGCATACATTGGCGCTGCAGGAGTCGCCATTGCCGTTATATATGCCAACTTTTTTCACCAACCGACTTTGGACACATCTTCCTACAAAGACTGCACCGCTACCTTTGACTATGGATTCTTCGTGAATGCTGCTTTGTCCCAAGCTCACAGTCATTCATCCCACAGCTGGGAGATCGGCTACGCCTACGAAGCCACGCAGCAAATTTACAATCCGGAACGATCAGTATTTGGACCGGATCCCTTTCCTGATGGAAAAGCGCCCAAACTTGGGTTGAGGCTCGATGAGGCGTCTCTGTATGCGCAGCCGAAAGTCAAGACTGTTGGCAAGTCACTTTTTGATGAGGAGAATGGTGCAGTCTCGGATCCGGCTAGTCTCGGAGTGGCTGCTCTTATGTTTGCGCAAAGGTGGTACGATGGAGAAAGATATATGAAAGCCGCAACGAGACAGAAGGACATTCTTCTCGGCGAAGCCCCAAGGTTCAGCAATGGAGCTATTTCACATCGATGGGAGCAACCTGAACTTTGGTCCGACGCTGTTGCCATGTTTCCTCCTTTTCTGGCATATTACGGCGTTGTGACGGAGAATGTCACAATTGTCAACGAGGCTTTTGAGCAGATTGTGAAATATAAAGATATCCTTCAAATCCGAGAAGGACCGAAGAAAGGCTTATGGAAGCATATCATCAGCCCTTCTGCTAGCAATGATGAAGGCGCTTGGAGCACAGGGAATGCATGGGCGGCTTATGGCATGGCCAGAGTTCGAGCAACAATAACTGCTTGGCACAATAGCAACAGCACCATGGGAGATCAAGTACAGGAACTCGATATCTTCATCCAAGACCTTCTGGATGGTACTATCAACACTGATACTGATGATTCTGGCTTGCTCAGGAATTACCTAGGAGATGACGACTCCTTTGGCGAGACTTCCGGAACCGCACTTCTAGCTGCAACTGCTTATCGCATGGCCATACTAAGACCCGACATTTTTGGGCACGAGCGCTATTTAACTTGGGCACATCGAAAGCGACAAGCGGTGTTCAGCAGAGTCGATGACGATGGCTTCGCGAGACCGTTTGCCAACTCGCTGGATCACAAGTCCACAGAACCTGCTGATATCAGCCCGGAAGGCGAGAGCTTTCTGCTGCTCCTTGGAACTGCATGGCGTGACTGTGTATGCAATGGACTATGCTTGTCTCAATATGAGTCCGAAATGGGTGTGGTAAGTGATTGCTCGAGTGGTATGATTTCTTTATGCCAAAGCTCACATAAGAACAGGTTCCACCAGCAGAACCGATCACTTTCGAAAGTCTCACTGGATTCTCGATAAGTGGTGTCTTCGGACGCATCTCGAAGTACTTCGCCGCACCTTAAGAGACACTTTAAGTGATGCTCAGAAGTTCAAGTCTGCCGCTCGCTTCACTACAACGTCCAAGACACATGATACTTCTTTCAAATGTGAGACATGCGTCCACTTAGCAAACTTGAAGACGCAGACAAAATCGACGAAGTCCGCTGCTCCTCGACTTCGGACAGATGCATTCGCTACGAAAATGAAAGACCAGAAGGACTTTTACAACTACGACTCCCTCCGAGAGACACCTCAAGAACGAGAAGAATCCGACTTCTATACAGTCCGCACTATAGGCCGCTACGCAAACAACATCGGTCGCGGTGGGCACTCGCCAACATGTGCACTTGCGCTACTTCGAAGAGCCGCTGCGGTAGCTGTAGGACGTGTGAAGATGAAAGATTTTGAAAAAGAAGTTGCAGCAGCTGAGCTCACTGGAATCGGCACTGGAAGATTGAAGTATCTCGAAGAAGCGAGTGAGGTTGCAGCAAGAGCCAACTTGACGCCGGCAGTGTTGATCGATACGCTCAACCAGGCCCGAAGTGCTGTATTTGGACGGAATGAGTTCGCTTTCAGGGTCGACGATGAAAGCAAGGATGGAACGAGCATATTCTCACAGGCTAGATTCAGAAGCATGCGAAGATGACAATGAAATGAAAGTGAGAGAAGTAGTTGTTGCCGATCAAATGCGGCAGGCTCAAGCGCAAATCTACTGACGAGCAGTAGTTGCGCGAGCAAATAAGTCCCGAGTTGGGAGTTGTATTCAGTGAGTTATTTTCAAGTCCACCTTTTCAGATCAAATCATTCAAAGCGCACATGTCGTCCTCCATCATCAACGGTATTCAAAGTTCAATTCGAGTCTCAAAGTCATATCGAAGCGAAGTCGCGATACTTTCAGAAAATCAAGATGCACTGCTTAAGCGGCGGCAGCAATAGCCTGACGAGTCTGACGGACTTCGGACTCTAGAACGTTCTCGAGGACACCGTGAGCGCCTTCCTGCTTCATCTTGCGAGCGACTTCGTCCAAGCCGAGCTGAGAGTCGGTCCAGAGTGGCTCGACGACTTCAGCATCCTTGACGCCGACACCAATGAAGCCGCCTTCAGCAGCCCAGTCGGAGGTGCGCTTGATTTCGAGCTCGTTCCAGACGCTGTCGAGAGCTTGGACAAGATGCTCGCGGAATTCCTTGACGTGACCAGGTGTTGGCGTGATACGGAGACGCTCCTGTCCTACTGGCACAGTTGGGTAATTGATGGCCTGGACGTAGATTTGATGTTTCTCGAGGAGTAAGTCGGAGGCCTTCTTAGCGACTTCGGCGTTCCCGACGAGGACTGGAATGATGTGGGATGGATTTGGCATGACCGGGATGTCGCGAGCCTCAAGCGCGGCTTTCACGGCCCGGGTGTGGAGTTGTTGCAGACGGCGATCGCCTTGGTAGCTCATCTGATACTCGATGGCAGTCTGGGCTCCGGCCATTGTTGCTGGTGGGAGAGAGGTGGTGAAAATGAATCCGGGTGCAAGAGAACGGACCGCGTCGACCATGTTGGCTTTTCCAGCAATGTAGCCACCAACACAGCCATATGCCTTACCGAGAGTTCCAGTGATAATATCGATGCGGTCCATAACCGTGCCTTTCAAGTGCATGCCACTCGCGTACTTGTCGTAGTCAAGGTGCTCAGCAACACCTGCGCCGTTTGGCCCGTACATGCCAACTGCATGGACTTCATCCAAAAAGGTGATTGCTCCATACTTCTCGGCCAAATCGCAAATCTCCTCAATTGGTCCAATGCTGCCACACATGCTGTAGACACTCTCGAAAGCAATGATCTTGGGGACGTCCGCTGGCAGCGAAGCCAATTTGTTCTCCAAGTCTTCAACGTCATTATGCTTGAACACAATCTTCTTTGCACCAGAGTGGCGAATTCCTTGGATCATGGAAGCGTGGTTCATGCTATCACTCAGAATCACGCAGTCTTTCATCTTGCTGCCAAGGGTAGCCAGTGTTGCATCGTTCGCCACATAGCACGAGGAGAAAACTAGCGCAGCTTCCTTGTTGTGCAATTTGGCACATGTAGCTTCCAAGCTCATAGCATGCTGGTTATGGCCCGAGATGTTGCGGGTACCTCCAGCACCAGATCCGTACATATCCAATGTCTCATGCATCTTCTTCAGAACCTGTGGGTTTCGGCCCATACCGAGGTAATCATTGGAGCACCAGACATCCACACGCTCATCTCTCGCGGACATGTGCGCTCGTGGGAATTCTTGGGCGAGACGGTTGATGTTGTTGAAGTAGCGGTAGGACTTGTCCTTGTGCTTCTTGTCCAATTCAGCATTGTAGAATCCATCATAGTCAAAGGTCGCGGCTTTTGGTGGCGGTGGTGCAGCGGCTGGACCCTGCTTGACAGCGGAGTGGGTGGCAGCAGTGGTCTTTGCAGCGGAGGACGGGTTGAGGTATGGAGGGTGTTGCTCGCGGCCTCTGTGAGGCATTTCGACAGCTTTTGCCTCTTTGGCGCTAGTGGTGTGCAGGTTGGCGCGAGGAACCTTAGCATGGTAGGCGCGAGTGCCACCAAATGCTCCAGACAGAGCGGCATTGCCAACCTGAGCGCTGCGGACAGACAAAGCCTTGCCCATGATCGGGCAGCGGCGAGCAATAGTCTGCAAGTTGCTCATCGCGCCGCCGCCCGGAGCAGTCTGCTGGACGCTGGTGCTGGTCGAGAGCGTACGCAGGGTTGCTGGTGACGTCTTGTTCAGAAATGGGCACATTGCCCTCGATTGGCGGAGAAGAACCTCCATGGCGGATGTCAATGGCTGTAGGGGTGGTGGTTGCTCAGTCCAAAATCAATGACGAGAGAGGGAGAGGGTAAGAGTGTGAAAGGAAACAAAAAAGGTGCGCTGGAGGCTGACGCTGACTATATGATTCTGGACGCCCACGACTAACACTAGAGTACTGCGCTGATCTCGAGCAACTGTGGGGATTGACTTTTGCTTCGATCTCCGACCATGCAGGTGGCCAATGACAAGGGCTTTAATTGTCGTGAACATGGTCTCAAAAGCATCTTGTCTCTAGCACCTTGTTAGCAGCAAAGCATCCGACTCTTCCCAACGGCAATTTGGAAACTGAATTTCAATCTTTACAAATGTTTGCTCGTCATTGGACCTTTCTCCTGCAGGCACTCCGCTTGCCTGAAGCTCGTAACTGGTCTCGCTCGCGACTACGGCCAGTGGCGTCTCCCTAGGCCTCGGTCCTGCTACGAGCAGAAATTCCACCTGTTCACACTTCCCTTTGTGGCTTCATCGTCTGCTGCACCCCGCTGCGCCGAAACGCCAAATTTGATGTTGATGATCATCAATCGGCAGATGGGCTTGGAGCCGTATTTGCCGTCGACCTGATTGAGCTCATGCCGAGCATTTCTACAGTACTTTCTCGAAGACGACGCCTACTTCACAATTGTGCAGTGTCAGCGGGAATAGCATTGCGCCTCACAGCTGAGCAGGCCCGCTATTATTCCTAGATCCATGTTAGGGCTGATCAAAAGCTGAGCAAGCCGCAACAGAAACATCCCGAATGGCGCCACGTGAACGCAACGTGCGATGTTCGGACAAGCACAACTCAAAGCTTTCGGGCCGGTTACATGAGCTGAGATGATGAGGGAGAAAAGCAGCAGATGTGCAATGCGTACGAATTATCACAAGGTGTAGAAACGTTGTTAAGTACAATGCCTGAGCAGTCTTCCGACCTTTCCAAGGCTGACTTCGTATTGTACGAGGCTGATTCATAGCCGAATTGTGAGTAGTTATGAGCCTTATTTTCACATTGCATTGATCAAAATATATTATTACAGGTTTGATTGCGTCCATTCATCATACAAGAAACCCGTTTGGCTAAATATAAATAAAGAAGTCTACAAATGTCTTGGCACTGGGCAGAAGCCGTAGCCATCGCCAACAGTGTTTTCTCCCTTTCCGACTACCTTCCTTTGCAGTCCGTCTACAATCATTGATACCAAGCTCATTCCCTTTCACCATGTCCGCGATTTATGACCGACCATCTTGCAATCCTCGGCGCCCAGGAGATGCCTTTAGCTATCCTCTTAGTATTCGCTGTCTCGCCCGATCTCTAGAGCCTGCGCTGCGTAGCAAGCGCGAGCGATCAGGTCAACTTGGTCTTGCCATCTCTTCCGTGACGGGCTCGCAGATGCGAATGTTGTAGTGCTCCTCAGTCCTACGACAAACAGCTCGCGATCTTGTTGCCTGGGGAGTAGTGCTTGGCGCAGTCTTCTCGCCGTCCAGCACTAGCAACGGCGGTTCAGCTATCGGAATACTGCTGCCTGGGTGCAGCCATTGGCGAAAGCACGATGGAGAGGCATTCTTAATATCGAACAAAGAAAGACACCGCTGCGCCATACGAAGAGCATTGGTACACCATCCCACTTCAGGAGCTCAAAGCGGTATAGCCAATCACTTCACAACCATGTGGATCTCGCATTCGTGTCGTTCCTTCGGCATCCCTGTTACGAGTCTCGGAGCTGAGAACATCACACCGTGACTATTCCGTAGACTCTCATTAAATTGGTACAATTAATATCCTTCTTATAGTCTCCCTTTGCCGCTGGCGTTCGACTTGGTCTGACCAAACGTGCTGGACTACATTCCACCAGGACGCGAATCAAAGAGAAGTTGCTTAGCACTTGACACTGCTGACACGAGACTTGTGTGTGCGTAAAGATGTCACTATCCAAAGAGCTTGAAGCGAAACAAGAGAGCTCAAAGCACCGAGACGAAGATGAGCTCTCAGATGCTGCTTCCTCGCGAGCCGAGGAGCAAACTCTTGCTGGAGACGACCTGCCGTCGTATGAAGAAAACGAGTCTGGATCTGGATCTGCCACACGAGAATTCCCACCAGAGAAGACTATAGATGGCAAGCCGATCGGTCCCACGGCATCAGCTCCGTTCAATTTTCCAACAACAGAGCTTCCGCCTGAGAAGAGCATCGATGGGAAGCCGATCGGTCCTTCAGCGTCAGCTCCATTCAACTTTCCAACCGCAGAGCTGCCATCTTATGCAGCAGCAAATGACATCAGACGACCGCTTGCAATTCCACAAGTATCACAAGCTCCGACTGCTCCCTTACTGTTTGCATATCCCACAGAACTAATCAATTACGGCATCCCTCCGGATTCATGGTACAACTTCTTGAACACAACCTCCGCCTTCCTTTCGGCAAAGGTTTCGAAGCAAGCACTTCACCACGCAGCAGATATCGGCAACGCGATGGGCGACTATCAGAGACAGTATGCAAATAACGTAAAGAAAAGCGTGAAGGCGATGGGTAAATCTGCGAAGAACTTCAACCCATTTGGTGTCTTTGGAGGCTTCGTTGGGTTGACTGTGGGTGCAGTTGGCCATGTCGTCGGTAGCGTGGCAAGTGGTCCGCTTTCCATGATGAAGAAACCACAAAATCCTCGAGAACGAGCGCTGGCTTACTTGGCAACTGCCAACTTGGACTGGTTTCATTCTAGAGGGTTACATGCAGTCCTCTGTGACACTCAGGAGCTGGCCATGGAACTCAATGTGCATCCTCAGCAGTTCCTACAGAAAGCTTGGAATGGCGAGAAACCGGCCCAGCAAATGCAGGCTCTAAGTGAGTGGATTGGGCAGGTCCAGGTCGATGACCCGGAGAGCAAGCCTTCGTCAATGATGGACGGGGCAAGTTCAAGCTCAAAGAAGCAAACTTGGACAGATCAGCTGCAACTTGGTCCCAGTACGTTGTGGCTGGTCCTGATCCCTCAAAAGCAAGATGAGGGCATGATCAATCCTAACAAAGCATATGAGGGCACATAGTGGACATTGGCGTCTCACGAAGAGCACATCAGTGGAAGCCATATTGTTACGATGTCCAGCGACAGAGCCATACCCTGGACCTAATTTGGTATCCATTATGGTGGCCTAAACGCCCTTCAGCCCTTTCTAAGCAGCTACGCGTAATTGCACATTGATTGCTGATCAATCGAAAGAATTATAGATGGAATTTCGACTGTCTTGAAACCATCGAAGGAGCTGTCGACCTCGGCAATACTGTGCCGACCTGAGCTACCTCCACACGCGTAGAGCAGAGCTCGCATCCGAAGACTCAAATCTGGTTTTGTGGGCCTGTACTACCATCCTTGAACTCGACCTCAATGGCTTCATCTTACACGAAGACATTCCACTCAAAGTCTTATCCGACGATCTCACCTACCCGCACAGAGCTGAGTGCCAAGGGAAAGGTTGTACTGGTCACAGGCGCTGGCAGTGGCATTGGAGGAGCGACCGCTGTCGCCTTTGCGGAAGCATCCGCCAAAGTCATAATACTATGTGGCCGACAGCTTGAGAATTTGAACAGGACCAAGGCTATTATTGAGACCAGGAACTCCGATGTCCAGGTTGTGGTGCATCCTTTACGTATCACAGATGAACAAGCCGTGGCCGAAATGTTCGAGGGTATCGCCTCCAGTGTTGGACCGGTTGACGTCGTAGTCAATGGTGCAGGTCATCTTGCCGATGCAAGCTCGGTCAAAGACTCCACACTGGCTAATTTCTGGGAATCGTTTGAAGTCCAAGTCAAGGGAACTTTCTTGGTGTGTCAGCACTGGCTCAGGAATCTTGGTGACAAAGATCCCACGTTCATATCGCTGAACTCTTTGCTCGCACATTTGCCTGCGGAGACCGTTGGCACCGCGCCTGCAAGCTATTGCTCTAGCAAGATCGCGCAAGGGAAGTTGATCGAGTGGATTGCCAAGGAGAATGCGGGAACAGTACGCTGCTACTCGATACATCCGGGTATCGTCAAGACTGAAATGTCATTGCGAAGTACGGAGATGGCGGCAGATCCGGAAGCGGTCAGGGCAGCTTTGCCATGGGATGATAGTACGTGATTACAAAGTCATCGTTTCGTAGATTTCAAGCTGACGGGATCAGTCGAGTTGCCTGCGAACTTTTGTGTATGGCTAGCATCTCCAGAGGGTTCTTCGATCCCCACTGGGAAATACCTTTGGGTCAATTGGTACGTTGAAATCGAAGTCAACCATTGTGGTCAAACGCTGAACGTGGCTCTAAGGGATGTCGATGAATTGAAAGCAGAAGCGCAAAAGATGAAGGAAGACCCGTTCTCGCTCACACTCACTTTGGCCGGTTGGCCATTTGCCGAAGCCGAGACTAGTATCTGAGCATTACTCATACCCGAAAGCATCTTCACCTATCCAATAGTTCTGATCACCTGCTGCCTACGGAAAGTGCAGATTGGAAACTGAAGAGCCTGGCTTCCTGTCGACATGCCAAGATCCGAGCGGCGATGAAAGCAGCTTGAGACCCAATTAGTGATCCTCGAAAGGGTTGTCACTCCTCCCCTCGACATTGTGTCAACAACATTGTGAGGCGACTTTCCTTCCACAATGCTATTGTTCCATGACCTCAAACAAAGCGTTTGTGTCATTTTATCAAAGGTAGACACAATATTCTTTGTTCGCGTGTAAACATAAGACACACGGTATCAATTGCCTTGCTCTCTCCATTTTGCACACACGCAAACGATCTCCAGAGGCTTACGACGATCTCTGAACTACCAACAGAGCGAGGACAGTGCTGGCACTACTACTTACCCGTTTATTCAGGAACAACCGAAATCGTTCGTACAATGACTACCTCACACCACAATCAGCAGGTGCAAACAGCACCTGTAGTCTCAAGACTTCAGAAGTTCACATCAGCACTGGCTATGGGAACGAGAACTGCTGCAGCTTACCTCACCGGATCGAAAATCATAGGCAAGACCACAGACGCAACTCTACTTCAGGCTGAAATCGAAGCCAAGCAAGACTACAGGAAAAACGCTGACTACTTTGTTATCCGCGAACTGGAACCCACGGGTGAAGGCCAAGTCTCCTTCGTGGGGTACTGCAAAACCAACATCATCGTTGTCCGCAAAGCCGTCAGACCACGAAAATTGCAAGAGGACAATCGATGCGAGTGGGACAGAGGTAAGTGGAAATATCCTAACGAAGCATTCATTGCTCGATTCATGAAACCCCACCCCAACATCGTCAACATCTTCTCTTGCAATCTTGACATGGACATCGACGCTCCTCCCGGACAATACGAAATCTTCATGGAATGTTGCCGTGGAGGCAATCTTGATGATCAAATCGTCAACTTCATGGACAAAAACCACAAAGTCGTCCCTGAGAGCTTCATCCTACACGCTACGATCCAACTTCTCGAAGCCATGGCATTCATCCACAATGGTCTGAGATACTGCGTAAACGGCATGTACACGCAAGACCCAGATTACAAAGCCATCGTTCACGCAGATATCAAACCCGAGAACATCTTTTTGAAATGGAGCACTTCACACAGAACCAACGATCTCCCGACTCTTGTTCTAGGAGATTTTGGCGGTGCAAAATTCTCTGGAGGTCCTCAGCACCTTGTCCACCTTGGGACCGAAGAGTATCGTGCTCCGGAAGACTTAGCCATCCTAGGCGACATCGAAATCCCTTGTCAGCCCGATGAGTATCCCACGTTGGTCAAATTAGCCAAAGAACGAGCCATGCCCAGCGATATCTATGCCATTGCGCTCATTATCGAACAGCTTGTGCGATGTGATTTGGAGCCTTTGCCTATTGGACACGACTTTCTTAAGGTTGAGTTGTCGGAAGAGTATAAGGAACCACTCAGCGCTAAGAACCATATTCGTCTCATGCTGTATTCTATGCTGACACAGGATCCTAAGGATCGTGGGACTGCTGACTTTGATTCTAGGACTGGGCTTCTTGAGGATGTGCATTTTTTACGATTGAAGAGGCAGGATATGATCATGGCTGGGACTTGGGGTGTTGATGAACGACTCTGGAAGTGCAGACCACGACGTGCTGTGGAAGAGAACATTGAGTAAGTCGTGCTCTTTGTGTAAGGTATGAGGTTTCTGCTTTTTCCTTTGCGACTGATCAATATCTTAGGTACAAGTATCGCATTCAATTGAACCATATTCACCCAAACTTTTATTTCTCGATTCAATTCCTTTATTCAATGACGCTCAATGTTGAGATACTCGCACAAGTACTGCTGTCGATTCGAACCCGGCCTCCCCTCAGCTAACTTTCTCTTTCGTTTTGCTGCTTCGCTCTAACTATTTCCATTTAGTTGAGTGTTCTTCCCATTTGCTTCTTGTTTGTGTTCTAGAGCTGGCTGGAATTATGCCTTATCATTTTTTGAGCACATGACAGTTCTTCACATTGATACTCGCCTGCAGCTGACATTGGCAAGACCTTCATTACTCTCACATGGGTTTAATGTATATCGGTAGCTCCTGAAAGTATACCTCACTCGAGACTTCATTCACTCACTTCCGAGATCCGTGATAGTTTCCGGAGAATCACAGGCGTCTTGTGATACATATCGAGTGCATGTGCATATGTATGCGCAAGACCGATGTCTAAGACCACCATCTTCAACGCAAGATGTCTTGCATCAACTCTTCTACAACCTCGAGTAGGTCGATCGAACACTGCTTCCACCACAATCGATACCCGTGCCGCCTTTCACCATGTTGACAACAACACTTATTGCAAAAACCCCTGGCTCCGACACCATTACATCCTCTCAGACGAGCATCCCATCTCAGCATTCTCGCATCACAGACCCAAAAGTCCTCAAGCAAGAAATCCTCGCCTTGAAGCATATCAGAAAATCTCACCAATGGTACTCATCTCATAGATTCGACGACTCGTCAGAAGGCCAAGTCCACCTCATGAAATCCCAGACTACGACCCAAATGTTCGTAAAGAAACACGTCTACGCCAACAAAATCGACTCAAATAATTGGACTCCCAACGATCGATTCCGCAAGTACAAGTACCCAAACGAAGCCAAGACCCTGCTCAACAAACTCAAACCGCACCGCAATATCATAAGACTCATCAGTGAGATCCATGAGCACGATAAGCAGAACTTCAATGGCCGTTACGAACTCTGGACAGAACTATGCGACGGCGGCGATCTTTTCTCACAAGTGGAATATTGGGTTCTGAATTGGCAGAAAAGGGTCCCGTTCGTTTTCATTCTCCACGTCGCGGTCGAAATGTTCCAAGCTCTGGCTTTCTTGCACCATGGTCTTCGTCATGCCGACTCGGGCAACTATACCCAGGACGAGGATCATACCCAAATCATTCACTCAGACATCAAGCCCGAGAATATATTTCTGCGCTGGCATCCCAACCGAGGGATGCCTGAGATCGTGATTGGGGACTTTGGAGTCGCGAAAGTAGCATTGGATCTGGATCCGAAGATAGGTGGTGGGACGCCGTGTTACTGGTCGCCGGAGGATAGGGAGGTGTACATGAGGACAGACCCGAGTGCGTCTGATATTCAGCGCCTTTGGGTCATGGTAGCGCAGCGACAGACTTCCTCTGACATCTACGCCGCTGGGATGACGATCCATGATCTACTCGCAGACGCTGACGAGGATAAATGGAGCGCGGGAACCGATCCGTCTCACTTACGCGTCAAGTGTCCAGATGAAAGGTTCCAACCGCTGAGGGACCTGATCATCGCATGTCTTGACACCGATCCCGCTAAGCGTGCAACTGCTGATTTCGAAGAGGAAACTGGAGTACTTTCACTCATTCACGAATTGCGAGTTCTCCGGGACCAGATGGCGGCGGAAGAGCCTCTTGCGGATCCTCAAGAATGGTTCATGCCGAGTCCATATGCATCCATCACGAACGCGCCAAGTCTCGAGGCTGGTAAGGAGAGTCAGGAAGATCCCAAGTACGTGTTCTTGCGAGAGGATGTGCAGTTGAGGAAATTATACGAACCAAGAGCAGATAGTGCTAGATCCTGAGGCTAGCAAGGAAAGTTGGGCAGGATGATCGGACTATGTTTTCTTGCGATCATGTGTAAAGTAGAAGAAAGGGTGGGCATGAGCATTGAGGATCTGCAGGTACGTTAACCTCTTGGTCGCTTGCGAGACTAGGTATACCTATGGACAGCTTAGTCAATCTAGCATTCGTAGACGGATGGAAGTGTCTTACATTGGGCTGATCTTTGTGTGTAGCGCCATGAATCACCTCAGTGTCTCGTCTCAGAACAATGACAAGCTACAATGGCCTTGCTGCACAAAGCATCATCCTGTGTTCAAAGGTGAGCTGCATTGTTCACTCAGGCTTTGTGGCACCTTGTATCGCTCGGTCATAAATAGGTTGATCATGCATAACCAGCTGCGATCATAATACCTTGTCTTCCTCCATAAGATTGAAACCAACAACAAGGACAAGAACCCGGTGACTTATCGCGTATCCGACATGTCATACGAAACAATGTCTTCTTCACCGCCCATCGAAAGCACCAGCGCACATACCATTGCACAGCTAAAGGAAGAGCAGGCTCTCCTCAAGCGCGTGTTGAACTCGAATAAATTCAAGACCAAGAAAGCTTTCCAGGGCGGGGCAGAAGGTGTGATCCACTTCATGGTATCAGAAACCACAGACACGACCTTGATCATGAAGCATACCCTTGCTCGTCCGATAAAAGGAGTCCTTAAGTATCCGAACGAGGTCAATGTACTGTCAAGACTGCGGCCTCATCGAAACATCATCACCATCCTGGATGTAGTGAAAGATAAGGTTGAGAAGGGACGATATAAGATCTGGACGGAGCACTGCCAGGGAGGAGATCTCTGCGATCAAGTCATGTACTGGTGGTCAAAGCGTAGGACCTTTGTACCAGAGCGCTTTTTGCTGCACGTCGTAATTTCACTCTTCGATGGACTTGCCTTCCTTCATTATGGGTTGCGCTACAATGAAGATTATGGTGAAAATACTCAGGATGAGTCGTATCAGCAGATCGTGCACAGCGACCTGAAGTTAGAGAACCTCTTCTTGCGATGGCCTGCAACCCGACAAGATACTGGAGGCATGCCGGAAATAGTAATTGGTGACTTTGGCGCTGCCAAAGCTATGGATCGTTTCGATCCACTGGCACCGCCAGGAACGCGCTGTTACAACGCCCCGGAAGATGCTGCGATATACGGGAACGCCAGGTATAGCCATGAGACTCTCGACGTATTCTCTAAATTGGTTCTGCTGAGAAAGACGCCTTCCGATATCTGGGCTGCTGGTCAGGTTCTATATCAATTAGGCGCGGCAGACGTGAATCCTTTTCCCATTGGGGAAAGTCTTGATCAGCTGCAACTCGTGGAAGAGTACAAGACGCCAGGATTGCAAGACTTCATCATCAAGTGCCTCCAGAACGATCCAGCCAAGCGAGGGACCGCGGACTTCAGCGAAGGCACAGGTCTCCTGCCCATGATTCAGACATTTCGCGCTGCTCGAGACGAGATGGTTGCAAAGAAGCCGATGAGCGACCCGTCGGAATGGAGGCTTTCGAAGCCTGCTCGGTGTGTAGTGTGTTGATGTTGATACTCCAGTAGATTGTTTTGGACACTTTCGCTTTTGGTACAGTATCGATCTTTCAGGACTTTCATATTGAATTTGCTACTGCTTTCTTGATTAGCTTTATCTTTGCCTTTCATCTATTGTCCGTTCCAAGTTCTCTTGTTCTGCTCTGCCATTTGACTTCAAATTCGCCGCTTTCTTGTGATAGTCGACAACCATAAATGAACTTCAACGATCTAGGCATATCCTGAGCTGGGTCAGAATCGTGAAACGTCGAGAGCATCTTCAGTGACATTCTCGATGGATCCGCAGCTTTGCTGATGAAGACCGGGTTCGCAGACTGGTGTCAACCTCCAGCCACCATTCATTGCGCGTATTGCATGGATCTCGCCACCGTTGAGGAACTGAGCACATATCAAAGTCGACTGGGATAGCTGTAGGCTGAGCTTTTCATAGCAAGACATGCTGCAAGATGCATGCTTCTTCCGCAGATCTTTCCTCTCGTAAATAGATAAGTGATATCAGCTGTTGTACATGTCGCCAAGCATGATATAATATTCATGGTAAGCAGGCTGATGGCGTCGTCATGATGTCGAATGTCGCCTGTACGGCAAGGGTAGCTGCAGGTCCCGCTGCGATGTTGTGGAACTTCGATGGAAAGAGGTGAGGTGCTTTTGGTCATGCATGTTCTTGCATGAGGTAGGGGTCCGAAGAGCGGGTGTGATTGGCTATGTACTTTCCATGCGGCCGTTTCAAGTTAAGGAGAATTACCCTGAAACGCCACTCTCTGAGCGGTAAAGCGCCTCTGCTCTGCCTGCAGTGTGAACGGGTCTCCGTCGGATCGCCAGGAGGTATCCCCGTGGTTTCGCCTTCCACGAGAACAGGCGTCCTTCATAATTTGTACATGATATAGGTGTAGGCGCTCGTTTACAGTGAGGACAATGAACAGATTGTGGCGAGTAGGACGATGTTGTTGGTTCATGGTATGCGGTCTTAAGGCAGGCATAAGCTTTGGACGCGGCTCAAGTGTAGCTTCGGCAACGACGTGCATCATCAGCCGACTGGTCTTGTTTGTTGCAGTCGTCCTTCGCCAAACAACTGGGCAGGCACGATTGTTATGTGCCACAAACGTACCACGCCATCCTAATTACATGGTATTTGATCAGGCAGCGTGCGAGAAAGGCGACTTATCTATTTAATAATTATATCCATCGGGAGTGGATTTCTGGTTGAAGCGGGTCGTCCCAGAGTAGACAGGGACATTCGAACGGTGACATTCTAAACCCTGCTCGCACTCCCCTTTAGCACCAGACTCTGGCAGGTCTCAGCGTGCAAGCGTGCGTGGGAACTGGGAAGCGCTTTCCAGAACGTCTTCTGGTCCTTCTGTCTCTACACCGCCGAACACCACCGCGACGCCTACCCAACACCACCCCTTGACGCCGGCCGCAGCCAGATCAACCGCCTCCTGTTGACGATCGCTAGCGCTGGCGTCCGCGCTGTCCCACAGCGACAACATGGCTCCTACGTACGTCTTGTCTCCCTTCTAAAATTTCTTCGTATTACCCCATACTGCTCCGCGCGCGACACGACGCCGAGTCGCATAGCAGCAGCCATGGACTCTGCTGACGAGATCAATGGCAACAGGTTGGCGTCGCATTTCCGCGCCTTCTGGCACACCATGACCTCCAACGATCGTCACGCCGGCCCCGATGCCTCCTATCGAAACGACCGCATTCCCATATCGCAGTCTCGTAGCAACGGCCTCACTTCGACCAACAACACGAGCGCGCTGGAGTCAAGAACCGATCTCGACTTGGAAGCCGGCAATGGCTTTGTCACCAGCACGACAAGTCCACCCTACTCACCGCAACGGAATAGCTTGTCCCGCCAGGGCTCAGCGCTAGACGGCAAGACTATGGCGAGTGTGGGCCAGGGCGAGATCCAGATGGAGAGCTTCAAAGATGGTCTGCCTCCTCCGCCTCCAGTCGGCCACTCCTGGAAGCGCATCGATCGGTGGTTGGAGGATAACTACGAAGAACTGTTTGAGAATCTCGGCATGGGCGCGACAATCAATGACGTGAACGAGCTGGAACATGAGCTGGACTGCACATTACCCCAGGAAGTGCGGGAGTCACTGCAATTTCATGATGGGCAGGAGCGCGGTGGACAACCAACCGGTGTCATCTTTGGCTGTATGCTGCTCGACTGCGAAGAGATCATTCAGGAGTGGCAGCAGTGGCGAACGGTTAACGAAGCATACTTCAACGACCGGCAGACATTCGAAATCCCGCAGGCTCCTCTTAAGGCGTTTGCTGGATCATCTTCGTCCGCAGCAGTGCCAATGGCTCAACCCCAGTCACCCAACAACCCACAGTGGAGACAAGAGCTGGTCGAGAAGCAGGACTCCCAACCTCCGAATGCAGTTCAAAAAGTCTACTCACACCCAGCGTGGATTCCGCTCGCGAGAGATTGGGGAGGCAACAACATTGCAGTGGATCTGGCGCCCGGCCCGACTGGGCGATGGGGCCAAGTCATCCTTATGGGTCGCGACTACGACTGCAAATACGTCATTTCAAGATCCTGGTCGGCTTTCCTTGCGGCAGTCGCAGACGACATGCACACCGACAAGTGGTTTATCGACGAGGAGACGAAAGAACTGAAGTTGCGGGAGTTCCCGAAGCAAGGTGTAGAACCAGCATATATTGATATTCTGCGGTGGAGGACAGATCAGAAGTACGGAAGGAGAGCACCAAAGAAGCGACCGCTGCGAATCAATAGTAATGTCTCGCCTGGCGCCAATGGCTTCTCTCCCTACGGATCACCGACGAAAGAAGATCGTGGCAGGTCACCCCACAGATACTCCAATGGCAAGGCGCCGGTCGGCACATCAAGTCCCAGAGGTCATATGGGTAGCCCGCTCGCACGAGTAACGGAAGAAAGTCCGATCAACACCCAGCCACAGCCGTTGACACTCGACACGTCTGTCGCCCCTAGTGACGACAAGCTGATATCCATTGTGTCCACACCCAACTCGGCGCATCCCAGAGAAGACAAGGAGAACATTCCACAGACCAACGGCAAGATGGAGGACCGCCGGGGAAGTGCTCCATATCCCAAGAGTCGACTGGGCAGCACAATGATGAGCAACAGCGACGACGAAGAAACGAGCCCACTCTCGCCTGCTAAGGAAGAGGGCATACCTCCAATGGCCATCGATGACGAGATGAAAGAAGTCAAGATCTAGAGTGAATCTGACTTTTTGTGATCGAGAGTCTTGGAAACGCAGACCACAGCGAAATATTTCGTAATCCTATTAGCGTTGCTTTCCCGCTCTGCATCGCATAGCACGTACGGCGTTGGGGCAAATTTGGGAACCCGATGAGCCGAGCGTACACCAGCGGAGCAGAACGGCTCCAGCATGAGGATTGGGGACGAAGATGAAGAAGCAACAGACTACGGCAGTATTTGTGAGCGGAAGTCCGGGACCAAAGGCCAGGTGCTCTTTTACCGGACGTTGAATTATTCTGTTCTTTGAGACATTTGAAGCGCTTGAGCTAGTGTAAGAGTATCGCCACGGGCAATATAGTAACACCCCTGTAGCGCTATCATCGAGTGAAATACAATCAGTATCAAATCAGCCCGGAGACCAACTCAACTCGCAGCGCAATCCTGGGTGTCTTGGAGAGTGAAACTGGTGACATTGAAGACGTTCGACAAAAGAATCCTGGAGACTGGAACATGCATTTTGCGGCAAACCTCACCTGCTACTTACTTCCCCAATCTTACCTATTGTGCTCGATCTCTACGTGTCAGCACCATTGGTGAGCTGCCGAAAGGCGGCGTTCGCTCATTCACCCACTCGCTTGCTATTGTCAAGGACGCGCAAAGCTATATTTGGCCCTATTCATTCACTATACTCAATTGTCACTTACGCGCTGATTGTCACAGGCAACAATGGCACCGTGTTCACCTAAACTCCCCTTCTTAAACCTCTACTTCTTCTCGACTTTCAGCAAACTTCTGCACACCGCGAGCACACACACACCGACATTCGAGACGCATATCACCGCTTCCTACTGAGAACGACTACTGTACCACCAACCTCGAGCGCTGCGCGACACTCGACGCTCCACGATGTTGAGCTATAAAGTGGCTATCATCCTCGCCCTTGTGGCTACCATCAGTGCCCTAATGGCATCGCCGGCGAGGCCACTGCTGGCCGACATTTTCCCTCTGCTGCTGACTCTGGTCCTACTTTGCACTTCGATTCTGGACTCCTTCACGCTCAATTTCTTGATACTGCTGAACTCCCTCTCCAAATTGCTCTCCGACTGGAATGCCCGCAGACGAGAAGCCCGCGCACCAGACCAGGACAGACTCGAAGAGCGTCCTCAGCGCAAAGTCGACTTCACGCCACGTAAGACTCCTCACCCTCACGACTGGATGCTGCCCGGCGATCCCAATGAACAATTCCACTACGACACACGGTCAAAGATCTGGGACAAGCCAATCAAACACCTCACACCAGCATCACCAGAGATCAGCTCCGTTAGACCAGCGACTCCTGCGCGTGCCATTGCGTACTTCGAGCCGCCACGAGCACCAGAGCCCAGGAAGGAGTGGACGCCCGCGGAGAACGCGAAGGCTAACCTGGCCAAGAAGAAGCTATTCGAATCGATCAATAAGCCAACATTCAACAAAACTGGTGTCATGCTTCATGATGATGAGCTCGAGCAGCATCATATCAAGGAGCTGTCGGCATCCACCGGTCTGAACGCCAAGGACTCGAGGGCATGTCTGGACGCAAATGGCTGGAAGTTTGACGTCGCATTGAAGGATTTCCGTCGTCTCGCTATGATCGATGACCTGATTCGACGCACTGGTCTGCAGTATCCGATCGCAAAGGAATGTCTATTCAGAGCCCACTGGAATCTGGATGCCGCCTTGGAGTATCTCGAATGCCTTTGGCGCGCTGGTCGACTCCATCCTGGTCTCTTCGATGTGCCACCACCTGCACTCGGAAACTATTCGTCTAGCACCGCGGCTCCAACAAGCAATGTACCTCCAGCTAGCAACACAGCCGCAGTCAATACCTCAACTCCCGTGGTTCCCGTTATCGACAACCAGATTCTCAAGAAGCCATCAAAATTCGAACGCCTCACTCTCATCCAAGACTGGATGAGCAACATGCGTGACTATTGGCGATCATTCAAGGCCAACGATTGCGAAAACACCTGCCCATCAAAGGGCGAATTCAAGGGCGACTGCGGGCAGATCAAATATGAGATGACCTGCATCAGAGAAGTCTTAATGACGAATGGCTCGTGGGATGAAACGATGATCAACAAATACAATGCGGCGAATTATCTTCTGAGACAGAGTTGGTATAAGGATTTGGCAGAGAAGTTGCATTCTTGTGCTTCCAAGGACAAGCCTTGGATCGAGGAGGCTGTTGATGCGATGGTGAAGTTGGAGAGGGCGATTCCGGAGAGTTGGGGTTTGAGGTGGACTTGAGCGATCGAGGATTTGTTTACCTATGTTGATTATACCAAGAAGCCAGCTCTCTCACGGGAAATGAGCTGTGGGCTTGAATATACGCGTGTGAATTTTTAGACGACTTGGTTCAGCAGAAACGATATGCGAAGAATGGCTTCAGTGAGCCTCTGGTACACATAAGCTCTTCACATCTATCTTTCTCCACAAGAGCGTTTCTGTCCTGTAGTGAGAGCTGCGGGCTTGGGACCTAACTTCAAGATCTCAGGCCGTGCTTGTCTATATGCGCACACATTAATACACCACACGGCACACTGCGAAAGAAGATCTTCGTTGTACTTCATTGGCCACCGTTCCCAAAGAAGAAACGCGATCAACATAGCACTACCTTCGACCCAGACAATCTCAGCATGCAGATCTTGTCGAAACTCTTCCCAGGGATTGACATGGAAGCGCTCATGTTCGACATATATACTCGATGACGCCCCATATAAGACCAGCAGGGCAATCGACTTAATGGCACGGAACCATATGACTTTAATAAAGGGTTGCTTCTATACCTCGATTGCAGTGGAAGTGAGAAGTTGTCAGAGTTTACTTATATCGAGTTACCAGAAAGCAGCTCTGGCGTGAGAGATGGGCTGCGGGCTTGAAGTTTTGCGTGCGTGTTTCTGAATGCTTTGTTTTTGTAGAGCAATGTGCAATGAGAAGGCTTGGGTGAGTCTTCGATACCAATCAGTTTTTCACATCTCTCCTTCTCCAGAAGAGTGGGAACGAGCTGAACAATGCTGCTATACGTGGACGTCTTTCTGGGAATCACAGAGACGAATGCTAGGCGCGGTTTTCTGTCGAGAGAAGGCGGAGAGCAAGCAGCTAAAGCAAGAGAATGGCACGCTGAAGGCTCGAGTCAAACAATTGAAAGCTCAGAATGCTGCTCACGACGGGATGTGGGCAGTAGTTACTGCTCACCTTATGGTCTTCGGCCGTTTTGCCACTGACGACAACAACGATGGGGCAATCCATGCCAACACTCCACTACGTCCCACCCTTGAGAAATGCTCCGCTGGGACAAAGCACTTCCCTAAGTCAACAATCACGCCAATTGACAGACGCAGCGGCGCCGACACTCCACTACGTCCTACCTTCGAGTAAGGTTCCATTTCCTGTAGTGAGAGGTGCGGGCTTACGTTGTAACCTGGTTGATTCTGATTGACCTGTGTTGGTAGAAGCGATGTGCGAAGAAAAGTACTAAGTGAGTGTCCAAGATCAGTCAGTTGTTCACACTTGGTCTTCTCCACAAAAACGTTCCCATTCTATGATAAGAGCTGCAGGCTTGGTTAGTAATCTGGCTGGTCCTGGACAGCTTGTTTCAGCGGAGTCAATAAACGAAGAGAGCGCCTAGGTGGATTCATAATGAAAGAAGCTGTTCACACCTACCCACTTTCTCAATAACAGTATCCCATGCGTTTCAGGTTTCCCTTCCTCGTTCAAGTGCGTAAAGGGTGAGAAAGAACACTTCTTGCTAGCACACCAACCAGGGTGTTGGGCGACTCTGTTGCGTAATAGGAGATGCGGGCTCGAGTTCTCACAGGTTTCTCTGCAGTGATTTGTCTTGAACGGAGGCTGTGTACGAAAGGTGCTTAAGTGAGTCTTGGATCAAGCATATTTTATCCACCTCGAAAAACCATGAGGAACAGATGAGACACCGGCAAGCCTAGTTTGTACTCCAATATCTGGCGGAAGGCGAAGCTGAGCTATTTATGACCGAAGATCTCGTGCCGTGCTTGTAGATATGTGCGGAACTTAACACTCCACATGGTACGCTGCGGCAGAAGATCGTGAAGATCGGGGCCAGAGTTCGCAATTGCAGTGAGTCTTCGATAATTGTGAGCTCTCACATCCCTTCTTCTGAATTCTGTCAAGCGCTCCACCAAATTGAAGAGGCAATGCATTCCATTTCCGTTTGCGAGGCCTTTTTTATGTTCGACTTTGGGAGCTTCGTATCCGGTTAGGTGAGGTACTAGCTTCGCAAGTGCGAGGTTGTGAGGCTTCGAGTATACGGAAGTACCAATATTGCACAGGACGTCTTCATGGGTGAGGTGTGGTTAAGGAAGAGCAGTCGGGTAAGTCGGGTCAAGCAGATTTACTTTGGCGCTTGACCACATTTGACTAGCTCCAATGAAACATTGCGTTACGACAGGGTATTTTTAAACAAGCCATCGCAGGCGCAGCTTTGGCTTTCTCGCTCATGTCCTTTGTCACCGACCAGCCTCGACCTTGAAGCAACCCGTATCCAGCTCATCCGACTGCAGCGTGACCATTGATGCGGAGTGCTACACCGTAACTCGCATACAAGCGACGGCGAATCCGTAACCCATGGCTGAATAGAGGAGTATAAGATGGACCACATACCCAGGCAAGTACATGTATCTTTCCATCGTCCAGCAAGCAATACCTCAAGCAGCATCCAAAAGTCTCTCGTTTCTCTACGAAATACCAAAAGCTATCATCTTCATCTACATCCGATTAATATACAATCTCCAAATTTACAACATACCACCATGAAGTTCACCACAGCTATCTCCTCTCTCCTCCTCGCCTCAGCCAGCGCAACCACCGTGTCATGGGACGCCGGCTACGACAAGAAAGACCGAGCCATGACCGATGTCTCCTGCTCCGACGGCGTCAACGGCCTCATCACAAAATATGGGTGGAAGACCCAAGGCCAAATTCCAAAATTCCCATACGTTGGTGGATCCTCAGATATCGCAGGCTGGAACAGCAAGCAATGCGGGCAATGCTATCAAGTGGACTACAAGGGAAAGAGCATATTTGTGCTAGCAATCGATCATGCTGGCGCTGGACTGAACTTGAGCAAGGCGGCTATGAATGCTCTTACGAAAAATCAGGCAGATGCTTTGGGAAGGGTAGATGCGGTTGTGACGAAGGTGGGTGTGACCAAGTGTGGGCTGATGCCGAAGAGGGAGGAGGGGCTTGAGTTCAATGCATAGGAGAGGATGGATCAATGATTGTTATTGCGTTTTAGCGGCATAGCGTTGGGGTATGGGAAAAGACTGGACTTAATAACGAAGATAATGTGAAATTAATGAAATGCTCAAAACGGGTGGGAACATCTTTGAAGAACTACGATGCGTAGCACTATTCCAATGATAATATTAGAGATCAAGACTTCATTAATGCCTCTCTGATTACCGACGACTATTGCTGGTCTCGAGAAAATCAGTTGGTGCGGGCATCATGCCTCTCACATTCATCGGCCGGCCGAAAGTTTGGCCGAGCTGCCAGCTCCTTGATCTTGCGAGCCTGATTTCTCCTTCTTCTCTCACCTCACCTGGCCATCGCACTTACGACATCGGCATCAGACGGCCAAAGCTATGGTTAGACGCAATCAAATTACGATGTCTTCTCGCTCTTCGATGACCTCTTCGCGGCGATGTCGCCAAGAACGCGTCGGCGCGTCGGAAAGACGCAGCTTGCACAGCAGCAATGCATCCTCCTCCGTGATCTGCATAGCTGTTAACCGAATTCATGAAGCCCGTACTACACTCGTTGTACGACATGCATGAGCTGAAGAACTCGGCATACAATCGGCTGTCCATCACTCATCTCACATCCGGACAATGATGTATGGCAAGCTCAGGTCTTTTGCCTGCAAACTCATGTTATTCGCATCATTCCTGCAACTCGTCGTCTCCTCCTCGACCTCTCAAACACAATGCCGGTGCTTTCCGGGAGATGAATGTTGGCCTACAGAACAGACCTGGGCGACTTTCAACTCGTCAATCAATGGCAAACTTGTCGCGACAATACCATTAGCAGCGCCTTGTCACGACTCTCGGTTTGGCAATTACAATGCTACGGCATGTGAGACTCTCAGGCAAGAATGGACTTTACCTGAGGCGCAGTAAGAGCATTTGACTATTTTCCAAAGATCAAGCTAAGGCAGAGCAGCTACAATTCATCCTCTTCGATCATGGCTCCTTTCTTTGCTAACCGCAGCTGCGATCCTTTCACGTCAAGAGACTCCCAATGCATCATCGGCGCATATGTCAACTATGCCGTAGACGTCAAGTCCGCCAAAGACATTCAGAAAGCTCTGGCATTCGCCCGAAAGCAGAATATACGCATTGTTATACGCAATACTGGACATGACTACAACGGCAAATCATCAGGACCTGGATCGCTTGCTATATGGACACATCATCTCAAGGACATCAAACTATTCAACTACACTTCAAAGCACTATACCGGCGCAGCAATGAAGATGGGTGCCGGTGTTCAAGGCTTTGAGGCCTACGAAGCTGCTTACAAGCACAAGCTTGTCATTGTTGGCGGCGAGTGCCCGACGGTTGGTCTTGCGGGCGGCTACACTCAAGGTGGTGGCCACTCTGCTCTAGGATCCAAGTGGGGTCTGGCAGCAGATCAAGTCTTGGAATGGGAGCTGGTGGATGGCAGACGGCGCCATATCGTCGCCACGAGATCAAAGAATCCTGACATCTTCTGGGCTCTGAGTGGAGGAGGTGGTGGCAGCTACGGCGTCGTCTTATCCATGACGGTAAAGACTCACCCGGACATGCCCACTTCTGGTGGCAACATCACGTTCACCAGCCACGGCATCAGCCAAGACACATTTTGGCAAGGCGTCGGGTCATACCATGCCGCACTTCCAAAGATCGTCGATGAGGGCATCATGAGTGTGTCGTACTATACCAACGAATCGTTCACTGTCTCTCCACTGACGGCACCTGGTATCAGTGCTGACCGACTGGAAGAGCTACTTCTTCCTTTCACCACAAAACTGACCGACCTCGGAATCAAGCATACCAAATTTGTCAAACAATTTCCGAACTACCTCGAAGAGTACAACACCATGTTTTCGGTCGACCTGCAACCGATCCGTGTCGGTATCGCACAGTATGGTGGAAGACTGATACCTCGAGCAGCTGCGACGAATAGAAATGCAGCCCTCACCCAAGCCTACCGCAAGATCGCTGACAAGGGTGCCACGATCATCATTGTTGGCATCAATGCCTCAATGGCAGTTGCAGGCGACGTTCAAAATTCTGTAAACCCCATTTGGAGGGAGACATTGCTGGATACCGTGATCACCACTCCTTGGAACTTCACAGCTCCATGGTCGGAAATCGTAGACAATGCCAATTTGATGACGAATGAGTTGATTCCGATCCTAGAAGAGATAACACCTGGTGGCGGTACATACGTGAATGAGGTATGGTATATGTGTGAGAGACGTTGATGATAAGCAAATATTGACGCTCACCAGGCTGATTTCCAAGATCCGAACTGGAAGAAGAATTACTATGGCGCTAATTACGATCGCCTCCTTGATATCAAGGACAAATATGATCCAAACCATATGTTCTACGCCATAACTGCTGTTGGGAGCGATTACTGGGAGCCACAGCAAGATGGCAGACTCTGTAGGGCAAGTACAGCCTGAGTGACGGCTTGCGACCACTACCTAAGAGAGTCTTTGAGGCGTGCGTGTTGGGTCTGGTCAAAGCACTTCCGACTGGCATCAAAGACCCGCATCGACACAGACAAAGAAAACAATCGTTGAATGAGACACTGTTCGTGAGGGATTGTGAAACACTCTTGTTTGCCAAACGACTTCCTCCCTGTGGATACTTCATATCTCAGCTCCTTCTGCTGACATGCTGCGGCATACTGACTAGGTATATACAGGCACATTACTATTATATATCGGCACCCAGTATTTTAGTGTGCAGGACGACGTTGTACAAGACGATATCCACAGCGGCTGTTGATAAAAGACCTATGGAGGTGGCCCTCTCAACAAGGCGTTGTCCAATTTCTTGACAAGCCTTCTCCAGAGACGATGTAAAGTTTGCTGTCTCAACATCGCTGCTTCGCGTAGAAGCATCATGACATAGCCCTACCGATGACGGCCAAGCTTCGCCACTATCACAGCAACTCCTAGACCCGATGGCGAGTTCCAGCAGGTCTTCATCGTCCGTCTGCGTCGAATGATTCAGCGAGTCGGCCGGTTCAGTATCGTCAACATGCATGGTGTTGTGGTCTACGACGTCTTCGCGTTCTATCCGGAGATAGAAAGCTACCAGAAGCGTCTTCAACCAAAATTGAAGAAACTTGATGTCTACTGGCCTGATACTCAGCTCAGGACTGGGACCTTCAGAATCGGACAAGTTGGAAACGATATTGAGCACTTTCCGAGTCTGGGAGCGAGCTCACCAACTCTTCTCATTCACTTCTATTCATCTTGCAGGAAGTTTAGCGATATTCACCAGTATGGACCATTCACTCACTTGGCCGACGCCCGGACCACATTCTGCTTTCCCTCTCCTTAAATATCTCCTTTCCACCCGCGACTTTTCCAAGCTCCATCGAGTTCGAACACCGACCTCTATCACTATCTTCAGAGCTGCAGTCCTGCAAGAGCAACTTTCGAAGAACTCGACCAGAGATAAGAGAAGAAGAAGAACCCGTCAACATCGCCCCAAGTCCCGATACCCACTACGAGAGAGACGAAATGTCGAATCAACAAAAAGTCTCCCGTTCCGTCACCGTGGTCAAGCCTGAGGATGTCCAACGAGATGAGAATGGGCGACTACAACTCGACCCACTGCACTTCAACCGACGTATGCGCCGAGGCTTCACGCGCGCCACACAGACAACTCCTCTATTCCACCTAATCACGAACTACCTGGCGCTCGATATCGAGTTCCAGCTTGTGTTCTGCAAGAAGACAGGCAAGCATATTCAACGTGTCGGCCGACTGAGTATCTGCAATTACTTTGGCGTTATCATCTACGATGTCTTCGCCTTCTACCCGCACATGGAAGGCTACATCAAGAAGCTGCCACCTGCGAGACTTAAGCTGGGTGTATACTGGAACGACATTAAACCAAGTTTTGGTGCTCGACCCATAGCGGAGGTGGAGGAAGCTGTCCGTCAAATCATTCAAGATCGAGTCGTGGTCGGACACGCAATTCACAACGACATCAAAGTGCTCAGTCCGTGGGTCTTCGAGGGTATCGAGACCCGAGATACGCAGCTTCACGCTTGCTATCGACCATACGCATTGAGACCAGGTGGCCCTCCTGGACTCAAGACTCTTGCGCCGGCCATCCTTGGATATAGCATCCAAGGCGAAGAGCACTCCAGTGGCGAGGACGCTCAGGCTACGATGGGCCTCTTCCATAATTGTGAACCATGCATTGAGCGTGAGCAAGGCAAGGGCATTTTCGATACTGGCTACGGCGAAGAAGAGTTCGAATACGATGAGGACGACCTGGTTGAGGAGGATTACAGCCAGATCGACGAGTACTTCGCCCCTCCTGAGATTGAGCCAAAGGAGTGGATCCGCCCACCGCTCACGGCCTCCGGCAACTTCTGGAAGGCAGGACAGGCAATGCTCACAGGCAAATCTGCCACCTCAGAGATCACCGAGAGCTTAGAGATGAGCAAGAGCAAGAGTGCCACCTCACTCAGTTCACTGGCATCTCAATCAACGACTTCCACAATCTCTTCAACCAATACGACAGAGTCTAGCCTCTCCAGCAGCCCAAGCACGGAGTCGACTTTCACTACAGCACAGAAGACAGCAGAAACAAAGACCGCGTCTAACACCATGCCAGCAGGTGCATTCTGGGCTGAGTTTCGCAAGCGTAATTAGGGTATCTGAGAAGTAGGCAGAAAGGAGCAGACATTGAAAAGAGATTGAAGGACACGAGAAGCAAAGAGGAAGAATTGCGTAAGGACCTCGTCCTTGGACTTCATGATACGAGCAGCTGAAGGCCGGAAACTTGTATTGACCGAAGATTGTGTTACAACGGCTTCAGCCTATTAATAGCCGGAGGAAATGGATGTTCACCACTAGCATAGCCAATACCCTGGTAACCGCCCCTTGGAAATTCTCCAATCTCGCGATCAGTACTCGGTTGAGGGGCTGTGATTATTCAAAAATTTGAGCTCTTCGCTTTAATACATGATTTCCAACACCAGGTCTCCCTAATGACGATTACTAAAGCCTAGGAATCTGCATATACCCTTCTTCAAGACCACAAATGGTTAGCCATTCTCTCGCCGATCACATTGACCTGTCTCCACAAAACTTAGTATTCATTCCATGCCTCTCTTCCTCGCAAAGTAGACTGAGAGCAGCACGAGCTCGAAGTTGCAGCTCTGCCAGCCTTGTTCTTAGCGCGGACGTCTTGCGCCAGATATTCCTTCGTCTCCGTCTCCATATCTGAAACATGTTCTCAGCTTTATGGACTGATGTAGAATGGTAGTGCGTGAGGTTTGCCAACGCATTCTGGGGTTTCCCAAATCAAGTAAGTAATCGAAGAGCAGCTCGGCGCCGCAGAAGCCCACATAATATCCATTTCTAGCGACCGACCGCTCCGTCGAGGCAGGATTGATCATGCGTTCCACGTCGTTATTCGCGACTCGACTCTTGTGGAGAATGCTGGTCATCGGAAGTGAGAAGCATTATTGTTCCCATCTTACCGTACAGTGATGATCACATACCCCAATAGAAGTCGTGCCAAGTCGCTTGTTCCAATGCATTGTTACAATGCCTGTCCGCCACATGGTTCTGTTCACGCGGAATCCACTTGTAAGTCACCCTGCCGGCAAATAATTTGATCTTGTCTTGCAGGTCATCCGCTTGCCGAATAAGGTCTGCATTAGCGACAGGTTTGCCGTGTGCATTGATCCAGTCGTTCGTGCGCCATTTATGGATCCACTCATCCATACATCCAATGGCATACCGGGAGTCTGATTTGATTATAACGTGGAGCTTCGGATCTCCATGGAGACCATCGTATCTTTCCAGACTATGTTTCAGTGCGAGTATGATGGCTTGGAGTTCCATCCGTTGGTTTGTCGGTTCTGGTTGGGGGTAGTTTCGACTTATTACAACCACTGTCCAAGACAAGTCTTTCCCGTGCTTCCTGTGCAGTACAGCTGAGGCAACACCTACTGACTTTTCCTCGCCGTTCCCACGGCACCCACCATCAACACTCCAGACCATTTTGTAGACCATTTTCGCGGTAGCCAGTTGTGTTCGAGTCGATTGTAAGTGATGTGCAGCCGGAGAAGTGATGAGTTGGTGCGAAACAGAAGAGCTGCGAAGGTCAGAGAAGATGGGCCTAGGGGTGCTGCCGAGAGTGGGCTAGTGCTTAAATGGGGTGAACCATGCCATGACTCGCCATCCTAGTCTCACACATGCTTCTCTCGCATATGCAGGTAAGAAGCATAAAAAGTCGCGAGTAAGTGCCCTGTCGATGCCGTCTGATCAAGCTGCATTCGCCAATGCATCCTGACTGTTATCGAAAATTCGATCCAGTCATCACAGAAGACCTCCAGAGAAGCGTAAATAATCGCCAGAGTACTCGCATCCAGAACTGTGCAGAGCAGTGAATGCCCGGAATTCCTGTTCGCTGAATGGACCTTCATCAAGGTAATTCAAAAGCATCCAGTTAAAGCGCAAGCGCAAAGCCAGAAAACGCCTCGATCACAGAAGACATTTCATCAACCTCGTCCAAAATCTCGTCACAAGCCTCATCCGCCTGCCAGGTATGTTCCCTCGAGACCCATTCATAAGTCACACTACCCAATTCCTTGACCAGATCATCCAGATCCGACGCCTTCTTGATAAGATCACGGTTTTTGACTTTTTCTCCTCGGGAATTCTTCCAGCCGTTATTGACCCATCTGTAGACGTACTTGTTCATAATCTTAGTAGCGTAGACCGAATCTGAGCGAATAACCACTTTAAGTTCTGGGTATCCTTCAAGTTCGTCAAATCGCAGCAAACTCTTCCTCAAGGCGAGAATTATAGCTGCGAGTTCCGCCCTTTGACTTGTTGGTTCTGGCTTGTTCCGGCCACCACGTATGAGCTTCGTGTAACATTTGTCTTTGCCGTACTTTTTGTGCAGAATAGCTGCGGCGGCAGCGACTGAGCCCGGGCTGCCATTGCCTCGGCATCCACCGTCGACGGTCCAGCTCATTAGGTAGACCATGATCGCGTATTCAGTTGATTTTTGTGTAAATCGAAAGAGATGAAGCAAGGTGAGGAAGGGACAGAAAGGGATTGAGGTGTGTAGAGACTAAGGGCGGTGCCAAGAGTGGCTCGGGCCACAGCGGCGTGAATCAGGAGGCTAGCCATCCTTGTCTTGTCTCAAGCCGCATTGCATTGCAGGCATTCGCAGAAATAGGTAGCATTTTGTAGCAATAGCAATAGCATTAGCATTATCAATTCCACAAAGGGGGTATCAATGGCTCAAGTCAGCGGATGTACGTATATGCAGTCCTCCATGCTTCCCGCTCAATTTTACCCACCGCGAACTCACAAAGTATATCCACCAGGCAGAGCCTCCTTCCAGGCTCTCAGTGGTTTATTGTCTTCCAGCTCAACAACCCACCAGAGCGCTTCTTTGGCCTTCCCAACTTCCTTGCTCAGCTCGTGCGCTCTCGCCAGGGTGAGCCAAGCTTCAGAATTGTCCCATCCACTCCCCAGCTTCGTCAAATTGGATAGTAGCATGTAAGCTCTATCCCTTGCGGCAAGACGGTTGAGCTCTGCTGGCGTGGGATCTTGTCTGCGCTTCCGTCCATCGGCTTCTGGCTCGGGGCGAGAGTCGCTGATCAAAGATGCCCTTCTCGAAGGTGCATTACTTGATGCTGTGTTAGGCCTTGTCAGAGCAGGCTTGGCTTCGCCAACGAGAGATCCAGAAGTTGAGGCCAGAGGTTGCACTGGCGCGAGAGGTTCTTCTAATGGTATTTTCTCCTCGTACATGTCCATGAGCAAGTTGGAGAGACCAATGATGCCAGCTGCGTGGTCAGGGTAATAGGAGAGAGCTTGCTCGTAATTTGCGATGGCTTCGAAAGGGCGTTCGCGGGCTGATGCAAGATGAGCTTTCTAGGGGATAATCAGCGATCAGTTCATGGAAGCGAGAGTCCAATACTTACGAGTGACCAGACGTCAGCCCACAGGTCATCAACGCTCTTGCCGCCTCCCCAACCTTTCTCAAATAGCCTTCGGGCATTGATACCGTTTCCAGAGGCACCCAATTCTTTCTCAAGAGACTCGACGAGCTTCAGAGCATGCTCTAAAGCATTTTCGGCATCGTCACAGGAGTCAGCTCTAATGTATAGCCCTGCGACAAATAGCCATGTCTTGACTAGTACGCTCACTGCGTGTCGTCTCTCGTGCAGCTGTGGATGTGCTTTCGGAACAGGCCATGTAGATCCCGGATGTGATGTTGGGAGTCGCAGATCCTGCACTGGAGGCTGATCTTGGTGTCCTGCTGGAGGTGGCCATTGATTTGGGGATCCATTATGGGCAATACTATGCAGTGGCTGTTCTGGGCTTCCATTACTTCCCGCAGCTGCTTTGACTGGCATCTGCGACAGGTTCTCGCTGGGAGACTGGTTCTCATCCTGTTCAGCGATACTCGTGGCAGACTTCATACTATGACGGCCAGGGAAAGGTAGATGGAGATGGTGACGGTGGTGAGCTTTGCTTGCCGGGCTCCCATCTTCGTTCGTCACCGTGATGGAAATTGGTGGACCAAAGCCTTGGCCGTTTGTTGCGGGCTTCAGGTGCTGTGGAGAGCCCGAGGGCGCTGTCTCCTCAGCTGAAACGACAGATCGCTGCCTCGTGGTTCCTTGGTCAGTGCTACTACGTCTGGACCTTGTAGATCGCGGTCTTATGCTTCCTGTGATACTTCTTAGGGTACCACCAAGCCGTGACGGCGCTGCAGACGCCGCAGTCGCAGGCGGTCTTGCTGCTTTGATCGTCACATTCTCTGGGTTGCCGAATAGCCTGGAGTAGAGTCCCAGCAGGCCATCAGTAAGGTCCACAGCTGCATCAGGGCCCTCAGTCAGCTCAAGCAACAAGATCTGAGTCATCCTGATCTGGACAATGCTTTCTTTTTCGAAGCCTTGCATGTGTTCAACGATGCTCCGACTGCTGGAGGCAAATGCCTCTTTCTCCGGATCAGCATTCGCACTCTGCGATGGACTTCCAAAAAGGACTTCTGAGTTACCGAATTGGCTGTAGGCAGCATCGCAGATCTGCGCCGCGGTCTCAAACTGGTCCTGGGCAGTGAGACAGAGCGCAAGCATATGCCATAGCGACAACAGGGGTCTTTCGCGCTCGTGATGCTGGTCTGAAGCGGCCTCACCATTAAGCATTACCGAGTCATCGAGAGCGACTCGAATAACTTCCAAAGCTGCACCCACGTCCCGCATCTCTGCGAGTACCAGAGCCAGTGCATACGCAGTTTCTGTGCTGTTCGCTTCGAACTTCTGAGCTCTCCGGAGATTGTTGTTCGCATCAGCAAATAAAGACGCTCTCAAGCCCGACTCGTAAGTCAAAGCTGCCCATCTGGCATGGCAGATACCTAGAGCACGATACGCGGCTGCCAAAGTCGCCGGCTTGAGCGAAGCTGTACTTACTTCGCTAGATTTCTCGGTCGTGTCTCCGTTCGCCAAGGTCGAATTGCTGGTAGTAGGCCGCTGCTGTGACAACCACTTTTCAATAGCGGCGCTGATTTCGTTTGCTTTCTCGGCCTGGTCTCGATCGCCATAACGACATAACAGCTTGACAGCTTCTGTTGCCGCCATCATCGCAGTGTCGTCGTCATCAAAGCCGATTTCATGCTTGCCCGTCTTCTCCGCACGGGCTTTGCCCTTGTCCACAATCTCCATGTAGCTGTCGAAAGCGTGTATTGCCAGGTCAAATTCACCTAACGCTGCATGCAAAGTAAACAGATGTCGCAAGATAGGCGTGGAATGAAACGTCTTCGTCGCCGCTCGATAGAGAATTTCCAAGACATTTCGCGAGACCGATTGCTTGCCTCCCTCGCCCAGGTCTGCATCGCTCCATTCGGGGCCTGTAAGGACTCTCCAGTTTGCCACGACTTGATCGGCCCATTCTTCGACTTCGGTGTTAGCTTGACTTGCTTTCGGGAATTTGGTTTCCTCTAACAGGATTGACTCATAGGCCGACTCAACGCGCGTGAGTTCTGCTCGCTGGCGTCGCCTTGCTGAGAGACGCTCCAGTTCGGAAAGAGTGCCGGCAGATGGAAGGAAGTCCTCAGTGTTACCCTTCTGCTCCGAACCATACACCAGCCCACTCTGAAGGATGCTCGATAGAAGGTCGTAGTGTGCTCTCCAGACTTGCCGGCGGGGGACATCTAGTCTTGAGGGAGATATAGCACCCTTATACGTGGGTGCTCTTTGCCAAAACTCTCCCCATGCTCGAAACGGACTGTATGCCTCGCTGAAGTCTTTGGCAGAGGGTGAGGGCATCTTCTTCACAGAATACATGCACGCCCTCGCAAGCAAGCGTTCTGTCCATCTGCGCAGCTCGAGGGTTCGATATCCTGGTGTGTGAGAGACAGCGTCCTGATAGGCTTCTCTGGTCTCGCTCTTGCGCTCCAACGTGTCCAGGCATGATGCTCGGATGAAGGCGCGCTTCACATGGCACACTTCCAGCCACCCCAACGCGCCTGTCGCATTCTTTGTTGCTGGAGCTAATGACTCGCTGCTATCCAGGACCTCCAAGGCATCCTGCGGCGCCTCTTGCAGCCAATGGATCTGTGCCAGGCAGATGCTCGCTATAAATGAATCGTCTGGGTAGCTCTGTTTCGCTGTCGATATGGCTTCGCTCAGTCGAGGTAGGAGTTCGCTGAGGCCGTGAATACTAGTCGAGGCTGCTGAGGATGCGGAAGTAGGACGATGTGAGGCGTTGACCGTCTGCGCTTCAGCACGAGCGGCAAGGGTTAGACCTGTGCAAGTAGCGGTTTCAGCAATCAATGCCCACGTCGTTTTGGCTATGGCAACGCAGATATCATACACTTTCGTTCCGGCGCGTGCTTCTCGATCTTACGCGCTCGCTCTGGAATATCGTTCCAGGCGCCATTGCACAGTGCTTGATCCAGCAGGGCCAGGTAACGAGCTCCCTTCTCGGCGTTGGGCGATTTATGGATGCTCATGATCGTGGTGCAATTGCCTTTACCACGCCCGAATTGCAGTCGCCAGCACTATCGAGGCCGCATTTCAGGCCAAAATCCCATCCAGCATCGCTATCATGTTTGTTGTCTGCGTACAAGTTCCAAAAGCTCCTTTCACTACGCAATGTTTCCCGAGTCAAGCCGGATACCACACATTACACAACGTGGAAACCTAGGCGGCCGGGGCCAGCTGCAAGATGCGGGTACATCCGCCGCTAGTTTATGCAGCTCTTGCTTCAAACACATTTCTGCTCCTCCGCAACTACTGCCTTCATCACATCAGCCTTTGGGCACCATGGTTCAGCCATTCTCGCAATCCGTGAGCGCTCTCCGAGCCCTTACATACCGGCTCAACACAACTCCAGCCCAAGAGCTGCCGCAGATTGCATCCCAGGTTTCGGCCTCCATCTGGAATTGCAGAGATCTTTTATCCTTGCCATCGGAGAATAAACAGCCACGCGAGACATCCGAAGTGCTTAAACGATTCAACACGCGACTGTCTTCGCTTCTTCAGGATCGAAGCATTGAGGGCAGATGGGCTGCTGTTGTTTTAGTTAAGGCCACCATCGAAGCAGGAGGCCTCGAGACTTTGAGCAAATGCAATCCATGGGTCCGCATCTTGCTCGGCTTTTTGAAGAAGCCTGACCCTCATACGACGCGCAACTTGACTGTCATCACCTTGACCCGCATATTCATGCTCACATGGGATTACTCCAACCTTGTGCGCGAGATCACCACCCCCAATCTCACAACCTTCGTTCAGACGTGTCTAGCGAATCTGGAGCACAAACGTTGCTCAGCGAGCGAATTTCAGACCATCTTGGAAGCATTTGTTACTCTGGTCCCACGACATCCCAATATTTTCCGGACCAATGAAGCCAAAATACGAACGATTCTATCTTTGTTGCTTTCTGGAACAGACCTGCAATCTGGCGCACATTCCCACTACACTGCCTCTCAACGAGCGGCGGCGGAGCGGCTCTTAATACTGCTACATCACTGTGCGCCCAAACAAGGGAGCAGCGAGAAATGGTCCGAGACCCTCAAAGCTAGTATACGAGCAGCTCATGGTACTTGCGATCGAATTTTCCGGGCCGTGCAAGAGAAATGGCAATCGGCAGCAGACATTTCAAGCTCAGCACCGCTTCAACAACGTCTCAACGGAGATGTCGAACTGGAGAGCGAAGATGATGCTGGGCTGAAACCTTGGAAGGGAGTTTATGCTGGGGCTGAGAGGCTGATTGAGCTACTTCACATTGTCGAAGCTCACCTAACAAACGCAAACTCTACATCAGTCACAGTTCAAGCCGGCATTGTGATGGACTTGCTGGCGAGAATCTTGAGCATCACCGTGCCTCCTTCCGGAAAGCAGGACACCAGCAGGTTCAACAATCAAATCACCAAAGACGAACGCGAAGCTATGTTCTCAATCCTCCCGGAAGTCCACGTCGCGACTCTTAATCTAATGACGACCATCTTCCACAGATTCGAGTCAGCAGGATTTTCACTTGCACAGACTGCACTTGAACAAGCCCTACCTGTGTTTCGAGCCGAAGGTGAAGACGCCATATGTCAATCGACTTTCACTCTCATGGAGAACATAGTCGACCGATGTGGGCTTTCAATGTCTCGAAACGACGTGTCCGATCTAGCACCAGTTTTGAGAGCTGCTTGCCAAATATTGCTTCCCGATGAGGAGGCCAAGTCCGTTCAAAAGCCTAGCGCAGGTGGCGTTAAGCAGCAGTTGGGATTATCAGGTGGCCAAGTCACACAAACTGACCCTACGAACAGATCAGATGTTATACAAGCAGCGGCAAAGCTGCTCTGCACCTCACTTCGAAGGCTGGATGCTGGCACTCTCTCGCCTCAACTTCGTGCCCACATGGACCGAGTGGCTGTTCTCACTCAATGTCAAGATATTCTAGTCGCCAGTGTTATGAACCCCGCAAAGAAGCACAACGACGGTCGCCTTGAATCGAGCCTGATGCCAATTCTAGCGAGAGAGTTTGGCCAATCTCCTGACACAGAAGCTCTTTTCCGACCGAGAATGCCCCCTGTTCGAGCAACAAAGAACACGCCAGAGGACTCAAATGGGTTTGACGAGCTGGAAGAGGACGACGAATACGAAAGTGTCGCGGAGGGAGAGGAGGTAGACCAGGATGAAACATTGCAGCCCTCGGAAGATCTAGATATGTCAGAGCCCGGTGGAGATGCGATCAAGGAGCACATGCATGAGATCTTGGCCAATGCTGATGCAGAATCTGGCGCCAAGCGCAGAGCGACTGACGATGAGCAACCAGCATTTTTCTCCGCTAAGCGTGTCAGAGCTACACCCGCTCAACAAGCGCTGCATAGGAGACGCCCAGGTTCACCCGCTCCATTAGATATCGTCTCTTCTCAGGCGACTTTCACTTCTGCTGTACAAGATCAACCCGACGTTAGCCTCGATGGGAGCGATGACGAAATGCCAGAGCTGAATCCAGATCCAGATACAGATCCGGAAGATGGAGCAGAGGATAGTGACTAGATAAACTCAGTTCAAACAGATCAGTCGTGACTTTGAGAAGAGCCAGATGGAAACTCGATATTTATCCCGTCGAGCACGTGCATTTTGTGCAAGGATAAATTAACTTCCGCGCAATCTCGCTTGAGATGGCCCGAGAAGAGTGGCAGTGTGGATCTGAATTCTTCAACGTCGTCTGTTGCAAAAGTGCTTATTAACACGATATCATGATCGCAGAGGCTCTTTGTACGACGTGAAGAAGTCAGTATATGGCCAGACGATGACTTGATTGCCTCTGCAGCCCGATTCTGGTAAAGAAAGCCGCCACACACGAACTCTAAATCGCTACTGGACATGGATGTGATAAAAGACCTGAAGTCGCTTCCTTCAGGCTTGCTATTCACTGCCACGCCATTCCTTGCGATCGCAGTTGTTCTAGCAGCGACCCGGCTATGGACAACGTTTCGATATTACCGTGCACTGAAGCAATTCGATGAGCAATCATACGTGGGACAAAAGCTTGTCCATCCACCTCAGATTCCTTACTGGATCCCGTGGCTTGGCAACACTCTGTCCTTCGTGGCACCGTATCCAGGAAAGTTCTATACAGAGTTATTCCGATGGCATCCCAGAGATGTTGGTGTAACGACTCTTATCATCGCCGGCAAAAGATGCCACGTTGTGCATTCGCCTCCAGCAGCTCAGGCACTTTTCAAAGCTCGCACACCACATCGAGAGACCATCGAAGTGGATCTATTCAGCAAAGTCTTCAACATGCCTCCAGACCAGATTCACAACGCTCAAGAAGGAAAGCATCTTGGGGTAGAACTGAATGCAAAATACATGACCAACTTTGACCGCGTCAATGAGCTTACAACTCATTTCACACGAATCCTAGAAGACGTTCTAGACCGAGACGCTGAAGAAATGGTAGAGCTTGATCAAGTCGGAGTATTCGAGTGGCTTCGTGATCGAATGTTCACAGCCTCAGTCACAGCTCTTCACGGAAAAAAGCTCCTCCAGATGTACCCGGCATGGAGCAAAGACTTCTTCGCCTGGGACGCAGATTTCCTCCAATTCTTCTTCGGAAAGCCTAGCTTCCTAATGCGAGAAGCAAACGAACGTCGACAACGCATCTACAAAAATCTAGAAACCTGGAGTATCGAAATGCACCGCCTGAGCGGCGGCTCACCCATCGACCCAGACACCGGTCCAGCTTGGGAACCATATTTCGGCAGCCGTCTAAGTCGAGCCCGACAACTCGACTACAAGGCCCGAAACCTCTCACCCCGATCAGGAGCATGTCTCGACGCAGGCATAACATTCGGTCTCGCCTCCAACGTCATTCCAGCAACTATCTGGATGCTATTCCACATTCTCGATCCAGAAGCCCCAACCTCCTTACTCCCCAAAGTCTTATCCGAGATCCAAGAATCCACAACCCCAACCGGAAAACTAGACATAACAACTCTCACAACCCAACCCCTGCTCCAAAGCATCTGGATCGAAAGTCTAAGACTCTACTCCGATTTACTCGTAAGTCGCGACTTACCCGAAGACATCACCTTACCCATCGACGAAGACGGAAAACTCCTCGCCCAACTCCGGAAAGGAGACCGAGTCTTCGCCCCCTCCTACATTTCCCAACACAGTCCCTCCTGGGCCGTAGGCGATTCAGACGCATATTCTTTCAACGCAGAAAGATTCCTATCCACAGACCCGAAAACTGGAAAACAGACTTTCTCCATGAGCGGTACAGCGGGGAGATTCTTCCCTTTTGGAGGAGGAAAGACGATTTGTCCAGGGAGAATTTTTGCGAAGCAGGAAGCTATTGGTGCTGTGGCTATGATTTTACTGAGGTTTGAGTTTGAAGTGAGAGGGTTTGTTGATGGCGGTGGGAAAGAGACGAAAGGGTTTCCGGGTTTTAAGAATGCGTTTCCGGGGACTGGGGCGTTGGTTCCGGGTGGGGATATGATTGTGAAGTTGAGGAAACGATCAATGTGAAGCGGAAACAAGAATTTGATTTCTGATCACTCTTTCTTCACAACTTTGATGCTACATTCTCATCATACTCCAACCCCTGATCTTCCCAAAACACAAGACATCTTAATTCAATACTCTGCCTCGCTGGCCCCTCATCAAATGGTGTCACGATAGCACTATGCGGTGCTCGCCTCGCTCTCCCGTCCAATCTACTATCAAAGCACTTGATACACAAGACTTCATTCGGATCTTGCTTGTTGGGCCAAAACCATCTATGCGCTGGGTTGGGCTTGACTTCCCAGAGTTTGGATGGCCAAGTACGGGGCGCAGCGGCGTAGTGGTTGCCAGGTGCGTTGAAGCGTGATTGATCAAAGCCGATTGTGATTTCTGCGAGGTCGGATTCGCTGACGGATCGAGCGTCGCAGACGGCTAGGGGTTCACGGTTGACGGTTTTGAGGGCTGGGAGGATTAGTTTAAGAGGAAAAAACGGGCGATCTGGTTTCACTCACGGCGCCAGACGTTGATGATGGCCCAACGATTTTTCGTCTTGGACATGATGTCTGCTGCACGAGCTTCCTCGTCTCGTTCACAGAGATTCAGAATGGTTACTTGAGCTCCGTCGTAAGACTGGTCTGCGGATGAGCGTATTTGGTCAGCGGGAATACTTAGAGAATTGCTGAGCAAGCAGACAACTTACCGATGTGCGCGAACATGGCAGGTGACTGGACTACGAGCGGAGTGTCATCTGGCAGGTTCTTCATCTTCTCTTGGACTTCGCGATGAGATTGTTTGCGGAGAACGGAGGAGAAGATGTGAACAGAGCTGGCACCAGTGCTGGTTGATGCGGTGAGCTTTCAATACAGGAAGATTTATAGGAGGCGAGATAGCTTACAGATCCTTCATGAAAGCTGCGATCTGAGGCCAGTATTCTTGCTTGATCTTCTCGTCATCGTCCCAATCTTTGAAGCTGGTCTCATGCTTCTCAAAAGCGAAGCCATGAGTGTCAAGGTCAAACTTCTGCTTCTGGAGCCGCACGTTTTGAACTCGTCTCTGATGGGGATCCTTCTTACGTCTTCTTGTCCCTACGGTACCGACTTCATAGACATCGGAAGGACCTCCACGTTCTGGTGGTAGGTGGTAATTCACGGTCGCCAAGATCTCAGTTGGCTCCATGGTGTATGAACAATCGCAGCCTGAGCTCACGCATCTCGAGTGGTTTCTTCGATTGATATATCTGACGACCGGTCCCGCTTTGGCAAGGTTTTGCTGGGATCAGCTATCTGGAGCATCAGCTACGCACCCTGCAGAGTGCCTCGGCCATCACAATCCTCCGAGTATAAGAAGAACGAGACTTGGCCAGTTGTTTGATCTGTGCAGGGTAATGCACTTTCCGTTTTGCCAATGGTAATGAGCTGAATGCACATAAGACGGGCAAAAGCTGCCGCAAGTCCCATGTTCGGCAAATCATCGAGCTATGATGCTGTACCGGTGTCGGATCTGCATAACTGGGATCGATAAAGTCAGCCTCTTTGATGATGACTGTACTACGAGCAGGTACGAGGTGGTATGAAGAGAGCAATTGAAGCGAAAGAGCCACTAGGGATTCGTCTCATAAGGCAGCTGTTTCCGTAACATCGATGGTGGATAGTCGGACCATGTTGTCAGGGTCATAAGAGATGGAAACTGCTCCCGCAACATGGTCGATTCTTGCGTAGCTCGTAGGGGCCTCATGCCAGATGCGGACCTTTGTTGCGCACATGAGACAGATACGCCCTGGAGTGACACTTGGTGTACGCATGTAGGATCGCCTGGTTGCAAGCTGACTTACTCATAGTCGCTAGGTCAGCATCGCAGAAACGAGGGACTTACGAAGTACAGCCTTGAAGATACTGCTGTATAGGGTTTCGGCTGAAGTGGTGGGAATCGGATGCACTGCTCGAAGTATTCACGTCCCGGAGCATCGAAGGGCCGCGTGTCCTGCATATTTACGCGTCCTAATCCAAGCAAACAGAAGGCGAATGCATCAAAACTGCAGATTCAGAGTAGGAAGCAACACCGAAGTGTGACCTGCTCTCAGCATTCTCGTGTGGCAGTAGTGCCTTCGAGGTTGATTGGTTGTTGCAAAAAGTGTGGAAGGCCTTTCCTCTGCGTCATCAACATGGACGAAGTTGCGATGTGGCACATCTGGTCGATATAGAAACGCTGGCGTTGGGCACAAAGATCAACAAGTGCAAGACGAAAGAGCGACGCCTTCGGCAGTGCGAAATAGCTCATCACATGTGAGGATCGTCTTCTGTTAGAGAGCCTGAAGTGGATATGGTCGATGACAAGGAAATGTCAAGAGGCGAAGATCTGTAGGGCAAGCGAGGACGGCGGCAACACTGCCGGGCATTATCCGATAGACCTAGTTTTAATCCGAGCCGCCGGAAACCTTATTCGAATCTGCCACTCACATTTCCCGATCGCCAAGATGCCAACCATCAGCATCGCCTTCGTTGCCTCTCCTTTCACCGAAAACAATGGCGCCGCATCGAATCTCGGTTCGAATTGGCCACCAGATATCAGCTGCTTTCACTCCGCGGGCGAGATGAGAGAGACATCCCGTTTGTTGACCGTCCGAACTTGACTCGCAGCCTTCAGCACTGTGCAAGCACCGCCTCAACAATCCTCCAGTTCGCATCTCCTATGGGAAGTTCAGGAGAACACTCCGCGAACACTCTGCGGCCTTCGGAATATGCAACTAGCGCTCGGCATGCAGGTAGACGAACGAAACGGATACCAGGCGACTGGAATTGGTAAACGCGACTCTGCCAGGTCCAGTGTGGCGCCTGCGGGGATGGACGTCAGTTAATCTATTAAGCACAATCCATTGACGACTATTGATGCTCATCGACGATGGTCAATTATAGCGACGACAGTAGTAGGCTCGCTTGACTTACACAGAACGTGAAGAGCGCAGTCTGTTATAGCATGTTTGTATCTGGTCTACCATCGACATGTTCATGCATTATGTACATTGACAGGTCCCGGGCCGCGACGTCCTTGACCAAGCTGGACATACGACCGTGCCGGAAATCGACCGAACCGTCCATCGTTTTAAAGACAACCACGACACAGATGCCGATAGCTGTTGCTAAAAGCTTATTCGAGGCGAGATTGATGCCCGACCCAAGAATACAGCTTGCTTGCACTCATTTCTCGCACCAAGTCTTCAGCGGAGTCTGGACGCTGCTGCTGAAACGTTCACAATGTGGTCTATCCGGATAGCGATGGCTCCTCGGTTGGCGTCATGTCCATCTAGCCCAACGACGCCTTCCCTGCTATCTGATATGGCGTGGCTTGTCCTCTTCTTAGATCTACTGATGCCTGCAGACCATCAACCTCGTTTCTGCATGCACCGCTGAACGCACACACCTGGACCACATCAGGCCCACCTGCTGGACGATGACGGACAACCCGTATTTCGCAAATGTACCTCAACAGGCGTATGCACCGCAGTACCAATGGCAGCAACCCACACCGGCAGAGTATTGGACGCCAGCTACCACGATGCCTCCTTCCTATGGGGTATACCTTGAGCAACCTTACAGTGCACCGCCGTCACTGCACAACACTCTGTTAGCAAAGCCACCGCATGATCCGAAGCTCTCACTAAGTGCATCTCCAGTGGGAGATGCTTTAGTAACCAAACAAAGGAAAAGTCGCGCAGTTCAAGCGTGCGAGCAATGTCGATACCGGAAACAACGCTGTGACGAGGGCCATCCATGTATATTCTGCAAGGAGAATGGTCTGGATTGTCACTATCGACCTACGATGCCCACAAAGAACGATAAAGTCATTGACTTCTTATCATCCTGGATGACAGCTCATGCAGACGGAATTCAGGTGCTCAAGGAGAGATTTGACAGCCTGGAGTCTTTTATAAGGACATTTGAATCCAAGTCGGTCAAAGCTGATGCGTTGTCGTACTTTACCCAGACCAATCATTTGCGCCTAGGCACCAAGACCGCTCCTCCCAAGCCAAAAACCAATGAGAACGACTCCATTTCATCTATCATGCTATGGCCGGAAGTACGCAAAGTTCTCTCTCTTTCCGGAACGGAGCTCACCGAGGACTATGTAGTCAGGGCGGAAGACCGTCCGGTGCTTAACTCATGTCCACCTGAACAAATGTCGTTCGCATCGACGGACTCGGCCTATACGATCGAGAACTCTGCGCTGCCACAGCCTAGTGAGGGAGGTTTAGACCTCAGCTATGGAACGATAAACCGACTGCTAGACGCATACCTCACCAACATACACCAGCTTCACCCTTTCCTGGACAGAAGGCGTCTTGTAATGTCAGTCAACCACTTTATCGATCGATATGGTACCGAGGTGGACACACAATCCTCCCGATGTGGGACATATCTAGAACCGCCTGCCAAGAGACGACGAGTGGAAAGCCGTTCAGGAGATCGCACCGCGAGACGTATCGAGAGATCAACTGCCAACGCAGTGGTACTGTTCGTCCTAGCTTTGGGTGCAGCATCTTCCCAAGACGGCGCTGGGCAAACACGATCTCCCGGTTCAAAACCATCGATCCCTGGACTTCAATACTTTGGACAGGCGACCTCAATTGCAGCCGAGCACTTTGATGGTTCTGAACTCGTCCATGCCCACATGTTCCTTCTCGCTGGGTTGTATAAAGCTCGACAAGGAAGAGTGAGCGAATGTGGGAGCTGGTACTCTTCAGCTGCAAGAGTCTTATTATATCTAATCCAGCGTCACGATCTCTTAAGACTCTACAACGGCGCCACACCTGCTGTACTTGGCTCACTAGCACCAAGACATGACCCGATATTGATTGCTGCTTGGGTCTGTCTCTTCCTGGAAAACGATATGCTTCCGGAGTTGAGACTGCCCCAAAGTGGTATTCAGCGTCTACAGGAGACATTACCACTTCCTGCTCGACTTGCCGAGTACGACCAGAATATCAATACTGGGAGCTTCGATGAAGGACTTTTTTTTACAGCCCAAGTCAAGCTACAACGTGTATTTCAACAAATCATACGCTTGAACGATGAAGGATCTTTCTTCGACCAAGGAACCTCCGACCTCAATTCGGCCATCAAAAACTACGCCTCATCTCTTCAGAACTGGCGCAACAGCCTGCCACACCAACTCAGGTGGAACGACCACGATCCGTCTCCCACGAGCTGCCTCCACGCTCGCCTGCGCTACCGGTACTGGGAAGCTAAGCTCCGCATTCTTCGCCCATTCGTGGACTTTATCATCCACATCGAGCCTGGAATATCGCGTGGTATGGCTTTAGAGTCGTGTTCAAGAGACTCCAGAGGTCGTCCGCGGTCGTCGGCCGAGCGAAATCTCCTGGAAGCTATCAAAACCTTCTCCATCGAGTCGGGCGAAGGCGAAGTGCTACGAATTGCAGAACTTTGCGTCGAAGCTGCCAAACAATGCATACTCTCGTGCAAGAATGTCGCTTGCAACCCGGCAGGCCCGGGTAGTGTGGCTATTGCACACTCTCAGTTCCACAACACTCTAATTCTGGCTGCCGTGAGCAGATGCGACAGATTAAGGCATCTAGTTCCAATCAGTATTCTAGCAACCCACTTCGCCGCAAGCATGACATTCCTGGGGAATCTGGCTGTCATATCACCAGTGTGCGCGACGGATTTTAAAGCTCTTGTAGCGGTACATAGGACGCTATTTGGACCGCAGGATGAAGTAACATGAACATAGAGAGCGCAGTGTCATATCGACAGAGAAAGATCTAACTTCACGAGAGATCGCTAGAGGCTCGGATACAACCATCGATTTATCACTACGCGACGAGAACGATACAAGGTTTGGGTACCTGCAGCCCAAATCGCCAGGGTATCATGAAGGTCTTGTGCAGGCACAGGATCTTCTAGAACTGCTGTGACTTCGACACACGATAGTAGCCCCGAGTTTCTACTGCAGAGACTGAATGTCATCCTTTTGTCCTCAGCCTCGCGCCATCTGGTTCGCTTTATACGGCCACCGAAGCGACCGTCCACCGATCCGGCCGAAGCCCGATAGGATCGTCGCAAAAGTGTAGCCCTTGAGGCTGACGTCAAATGGTTTCAATCTCGAAACTCGCAATAGTCGAGCAAGATGTATGATCTGACAAGACGTGATGAGAGTCGATGATCGCACTCCAGCTGTGGCTGAATCGTTTTCTTGAGTCCAAGCAAAACGATGTACATCATCAAAGAATGGCATCCTTTGTCTCTACCACGTCGCACGAAAACTTCCAAGGTTGCAACATTCCTTCACACGTGGCGTGGTCGCCCCGACGATGGATATGCGGTACATCGGAAACGACAAGCCGTGCGACACACGTCTCCACTTCGGAGTGTGGGGAATCCCTGTCGAAGTGAATGACTTCAGCGAACAATGTGTCCCGCTAAGCGTAATTCGCATGTGATGCTCCGCTCCTACTTCCCCTTCTGTCGGAACCTCGTGATGAGGTGCTATGGCGTGCTACATCCTTAATTGTATCTTGCAAGCCAAAGCCATGTGCTTACCACCGATCTTCCATGCTCACACACACCACCTACGGCGCCGAATAACGAGCGGCTGTCTTTGTGCTACCGAAAGCTTCTACCTACTTTTTAGCCTTCCTGGCCCCGAGCTGCTGCGAACCTCACTCCTCTTGGACCTGACCTGACACGACACGCGTTGAAGCGTTCGACACTGTCCTTCCAACATGGCTAAGCTGAGAGGCACGCGCCTTGGGGCGTTTCGAGCCTACTTCTTTGGATTCTTCGTCTGTACCGCTGGTTTCCTCTTTGGCTATGACACCGGCATCGTTGGTAAGTCGATCAAGAAACGCCATTACCAGCTCGTGGCGCGGCAGCCAAAGCTTATTTCCAACGGCCACTAACATGTGAACGCAGGTGGTGTCTTGACCATGACATCGTACAAGCGTGACTTTGGCTACAAGGACAATACGACCGTCTCTGCCGTCATGGTCTCGTTGCAAAACGTCGGAGCCTTCCTCGCTGCTATATCCATCGGCCCGGTGTCGGATCGCTTTGGCAGAAAGAAAACGGTCCAGGTCGCATGCACTATCTTCTGCATTGGCGTCCTTCTCCAAGTCATTCCCTCACACTCTCTAGTCTGCTTCTACATCGGACGATTCATTGCCGGGCTCGGCCTTGGATCTGCCACCGCGGTCGTACCTGCCTACAATGCCGAACAAGCCCCCAAGGAAATTCGAGGAAGACTCGGGTCAGGCATGCAGATGATGTTCGCCGCAGGTGTCATGATATCCTACTGGATCGATTATGGTACTGTTCACGACATGAAAGTCTCATCGGCACAATGGCAAATTCCAGTCGGATTGCAAATGGTTCCCGCTGCTGTACTTGGTCTTGGTCTCATTACGCAAAAAGAGAGCATTCGATGGCTTGCGAAGAAGGGACGACATGAGGAGGCTTGGGAGGCATTGACGTGGATGCGAGCCGACGATGGACCTGAGGTCAAGGCCGAATTCCAGGAGATCAAAGCTGGTATTGCCGAAGAGTATCGCGCCAGCGAAGGTTTCAAGAAACGAGAACTTCTCGAGCCGGCGAATCGATACCGTCTGCTTTTGGCTTTTGGTGTATTCCTCGGACAGCAGTGCACTGGAATGACAGCACTCGCGTACTTCGGTCCTCAATTCTTCAAGCTCCTTGTCGGTGCAGGCCAAAAGAACCTTCTGATCACCGGCCTCTTCGGCGCCGAAAAGTTTATCACGGTCACCACTTACATCCTGTTCTGCTCCGAGTGGTGGGGACGCAAGCCGACGCTCTGGATCTCTGCGCTTCTCATGGCAGCATGTTTCGTCATCGTCACAGTTGTCAACCACACCACACCAGCTCCTGTCAATAATCAGACCACATCCGCTGGAATCGCGACCGTAGCGATGATCTTCATCACGAACTCCATCTACCAATTCTCCTGGGGTCCATTGCCGTGGCCATATGCTGCAGAGATATTCCCATCCCGAATCCGTGAAATCGGGACCTCAGTCGGAGTCGCAACTCAATGGCTCTTCAACTTCCTCTTCTCGCTCGTCACGCCATACATGATCGCAGCCTGGGGCTCTTACACGTTCCTCTTCTACGCCTGCTTGGACCTCATAATGGCAACATTAGTCTTCTTCTTTCTCAAGGAGACAAAAGGACGAACGTTGGAGGAAATGGAGACGATTTTCAATTCCAGAGCTGCTTTTGATAATGAAGCTGTTAGGAGGAAAGCTATGGAGAATCTCTCGGGAAGTGAGGATCGGATTACTGATGTTGAAGTCTCGACGAAATAAGCTGCGAGTTGATGAAGTATTCTAGCGTATGTCTGAACTTGGATGAATGTTCAAGGCCAAAAGTCTTCTCCCAAATCCCTCAACCATTCCTTAATCGCTTCATTAACCTCCTGAGCTTTCTCAAGGCCAACCCAATGTCCAGCGTCCAAATATACTTCCTTGAGATTCATGCAATGCACCTTTTGTGCCTTAGCAATACCCGAAACCGTCACATCACTAATCGGATCCCATTTCGCTCCACTGAAAAGCACAGGCATACTCAAATACCCTCCATCTTTGGCCTTTTCAATCGAATACTTTCGATTCGCATCATGATTCGCATACCAAGAATCCGCCCCAAGGAATCCAGTCTTCTTCATAGCTTCGACAACCTGATCTAACATCTCCTCACCAACACAGATTCTCTCAATCGGAATCTGTCTAAGCTGTGGCGGTGGAGCAGGCGCGCCGCCAAACCATCCACCCGCTTTAGTGACATTAGCAGTGAGACCTGGTTTCCCGACTTCAGAGGGATTGCCTTTGGCGTAGATGGCGCGGATGACGCCTTCGATGTCTTTTTCAAACCAGACTGTGGCTTCGGTCAGGTGGGTCTGGAAGTAGACTTGGTAGTCGTATTGGGCGTAAGGGTAAGTGTCGACTGGGTAGATGTCCCTGTTGACGGTTTTGAGGACTTCTTCGAGACCGTATTCGAGGGTGTGATATGGTCGGGCTAGACATGCTACTGCTGAAACTTTTGATGGGAAGTGCTGGATGATATACTTGTTAGATGTGAACGATGATTTAGAGATGGTCAACTCACGGCTGCAAAGCTCCAGACTGCTACGGCACCCCAGTCGTGTCCGATCCAGATGGCTGATTTGCGTTCGAGATGGTCAAGTAGAGCTGCCATGATTTCGTTGATTTTCTCCAAGGAGTAGTCTTCCGGACTCTTCGACACGGTGGAGCGGCCATAGCCTGGCATATCTGGTGCAATCACTCGAAAGCCTAAGGCAGCAAATGCTTCGAGTTGAGGAGCCCATGTCTTACCGATGGCGGGCCATCCGTGACAAAAGATCATCAAAGGTCCATCAGAAGGTCCACTGGCAATATAGAAGGTATTGTGCCCGTTAATATTGGTGAAATTATGCTCTTCGAAGGTGGTCGTCATGATATTGCAAAACCAGTGGTTGAAGCTTGGGTTTCAGTTCGGTCATGCTGCCTCGTTTTAAAAGGCTCAAGCCTCATATCTGCTGCGAATATGTTGTCCTTGCGGAATTTGAGTTGTCCCGAGATCTAGCAAGTGAAGAGAGCTGCGTCGTATATACCAGAATGCCACTCGAACCGATAACGAGCAGGAGCTAAAGTAGGGCTGAGCGTAAGCGGCTGAGATCACATGTTATAGCTTCTGATCTCGCATCCCGAGGAATTATTGGCCATGTGCTCCAAAATACTGTGGCTCACGCGCGCCGGGTACAGTGGCGGTACAATGACAATTCCTTCGTAATGGCACTGCTCGCCAGATGTCTCTCCTCAACAGTTCTAGAGCTTTCAGCCAAGTTCTTCCTCATAATGATAGTAACGTGGTTTGCATCGTATAATACTCAACAAATATGCTGCTCCATCATTGCCTAAAGCCTGTCGCGAAATGACATGGTGACGATGACATCCTTCTCAGGCTTCCCTTTCTGCATAATACGCTCGGCCTTTTGTCGAAAGTCGTCCAACGCAAAACTCCATTGTGGGACGTTGCTGAGACTGAGCTCCTCGAGCGTAGATTGATGCTGTTGCACAATTGTTTCCATAGCGAGAAAATGTATCCTGAAATTATCAAGACGGAATCTCTTCAGCTTTGGCGTAGCATGATGGCCAGCTAGGTGACCGAGTTTCATGATGCCGATCTGAGTCTGTTCGTCCCAAGAGTGAAGGGTACATAGCCTGTCAATACCAATGGAAAGCTCTTCCAATCTCGATGCTTGTGCTAACGTCATGAGTAAACCTGACACCAAAGCATACTGCCATGTGTTCCGAGGCGCCGGCTGGAAATCTCTGGAAAGAAGAGGATCCATGACGAAGTCCAACTTTCGCAGATACCTCGTGTTGATGCGGTGTAACGAGAACATGTTAGTGATTATGGGTAGGCCTCTGCTGCCTATCACAATTTCCGAGAGTGGGTATCGAGTATCAGATATTGCTGCCATGATCTGACCAATGAATTCCATGCGAGAGCGACCAGAGAGACAGCAAGATGCGCCAAGTGCATCTTTCAGCTGATTCAGACCCCAAGGGTGCTGAAAGGCATGCTCCCTTACCGCCACGACGCCTGGAGCAACACCGTGGCTCAAGAAGTTCCGAAAGACACAATGTAAATCCTGCCACAACTCAGATTGCTCCGGGGACTCATATGTCTTACCGTCACCGATGTAGTCATATTCGTCGTCCGCAAGCTCCATGTATTTAGCTCGTCGCTCAACGCACAAATCTCGTTGACGTGAGCCAGGGCGTGGAAGGCGAAGATATGTAGGATAATGGTTGACCTTTTGTCGCCTATAATGGTGGTCAAGACCAGTATCGAGTAGCTGGAGACAGAACCGGACAAGTTTCACGCTTCTCGCGACTTCTCGATGCTGTGAGATCCCCAGTAACGCCTTCATGCTTGTCCGATTTGCGAGAATAAATGTCTTGTCCTTGAAGCTAAGCCGAAAACGCGACCAAGTCACTGTATTCAGATCACGGCAAACCAGTCGAAGATGAGAGAGGTCCTCTGGTTGCAACAATCTTGCGATCCATTCTATGAGCTCCACAGGCAGATCCAGCAATGCGGTGTGGCTGCGGTGACTGTATCCGGTTTCGAAGGTGTTGGAGATCTCCATGGTAGAGAGTACCGGTATATATCAAGCCGTTTGAGGTCTGCGATGTGTGACATGGCAAGTACAACGCGACGAAGACGGAGGGAAAGGATCTTGTAGTCTGGTACTACCTTTGGTGTTACATGTAAAACTGCTGGGACGCCAAGACTTGCTCTTGCCCTATCAATTGCGTTGCTTTGGTTCGACTGCAAGTTTCCTCAACCTCTAGTCGTTCATTCGAGGTCCGTAGGTGCCATTCATTCTGCTCCAGTGTCATATGCCCTTGCTTGCACCTGCTTACCCGCGATTGCCTTGACTCATCCCCTAGCATAGCTAGGAACTACATCAAAATCTGGCCCGTGCCCGCAAGATCCATTCTGTATTAGCCGCGTCAAGAGCTCTGTCACTTCTCGCCGACCGTTCGCCTCGTGCAGATATCGACCACATTGATCAGTGAAGTACATGCGTGCAAACGGTTCGCCATTGGCAAGATTCCTTAAGACCACACGTTCCAGATCGGCATTAAGCAGGAACCCAAGGACCTCATTCCAGTTGTTCACAACGTTCAGATCCAAATCCAGAAGCTCGATGGATTTCACTTGTCGGGGCAGTTGCGAGAGAAAGGGACTGATAGCGAGTGTCTCCGTGTGCATACCACACAGAGCAATCGCAACAATGCTGGTATCAGCCAGGCTATGCGCCAGCTCATGTCCGATGTAGAATTCGAGGCAACCTATGGCCAATCTCTCGAAGGTTCCACTTTTGATTATCGTATTCCATTCAGCAACAGATAATGGTATTCCGGTTTGGAAAAAGCCCAGCTCCAAATTCTTCGTGTTTTGAAACAGCCCGGAGAGCTCGTGATGGCCGAAGGAATTCAGGCTGTCGATGAAATCCAATTTATTGTAGCTGGAGACGCCGAGATTGATAGAAGCGACTGTGTGACCCGATTTCAGAAGTGCATTAGCGACTATGTGGAATAGGTCGTCGAGATTGCCCGGACGTAATTCACCACGAGACGGGTGAACACCCAAGGTGTCGATCATGGATTTGACGCCGAAACTAGCTGGCGCCTTTGTTCTTTTTTCCCAGACATTGTCATCTGTCCAGCCAGGTAGCAGTATCCATTCAAAATCGGCAGAGCACTCCAAATACCGATTCGCGGCGTTGATTGACTTGAAGTTCTTGAATATGTGGGCCAGATCATCTGAGCTTTCATAAGCTAGTCTACGAAGCTGCTCTCTTATTTTACGTTGTACATACTGACGGTGTACGGCTGGGATATCGCCAGAGCGGGCTATTGCTTCAGGCGCCTCTGGACAGGCGATGAAGCGAAGTTCTTGAACATGGCGAGCGAGACTGCTGCAACTGATCTGCCTAAGGACCTCGAGAGAGTGGCGTGATAGAATGTGTGATCGGCATCTGAAGAAGCGCTCCGTGAAGGCGTCGGAAGAGGCTGTGGCGAGTTGGGTTGTGGTCTGGCGAAAAGCAAGAAGCGTACTATTATCGAGACAGAAAGCAATCTCCATTCGCAACTCCATAGGCAGGCTCATGATGGCCGCCATATTGTCGTACTCGCGTAGGCTCGTGTGGTTGGGAAGTTCTAAATGTTGGTCTTTGCGCGTCACCTGTGTTAGATTCGTTGTGCTTCATAAGACTCAGTGGGTACTACAGCTGTCCTGTCGGTCTTGGCAGCATATAAATGGTTGAAGTAAGCAACTACTCTCTTGCCAGGAACTCGCTCCGAATTCGACAGCTGTGGACAGCGTACCATGGCGACCTCGGAACCATGGCCACTGCTTTCCATTCCAGCTAGCTACAACGATTGAACTAAGCTCGACGTCCAGACTTTGCCTTTGGAAATTGAAGCGGTAATTTAAGCCTTGCCATTCGGGTCGCGGAGGACTGCGCTTTGGTCATGCCTCTTCGATTGCGTTCAGCTTCAGTGACCTTCCCGACTCTGGCGCCTAATTCTTCGAAGTACTTGCTGAGGGTTCCGATGTCCAGCCGTGTATCTTCTTTCAGAAGCCAGATGTCCACTTCCCAATTATCGATATACAGGGCAAGAGCGCAGATATGGGTGTATCTGTAGTATTATTAGCAAGTCACTTCGAGGTGACGACCGCAGCTTCCGCAGACCTATTTGCCGACAGTCATGCGGTGAATTGAGGTACTTACAAATTGTCCATTTGCCACTTTCCCAGCTCTTGGCCGCTTTCGTTGGTGAAACGCCTTCGCACAGAGTCCACAAGCTGTTCTGACCAGCGGGACGATGGCAGACGCTTCTGCAGTACCTCCTTCTTGGGAACCTTCTTCCCTGCCCTGCCACCGGCTGATAAACAGCTGTGGAACTCGAGAAGAAGTGTGAGATATTTGAGCACCTTGAGCTTGCGAGGGTCATCGGCGCAGAATTGAAGTCGCGTCGGTGGATATTGAAGGCCCTTCAGTTCGACAGTTTCCCCGGCCTGTGCTTTATCCTGCCAATCCTTGATCTTGATGTACTGCTGCGCATCGCCAACAAGCGTCTCGAAAGTGTAGACCTGCTCTACGAATTCCGTAGGATAATTCGGTCGTGGAATCGGCTTCGCAGCGAGGGACACATCGGCCCTCTCCTCCTCTGAAGCTTTGGTTGCAATTCCAGCAGTCGTTTCGCCCACTGACTCTAGGATGGCGTTCTGTACATCCGTAATCTTGCCTTTACCTTTGCGGTCACGATCCGACACAATGGCGTTTTCTGTCTTCGCTGCAATGGCCTTCTTTGCCTTTTTGGTTCCAAACTCGCTTCCGAGCGCCTCTCGCTGCTTCGCGTAGCTCACTCTCTCCTTCTCTGCTTCGTCTAGCTCGTAGATCTCAGAGCGCAGCGTACTCTGCAGCGTCAAATGATGCGCTTCGGCAACCTCTAGAGTATTGGAAGCCGGGTCGAACAGACAGACATAGTGCTTCAGATGCTCGTCGCCGACGGTCGGTGTCGCGGTATAGTCGAGCGTGCCATGTTGTGAGGATTGGAGCAGTAGGTCGTGTGTGGTTGGTCTGACTGGTTTGTTGGCGTATTTCGCTGCCTTCGGTTTGGTATAGGCATTGAAGGGAACGAGCGGCGTCTTCACACCCGGCGCAGACAACAGGACTGGGTGGGCGGAAGAATCGTCGCCGTCGAGGTGGATGAGCTTCACCTTGTCGCCGCCTGCAAATTTTTTGTTCGGATGATCAATGCCATTCGACTGTCGCTTCCGCTTCTCGGCCATGGTGGCAATAGCGTCGGAGTAAGTGTCGCGAGCGTAGTGTTCACTGTTTCTCAGAGCCACTTGAGTTTTTTGACAGCTCGATCTGGAAAGAGCGATGGAGTTCACGCTACTGCAGTGCACGGGCTGAGCTTAAATCGCAGTCGCTCCCACGGGTACGTCAGAAACATGGCAGCGCGCCGAACTCCCACGCGTCGAGTTGCATGTGAAAAAACCTGTTTGGTTGAGGGCGTCTTCAATGTAGGAAAGGAAAGGAGTTAGGTATTGCACACACGTTCTTGCCTTCTTGTCGTAACATCGCATCTTTCGAGCCTCGCTCTTGCCTACCTTCACCACGGCTTCCTCTACCTCGTCCGGTAGAGCATCGCCCAACCCACGGAAGCTGCAGGTGCGCAACACAGGTCATCCCAATCGAGCCGATATTATTCGTGAGACTTCGACGTCTCCCAATCGAGCAGCCATGACGGACCAACTCAAGAACGGCGTCTCGGGCGTGCAAGAGAAAGCACAAGATGCAACCAAGGGCACTCCAGTCTCAGGAGTCCAGGGCAAGATCAAGGCTGGCACCGACAGCGTGCTCGGTGCTGTAGACTCCTGGGGCGGTTGGATAGCAGGGAAGGGCAAAAGCATCATTGATGGCATTTTCCCGCCGGAGAAGCGAGCTGCATTCCTCGCCAAGCTGCAAGACTTCATGCTTAGGAACCCGAAGCTCTCTGTATGAGACTATGTCCACACCCGGTCTGTCGCCACTGACTTATAAATCTAGGCGTTTCTGGGAATGAACCTCGCACTGACCGGAATACCTCTGGGTCTCTTCGTACTTTTCAGCTTGTCCGTCTTCATCTTTGCACTGGTCGTGGCTCTCGTGGTGGGACTTCTCGCTGCTGTCCTCTTCACGGTCTTCATGGTTGGCGTTGCCCTCATCATCGTCTTTCCCACGGTCATGTTCACTACCGGAGCCGCCTGCTTCCTCTTCCTGTGGGGTCTTGGAGGCTACTACATACTGAAGTGGGCGAATGGCGAAAGTGGAGGCGAGCCAAAGCAAGCACCAGAAGGTCAAGCTATTGGCGATCAACTCAACAACCTTACTGGTGGCAGGCTTGGAGGCTTTATGGAGGGTGCCCGATCTCAGAATGCCAAGAAGGGCATTGAGGGATACAATGACAGATATACGAAGCCTTCGGATCAAGATGCCAAAGGCGAGAAAGGATCTACTGGAACGACTACAGGCTCAGATGCCCATAAGAATGTGGGTGTCGCCGCGTCCAATATGACGAATGCCGCCGGCGGAGTCCACAAGACAACTACTGATACAGTGAGCACAGTGAGCAATGCCAATACAGGGGTGGCGTACGCCAAGGGCGGTTTGAAAGGCACGACTGGACTTCCGATACCATGAGCGATGTGACTTTGATATTTTTTGCATTGTATACGGCGTCTTTGGAGAATGAGCAGCATTTACAACATACCCTTGACGAGCGTGGCGTAAGGCGTCATGGAACCAAGGCATGTACAAGATACCAAAAGTTGGTCATACATCGCCCAAGATTGTAACACTAATTCTGAAGTATTCTAACACATCAAGCAAGGTGGTTTTTTTTATCCCATCTGGTGCACAAATCCCGCCAGAATAGAATCACCTTTTGGTGTACAATTGATTGATTGTCGTCAATTGACATTGAAGCGCGGCAAGCTTGAGTCACTGGGCAGTCTATGATACGACTGACGCTGCATGTGGTATGCTATGCCGTGGTATTGAACGCCTGGGTGCGGTGGTTGAAGAAGGTGAGTTTCTTGCTCATACACACTGGATGATACTGACGGTGCTTTGAGCTCCTCACAATCTGCCTGCCTCATTCCGTCGCGCTCTTCTGTCCGAGAGGTCAGTCTAGATTCGAAGTAGAGATCGAGGATGGTCTTACCTATGTATGTCTCGGCTGCCGACAAGAAGGGTAGAAACAGCAAGACCATGGGTAACAACTGACCGAACGACCATATACCATACCCGAACGGCACGTCACTCATGGGGCACAAATCCAGTTCTCGGTCCATAGACACCGGTGGTCCTTCGTATCTTTGGCGCAGACACCATACTAGGGACCAGATTGTCAAAGCCATGTGTCCCAAGAACACTAGCCTTCGATTGCCGAGAATCACAAACCAAAACATGGAAATGAAGATCTTTTTCCATCTCGGCTGTCCACCTTGGCTCAGTGGCAACCCCTTCGTGGCGCGGCGCTCATGCGGAAGCAGTTTGCGGAGAGGATACAGCAGCCGTACGGTTATCCATCCCTTGGTCATGTCTCGCCAACGGGGCAGGAGCTGCAGCGTACAAATCCAGAACAACCAGATCATGATCATGATTGGAAGGATAATCGATATTGTCAGAGCTGCTTTGGTTCGGCCTGGCTCGCTCTTGATCCCGAGCACGGGTATCACGCAGCGGTAGGCAAATATCAAGAAATATGGCGCAACGCTGGACGCCATTGCAATCGTAATGGTGAGAAGAATGGAGAACGCGATCATCAGGCCAATCCTCAGCCGTCCAGTGTCTCTGTATTTGGCAAAATATCCGTCCAGCACCATTACGCCGGCCAAGTGAGCAGAGCTCGAAGCGCAACACAACCAGGTCACAAGCGAGAGGTTCGCTGACGGTAGATGGAACATTTTGATCGCCATACTGTCATTTGGCGTCGCATTTGACCAAGAATTGGAGAAAAGTTTGATCCAAGCTATAACCAGCACCGCACAGCCAGTCACTAATTGCTGATCCACGAAGCCAAGGATGAGTCGTTCCAGGATATTGCGCCACATTCGAACGTAGGGACGATCAGCAGAGTTTGCTATCGGAATTAACGTCCTCATCGGCTTTGGCATCCATGCATATCCGCCGCCGAGAGCGATGTCGAGGAACATGGCTGCGTGCGATGTGAGGAAACTGAGAAATACCGGAATCACGAATGCCAGAATCACCTATAAAGCGATCAGCAAATGCTGCGATCCGACCAATTGATGCACATACCCCAGTTCCGGCTATATCTGAATCATAAAATCGGTCGCATTGAGCAGTCGAGTTGGTCGAATTGGTTGGAAGTGCATCGTAAAAGATGCCCAAGCATGAGAATCCATTACCAGAACTCACGCACGTTCCGCCATAGAACTGGATATCACCGAGAGACATTGTCAACGAGCGACAGAGAAGGCATTCAAAGAATCTTTCATACCCAACGCAGCAAAGACCGCGGAATCTGGACATTTATTGGAATCCTCCAGCCTCTCTTCATGCAACAGCAATGCCCACGATGCTGCGCGACGTGTAGCACGAGCGTCTAGAGCTTTCTCGCGTGGGCGACCTGCATATGGCTTGCATGTAAAGTCGCCCTGGTGGAGGACATCATTGGCTTGGGTACACGTACTACCACACAGAGCTGCTCGTGGCTTGGAGGCCGCCACTATTTGGAGCGGTATACGTGCAGCTGCTCAGCAATAATAAATCTGCTGCAGCCTTTCTGTAGTTGTGGCAGCTGAGCTTGCTGCTGCGGAGCTTCGACGCGAGCCGGATGCACGTGGCTTTGCAACAAGTCTGAGACGGATGAATGATATACCACAGCTTGAGGTTTTGTGTTGCTATTCAGTAGTACCGCCTTCCTTGTAAACAAAGGGACTTGACCTCGACCCGCCGCACGGAGGTCCCTATCGATGTTGGTATCTAGGTATGCTGGTATCGCTCGGCACTCTCTGGTACGATCCCCGGAACACTGGCTGATTCGGACCATAGCTCTGCGAATCTGGAAACGCTGGTGACAAAAGACTCAACTCTAACGGATCGGTAGCTGATAGTGCTGCACCATGTCCTTGCCGACTTGCCGTTCTTGCGGCTGAATCACGCTCCTCTAGAAGTCAAGATATATCAGCATCGTGGACGACATCAAGCAGGCAACATGCTTACCAATATAAGTCTCAAAGGCCGAAAGTAGGGGCAATACCAACAGCAACATTGGTAGCATCTGCCCAAAGGACCAAGTCTCGCTTCCCATGGAAGATTGATGCATCGAACATACCGCATATCGCTTTGTTAGGCGAGGAGGCGGTGAAATGAAACGCTGCAAGAATACCCATATTGTCGACAACGTCGCAAGCAGTAACTGCAGTACAAATACAAGCAATGGATGGCCAATTATTGGCGTCCAAAAGAGGAAACGGATGACTCTTGCAAGACGCCTGCGAATATTGTCGCTGAGTGGTCGTGCGACAATGCTCCAGATAGTGTTGAGACCAAGTATCTTTCGTAGGCGCCGTGTTATCTTCGAGGATAGCCATTTGTGGACCTGGTCCCTTCTTTTTGGGAGGAGCTGTAAGGTGCAAATCCAGAATATCCAGAGCATGAATGAGACTGGAATCAGCAGAACCGTTACAAAGAGCGCTGTTTGTGGCCCTAATTCCGTCCGAGTGGTTGGCATCGAGGCGATGATATCTTTTGCGATGAACATAACCCAGCTGTTGAAGCTCGAGGCGAACATAATCGTCCCAGTCAATAGCATAGAGAAGAGAGCGACGAGGGCAACCCGCATACGAGCTGTGGTCTTGTGCTCCGTCAGATACCTGCGCAACGTCATGAGACAGGCCAGATGTGCACTGCTGGATCCGCAACACAGAAATACGACCAGAGAGAACGTCGCAGAGGGGATCGAGGTAATCCAGTCATAGTCACCCCTGACTGCATTTTTCAAGTTCTTTGGTGTGAGCTTCAACCATGCGGTGATGAGTAAAGCGAATCCAGACACCAGCTGTTGATCTGCAAAGCCCACGATAAGTCGGTCCAGAACGGTACGCCAGATGCACAGACGTTCTCGTCTTATGCTCGAAATGGTCTTCTGTACTCTTCGAGGCAATATCGATCCGTCATTTCCCAGATAATGGTCGATCAACATAGCCATCATCGAAGCCGCGGCCGTCAGGACTACTGATGCCACGAAGGAGAACACGACCTGGACACATTATTGAGTTAATGCCACGTGGGGACCACGTGAATCTGAACTCACCCCAAGACCAGCAATATCAGCATCGAAATAATCAGTACAATTGGTTACATGGCCACCAGCAGGATGGCCAGCTGTCTTATTGATAGCAAGCGCATCGAACACAACCCCAAAGCAGCTCCAACTAGCACCGAAGCCTATACAGATTGGAACCATACTGTCAAAATTGGGACACGAGGAAGGAACTCTAGAACGACGAGACACAGCCAAACGGCAGTTGGAGAGGCAGTCCCACTTTAAGATAAGCTTTCACAAGCTTTCGCCCTCAGCCTGATACACCAGTCGACGCGAAGTAGCGGCCTCCGCGTCGCAGGCTTGACTATAGCCGCTCGAGCAAAGGTGTTGTATGCAACCTATTTCTGGTTCCGGTCAGCATGATAGGCGAGTTCAGCCTTCCTCATGCTGTGTAACATTCGAAAGGAGAAAGAAGCCCGATGTGGCTTCCTTCTGCATTTCAGCTCATCCCAATACAGGCTTGCTAGTGACGCCGACGCGTACAGCTAAGAAGGGTGACCAGAAAGATAATGCTAATTGGTTCAAAATCCGTATCAAAGTGCTCTACTCGCCAAATACGCGCCTGTGCCGCGTCTTTGTCTCAGTCGACACTATACGATTTACGATGAGTCTTGTAAGCTGTATGCGATTCGATTCGGCCGTTGCTGGTTTCAAGCACGAGTAGTGTGAGCTATCTATCAGACTTCAACAAAAATTCAGTGCGGACGTACGAATGTCCAAATTGAGCATCATTGAGGCATAGATCCCGAGAAGACTCGGCCAAGAAGCAGCATTGGAACACAGTTATGCGACAAACCCAGCTACAGACTTAGTCCCAAACCATCGAATTCAGCCAGCCTCTGGGCAACTCTACGACAAGACTCGAAGCTTCTTGTAATCTGCAGTCGCACGTGATCGACTATCTTAATTCCGCGTGCAGACCTCACTGCGCTCACTCCACTCCTTGCCATACTGCTTTAGCATGAAGAAGTGGATAGCGAGAGCCATCGACATGTTGTGGGTGCGGTGGATCTGGTCCTCGAATACTTCTTGCACCTCGTCAAGAGAAAGCTTCAGGAGTCGATCCTTCGTCTGCTGAGCTGGCACGTTGGGTCAGTCATAGATGATAGATGAGGTCGAAATGGCTGCTCACTTAACTCGTGTTCTCCGTTGGAGTTTGTGGTAAATTCAACGCTGATTCTGGTAGAGGTTCCAGGTTATCTCTGAGAAATCCTTAGAGCCGTCCCTGGAAGGGGATTGGGCGGAAGCCTGAAGGTTGTTGTGAGTTAGCAATGAGAGATTTTGACCAGTGATGAGATAGGGAGGAGGCACACCATTTTGAGCAAGAGATAGTCAGTCCTTATGTTGGGCTGGATGGAGGTATCTTCTGGTATTGTTGTTCCGTTTTGTTGTTCGTGCTTCCAACCAGTGTTGAATAATTTAGTGGAAAAGATAAGGATTAAAACAGACTCGGCTTTATGTTTGCCATTACTGTGCTCTGCGTGTACTCACAACTAGTTAAAGCTCATTCTCACAGCATGTGGAAGCATGTAGAGAAGAGGCGGTTGAGCCAGAAGACTGTCGTATGCTGTCTGCACACGTTTACATATGTGAAAGTATTTGCGGTATGTCAGGAGAGTTCCAAAATCTTCCTATTCGCAGCGTACATTAACGTTTCTGCGCACTCAAGCCATGCCCCCATTAATTCTCAAGACCTGTCCAGTGACCCAGCGGCTTTCCTCGCCCACCAGCAGACTTATAGCGTCTGCTACCTCCTCTGGCGTACCAATTCTACCATTCGGGTTCAAGCTCCCGATCGCCTTGATCACATTGTCTGGCTTGCCCCTCATGAACAGCTCAGTAGCGGTCGGTCCAGGAGCAGCACAGTTGACTGTGATCTTCTTGCTCGCGAGATCCTTGGCCAAGACCCTCGTCATCTGCTCCACAGATCCTTTGGTCGAGTTGTAAAGTAAGTAGTTTGGCTGTACGGTAGATGCGTGGCAGAGCGTGGTGCTGAAGAGAACGATTCGACCTCCCGTTTCTGGGAAGTGTGGAACGGCTTTCTGGACGAGGAAGTATGGTCCTTTGACATTCAAGGCGAAGGTCTTGTCGAAATCTTCTTCGGATGTCGAGGCAAGGTCTTTCATGGGAAGCACACCGGCACATGCTACCAAAATGTCGATTTTGCCGAACTTGGAGACTGTGGTATTGACCATGGATTCTGCACCCGCGAGGCTGCCGGCATCTGCTTGAATTCCGATGGCTTCGGTGCCTGAGTACGTCTTCTTAAGAGTTGCGATGAGGTTATCGGCGGCGCTCGAATCGGAGGAGTAGTTGATGACGACTGTTGCACCCATCGATGCAAGCCGGGTCGAGAGCGAGGCTCCGATCCCCTTGGAACCGCCTGTCACGAGGGCAACTTTACCAGAGAGTGGTCCCGAGGAAGACATCGTTGTTGCGGTGCTCTTGTTGTGGTGAAGGGATGGGATGACTTTCTGAATAGTCTTTGTGATCTTGGAAGACATGTATTGAAGAGCTTGGTTGATGAAGAAGCAAGAGCATCTGGTGCTTGCTGCCTGCCTATATATCTCCTACCTACAGGTGATTTCATTGTGCCTACGACCCGATTTCCACCAATGTGGCTGCAGATATTGGGATCGCGGAGGTAGTGTGTTTGCATGAAGCTCTGGTCTGGCCCTATCAGCTGTAGTCGGGCACATCGTGATTGTAGGAATGTGGCTTGCTGTCTGCTCCTACTGAGTAACATATGCGAGGCTGATCGGACCGAAATCGGTTTGCCGGACGTAGAGAAGAGCAGGCTGTCAGCTCCGGACTAAGCGGTATCGCAGCCGGACAGAGATGATCACTGCCTCATTGAGCATCCGCAATCCTCCCGCTTTCCTTGCTGGACGTGTCCTTCTGTATATCATTACCATGCCTTTCCTCACAACAGCGCTGCAGATTTGTGAGTGAACATCAGGCCTCGACAATGCTATCTCTTTCCAAGCCTTTTCCTGGTCCGCCTGGCAGTTCTTCACTCATTCCCAACGAAGGCTCGATATCGCGAGCCTTGATAAGCTATCAGAGCACAATTCATCTCCAGAGCGTCACTCTCATTGGACAACGTGGCGAGGATCCAATCCAGGACAGCTTTGCCCTGTCATCAATCCATGTTGTCAATTGCCAGCTTCATGATGATGGTCTTTGTTCAAGTTGAGGTCGACAATCGTGTCTAGGTGATTTGACGAATGGCCCTGCTTGCCAGGTCGGCACTTCGGTCAATCTCGGACCGACTCTCGGAGCACCTGACCCGAGCAGCGAGAGGGAGGAAGGTGCTTAAAACACTCCTGAGAGATGCCTTCCTCTCTCCACTGCTCTCACTTGGAAGGAACAAGAGCCTACTTGAATCGCACAGAAAACAAAACACATTTTCCCATAAAATTCCGTAGCTCCTAACCATCTCAGGGCCTTGGACTTTGTGTGATCAGCTAATATGGCCGTCTTTTTCCAACCACAGGTTCGTCTGCTGTAGTGACGTGCTCAGGTTGGCAGCCTAACACGATGGATCCCGTGTAGCCCAATGAGAGTGCTGAGAAGCACAGGAAGATCGCTAATATCAAAGTCAAGCTTCCCTCTGTCAAGAATATTCCTCCCGAGACAATCGGACGTTTGGACAAGCCTATCACTCCTTCAAATCCGTACACAAGTTTGACTGATCAGGAAGCGGAGCATTTCTTGACCCATGGCTGGCTCAAAGTTGAGGGTGGCTTCGAGAAGAAATACATTGATGGATGGCTGCCAGATTTCTGGGTTCGATCAGGGTACGAAGAGCACGACAAGACGACTTGGAAGGAAGAGTATCTTCACGTTGCCCACCATCGTCAAGTACGAAACGAGCACTTCTGCCCTAAAGCTTGGGGTAAGATTATCGATATTTGTGGTGGAGAGCACAGAATTCATGAGACACGAGAGCGTTGGGTTGGAGACAACTTCATTGTCAACTTCGGGAGCGAAGCACGATCGAAAGAGGATCCTGCGTTGCATCCTCCCCAAACCAAAGAGAAAGGCTTCCACTATGATAATGACTGGTTTCGCGCCTTCCTTGACTCTTCGAGCACCGCCATGACCATCGTGCACTGCTTTACGGACATCCCAAAGGACGGAGGTGGAACTGTTTTATGCGAGGATGCTTTGAAGGGTGAGTGCATAGTGAGGCACGATCAAGATTATTATTGCACCAGAAATCCCAATGATTCCCGCTCGTGGAATTGATATCTTGGATGCTAACCTGAGTGTTAAGGGGTTTGTGAGAAGTTGTACTCGCATTCCGACGGCTTCGATCCAATCTTTGAATCCAGTGCGCTCTGTAACCATGTCAAGCACTGCCACGATTTCACCACCATTGAGGCCAAGGCTGGCGATACTTTCCTTCTGCATGGTTTGCTTCCTCATTGCAACAACTTCAACTACAAACATTATGCTAGGGTTATCACCAATCCACATGTGACGCTCAAAGAGCCATACAAGCTGAGCCGAGGACCGGACGATGGTGATTATGTGAGTCCACCTAATAAATTTCCGCGCATAGGCTCTCGTCTACGCCATGGTCTTTCGGCACACCACTAACTACATGGTGTTCTAGTCTCTGCTGGAACAGGTCATCCTTCGAGCGCTTGGCCGCACTTCCATACCGGAATATCAACCCAGTCGTCCTCGCATGTTCTGGTACCCTCGTAACTCAGCCTTCAAGCTTAACAGAGTCGATCAAGAGCTTGCGCGCCTCAAGGCAGACCGGGCTTGTAAGGGTTTGCCTGAGAGCAGCATCGAGAGCGTTTACCTGCAGGGCGATGAAGCTATCAATGATTTCATTAAGCACAATGGGTACGACTTGCCATTCAATGAGGAGCTTGGACTAGAGATGCGACAGCACGCAGCATGAATGTGTGGCTTACTTTGGCATTTCCCCGGATCTAATCACTTGTGGGCCGTGCAGGAGTTCCTTTGTGCAAGTGAATGAGAGCGGTAACGGCTTAGGCAGCAGCGAGAGTCGTCTGCTAGCATAATACCACCGTCGACTTTGACTTCTCATCCCCTACTCTCTTGACACAACCAACTGAGCAATTGCTACTTCCTCGAGTCGCCCATTCCTGCAGATCTTCAACCGCAAGCTTCGAGTTCCTTTGTTGCTTCAAAGTAGGTACATTATTCCGAAGCGCAGCACACTTCCGCTTGCATCTACTTTGACACAGTATAGTGCGCCAATACTGTCCAGGAGAAAGTATGGCGACTCTGATCGGCTTGCCCCCGGAGCTGCATGTGCAAATTGCCAACAACCTCGACAATACCGCCCTTCTCGCTCTACGGCAAACCGACAGACAACTCGAGCAGAACTCCCACGATGTTTTCGTCGAGCGCTTCTTCCGTCGCCGATCGCACCTGTTCACGCTTCATTCGCTCGACGTTCTCCAGCAGATCAGCGGTAGCTCTCTGGCACGGCATGTCAAATTCCTCAGCCTTGTTGCTTGTCCTCTCCTCCCAAGAACCGAAATCGAGATTACGCCTTGGCAGCTGAACGACAGTCACCAGCTGATCAATCTTGCCCCTCAAGACTCTTCAAATCTTGTAGAGATTTTCTCCAACTTCAAGAAAGTCGGCGCCGCCCGTCGCATTCGGCTATTCACAGGCTACTCGCTGGCAAATCTTCGAGAGATGCCCAATGGCATCTCCACAATTCTCTTGGATGAGGTGGAAGCAGACATCATGCAGTGTCTCGAAAGTGCCTATGGATTCGCGAACGTTCGTCGATTCTTCATCCCAGACGTCCCATGTTACGTGATGCACAAAGGTGGACTGGACCACGTTTTCAAGCATACTCTACCTGCGCTCCTTGAGGCAGGGCTGGATGTGAACGCCTTGACGCTCGGTTTCGATGGGTGCGAGGGTCTGACGCAGAATGACCAAAGTGCTGCCCTCGTCGACTACCGGCTCGGCTCAAGCTTCTGGCAAAACATCACGGAACTCAAATTGGACTTGAATTTCGATGAATTCGCTCAACACTCCTCTTCGCCATGGCCAGAAATTGTGGCAGTGTGCCCTCGATTAACCAGGTTCAGCGTGCAGGTTATGCAAGACGTGCCCTCGGATTTCGAAAAGTCGCTTGGTCGAAGTCTTCAATCCACCTCTATAACGTCAATCAAGATACAGGGCACTGATATGTATGAAGACAATCTGAACGATCTTCTGAGCCCAATTCGACTGCAGCTGGTAGAATTAGATCTGGATGTTTGTCGCTTCAACCCAGGTAGTTGGAACCGTATTTGTCTGATGCTGTCCAGAATGAGCTTGCACAAAGTGAGACTCTACAAATTGCAAGATTGGGACATGGAAAGGGGCGAATACTTTGGCGATGATGACAGCGACGAGAGCAAAGCCGAAGGAGAACAGGCTGTGAAAGAGATGCTGTTGCGACTGGCGGAGCAGGGACACGGGATCCTCGAAGAAGATGACTAGAGCTATGAGCGCTACGATTCCACGAGTTGGGCGCGTTTATCGCGATCGGAAGCAGAGCCAGAGAGGTGGTGCTATGATATGCAGCGGAAATGCTTATCAAGATAAGGGGTATGTGCAGAACGCAAGCACTTGGAAGGGGCGATTTACAAGGTTACAAGGCGGCCAGGGCTGAAAACTCCTCCTCAATTTGTACAGAAGGATCTCTGCGCGAAAACGCACGGAGACAGGGGAAATAGGCATGGTGTTACGTACCAGAGACATTGAAGTACTCCACGAAATGATTTGAGACCAGCCACAGCTATCCTCCCGCAGTGCATAAGCTCGCTATTCATCTCATGCGCTCTTTTGTTCCTTCATCACTCATATCATGAACAACCATATTCTCATCATCCCACCCCTCACAACCTCCCCCTCTCCCCCTCCGCCTCAAGTCACTTCTCATACTTCTCCCCCTGAATCGTCGCCACAACCTTCCTCGTATGCCTACTCGCCCTAAACTCCAAATACCAAATCCCCTGCCAAGTCCCCGTATTCAATCTCCCCTCACTAATCGGCACCGTAACACTCGCCCCTACCAACGCACTCTTGATATGCGCCGGCATATCATCCGGACCCTCACAAGAATGCCTATACAACCCTCCTTTCTTATCCTGAGGCGCGAGTCTGTCTAGTGCGTCGGACATGTCCTCGCGTACATCTTCGTCCCAGTTCTCGTTTAACGAGAGTCCGCACGATGTGTGTTGGACAAAGAGGTGTAGGATTCCGACTTTGTAGTTTTTGAGTTCGGGGAGTTCTTTTAGGACGGTGTCGGTTATTAAGTAGGAGCCTCGAGATTTTGAGGGGAGGGTGAATTGTTTTTGGAACCAGGACATGGTGGTGGGAATGGAACAGGTTGTTGGTGGGCAGCAGTTGCAGGTGGGGAGTTTTGGGACTCGGGGTGCGATGGAGTTGCCGCTGAGGATTTCGAATGGGTATGTGATTGGTCGGAGGAGGATGTGGCCGATACCTGGGAAGAAGGCGAGGATGAAGATGGCGAGGAAGAGGCACGTGTTTCGTAGATTTGTGTCGAAGGGCATTGGAGTGGTGATTTTGGAGATGGAGTGACGTCAATTTTGGTGCAGGGAATTTGTCTTGGCTGTAGATCTGGGACGCCGTAAAGGATATTCAGACTTCACGCGAAGGAGATTGGGATAGAGAAGACATCGTCAAGGACTTTCATTATTCATCGCATTATTGCATCGCACTCGTAGCATCATGTATTATGACACTGAGATAGCCGCATCCAGGCAGCCGCAATGTGCCTCGCGCACGCAAATCAAGAGTCCAGGTAATGTGGCCACCGTGGCCTCTCGCATCGTACTCCAATGATCCAACGCTCCAAGACAGCAGCATGTAAGAAGCACATGACGAGAGCTTGATCACCTCATGCGTCGCAGTCATCTCAATCTTACTTCTTCTCCTCGCGAACGAAGTACCAAGCGTCCTTGTAACGTGGGTCTTCCTTCCATTCTCCTGTCATGTCCTTGATGTCACGGCACATGCTGGTCTCACAGTTAGTAAATGCTGATTGAAGTAGTTCCGTTTTCGCCGAGTACTCACCGCAAGCTGTAACTGCCATCAGTCTCGACGACCCAACACATCTGATCGTCCTTGAGATCGACAGGAGCGACCTTGCGCTTGTCGTACGCGCCTTCCTTCTTGGCGATTTTCATGTTATCCTCCTCGACTTGAGCCTTCGTGCGACCGAGCCAGGCATTTGGCTGCGCGCTTGCCGAGATTGGCGCTGGCTCGCACTTGGACGCGTCGTAGGCCGGGATGTAGACGTGCGAGTTGCCGGATCCTGCTGGCATGGCGGGCGCTGCTGGCGTTGGTGCTGCAGCGGGGTATGGCTGATAGTAGCCAGGTGGGACGGAGTAAACGGGATGGGAGTAGTACTGAGCCTGTGGGTGAGCCATCATGTTCGGTGGGTGCGCGTAATAGACTGGCTGTGGGTAGTTGATGACGTGGGATGGGGCTGGAGCAGGTGCAGGTGCAGGTGCAGCGTCTGGCGACGGTGACTTGTCTTTGCTGACGATGTAGCTGTGAGTGTGGAGGCCGTTGTTGGAGTCATAGCCTTGAGCCGGCGCAACTGATTCGGCGACCGCGCTGTTGCTCGAAGGCCAGTGCTCGTAATCCTCGTCGCCAGCCATGATCGATGTTGCTCGGTAAAGTGGATATCTTGCAGATGGTGGTGGTGGAAGAGGAAGTGCTTGTCTAACGCGACGTTGGATGTCGGTGTGCGGATGCATGTGACGGGCGGCGACTCGATTGAAGTGAGGTTGTGGAAAGTTTGAAAGTGAAGCAAATACGGAACGCTGCAGCTAAAGAGAAAGAACTTACGGTCTGTGTCTGTGCACGGGGCACCACAATCGTTCGCTTACGGACGACTCTGGATCTCGACCTCGATCTGTGGTGATTGTAGTGGCGATATGGTTCAGGGCTGCACTCGCGGAAGTGCTCGTGGTGGTGCGCGTGCGAAGGCTTGGGTTCTAGGTGGACATCTGCCCACGGCCAACACATTTGGATTGGTGATGAAAAGAACAGACGAGGAATGCGCCAGACCTAAGGTTGAAGCTGACGAAGTGAGGCTGTTGGCGAGTTGAAGCGTCGTGCGCGCAACAGACTTTGATGTCATAAAAGCTGCGTTTGTTTCAAGGCATCACAAACGGCGGACGAAGATACTCACCAATCTAGGCAGTGATGTGACATGCTGCGAAGGGCAATTCCTCTCCGAAAATATGGGAGTAGATACTTCATGTAAGTTGGAGAGAGATCCATTCATGTACTACGCTGTTGAAAGCGCTGCTATTTCATGCTATGTACGGTCATTCGGCTCAAAGGAGCAATATCATCATGTCGTAAGTTCTGCCAATTCATTACCACAAAGGGGCTGCGACCAAATTCCCAAGAGAGTGTCCGACGCCAAATCACAAGCCAATACGCAGATCCAAGAGAACGGACAGCCAAGGGCCAAATACCAAGCCAAGAAAGCAACCATAGCGCCAACTGAGAAAGGGAGATGCAGCCTGTGGTGCAGCCTGTGGTGCATGTTGGATGCTCACGGGCTTCGCCACCACCACCGTAGATTTGCAATGCCGACTCAGACGGAAGCCTCCTGCTTCTCATCCTCGACGCCGACATCCAACCTGCGTAGTCGATTTGCCTTGCGTCTACGCTTGATTGCTTTCCAGCTTTCAACTGCACCGACGAAGCAGACGATACTTCCAAAGACAAGGCCCCACTCCCAGGTCAATGGCAGATGTCGGAAGACAACTTTGTTGATCACTGGTATGTAGATGATCGGAAACGGTGTGATAAGGCCAGCCAAGACTGCATAGAGCAAGAACTTGTTCTTGGTGATGGCATAGAAAAGGCCAAGCCCTGGACGTTGTCCCACTTCGAGAGGATACATGTTGAACAAGCTGAGGTCAAGATGCTTGGCTTCCCATGCCATGACTGAGAGTAGGACAGTGAGGATACTGTACGCAGTTCCTCTGGCACGGTACGGGAGGTCACACGTCGAGTTGTAGTTGTGATTACAATCATCACCCAGGTCGCCGTCTCCGACACCATAGGCGACGATGCAGAAAGATGCCAAGCAAAGACTGCCCATACATGTTCCATAGATGAACTTGTCAATGATGAGCTCCCAGGTGAAGACGCCGGCTTTGAGCGAGTGAGGTGGACGTGTCATGACATCTGCGGAAGCTTCCTCCAGGCCAAGTCCGATTGCCAGAAACGATGAGCTTACAAGGTTGGCGAAGAGGATTTCGAGAGGCGATAGCGGAAAGGTAGAGACGCCGTTGCGATCTTTGAAGGCCAGTCCAATCAAGAGGAGGATGACCTGTGCAATATTGCTGATGAGGAGATGGAGTAAGAACTTGCGGATGTTGTCAAAGAGTCGCCGGCCTTCGCGGATGGCCGATACGATAGAAGCGAAGTTGTCGTCAGTAAGGACCATATCGGCAGCCTCCTTGCTCACGTCACTGCCGTTGATACCCATAGCGACGCCGACGTCTGCGCCCTTCAGAGCTGGAGAGTCATTGACGCCGTCTCCTGTCATGACGCAGTATTTGCCCCGGCGTTTCAGCGCGTGCAGCATACTGAGCTTGGTAGCTGGACTGCAGCGCGCAATGACCAACGGGAGGATGTCCAGGGCATCAATCTCAGCTTCCGACAGCTTGTCAAATTCGGAAGCAGTCATGACTGCGTTTGGTGACGAGCTTCCAGGAACCTGTGGTGCCAAGATACCGATCTCGCGAGCAATGGTAGTTGCCGTTTTCAAGTGATCTCCGGTCAACATATGCACCGTTATGCCTGCAACTTGGCATCGCTTGATGGCCCCGGCCGATTCGAGACGAGGTGGATCGTAAATGCCCACAAGTCCTGCGAACTCCAAATTCTGCTCCATGAGACCACGGTCGAGATATCTATCGTGAACGCCCGTATCGAGCTTTCGATACGCAAGACAAAGCACCCGAAGTCCTTCAGTAGCCATTGCATCGGCCTGAGCAAGAATGTCGTTCGCAGCGGAAGAGCTGACATTCATGAGAGGAAGAAGGACCTCAGTCGCACCTTTAGTATAGCAGGTCCGCTGACCGTTGGATAAAGCTTCATAGACTGCCGACATTCTCTTGACGGAGCTGTCAAAGGAGTGTTCTGTGACAAGTCTGAAGCCATCTCGGTCGAGTGTAGCCTGCTTACCACTTCCACAACGCATCGCCATGACATGTAGCGCAATCTCGGTCGGTTCGCCAGTTGCAGTCCAGTGTGGCTCTGTTTCTTTTGGCTCAGAGACAGTAGAGACATTACAAAGCGCCGCGATCTGAAGGAAGGTCCGAAGTTCCTGGTTGTCGAGAATATCTTGAGAGCCTTCAATCTTGCTTCCTTCCAGCTGTAAATGACCAATGGTTGGATCGAGGGGGTGTTGTGCATCTTCCACTTGGACAATTTTGCAGCTGGGAAGCCAAGCCTTGCGAGCAAGCATCTTACCCTGCGTAAGTGTACCTGTCTTGTCAGAGCAGATGTTTGTAACGCCACCAATGGCTTCAAGAGCGCCCATCTTTCGAACGACAACGTTGCCCTTGGCCATAGCTTTAGATCCCACAGCCATAGTGATAGTGAGCACGGCAATGAGAGATTCTGGGATGACAGCCACTGCTACACAGATGCCGTAGATGAGTGTTTCGTCATCTATGTCCCAAACATTCGCAGAGAAGACGATGATGGCAAGGAGTATGGCCAGAGCAAAGAGGAACAGGGCGAACCATGAGAGCTTGACTTGGAGAGGAGTACCAATCAATCCAAGAGCACCTTTGAGCCCATGTAAAGCGCGTTTACCAGCGCGCACATACCAAGGTCGCTCAGATTCCTTATCGTCCTTCTTGTCCTTGAGAGATCTTGCAATCTCGCCGACAACCGTATCCATTCCAGTTCCCACTACGATACCTGTAGCTCGTCCACGGGTGATACTGGTGGCAGAGAAGACCATATTCTGACGGTCGCCAAGCGGGTCGTCCTTCGTACCGCAGAGGAAGTCGGCATCTTTGACTGCTGGCTTTGACTCACCAGTCAGCATTGCCTCCTCACTTGCGAAATTTATGGTATTAATGAGGCGGATGTCGGCGGGTACAACGTCGCCGACCGCGAGTTGGACAATGTCTCCAGGAACCAGTTCCTCTGCCTTCATGCTGTGGAGGCTACCTCCATCGCGTATAGCTTTGCATTCTGGTGCAGATAAAGCCAGAAGTGAAGCAATCGTCTGCTCGGCTCGGTAGTCCTGGAAGAAGCCAACCACAACGTTGAGCACAATGACAGCACTGATGACGCCGCCCTCGATCCAGTCCATGGTTGCATAGCTGAGAATCATGGCGATCGCCAGAACGATCGTCAGACTGTTCGACACCTGCCTGATCAGAATTCTCCACCAGATTACACCATCGGATGCTTCCAGTCGATTGAGGCCATACTGCTCTCGACGACGGTTCACTTCACCAGACGTCAAGCCATTTCTGGATATCCATTAGTATGTGCATTTTTCCAATTTGAAAAAAGAATGAGCTCACTGGGTGTCAGTTGCCAAGAGACTTGCCACCGAGGCATGTGTCAGCGTGTGAGCATTGAGGTGAATCTGTGTGATGTCCAAATCATCAACAGATATGATAGAGTTTGTTGTTTTTGTATCGCGAGCTGCGTCCAGGGCCTTCTCATTCATGAGAACAGACTCCCTGCTTGACGAGCCCGCGCTCGGTATAGGCGGCGGATCGTCGACATTGCCGCTGTCGTCTGCAGCTGGCAGGCCTCCGGGGCCATGCGGTGCTGTCGAGTGTTGGGACCCGACATCGAAGTTGGACGAAGAAGCAAGAGGTTTTTCCATCAATTAACAAAGGCAAAGCAGCGGCCTTTCGCGTGGAAGGTCAGATGTTAGGAACGAAGCGGAAGGCAAAGGTAGAGAGGTACCTGCTTCTGAACTTATGCAGCAGACCACAGGGAGGGGAAGGTAGTGAGAGAGGTACCCGCGTGGCGGCGCGGAATGCGTGGCCTGTCCTGGCACTCTCTAGGCATGACATGCACGCAACCACAAAGAGCTTGGTGTGGACTCCAGCCAAGCTGCGTGATGCGTGTCGAAGACTCTGGCGCAATGGCGGCAAAGAACTCCATTTTGCTGCTTTGTTTGATCGTTTGTTGCTTACACATAGGCCGGCTATGCTCGCATGATCGTTTGCTGAATACGATACATGTGGCTCCGGGTCTACCCAGGTGCTAGAGGAAGTCTCTGGGATAAGGTGGTGTGTGTAGGGCTGGTGTTTCTGGAAAGGTGAACGGTGTTTGGCACGACAGGGGTGCTCCATCCGCCAAGGCGCTAGGCCGTAAACGATATAGCTCGAAGTCCGGCGCCCTCCCAGCGTTTCCATCTGCTCCTTCTCTTGGAGTTCGTCTACACACTCAACAACCATCTTCATCCGAGGCTATGTCCCTTGGCTTTTCAATCACCAAGAGTACACTCGTCCCTCCATGATAATGCTCAATGCAAGTTTGCGCGAAGAGCTCGATACCGTTGATATGGCACCATGGAGGGAAGATCACCATCCGGCATTGCTTCCAGCGCGGCTACCGGCAAGGATGCAGCTCTCCATGCAGCCGTCATGGCATGTGACAACTGTTGTGCGCTGCTATCTGTCCAGTAGCCAGTCGAGGATAGGCCAACATGACGGACTCCAGAGGGAGTGAGCGAGTGTGATAGGCGGCGCGGATGAAATATGTCTCCACACAGAAGACAAGCAGGAGGTTTCAGATCTTCTTTGGAACCGCAAGGAAGCAAGAGGTGCAACGCGAACAGCGCCATCATCCGGAGGCCGACCACGGATTACTCAGAGCAGGATCAATGATGATGTTTGGCCTGCTTTGGTGTTCACGCGCGCCCATCACTCGCTTCCGTCTACACAGTTCCCATCACATCCAATGATAGTCCTCATAGGCACGGCTTCCAAGAGTGTGCTCGGCACGAACGATTGCGAACGCACATGTTTTACTGCTTTAACAAAAGGCTATGATACTGATCATAACTCTCAAGATGATCTGTGTTCGCGCTAGACGAAAACCTTCGGCCACGTGGAAGCATTCAGGCCAGACTGATGAAGCCCGGCTTGTGAGTCTGTCAACTCAATACCTCAATCTATATCTTGCGACTCCAGGCTGCTACATCTCGAGTATGTGTAACAAACGTCGTAATCAAGAGAAAATGCCAAAGCAGCAATACAAGCCTCTATCGTCCGGATCTCCGGATGCTCGATTCCATTGGACCCAATTGCCTGCTTACCGCTCGTAAGTTGCTGGTTCCTGCAAGAGCTAGCCTCACCCTTCCAGTTCACAAGTCGATGACCATCCCATCACCTCCCTCTCTCATTGCAGGATCGAATACAGACATCACCAATCACGCGGATGGCACGACAATACGTAGAGATATTCAACATTTCTTTCTAGGTAAGATAAACTTTTCAGTCAACTACTGGATGCTATCCCTTTCGCTAGAGCAAGGTCGGGTGTGGTCTTCGTCACTTCCATATATCGATTTGGGTTTCTTATCGTCGTGTACTACGTTCAACAAACTCAGCGATTCCCTCTGCTAGATTCTTTCATCCTTGGACGGGTGAGATGCTTTGACCAATTCGCGGTTGTCGCTGCCGTACAGGAAGGAATAGAGGTGCAAATTTCCAACCGGGCGTGCTCGCAAATATGAGGACTTGATTGAGCGAAGTTCACTACAGATACACTAATAATGCCTCGCTCGCAGCAAGAGTGAAAGTCGCCTTTCCTCCTTCTACGGTCGTAGACTCCAGCTCTTGCGATCCTTGTATCTCGCATGTCTCGTTCTTGAAGGTCTGTCCACCGACCGTTGGATTAGAGCCTAGATACTGCCTAGAAGTGGCACTTGGTGCAGTCAACCTCACTGCTTTCAACGATGATTTAGTCTCGTCTAGACCCTCAAGCGTAAAAGTTTCGCAAGTCCTGTTCGCTGTCACAGTCTCGTTGTAAAAATCAGAATTGTACAGCAGGACCTTGGTGGCCTTCCCGCCAGCATATATCCCCCAACCTCCGTATGTGGTGCTGAAATCATCCAGGGGTGCTATATACTCTGCACCGGCTAATGCCATGGTGGCAAAGTAAGCACCATAGTAGGGCGATCCGATATTGTTCGTGCCGTTCCACCAGGAATAAGGACTATTTCCAATAGTACCGTGATGGAAGTAAATAGATTCCGTTCCCAAGTGAAGGAGTTGAAGGGAGTAATCCATGACCCAAAGCCCGGAGCCATACATGGGTGAAATTCCACCTCCGCCTTGTGTAGCAGAGTTAGTTTCTCCCATGATATGGGGCTTCCCGTGGGCCTTGGACGCTGCAATCTCAGGTATGTATGGAGCTATCTGTTCGGCTATGGCGCTATGATTCATCAGTTGGGGTAGGTTGGCGGTCGCCTGAGATTGGGGATAGTTATGAGAGCAGAAGTCTTTGACGTAATGGAGCGTTGAGGAGGAGACCTCTGCAGCACTGAGATTTTGGATGCTGAAATCTTTCGTGTCGAAGTAGACGCCAGCGGAGAAGATGTCAGTGCGGTTTATAGCGGTTCCAACAGCTTCCTGCCAGGATGTTTGGGAGGCTCTGTCGAGTGCTGATGTCCAATTACCGCCACTCGTGTTTATGGGGTCTGTGCTGTTGAAGACTACGAAGAAAGCAGTATCAGCAATGGGGCTTCGGTGTCAAGATCGTTGAATCCTCACAATTTGGTTCATTGGCCAACTCGATGGATACGAGATTACTGATATTCGCAACAGCGTTCTTGGCAGCCGCTATGGTGTTCGGCTGGTCGTTCAAACGTCTGTTGAGACCTACTTGCTGTCAGCGTGCTGCTCGAGCATTTGAATTGGTCTGCGATGCAATGTACCTAGTATTACACTCCCATTATAAGTGTTTGCCAAGGTTATGAATGATGGCCCATATGTCACTGAGATGGGCGCATCCTTGTAGTTAGCGACATAATAGCTAACCTCCTCTGGCTGCGAGGCATTGTATAGTGCTCGATCTCTGGACAGACAGTCATTTCACTCTGTCAATTCCATGAACCTGTGATATCACTCGACTCACTGAGTGGTTCCTCCAATTCGAATGGGAGGCCAGGTTCCTGTCAAGGTTTCAAAATTCTTCAAGCACTGCTCGGTGGAGGGAAGGTCCGTGTATCCAGGCCAAGTGAAGAACTCGATTCTTGGGAAACAGCCAATTTAGTATTTGTCTTGCTAGCAGTGCGTGTTTCATCTACACTCACGATACGCCGATTGGAGCCTGGACTAGCTTCGGTGATGCATTTTCTGGCAATGAAGACGAAACAGTATGGACCACTGCTTCACCGCGTCCCACGAGGAAGCTCAATAAGCTGGCTGCTAGCAGTCGAGAGAGCATGATATGGCCGTCGAACAAGATCAAGAGCACTTCAAGGACGGCTCATACTCCGGATGTCGACTTATAGGACCATATATGCCATGCAGCCTAGACTGATCAGCAAGCAAAAACACTGGTCTTTTGCAATGACGCGTGCTAGACGGCCTGCACTGTTTCTTCACCTGGACGGATTATACTTTGGCATTCAGGCACTATCGACTGCGTGCATGCGGAGTGCAGTATCATCGCTGCCATCCCTGAGGTGGGATCAACCTACCGAGTCTACTGGCGATACTCGTGTTCGCGACAGAATCATCCGAGCTAAAGTAGAGGAGGATTTGGTGCCTTGCATTCGGCGTCTGCTCAAGCTTTGGATCCGGCATGACACCGCTTAGAATTATTCCGATGGCTTTCGTGAGGCTCTTGTAATTCGATCGGATGTATAGCTCATGTCAGGAAGGGGATGAAGCAGTCGAAGGCAGGGGGTGTCGGTTGCTCGGCAACCCCACTCCAATTTTGCCACCAACGACATCTTCCTTCCTACGCATCAACACCTCTGCACGTCTCGGTCAACCTTGTGCATCGGCATTTGAAAAAGGTTTGGTAGCTGGGGACACATGGCAAGGCTCGGTATGATGCCAATCAGCATGCCTTGATGATGACCCGAAGGCGAAAATGCCACGCATTGGCATTGGAAAGCACCACACCAGCATGATGGCCAAGAAGCATTGAATCGTCTCTGAGATACACGGCAACAACATTTACCAGGTCTCGAAATGTCGCTCATTCATCAGCAGACTGTAAGCTTTCCAGGAACTGAAATCGAGATCCTCCTGACATCGATCAGGTGACTGACCACCTGAATGCAAACTGGATATGGGTCTCGCCCTGGACAGACTCCTCTGAAACCAACACTGCAGGGCGTATTGTGACGTTCAGTCGAAAAGTCCATCTGGATTCTATCCCTTCTCAGGCTTTGCTGCACTGCTCCGCAGACACTCGCTACAAGCTCTATATCAATGGCAAGAGGATAGCTGTTGGGCCAAGCCGTAGCAGCGTTTACATATGGTACTACGACACTCTCGATATTGCACGACATCTGCACGCTGGCGAGAATGAAATTTGCTTCACTGTCATCAGGTACTTTGCGGCCAATCGAGCTGCAATGCCGTTTGGCAGAACCAGCTTCCCGGGGTTAACAGTGTTTGGCAAAATCGTAACTGAGAGCAACTATTTGTGCTTGAAGTCAGGCGATGTCGAAGAATGGCGTGCTGAGGAAATTGAGAACATTGATTTCCCCACTGGACTTGTTGACGATGTCTTCCTCCACATCTACGAACGTGTGGACAGGCCCTCTTTGAGGCCTGCGACTCCCAAAGCTTATGGCTTCAGAACATTGAATGGCGATCTGCTTCCTTGGAGACTACAGCCTCGAATGATTCCAATGCCCGAAGAAACTTCAATCCACGTCGGAACGGTCAAGAGCGGCAAAAGCAGCCTGCCGGAAACACAGTGGACCTCGAATTTGTCAAACGACGTCCCGATTCTGCTCCCAGCCAATTCCTCTCACTTTATTGATCTACATTTCGAGAATCATTCAACGGCATTTCTAAAGCTTACATTCAGCGCAAAGGAACGCAGTCAGGTGAAACTCAAAATGACATACTCAGAAGGATATGAGCGGGAACCTATCTCATACCCTTTCTTCCGCAGCAAAGGAGATCGTTTAGATTCTGAAGGGGGCCATATCATCGGTCCATTTGATGATGTGATGCTGGATATCACAACCAACGGCGTGGCAGTCTTTGAACCTTTCTGGTTCCGAACCTTTCGCATCATTCGACTTGAGATAGTGTCCGGATCCTCCCCAGTGGAGCTTACCAGGCTGGAAGCCACGCAGACCAATTATCCTTTAGCCGTGAAAGGATATTGGCATGATCCTTCTGATCCTCAGAGCGATAAGATGAGAGAAGTCTCAGTCCGCACGCTCCAGAACTGCATGTTCGATGGGTACTCCGATTGTCCCTTTTATGAGCAGCTACAGTATTCCATGGACAGCCGCGCAGTCGGGCTATTCCACTACTTGATGTCCGGTGACGACCAACTAATGCGGCAAGCGATCGTCATTTTCGCATCCTCGACCACTGCTGAAGGCCTCCCACAGTCGCGCTTTCCGTCCCATGTCAATCAACTTATTGGTGCGTTCCCACTCTTCTGGATTTTGGAGGTCTGTGATCACCACCTGTACTTCGGCGACACTCCATTTGCCCGCTCGTTTCTTCCTCGAATCGATGGTGTTTTCGAATTCTTCCATCGTCATACGGATTCAAAAGGCCTGGTCAGTGGATTGCCAGCTGATGTGTGGCAATTTGTCGACTGGGTGACGACCTGGCATGCAACTGACGAGCATCCAGATAAGGGAGTACCGACATCTGGGCGCAGAACCAATTGCCACACATATTTCAGCATGCTCCTGTCGTACGTTCTCAAGCAGGCTGCGCAGCTCGTGCGTGAAGTTGGGAGACCAGGTTACGCGGAAGAGTACGAGAGCCGCGCAGATTCGCTATGTGAGGCCGTGCGGACCCACTGCTACAATGGTCGATACTTTACGGACTCCACTGCCGACGTTGCTGATGATCTCTCTTTCTCTCAGCACTGCCAGGTCTGGGCCGTACTGTCTGGTGCGGCTCCAAAGGAAGATCATGTCCGTCTCGTGACCGAGAGCTTCGCCGAAAGTGCTGATGTTCGATTCTCCAAATGCTCATACATGATGCGATTTTATGCACTACGCGCGTTTGCTCTGGCTGGTGATGATGTCTACGACTCCTTCTGGCCGCAATCGTGGGATCCTTGGCGGAAGATGCTTGCAAATCACTTGACCACTTGGGAAGAAGACGACGTGAGGCAGAGGTCTGATTGTCACGCCTGGGGCAGTGTGCCAATATACGAGTACTGTACAGAGCTGGCAGGCGTGAAGCCTGTCGCTTCTGGCTCAAAGAGAATATCATTCCGACCAAGACTCAAATTGAGCGACAAGTTCGAAGCGAAAGTCGCCCTGGGAAGCGAAAACTTGGCTCACGTCCAGTGGAGAACGGACGATGACAAGGGAAGGAAGGTGGTGGAGCTGCGACTCGAGAAGGCCGTGCAAGTCATAAGTCAGATGCCGCATGGTAAAGTGGTAGACCATGGCGTAGTAGACGCCCTTGCTTTCGTCTATGAGCACACTCCCTGACGGCATCCATGGATATTCGCTCTTCGACTTTTACTGCTTGTATTGATGAGTATTCATTCAAGATCGCGCTAAATTTAAGACATGCGGAGATTATGGGGCATCAAAGCTTAAAACGACCACACATTTCTCAGTACGATTCGACTTCATTATCATCCATTTCGTGCGCAAGAAATGCGGTCTCACATTTCAACGATGCTGGGAAATTTTTCCGTGGACATCACATCCAAAATTTTCCGCGCGAATCAAGTGTCCAAGACTGAGTGTACGACGATGTATCTCAAAGTGATCGCCCTTTGCGTCTCGCTCCGAAACGGCGCGAGGAGTACGCTCGGGCAAGCACATACCGAAGTCGGCTTCTGGTGGGCGGCGGTAGGATTCTACTTGGATACGATGGATGTAGACCGGCAAAACCATGTGGACGCCACGAGCAAGATCTACACACCTGGTCTCGAAGTCGAAGTCCGGGGCCCCGGCTATACATGAAGCCAACCTGCTCTAGAGGTATGGGGTAGCTATCAGTATCACCTCACCTCTTCAACCCACTCGAATCACACCACTACCAAGGTCCCACGGCAAAAGAAACTTGCTGCCCTCGCTGAGGTCTCTCCTACGAGAGGCTCCACGACACAATGCCAGACTCAAACCCAACCTCAATCCACTCAACCCACCCCTCAGATCCCAAAAAGGATGCCACACATGTCGAAAAACTCCCACCTTCTTCCGCCGCCCAAGATGGCCCCACCCCAATAATGCGAACCAAAGAAGACGACCTCCCCTTCCTCACCACCCTCCAACGCTACAAACTCATAACCCTAGTCGCCATGTCCGCAGCCTTTTGCGCCTCCCTAGACGGCTACCAAATCACCCTCAACGGAGGTATAGTCTCCAACAAAGGTTTCATCCGACAATTCTTCGGCCCTACAGTAAAAGTGATTCCAGGAAAATACGTCTCAGCTTGGGGAGGAATCCAATCCGCTGGGCAAACCTTGGGACAAATTTTTTTGCAGTTTTTTACAGATGCTTTGGGGAGGAAGATTGCTTTGTATATTTTGTGGTTAGTTTTAGTTGCGAGTATTTTTGCGGAAAGTTTCGCTACGAGATGGGAACATTGGCTTGTTGCGAAGCTGTTTTCGGGCATTGGGGTGGGAATGTTACAGGCTACGATGCCGGTATATCTATCTGAGATTGCGCCGACGCAGTTGAGAGGGTTGTTGATTAATGCTTATACGTTTTGGTTTGTTTTGGGACAGTTGTTTGGATCTGTGGCGTTGAATGAATTGAATGCGATTAATCCTTATGCTTTTAGGACGGCGATTTATACGCAGTGGGCTATGATTGGGGTTATGGGGATGGTGTTTTTGTTGTTACCGGAGACGCCTTGGTGGCTTTGTGGGAAGAGCAAGACGGAGAAGGCTGCGAAGGTTTTGAGGAAGTATAATGGCCATATCGAAGGCTATAATGTTCATCAAGTGATTGAGGTTATGATGGCGACGATTGAAGAGGAACGACATTTGGCTAAAGAACAACGACAAGAAGGCCTGTTCTCTGTCTTCCAAGGACGAAACTTCATCCGTTTCCTGATTGCGTCTTGGCCGAAAATTACGCAGCAGCTGGTCGGACTCAGTGTTTTCAATACTTTTGCGACTTACTTCTTTCAAGCGGCAGGGAACAAGAATCCTTTTCTGGTTACGGTGATCCTGGGATGTGTTCAATTATTGTCGATGATCATTACATCGTTTTCAACAGATTTTCTAGGTCGTCGACCACTCACAGTTTACCCGTATGGAGTCACAGCTCTCTCCCTCCTCGCGCTCGGAATCGTAGGGTGCTTCGACTATCATCGCGCAGATCTTGGATCACTACTAGTACGTTCTTCCAAATCCTCCTCATATCAAACTTCTAACACTAGGTTTAGGCCTTCTTCGCCTGCCTCGCCACATTCACTACAACAGGCGCATCAGCCATCGGTTACGCGTACGCCGCAGAAATCCCATCACAGCGTCTCCGAGCCCGTACAGCAGGTTGGGCACTAGCGTTAAGCAACATGGTCGCCATCATATTCTCATTCTGCACGCCTTTGATGATTAACGGATCTGCGAAATGGAGTGTCAAGACAGGTTTCTTGTGAGTTGATCCAATACTATTATTCGCGAAACTGATTCTGACATCCTTTGACAGTTTTGCTGGGACGGGTGCTGTGGCTGTGATTGTTTCGTGGTTCATCATGCCTGAAGTCGCGAGAAGGACGCCGGCTGAGATTGATGAAATGTAAGTTGAGATTCAATATTGGCTGTGGACAGCGAGCTGACTTCATATTCCAGGTTTGAAAAGAGAGTGAATCTACGCAAGTTCAACAAATATGTTACTGAGGTCGAAGTTCATGCGAGTCATGTCATGGCTAAGGAGTAGATCGAGCTTGACTACTCAGGAGGTAGCTCTATTCCCATGAAGTCGAACATGGCAGCTTTCAACTTTCAAAGATTCTCGTCACTCTCACTCTCAACCGCACGAACTCATGACCGTATAGACATCCACATCTGAAAAACTAAAGAGGAGCAGATCAAGTTCAGAAAAGTCCAGCTTCGCCTTCCAAAGGCTCCACTGTAATGAATACACTACCACTCCTATCCTAGCACTTCACTCCATTGCTCCGATCTCTCTACAAGTGCAGTGCAGCCTACGCCACAAGCTCAGCCAGCCCTAATCGCAATCAACATGTCCTTGAATATAGTAGTAGGTCTCGCTCTCGCTCGTATCAGTCCATGGGTCTAAGCAACTCCCCAAACCAAAATGCAACGCCTCGTTTTTGTATTACAACCGAATCCTCAAGTCCCGGCCTCCACCCTTCGAGAATAAATGCGATCCCGGAGGAGATGAAGACCCGTCCTATCTGTAATCACCCATCCCGTCGTCGCTCAAATCCTGGTCAACAGGATGTTGTGAGACTCCAAGTCCCACTGGATGCCCGTTTCCATTTCCGTTCATTCCAAAGCCGTTAGCATGGTGACCATTTGGTACCGGCCATTGACCTTCATGTATGTCAAGACCGTCTTCTTCGGCGCCCTTGCCCATCATGTTTGAGTCAAGTTGTTGTTGCATTACGGCTTGTGCAGAGACAATCTCCGCCAAGCGCTTCAGTCGAGGTGTTTGCAACCAACTAGGCGTGTAAGTCTCGAGTGCTGTTATTACGCGAGGCTCGGCGATCTCGTAAGGCCCAGAGTCCTCCATATCAACGGCTTGCAGGAGCAAAACATCAGATTTCGGATCTGTGACTCGTGATGCAACGGCTTTCATGATCTCGCCATTGATGGGCTGTTCGTAGTCAGCGACGAGGTACTGGTTGAGTAGCTTTTGAATCTGGTTCGGTGAGAGCCTAAAAGTGGTCAGCGATGTGCAATTAGTATAGTCTGCTCGCATACTCACATCCAGCAGATATCCTGGATAATCTCGATGTCGTTCAGCGTGGCCTTCTTCAATTGCAACAGCTTCGTTGCTTGCATCAAATGCTCCAGTTGAAGCGTGCCTTCAGGCATGTCATGACTCTTACACCACTCCTCGATTCGAGTGATGTTGTAATTAATTTGCAATCCTCGTTTCCAAGAGAGGAAGTTTCTTCTCATCAAGAGGTCGTTGAATGCTGTCACACCAACAAGTCGAAGCAGTTCGGTCACGGTCTGAGTGATGATGCTGTCTTCGAGGTAGAAAGCTTTCATGGCCTTGAAGACGTTGTTCAGCAGGCTGAGCAGGTTGTCCATACTGTAGGCTGGAGTGTTTGATGTTTGCAGCAACTTGCCGAGGAATCGGTTGTTCTCGTTGGTGACGAAGCCGGGTAGGGATTGCGACTCGATAATGGCAGGCACGATCATCTTGTGTAGCTTCTTCTTCAAGACCTTCATCCAGGTGTGATAGATGTTGAACTCGAGACTTTCAAGGTCATGCTTGACAATCTCCAGTAATCGATCATACTCAAAGTTGTCAGTCTTTTGCGCTTCATACCAATCTTCGGCCAGGAAAACAAATGACAGCATCTCATGAACGTTCGAGAGCCAGAAAGCACCAGGGTTGATGGCTTCGTCGCCGTCGTGTTGCATGACTTCTTGCTGGATGGACTGCATGACGTTCGCCAAGAATCGCTCGGATTCTTTCACGAAGCCATTGTTCCACATTTCGCTGGTGACCAAGTTGATGAGATACGCGGGGAAGAGAACTTCTTTGTCGGTCGGAGGGGGGCTCGAGCCTGGCGCTGGGATCTTCAGGTTGCGGATGAGGCCCATAGTAACTTCGTCGTTAAGGCCATCTTCATCAGCAAGCAAGTTCTCCAGCTCCATCTCCACGTTCTCCAGCCCAGGATTGAACGTGGAGCCAGAAAGGTTTTGCGCATGCCCACCAGCCGTCGCACCAAACGCCATCGAGACTGGCCGCGGATTATAAGCGCCGCTGAACCTCTCCGTCTGAATCGGTTCCGGACCAGCACTCCTCCTCTTCGGCTTCCTCGACGCGACAAGATTGATGAGGCCAGAACTCGCACCGGCAGTGGCGCCATTTGTGAGTTCACCGTTGGAGACCGGAACGGCTCTTTTAGCCAGTTCGAGTTGATCTTGCAACTCTGCGATCTGTTGTCGTAAGCTGACCTTCTCGGTTTCGCTCGCTGTCTTTGCTGTCCGTGCGGCATCCAGTTCCTGGGTTGTGACACGCAGACTCTCTCTGAGATTCTTTTCCTCATCCATGAGTCTCCGTACGTTGTTCGTGCTCTCGTCATAACTGGATTGCAGCCTTGACATGTCATTCTCCATCTGCTCCAACCTGGCGGCGGTGATACCAGCCTGGTTGGCTTCTCTTTGCAGGTCATTCGCTCTCGCTTCCAACGCATTGTGCCTCTGGCGGGAGCTGCTGATCTGGCTCTCCAAGTTATCGACTTGGCCTTTGAGAGATTTGTTCTCCTTTCTTGCTGCACCCAAGGATTGTGTGAGCTCAATAACCTTGTTCTCAAGCTTGTACGAGATCTGCTTAAGGTCTCTGGCTTCCTCCCTGAGTTTCTTGTATGTCTTGCGATCCTTCTTACCACGCCACAAGCTCTGGATAAGCGTGACCTTCTTGCGGTATTCTCGCCAGCTCTTGAGCTGCCTGTAGCTTCTGTAGTTTCGCTGAATGATGCGAGCAGCGTCGGAGAATTTCTTGTCCAAAATCATCTTTCGGCAAATCCAGCCCTTTGCCGCCGCTTCGAAGCTGATGAGATCGTTTCGGAACTGTACGTAGTTTTTGCGCTCCTTCTGCCCTCTCCAAACCCGCTGGATCGTGGTCGCACTCCGTTGCCGTCGAACTTCTTCGGTTTTTCGCCGGGCCATGTTTGCTCGTGCTCGGGCCTGAAAGGCTTTGATGCTGTCGAGGGCTTCAAGATAGCGGCGGCGATAGTACTTGGCGCGGAGATTCTTCTGGATCATGATTGCCGCATCGCTGAGTCTGCTTGTTCGCAGATTCTCCAGGAAGGCAAGCATACCAGCTCGGAAGAAGATCTTGGTCAGACCGAGCTGGTATTTGTCAGTCTTATCGCTCTTGCTCTCGCCGAGTGCTTTCCTGAGGATTGCATTGGCCATATCCCGGATCTCTGTAGTCCATTGTGAGGAGCGGATAAGCATATAGTATCTCAGTGCGAATTCTTCGTATGTCCATCGGGTGGGATATCCAGCACAACTGATTCGCACCGTCTCCAAAACACCACAAGCTCGAAGTTGGCTAAGCACCATCGGGCCTTCGAACTTCCAGGCTTCTTTGGCCTCGTTCGGCTTGATACAACGGATGTAGTGGACCTCAGTAGAGTTGATGGTATCCATGAGCTGAATCAAGGAGCTCTTGAAGATACCACCCAGAGTGGGTTTTCTGGCTGCTGCAGCTCCCTTTCTGGCTCCTAGGGCACCGTTCGCCTTCGGGTTGGCGGCTGCATTGTCGCGATCACGAACAGCAGTGCTAGATTCTATCACGTCTAGCAAGAAGTCATTTGAGGTATTCCGGAGGACTTCCAGATGCTCGTCAGGCACAGTATCTCTGTTCTTCTCGATGAAACCATCGCTCTCGTATGTCACGTCAATAGCATAATGGCAGACCGTGAAGGCGCTCTTGCCAAAGCGTGGCTTCTTGTAGAACGCATGCTTGTCTCCAGAGAAGTTGTGATGCAGTTTGGTCACAAAGGACTCGTCAGATCCCATAGGCAGTCTGCTCTCTTCGTCGAGGAGGGAAAGTACACCAAGCTTGCCTTCGATTAGGTCAATGCAAGGTTGATTGTCGCTGAAGTCGATGAATTTCCAGTCGATCTGTTCACGCAGGTATTCTTCTTGCTCCAGCTTGAAGACGTGTTGATTGAACTCTTGTTGCAGCTTCTCATTGGCGTAATTGATGCAAAACTGCTCGAAACTGTTCTTCGCGAAATGTTCGAAACCGTAAATATCAAGCACACCAATGAAGGAATGCATTTGCTCCAGGACTTCTTGTGGCGCCAAGAATGTGTTCATGGTCTCCACCAGCCAGTCGAAAAGTGAAGAGTAAATGTACTTGGCGACGGAGTCTCGGACCACAGTAGCTTGCTGTTGTGTCAGATTGGACATGATCTTCTCACCTCTTGTGATCAGTTGCTTCTTGACTGTCCATTTGGCAAACTCAGTAGCATCGATACCAAGCAGTGCACAGGCTTTCGTCAAAGATGGCTCCGAGGCCGAGAGCTGTGACTCGGTCCGGGTGGCTGTGATCTTGATGTTTCCAATGTGAAGGAGGGCAGCCAGTATCTTCCAGATATTGCTTTGAACCTCCTCCGGCACACCGAGTCTCGTAAGCGATGACCGAGTGTCCTTGAAGTCCTTTCCATCATCCACGCCATCGATCTGTGGAGCACCGCCCTGGTTAAGGTAGTCGAAATGCTCTACAGGTATCAGGCCCAGTTGTTCTCGCTCTTGTTCTGTCGCGCCAGCCACGAGCTGGTAGAAGATGTGGTAATTCCGCTCCTTAAGCGGCTGGAAGACCAATCTTGACCGCTCGAGGAGATATGTTCGTATGCGTGCGCCAATGATGTCGGTCTGCTTGTCGAAGATGATCTCGATGTATTTACCGAAACGCGAGGAGTTATCGTTACGGGTGGTCTTGGCGTTACCGAATGCTTCCATGATGGGATTGGTAGCGAGGATGCGCTCTTCGGTCTCGCTCATGGCATCGCTGCGGTCTCTTCGGCGGGCGCCAGGCTGGTCGGGAGGTTCTCGTGTGGCGAAGTAACGCATAATATACTTGGCACTGACCGTCTTACCTGCTCCCGATTCTCCAGACACGACGATGGTCTGGTTCTTGTCATTCCGTAGCATGTCGGCGAAGGACTCCTCGGCAATGGCGAACAGATGCGGTGCTTGCGAGGCACGATGCTTGCCAGCGTAGACTTGCACCATGCCGGGGACGTACAGCGAGTCGACGCGCGCAAAGGGGTTGGTAGCGATGAGGACGATACCCGAGTATGTGTAGATCTCCTTTTGCGCATAGCGCAGCTTGATGGCCTGCAGCACGGCAGGCTCGTTGAGATGTGAGAGGTTGGTCAGGTCGTCGCTGGCCTCGAGCATGGCCGGATTTCGCAGCGGCGGCAAGCTGGAGCTCATGGCGTCTTTGGACAGCTCGTCCGCCGTCGTCTCGACCGTCTTCTCTTCGCCATTCTCGAGGGTGAAGACGAGTGTTACCTTGTCGCCATCGACCTTCTTCTTGGTGACCTGTGCATTGCATTGTCAGATGATATCCGCATACCGCTATTCTGTCCCATACCTCTGAAGACACCCAGCCCTCATTCGGGTCGGGCTGCCAGGCCTGCACGCCCGTCTCGTAATATGACATGTTGGCGGATTATTAGAGGCACGCGGTGTGTGTCGTTGTCGCTGCTGCCAACTGGTCGTCGTCCATCCACCGCCCGGTTTCTTCCTCCGTCCGCGCGCTGCCTGTGCGTCTGCCTGTGCTCGGTCGTGAAAGTCGATTCGAATCTCCCGCAACGCCGTCGCTAAGCACAAACACACACACGTGTCAAAGGAATGTGCAGCGCCGAGGGCCACCACCGCTACTGTCGGCCGTGATGCTGTCCCTTAGATTTCAATGGGCGTGGAATGGTAGAGCATGTTGCACTGCTCGTTGGCGGTGGATTAAGTTATTCACAGGAGGTTCCCGTGCTGTGCTGCAGTGGTCTGCACGCCGTCCGCCGTTCTCAGGGTCGGATGCATGTGCGCTAGAGGCTATCTCGATCAGGCAAGGCTCCCGAGAGTTTCAAGTCAACCGATATCCGGCTCCACCCTTCTTACAATGCACTCACATTTCATGCAGCAGCCTCGTCCTCGACGTCGTTGCCCTCGCTCACACGGCACGCTACATATGTGACCTCGACGACAACGGCATGCAAACACCGTATGTGTGATCGTGTAGCAATTGACACATCTCTACACGTGCCGCTGATCGGCAAGCTACGCCCCCTGAAACATGCGTGACCTAGCCCCAGTACACCATCATTGGCCATCTCTCCTCCGCGATGGCCACCCCAAAAATGGCTCCAACGGTGACAGCTTACGCTTAACGCTCACTCACGTCTTCGGACTCACCGGCGGCGGACATCGCAAGACTATGAGAAAAGCTACCAGCAAACACGTGTGATTCTCCGCCATCCGATTCCGTATATTCCAGCATTAAGCGTCAAGCTAGCAAGCGACACCGACGAGCCGGACAGCCCTACTCATCAATAATATCGGATGCGTGCTCGCGATGCTGTCGATTGCTTTTCATCAACTCACGCACATCGGTCAGTGACTCAGTCCTGATTGCCTCGTATTGGTCTCACAGCCTTCGCGAACGTCTTTAGAAAACTGCATGCAGGGCATTTTCAAGGCTGTACAGCATCTGAAACTCGGAGTGGATTGCGCAAACAGCAAGAGGACCAGCCATCCTGGAGCTGATCCGCTGCACCGGAAACCTTCTGGAAAACTTTTTGTGGATGAGATACGCTTTCGAGATCAACTCACGTCACACCACAGCTGGAAAGGCAATCAGAACATGCCGAGACCGTGAGATTGCCGCAGGACATCGTTGACGTCGAGCAAATATAACTTACAAGTGACACCATAGCTGCTGTGCCACCTGCTGTCTGCGAGCGTGCGTTTGCGGCAGCAACAGCATTGATTGCGGATTTGCTCATGCCCGGAGTCCGTGGATATGTCACAAAGTATCTCGAGCAACAATGAGAAAAGCTCTTGCCAAGAATGAAAAACTATAGCTGGCATTTCATCAAGCATGCGTTCCGCGAGTCAGGGCCTACCACATACTGATGAAAGATCTCTTTAGCATCGGTCACCAGACATCGAGGAGGAACTCCGTCGATGTCCGGAAAAAGTTGCAGAGAGAACAACAGCTGGTCATCACAACTTCACAGCCTAGTACGAGCAACTGATCATCACCGGCCTTGCGGTCTGTGGTTTAGGGATCGTTCACATGCAAACGCCAAGGAGAAGAACGCTCCCGTGTACCAAGCTGTCAAAGACCCGTCACTAAAGCTCCAGGCACCATGATTGGAATTCTGAGTGACATCAAAAAGCTTGCTTCGAGAAGCACAGCGCTCGAATAACCACAGTCTGGGACGTCACAATCATAGCAGTCCGTTCGTCTGAGAGTTGATACACGCCAGAGCTTTCGCTACTGCTCCAACAGCTCCGTCACAAACCGAACACATGAATTCACTGCCCACCCAAACAACAGCACGGCACTCCTTGGAACCCAGAGTCGAAAATCATTTCATGCCGTATCACCATTATCATCATCATTAGAAGTGAGTATCAAGCCTTCACAGCTCCAGCTGCCTCACTTCTCCATGCATCTCAATATCAAAATCATTGTCCGGCTTCCTCCAGCCCGGTACAGCCATTTCATCATCCCGGAGCCAAATCCTATCTCATCATCTCGAGTCAATCAAATCAACCCATCATCCTCATCCTCCTCAGTCTCACCCAAAAATCTCTTCTTCCGAAATCCCTCCCCAACATCCTCACCAACGTGAATCTCCCGATCATCAAGCAAGATTTCGCCACTATCATTCTTCATCTTACCCTGAGAGGTTCTCTTCTTAGATACCGTCTTTGGTGGGCTTGGAAGACTCTCCTCCTCATCCTCATTGTTCGGCTCAGTCTTGACGATGGTCTTCTTCTTCTTTGGGGTAGCTTTCTTCTTTGGAGCTGGGGCTGGGACATCGACGGCAGAGTCACCGTCACCGTCACCGCCGCGAAGCTTGGTAGATCTGAGTTTGCTGATGCGGTGGGTGAGAGCCTTGGGGGTACAGCCTCGGGGGATGTTAGTTGGACTCGTCTGCGTTTTCCTCGGCTTGTTCCTGTTCTGCTGCTGCCGCTGCCACCATAGCCAAAAGACAAAAGAAAAATATGATAGTTACCGTTTCCCATGATCTCAGCAATCTGCTTCAACTCATTGGTGTTGATCTTGACTTCGCAGACTTGGAAGATGGCGGCGATGAGCTGGGAAAGGCGTCAGTAGAGATCGAGAATAGTAGGAGGAGGTAGTCATACCTTCGCCTCCGTCTCAGCGTTCCAATTCATTGGCATGGTGTCGTCTTCGTATGCTGGGATGTTGTCGTTAAGTTCGAGTGGGTTGTTGTTGAGTGGAAGAGGAAAAAGTGGAAGTGTGAAATTGAAGATATAGAAGCCACACGACAGCCTAGGTGAGGTTGACGATACCACGCAGTGAGCTTTTGATCTGAAGTGAGAATTAGGGAAGTTAAGCTGTGAATGAAGCTGTGAATGAAGCTGTGAATGAAGCTGTGAATGAAGCCTCAAAAAGCCACCTAGGTGAAGTTAGTGATATATCGTTGCAGTGAAGTAAGATCCCGCACGTGAAACAAAATATCCTCACGTGTTAAACAAAGAAGTTCACACGCGTCCAAGAATAAATAGTAGACTGTCCTGATGCCTTAATCGAATCCACAGCAGTGAAGTAAATCAAGCCAACCGAGGAGCAGTTCCGATACTTCCTCATGGGAGACACAACGGACAAGAGAGACCTTTTTGACCTCAATCCGTACCTCGTTCCGTACGTCCACGCCCATTTCTTCATCGTCGTCCATCACGATCGTATCTGAGACAGACCACAAGCATAGCTAGTAGCCAGCGGCCACCTGTTCATGACACCTCAGCGTACGCCGCCATGCCTTCTTAGCACGCCTTGTTCAACCCACAGTTCTTCCTGGACGACCTTTTGAGGTCATTCAAGTATTGTCACTGAGGCTCTACCCATAGCGATTCGTGCATCTGCTGAAAGACTCATCTGACATCTTACAATAGGAACATGAAACCGACCAGCTGTCACACAAGTAAAATGCATTGATTTCTATTTCGATCTTAAGCTTGGGTCATCGTCCAAAACATGCAAGAAAGGACCAAGACGCTCCCAACCTAAACACATGCTTCCCGCCGCGAATGGGGTATCCAAAGGCATAATCATATCAATCCTCCGTTCATTCAGCTCTTTTGTGAAGGCTTTAGCTTTTATGCAGCCTCTTGTATTCGCCACCACCGTGGAGTCGACAAAAAGGCGTTGCAGGTTTCCAGTATCTATCCTTGCGCCAAAATTGCACACCCGGGTGTTTTTGTGGCAACCTCTTCTGCCACTGAACTCCTCAGGCTCATCCGAGAGCGCGCGCTGGAGGAACTCTATCTCCTTCCAGGCGGAGGTTGACCGTAAGGGCCATAGCCGTTCGAGGGAGTTGTTCTACGAAAGAGAGGTTGGTCATCCGGTCGTGCTGCTCCATAAGGCGGCCTCTCTCGCTCCCTCATGAACGGCTGCTCTCCTCTCATCTGAGTTAGTCTACGCTCCTCTTCGGCCATTCGCTCTTGAGCCTCGCGGTTTGCCTGCTCCCTCAGGCCTGGTACTGGCTCTCTCATACCCGACTCGCGCATATTTGGCGCATCGAAAGGCTGTCTGCTTCCAAACGGCGTGCCAAACGCCGGATGCATGGGACCTCGTGATGAGCGGCCGAAAGTCTGCTCTTGCCTCTGGCGGTCTTCATACTCCTGCTGCCTTCGATATTGTTGCTCATCGCGCTGTTGTTGCTCACGGTGTCGTTCAGCCGCGATGGCTTGTACTCTCCGCTCTTCCTCCATAACTCGGAACCGGTGCTCATCATCCCGTCGGGCATCCTCACGACCCATTGACGGATGCGCGCCGTACGTGTGCGCGAAATATCCCGGCCGCTCAGTGATGGAGCTATTGTGAGAGTGATGGGCCCTGTTCTGCGCTTGTGGAGGCGCCTGAGAGTAAGCAGGATGCTGTTCAGGTCTTCCGTAAGGATTTGCGGTCAGGCTTTGTACGGGAGGCTGAGTGCTTGGAGGCGCGAAAGCTGCTCGTTGTTGCTCTCGTTGCTGGGCAGACAGTGAAGGTGTTCGCGAGTGAAGCATATGAGGTGGCGGAGACGGATTTGCCCGTGTTGGTGGATTTAGTGGTCCGAACCCACGATGGCTGGGGAATCCATACGGCGGCCTTCCACCCTCTCTTAGATCCCTCTGATCTCTGTCCAAGGGAGCGGGAGCCGGAGGGCTTGGGTGATTACCATGTCCATACAAGTGAGCAGAGCGCCAGTCTTCCCGGGGTGGCTGTTGTTGCTGCAACGAGGACATGCCACCTGAAGACTCGTGCTTGAGTGCTGCTGGTGGTGGTACTGGTGTTGAACTTGGTTGTCCGAACGATGATCGGTGGAAGGATCCCCCTGGTATGGACGGCTGGCCAAATGTCTCACGCCTTGGGGTCGGCACATTCGACGGAGGTTGAGGCGTTGGTGCATTGTTGAACGGAGGAGCAGGAGATGCAACACGAGTCGAGCTTGCGGAAGGGAGGCTGTCACGCTTCGCAGCGGGCTTCGTCTCTTCGGGTTCAGAGTTCAAGATAGACATCAAGTTTGACTTCTTCGGTGGCTCTGGTGCAGGTGTTGGAGCAGGTGGAGCCTGCACAGGCGGTTGATTATGGCTGTGTATTCCGGCATGATGCGGTGGCTGCTGCCCCGACAATGAAGCTGCGACAGATCCTGGACGGGAAGTGTCAGGCTTTGGTGGTGAGGGAACATAGGGAGAGCGTCCAGCTGTCAGAGCAGCTAGAGGCGAAGCACCTAGCGTTCCCGTCATCGGATTATGTGGGTTGATCAGAGGACCTCGCGAAATGCCAGCAGAAAGGTAGCTGCCGCGTGAGGGCGGGCGCTGCTCTTCGAACAGAGGTTTCCGATCTGTTACTGCCATAGGAAGCGGCTGATTTGCTGGCGAGCCATGGGCATGTGCCATTGGTTGATGACTTCGAGATCGCATTTGTTCCATGCGCATTTGCTCGTCATGGCTTGCCATATGCGCTTGCTGCTGCTGTTCAACCTGCTGCATCCGAAGGGCTTTCTCTTGCTCAAGCCTCAGGCTGTTGATGAAGTCTTGATTCGCTGGATTCGACATCGTTCGAGCTGGCTGCGCAGGTGGAGGCTGGCTACGCGGGGGAGCAGGCGCTGGCTCACGACTCATTCCAAATAATGGAGCCGTGCTGAGAACACTGCCAGCGTCCGGGCGATTGTCAGCGAGAAAGCTTGCACGAGATCCCAGAGGGTGCTGCAGAGGGGTGCGGCCATGCGGTACGACAGGAGGCATAGTTGGAGCTGGCGTTGCTGCCATGGGATGCGGACTTGGTACAACTCGAGCTGCAGGTATGGGAGTGCTCTGAGCAGATGTCGTAAAATGTTGAGGCTTGGATTGAAATTGGGGCGGAGAGGCATGCTTCGGTGGTGGTACAGCTTGCGTAGAAGGCCCCGGTTCATCGATATCCATGGCGTCGGTCTGTGGAGCAATCGCTCGAGGAGCGTTTGACTGCGGATTGTCATACTTCCTCTTCACAATCGGGGTTGGCGTTGGCGGTGGACCTGGATCTTCTCCACGCTTCCTGCGCTGGTCTGCTGCTTCCGCTTCTTGCTTAAGTTCGCCACGACCGCCGTCAACCTGACGTTGATAATGATTCTTAATCATAGTCTGTGTCTTAGTGCCCATATGAGCAGCGATTGCGGCAAAATCAGTCCCGAAATAAGCGATGAACTTGGCGAAATCGGTTTGTTCCGGCACCGACCAGTAACTCGATGCGCTTTGTTTAGCCGCTGGTGCCGGCCTGTGTCGGTCGGCATCATCGCCGGCGATCATGTGCGGAGCCATCGTCTCCTGCGCGTACATGACCTGTTGCTCGGGGTGCATCATTTCGTAATGGCCACGATGAAGATTGGCCAGCAAACCTGCGTCCTCCAAATTCGGCTGGCGTGCAATGTCTTCTTTGGAGTTCGCCGGCTTCTGGCTTGGAGACATCGAGGGAGCTGCTGCGAGAGCCGCCAGCTGTTGCTTACCTTTGCGACCAGGTTTGGCCTCTCCGGCTGCACGTCGCTGTTTCTTTGCGGGCTTCTCCTCTCCGTTCGCGTCTTGCTTTGACCCTGGTCCGGGCTTCTTGGCGGGCGACTGACCCATCAAGTTGGCCTTCGATTCGACCTCCTTCTCGCCAAATGTTGTCGGTGCCGCGGCCCTCTTTGGTCGTCCGCTGCCAGAGTCGTTGGCCTGAATGAGATCTTCGCCTCTATTGAGGTCCGCCATCGCAGCCGAACCCCTACCAGGCCTAGAAGCCTTAGCACCCCTGCCTCTTTTACCGCCCTTGAACCTTTTAGTCCGGTTATCCCTAAATCTACCATCCCATTTGTTGGCATAGTAATGGTGGATGCAATCCTTGTAGGTACGTCCGGGCAGAAGCGAGGCGATCTCGCCCCATTTCTTTGGTGTTTCCTTAAAAGCCGCAACAAAAATGTCCTGCTCCTTCTCCGTAAACGTGTCCGGCGGTGGCTTGTACGAGAACACCAGGGTAAGCTGGTCAGGATCTCGCAATCTGTTCTCATTGATCCATTTGCCGCAGGATACGGCCTTCTCGGTTTCCAGGTCAGGCAACTGTGCCTCTTTCTCCATATCGGCCTGAATCTTCTTGGCTTCCCGGTCGTTCTTCTCTTGTTCAATCCGAGCCGTCTCCTCTGATTGTTTTATCACCTGTTCGATTTCGTACTCGCTGATGTTGAACTTGGACCTTCTGCCTTCAATAATGGGATTCGGGGGTGCGACACTGGGTGCGTCGGGGTCGAGACCAGGCTCCAACGAGGCCTGTCTCTCGAGTAGCTCTTGCTTCTCTCTCTCTTTATCCAGCTCTTCGCACTCGTCTCGCCAGCGTTGATAGGCTGATTCGAATGCCTCCATCATCCCATCTTCAAGGTCGAGGTCCACTTTCTCCTCGTCGGCAATGATGTCAAGCATTTCCATCTCGGCCTCTTGCAGACTTTGGACATTGTCTTGGAAGATTTCCGATTCGTGCAATGGAGGCAAATCCTCCGTCTTCACCAGGAACGGTAAGGCAATGGGCTCTGGGCTACGGCGAAGCACTCTCCGAACGTTGCCATGTACATCTTCTTGCTCTCGGATCGTCACGACCGTTGCTCCCTCGCCCTGTGGTGTGTGAATTTCTAGACCGTCCTCGCTGCTTGACGAGTTCGCAGCTGGTGGTTGGGCAGTCCGAGAGGCTTCCAGCGGTGCATCATCGAGTTCCATCTCATCTTTGCGGTGCTGTTTGTACTGCTCCAGATCCTTTTCAGAGAGGCGCGCAAGTCTGGCAAGTGATTCAATCGGTGTAGTCGCCCGGTACTCTCGCAACCCAAGGTCGACAATTTGCGATTTCAGCTCTCGCTCTCTGCGGTCGTGCTTAGCTTCCAGGAGTGTAGCATCTTCGGCATCTTCGTCCTCATCATCTAGCTCATCGTCTCCGCTGCTAGTATCGATCTCGTCAGCGGGACGCTCTAGTGCCCTGCCAATGAATGAAGCGTGAGTGGCAGATTGGCCTTCGTTGACAGACGGCTTCCGTCTCATGGGCTCCGCATCTAGTTCCATGGAATCTTCATTGCGGTCCTCAGTGGATGGTCGCGAGGTCTGTATTGAAGTGCGACGACTTTCTTGATCCTCCATTTTCACATTGAGATCGGACGAAGTCTTTTCACTGAACGAAGCGGAAGCTGCCGTGTGAATTGTCTTGTCCTTTTCATCGCCATTGACATCCCTCTTGGCAGGCACAGCCGGGCCTAGCTTGTCGCCATAGATGGGAGCTCCTGGTCGTCTCCATTGGTTCCACTGCCGTGAGCCAGACGACGCAAAAGGCGGCATCCCAAGACCGCGTTCTGGCGCCCGAATCTGTGCTGTCTGCATTCTGTCCATTGCTCTGGGAGCAACAGGTGGACCCCGAGCAGCTTTCGGCGCTGTTGGTATGCTTGACGTCGTGACTTTCGGTGATACACTAAATGACCGATTGCGGGGCCCAGATGGTGCTGTCGGAGGCGGCGTAGCTCCCCTTTGAGGACCTCCTGTATGTTGAAAAGCGCCAGTATCTGATCGCGGCGAAGCGAAAGGTGGTCTCGGAGACAGGGAAGGTTGCACGGGAGGGGGACGCGCTGCCTTTGGACCTGTGGGCGCCGATAGATCAAATCGAGGTGCTTGTGGCGGATTTGGTGATATTGGCTGGGCCAGATGCGGTAACGACTGCTGAGTTGGTCTTGGAGATGGTGGCATCGACGAAGGTGGTGGGACGGTATCGCTTTGTTGAGGAGATGGACGTGGTATACTCTCCAGGGAGCGAACACCATGCAGTCTGTTGCTAGCTGGAATGATCGCATCGATTTCCAATGATCGTGGAGCTTTCGGCGCAGTTGGAGGCGGCTCATGGTATGCTCTTGGCGCTGACGGTGCGATCTTGGGGGCGAGAGGTGCCTCTGCTGGCGGAGCTGGCTTATCATCGCCTGCAGACTTCTTCCCTTCTATGACAGCAGCCTGATCTGCGGGTGACATCGGCTTGGTTTCCGACATACCTTTTGGTGCTGATGAAGACGCAGGGGCAGCAGCTGGAGTTGGCACGACAGAAAAGCTGAAAGCTGGCACGGGCGGCGCTTGAGTCGGCGGACTGGATCCTCGCGAGCCATATCTATTCGCAGTCGTCTCCGCCCTACCGTTTAGATAGGCCGGCGTTTCTGGGGGAGGATCTCTTCGTGCTGCTGCCGGTGTTATTGCAGTTGCTGATGCTCGTCGAACCGCCGAGTCTGCTCCAGAGCTCTCGATGATAGCCAAGCGTGCTGGATTGATGGGCGGGTCTACCGTCGTTGAGAATGCTGAACTCGCAGTGGGAACGGCATCACTCGACATTCTGCTCTCAAGTCGTGCAGGCAAGGGATCTCTCCTTGTGCGATCCATTTCTCGCTCCCTCTCACGCTCGCGATCGATCCATTCTGGACGCCGCTCATCTTCCCGACGATCAAACCGCCTATCGTCTCTTCTCTCGGGCTCTCTGCCATCACGCGAGAGATCTCTCCCAAATCTAGGTGGCGGACTACGGTTCCTACTAGGAAAGAGATCTGCTCGGTCGTCAACAGCTCTGCGGCCTCCTCGACTTGAACCTCTAAATTCGAAGTCACCACGGCCTCTTCCTCTCCCAAAGCCACCTCTGTACGATGATCCGGAAAATGTTGCACTGTCTGAGTAGTTCGATCCTGCAGAAGGAGGGCCGTCGCGTGAGGCTCTGCGGGCACTTCGGATATCTATGTCACGTGGAGGAAAGTCCCTAGGCTCTTTAAAGTTCCTTGGCGGAGAACGCTCGCGAGGTGGAGGCGATCGTTCTCGCCGATCCGGGTAGTCGCGTTCTCGAAAAGAAGGTCGTGAGCGCTCACCACTTCCCAAGGGAGGCGCATCTGCAAGTCGTCGTGGAGGCGCACTTGATCCCAGTCCAGACGGGGGAAGACCGCGCGTGGAAGGTCCGTCAAATTGCGATCTGGGGCCTCTTGGCGCGTCTGCAGCGTTGCGCGGTGGAGGCCCTGAATGCCGACTGTCAAACAGACTGTTCGCCGTCGAGCCTCTTCTGTCCGGAAAACGCGGCGGTGAGCGCGACCTGTCTGCCGGTCCTCTGTAACTCGATCCGCTGCGATACGACATGAAAATCGGCGGCAGCGCCTTTCAGGAGCGCCACGCCGCAAATGCAACCAGGATGTTTCTGTTGGAGAAGCTGGGATGGCAGGCGTCGATTACTTCATCGGCCAGCCGTGAAGCGTCCTGGCAGACGGCCTTAATGCTGTATTGTTCCAAGGAATAGAGAATGACGTTCCGCAATAGACTCGTGTTTGTGGATGGAGTGGTTTTGTTTCCAAGGTGCAGGCCAATCTCGAAGGTCCAGCGCTACTAGCCGGGTAGGTGCGCCACAAGCGTGGAAGACTGGGCTCGTGCTTAAACCTTGCGGCTCGACTCTTGCAGGTGTGTACCAGGTGGAGAAAAGGAAAGCACCTGGCAGCTGAAGAAACACAACTGCCTCAATGGCCGGCGCCGAGTGTTTCCTGAAGTCTGCGCAGACTGGAAACGTCGTGTGGTCCGCCGACAGCCTGCAACGTGCAGTGTAAAACTTCCGAGCGAGATCGAGAGTCTCGTCACGGCTGTCACGCAGGCGGCGTTCTCCCGTACTTTGTTTCGCGAGATCTCGCTGGCGTCCTCGAAACAAAAGACGAAAGCCGGGCGAAGGAATGAACAGAATGTGGTCTGTCGACTCAACCACGTCTTGGCGTGCAATGAAGTGATAAAGGGTGCTTTCGCAGAAACAGCGACAGCGATGTTGGTGAGAGGATGACACTGGAAAGCGACCTGCCTGCTAAACAGGCGGATCTGGAGTCTGGATCGGCACCCAATCAAAGTGACGGGTCCAGCAGCCTATGCTTTAACTCTACCGGCCGACAGGGCCACAGCCGAAACCCATCAGCGTCCCGTTGGAAGCATCAAACAGACTCCTGGTTCTGGGGTCGGACAAAGATCCGCCTCTCGCTTGGAGGCTGTCGTGCTCGTGGAACAAGTGCATCGTCAACCACGCTCTGCCATCGCATTGCACCGCCTGCATTATTATGCACGTCTGCTGCAGTGATGCGTGACGAAGGGGGCGAGGCAGAGGCTAGGCTAAATCAGCGGACGGCGTTGCATGGATTGGATTCCAAGGCTAGTCGGGATCCAAAGGATGTACAAACTTTAAAAGTAGAACGCTGCTCAATGACGCCAGACAGCGTTTGGTCCCTGGAAGCCATCTGGTGCTCGTGGCTGCGACACGATTTGGCAGTGTTCCTGTGTAGCCTTATACTCGATCGCTATACACTGTCTCAGGCCGTCCAAGTGAGCAGCGTTCTTCGAACCAGCGGCAGAATCAGAGCGCCACCAGCCCGGGCAACGACTCCACGAGCGGCAAGCAGCGGCAGGGTACTTGGTTGCTTTCTTGGCGCTGTCTAACTTCTTAGTTCGCAAAAGTTGAAACAGCCCCACGCGTTACAATCTCGTGCTGGAAAGAAGCCTTTTCAGCAACGAAGAATTATTAGAACAGGGCTGCACAGCTATGGCGTCCACGAACGGCAGCGCTTCAGAGAGTGTTGCGCCTTCTGGTGCACAGAATGCTGTGCTCAAGCCGTCCGACCCAGTGCCCGACGAAGCAGTGCCTGTCAAAGGGCTAGACTTTGATGCATTTGCTGATCGCAATGTCACGGTCGCAGAAATGGTGCAAAATATGGCGAACATGGGGTTTCAGGCGACTTCGATAGGCCAGGCAGTCGATATAGTCAACGGCATGGTATGTAGAAATCTTTTCTCGCAAAGTTCTGCGTTGCGATTCGGTCAGTTGACTTTCATTTCCAGCGGACTTGGCGCGATCCGGAATCTGGTGCAAAAACAACCATCTTTCTCGGTTACACGTCAAACCTCATATCGTCGGGACTGCGGGAAACTCTGAGGTGGCTCGTACAACACAGGCATGTCTCCGCGATTGTCACCACCGCTGGCGGTGTGGAAGAAGATTTTATCAAATGCCTTGGTAAGACCTTTCTCGGAGAATTCTCCACACCCGGAGAGTCACTGCGAAAGCAGGGCATGAACCGAATCGGAAATCTATTGGTCCCTAACAACAACTACTGCGCCTTCGAGGACTGGGTCATACCAATTCTCAATAAAATGCTAGAGGAGCAGGAAGAGTCAAAGTCATCGGAAGAACCACTGTACTGGACTCCCAGCAAAGTGATCAATCGGCTCGGCAAGGAGATCAATGACGAATCATCAGTCTACTACTGGGCATGGAAGAACAACATTCCAGTGTTTTGCCCGGCGCTTACAGATGGCAGTCTTGGAGACATGCTGTACTTCCACACTTTCAAAGCTTCACCGCAGCAACTTCGGATTGACATTGTCGAAGACATCCGAAAGATCAACGACCTCGCCATGCGCGCCGAGCGTACTGGTATGATCATCCTCGGAGGCGGAATCGTCAAGCACCACATCGCGAATGCCAATCTGATGCGCAACGGCGCCGAAAGCGCAGTCTACATCAATACTGCACAAGAGTTTGATGGCTCGGATGCTGGTGCTCGGCCTGACGAAGCTGTCAGTTGGGGTAAAATCAAAGCCGATGCAGCTAGCGTCAAGGTATGCATGAATCGTTTTGATCGCGACATGGGGTGCTGACACGTGTCAACAGGTGTATGCTGAAGCAACCATAGCCTTTCCATTGATCGTAGCAGCCACTTTTGCAAAGGTCGATATGGAGAATGGCAACGTAGGCTGATGAGGCGAGCGTCGCGACAATTGTATTGTGGAAGATCGGCCTGCGAACGCTTATCGCGCTTACGCAAGGCACTTACGGCGCTTATGCACGCCAGGCTGTCCCGTCAAAGCGTGCATTTGACATGGACGGCAGCCGGAACCAGAAGCCGTTGGGGATGGAAGGCAGCAAGGGGAGTCTCTGAGGTACGTCCAGCGCATGGAACTCTACGTACGGCTTCCGTGGGGTTGTTGATCTACAAGCATGGTGCTGAATAGTTGTAGCCTCACTTTGCACCAAGGCGGTAAAGTTGATCTAATTCGAGCGTTGCGTTTGCGTTGCGGTGCGGCTCCCGTTGTTCGCCCCGCGAAGTTCATGGCACGTGCGTTGCGACTAGGTGGAGCTTGTCGATCACTCTCGCAACCCACGCACGCACGCACAGCTCTGGAGGCCGCACTCTGTAGCCTGCCTGAGCCTTGGACGTATGACACAGAACGAGGCAGCAAAGCATCCAAAGCAGCGCAGACGTGTATCCAGTGACCCGACGTTCGTTCCAAGCACTTCATCCACACTCTCGATATTCTTCGGCGGCAGGCAAACGCAGCTTCCGCGAGCAACTGCAACGCCGACGCACGCACAACGGCCGTCACATGCAACAATAGTTACAATAGGAAGAACCTTCCAGTGCAGCAAGGCTACTTCTGCTATTGTCGGTGTGCTTGCTATTGTCGACCCAGCCATCGAGAAAAAGACATTCATCTCAACTCAATCCAGTCAACTTCTTTCCTTCATTTCCAGACACACACCGAGCAGCAATCAGAACATCACACTCACCTCCTTCGAACAGCAACAGCAACCACCAACACACGCCTTCCTCCGCCTCGACCGTCTACGAACCTTCACTTCCATCAACTCAATTCTACGACTCAACAGCTATCAAGTACACGACCAGATCCGCCATGGATCCGCCTGGCGAACAGCCGCCAGAGCAGCCAACACCCCAATCACCCGTGGAGCCACCACTTACCGCCGGCGATGTGGCTGATCTCCCACCCGAGGGCTTCCAGCAAGCTATGGCCGACGCACTCACATTCCACCCTCAAGCTGATGCCGCAGACGTCTTCCCACCGCCGGCTCAGCTCCCGCCCGGCCTTCAAGCTCCGGCACTCGACATCCCTCCACACCCTCAAAGCGATTCGCAAGACTCAGGAGCTCGCCAAGAAGACTTGGGACACTCAGACAGCGACCACGATGATAGTGACAGTAGTGATCAAGAGGAGGAGTCGTTGGTCCCATACATCCCAATCAACGAGGACAAGTCAGAGGCCAGTCCCGACGAGATTGAATTCATTGCCGCCAAAGGCTATGAGCCTAGTGCTACCGACGAGCCCTACTGGGAGAAGATGACATACTTCGAGCTCAACGATCCAGAGCTTGTCCCAGTCGAATCTGGCACTATCGATTGGCTGATCGAGCGTTTCAATGGCACGGCTGAGAACCCCAACAAGGAGCTGGTCATGAGGTCTCCAACTGTCAGGATCGGTGGCTACGACTGGCGGATCAAGTTCTATCCGCACGGACATCGCTCCGAATACCTCTCTGCATACCTCGAGAACGTCACGCTACAGTCACCTGAATGGGAGGCCACTGAAGATTTCGTCGACCCGCCTTTGCCATTCTTGAAAGGCCAACAGCGCATCAAGAAGCGTCGCTCCGTTGCTGCTCAGATTTGCATTGTCATGTACAATCCTGCTGAGCCACGGACCTTTGAGTACAAAGCTGAAGCACACCAATTCCACAAGAAGTCAGCAGACTATGGATGGCGGTACTTCACCCAGTACCCACGCTATGAGATTCATGTGCGGCAGCACCTGCAGCGTCAAGCAATCTTACGCAACGATCGATTGGCTTTCCGCGCCTACATTCGCGTGGTTAACGATCCAACCGGCTGCAAGTGGGAACATGGCAATCCATCGCCTGATATGATCGCATCTACCACTGGTCTGCGCCCATTCACAAGGTCTCTGCAATACATTGCGGCTGCTGTACCTCTCCTACATTTCCAACCGTTCAGAGAATGGACCAAACAGCTGCGTGGCGATGTTCACATCCGCAAGTGGCTTCAGGGTCTGCTCCTCAAGATGTACTTGAGAAAACGCTCAGCGAATTTCGGTGGTCCAGGCTCTCAACCTCAAGCAGATGTCTTGGAGATGCTTTGGCGCCTGTCATGCCGAGCCTCGGAGGCCTACGAAGGTGAGGAGTTCGACAAGTTTAAGGAGCTTGTTGGAGCCTTCCACCCTGAGAGGGGCAGTGCGTGCGGCGCAAATCGACTCAACACCAAGGACCACAGCTCAGTCCAAGAAGCGGTTGATAAACATGTCAAGGTCATCGCGTGTCCACAACTCCTGACGCTTGAGCTTCAACGACAGGAGCACGACAAGAAGACTCGCAAGTGGAAGAAATTGACGAACAAAGTCGAAGTCTCGGATCAACTCACCGTCAGCGGGGTCACTTATACCCTGTTCGCATTTGTGACACATTGCGGCTCCTTGGCGTCCAACAGATACATCCCGTACGTACGGCCTCGTGGCATCGGTAAAGGCTGGTATGCGTATCATGATGGCAAGGTCACCATCCTCACCGAGACAGAAGCCAGAGGCAAGCACTCTGGATTCAAGGACCCAGGTCGAGAGCCATCTCCGGGCTCTGGATATGATTCTCCTTTCAGTCAGTACGAGGACTATCGAGATGCTGAGGTCACAGCTGCTGTGATGTATGTGCGCGATGACATTGCCCCAAAGGCCTTCAACTTCAGTGACATCGAAGAATGGGATCCGCCATATACGGTGCGAGACGATCATAACTATACCGATCCGCCCAAGACTGCGGTTCATGAATTCTTCGATCACACCCAGATACACATTTCATCTCAACCGCCGGCGACTGCCGCAGATCGGGACCGTCTCGAACAACTGACCGACATCATCGAGCAAGCCGCAACTGCTGCTGCGCCACCTGTTTTGCCGCAGATGGATGGCGAAGATGTAGTGATGCAGGACGCTGATGACAATTCTCAATTCTCCATAGACGATCAGTCCACGGATCCTACCAGCCTCGAGAAAGGAACACACGATTGGCTGGGACAACACTACTATGAGGGCGACTACAATGAAGGCAAACTTCAGCACGGCGGAGGGCATATGATTGATGTCAACGGCGACGAGTATCTTGGACAATTCAAAGATGGAATGAGGTGTGGACATGGCAGAATCATCTATTCCGCTACCGGCAACATTTACGAGGGCGACTGGCTCAACGATAAACCACACGGCAAAGGCAAGCTTACGGAGGCGACTGGCAACGTATATGAAGGTGACTTTAAGGAAGGCCGCAAAACGGGCCAGTTCGTTCTCAGAGGCACAGTCACGGACGAGGATAGGAGCTGCTGCACCATTTGTTACGATAAGGAGATCAATACGGCGTTTTACGATTGTGGGCACGTTGTCGCGTGCCGCGGCTGCGCGGAGAAGATCGACATGTGTCCAGTGTGTAGAAAGAGAGTGCTGCACCGGTTGCAGCTATACGGCGTTCAGGTGGCAGTCGATTAGGTATAGCTCCATCGATGTACGAGGAACCAGGGAAGGGTATTCGGACCACGATGTCTGGGAGCTTGAAAGAGATGAAGTGATGATATTCTAACATTAGCGAGGCGTTTCATCACTGTTAAGATTAAGATACCCTAGACGCATTGAAGACAGACACGTTTGGCATGATAGATAGGTTATGAATTTACATTAAGACTTTTTTCGAGGACAAACAATAGTGTCCTTTCCCGATAGTTGCGATAATGGAGAAAGCGTTCGACACTTCTTCCACCCCTTCCAACTCATGCCATCTACGTGACAGTGTCGGCTGATTGACATAGATCCGGCTACCCCAGTGAGCGCTCACTCATGCTTCGGTGTTCTCCCGATTAAGGGCCTTGCTGTGCATTGAGCTACCGGCATGCCGAAATTCGCAACTCGGACCGAAGACCGCTGAGGGCAGGCATACCGGGATGAATTGCAGGCATTCCTCACGCTGTTGGCAACTGGTCTCCCAGAAGAGAAGGATCTGGAATATACTTTCCCGTGTATACGGTGTGACAGCCGGCACCGAGAGACATCGTGTGCTTCTTTACTCGTTCAGGCAAGGCTGAAACTCACTCAGCATTCGGTGGCTCCGAACAACACGATTTGGAAGATCAGTGAAATACTGAACATGCAGTCGTTGGGCGCTTAAGTTGAAGATCTTGTACGAAGAACGATAATTTCACGCAGCCGCGGTCCTGGGTTGTTCACCGGGAGTTGGGAATGGACATGCCTTTTTCTTAGAGTTTGAATAGATTACCGGCATCCGGGCCTGTGTCCCGGTCATTCAAGTCCTGTGTCATTCAGTCTTTCGCAACAGACCAGATCAAGTTTGTGAGCAAGAACTCGATGTATACACTCGCACACTGTCGTGGTGACGTCTAAGGCAGAGTTCGTGCTTCAAATTTTTCAGGAGGGCCACCTTGATGAACGGCTGGTCGAGGCAAAGAAACATTCGTTGGCGAAGGAGCTGCAGTCAGATCCCCTGAAGATCTCGTCAACATTGCAGCGATTCGTGGTCATGTGGTGCACCGGACACAGCGCCATCCTTGCGGCCTCTGAACAGGCCAAATGTTTTGTAGGGCTGCAGCAGTCTGCAGACGTGCATGGCAAGGTGTTGGATCGTTGAAGCTCAATGGCAGCAAACATTAGGGGAGGTTGAGGTTCCAGAGCGGCCTCCAAAGACAGTCGCCCAGGAGAGTGGAATGAATGATGCCACGACAGCACCACCACCAGGTCGCGCACAGACAGCGCATTGGCGCGCCCATGTCCGCCGTGTCGACGACGATACCCTGCCTTTCGCGAGCAGTTGGAGAGGACTAATTCGGTGTCCTTTCTCTGCCTTTCGGGAGTTGTGGCGCATTCCGAGTCGGGAGCCATCAAGGTGCTCCCGCCAAGTCTATCTCAAACAATACTAGGAGCCTTGCTACATCTCATGCCCATGCTTTTGATGATATGATATGCTTGCGCGCTCTCCGCGGCTCGCACAAGAATTTGGTTGCCGCGCACACAAGCTATACCAGTCATCAGCCTCGCCAATTTGTCAATTGTTGCCACTCGGGCGTACGAAGGCGAAGAAAGCCTGTCCCGCTGTCGACATAAGACGTCAGCCAGCACCATATCTCCAATTAAAACGGCCCGCATCGTCCTCGCAACCAACCTACCATTCGCCATACCTGTCCTGTTTGTCGTTCAGTCGTTCGTTCCGTAGTCGTCGCGCATTTTCCTCCTCCTTGACGCCTCTCCGCCGACACACGACAATGGCACCGCAAAACATACTACGCAGTCGCCCTGAGGGCGCGATGGATACAGAGCGGCTGGCAGACCAGCTCGAGAAGCCGCTATTGGACAATAGATCATACAGAGTCATCCGGCTGCCAAACAAGCTGGAGGCGCTGCTCATCCACGATCCGGATACAGACAAGGCCTCTGCGGCCATGGACGTCAATGTCGGCAGTTTGGCGGATCCGGAAGAGATGCAGGGCATGGCGCATGCCGTGGAGCATCTTCTGTTCATGGGAACTGAGAAGGTGAGCATTGAATTTAGAAGATAGCGGAAATATAAGTTTGGGAACTGCCCAATGGCTGACACGTGCTTCCACAGTTCCCAGGCGAGAATGACTACAATGCATATCTGAGCAAGTATGGAGGCTACAGCAATGCCTTTACCGCGCCCACGTCCACCAACTACTACTTCGAACTCTCTGCGTCCTCCACATCCAACAGTCCGAGGTCGTCGGCCAGCACGAGCCAGGCCAGTCTGCCTCTTCCCAAAATCCAGAAGAACGAAGCTCCTCTCTATGGTGCGCTTGAAAGATTCTCGCAATTCTTCGTCGCGCCTCTGTTCCTAGAAGATACTCTGGATCGTGAATTGCGGGCTGTAGATTCAGAGAATAAGAAGAACTTGCAAGCAGATAACTGGCGCATGATGCAACTGAACAAGGCCACTTCCAGCCCGCTACACCCATACCATCTTTTCGCGACCGGCAACTACAAAATCTTGCACGACGAGCCCATCGCTCGAGGCGTCAAGATTCGGGAGGAGTTTATGAAGTTCTACCAAACACATTACTCAGCTAATCGAATGAAGCTGGCTGTGCTGGGCAAGGAGAGCTTGGACGAATTGCAGAGCTGGACAGAAGAACTTTTCTCAGACGTTGTGAACAAAAATCTACCTCCTCTACGCTGGGATGGCATTCCAGTCCAGACTGAGAAGGAATTGGGTACCCAGATCTTTGTGAAGCCAGTGATGGACTCGAGAACTCTGGAGATCTCGTTTCCATACCCTGACGAGGAGGACCTCTATGAGTCTCAGCCGTCTCGATATATCGCTCACTTGATCGGCCATGAAGGTCCTGGAAGCATTCTAGCATATCTCAAAGCAAAGGGCTGGGTCAGTGAACTCAGCGCAGGTGCTGGTCCTGTATGCCCTGGAGCTTCGTTCTTCACGATCGGCATGCGCCTGACCACTCAAGGTCTATCAAATTACCAGGAGATCGTCAAGGTAGTCTTTCAGTATATCGCGATGCTGAAGGCCGAGCCAGTGCACAAGTGGATTTCGGACGAGCAAGCCCAGCTTTGTGAGATTCAATTCAGATTTCAGCAGAAGATTCCAGCTTCACGGACGACAAGCCATTTGAGTAGTGTCATGCAGAAGCCACTTCCACGCGAATGGCTTTTGAGTGGACAGACGCTTATCCGCAAGTTCAGCCCCGAAGCAATTCAATCTGGCCTCGATGCTCTGAAGCCATCCAATTTCCGGTTCACGCTGGCTGCTCAGGACTTTCCCGGAGACTGGGATAAGAAGGAGAAATGGTACGGCACTCAGTACAAGATGGAGCGCATTCCGGGCGAACTTATGACAGATATCGTTGAGATCATGCAGTCACCTGCAAGTAAGGGGCCTGCTGAGTTGCATCTGCCAGCCAAGAACGAATTCATTCCTCAGAGACTGGACGTGGAGAAGAAGGAAGTGAGCGCCCCAGCCACGACGCCTCGGCTGATTCGTAATGATCGCAATGTTCGTCTCTGGTACAAGAAGGACGATCAGTTTTGGGTGCCAAAGGCTAATGTTCACGTGGCTTTGCGGAACTCAATCACTGAGACGAGTCCATTTACCGCTCTGGTGGCTATGTTATACAAAGAGCTCGTCGATGACAGTTTGACCGAATATAGTTACGACGCTGAACTTGCTGGCTTAGACTACGCAGTCTACAGGTCCTCAGGTCGACTGGAGCTCACAGTGAGTGGATATAACGACAAAATGCACGTTCTGCTCGAGAAGGTGCTCGTTGCTTTGCGCGATCATGAGCCCAAGGAGGATCGCTTCGAAATCATCAAAGAGCGTGCCTTGCGCAACTTCAAGAACGCCGATTACTCAGAACCATTCAGACAAGTTGGACGATTCTCGCAATGGATTGCCAGAGAGAAACATTGGACATCGCTGCAATACATTGAAGAGATCCCGTCCGTCACAATCGAGGATGTTCGAAGGTTTGGCAAAGAGTGTCTCCGTCAAAGTCACATTGAGATTCTGGCACATGGCAACTTATACAAGGAAGATGCTCTGAGGATAGCCGATCTTGTTGAAGGCACACTCAAACCGCTTCCTCTTCCGAAGAGCCAATGGGAGATCGCTCGCACAGTAGAGCTCGCATCTGGCATTGACTACGTCTACGAGCATACCCTCAAGAACCCAGAGAACGTGAACCACTGTCTTGAGTATAGCATCTTGCTCGGCAACGGGCAGGACAGAGATTTGCGTGCCAAGGCTCTAGTTCTGGACCAGATGATCACAGAGCCAGTATTCGACACCCTTCGATCCAAGGAGCAGCTAGGGTACATCGTTGGCGGCGGTCTTCTGCTCTTGCTGACCAAGGTTGGCTATCGCATCCTCATTCAAAGTGAGAAGGATTGCGACTACTTGGAGTCGCGTGCAGACAACTTCTTGGTCGGCTTTGAGAAGGTCATCCGCGACATGTCTGACAAGGAGTTCCAAGAAAATAAGGTCAGCGTTATCAACAAGCGTCTCGAGAAGCTAAAGAACCTCAATCAAGAGAGTGGACGACTGTGGCACCACATCTGTTCAGAGCAATTTGACTTCGATTTGGGTAAGTACCTGACTTGTGTCGCACATTACGAACAACACTAACCGTGCTTTAGTCTATCACGATGTCGAGCACATCGAACCATTAACCAAAGAGGAGATCTTGGACTTCTACGTCAAGAACTTCCTCCCAGGTTCTCCTGAGCGCCGCAAGTTCTCTGTCCACCTCGTGGCCCAGGCTTCACCAGAAGAACTTGCCGCCAAGATGGAGCCAGCTGAACAGCGACAAAAGCTCGCTGCAGAAGTAAACAAGCTTTTGTCGCAAATGCTGCAAGGCGCACCGCCTATGGAAGTGGACGATCTCGCGGCGGAGTTCGAGAAAGTCAACATTGCTGATGGCGATGTGCCTACCATATTGTCAGCTGTGGGAACATTCCTAGCCGCCAACGGTATGCCGGAAGAGATGATCACCCAGATTCTCGCTCAAGGTGAGGTAGCTTTGCCGCAGTTGTTGCCTGCCGCTGGCATCGTAGCGAAGCAGCAACCAGGTGTCAAAGCAGATGACGCTACCAATGGCACCAATGGCGACGCGGTCACCCACACAATCAAGAAGAACAAGGTGGTCAAGATCGAGGACGTTCGTGCATTCAAATCTGCTCTGCCTCTATCTTCAGGACCTGTTGCTGTCAAGGACGTATCGGAGTTTGAAGAGCTGGAGCCCAAGCTATAGATAAGGCAAGTGGAAGATGGGAAAGGTGGCGTTACGAAGAGGGAAACAATGCGCGAAGCGGAATCGTTTGTGGCGATGGACGGATGATGGATGATACACAGCGCGGTGTTGTCGGCACTAGTGATGAGAAAAAGCTTTAGGCAGTTGTAAAACTACTTTCTATCATAAACCTCTTGTATACGTCTGACAAAGTACTTACAAAACACCTCTAGCCAACCCATCACAACCTCGAACTAAACCCCCCTTTCGTACCCACCATCTTCAACATCATCGGAGCCCTCATCAAATCCCTTTCCTTCAATTTCTTATTAAACGCTGTAAACTCTGTACTTGTTCCATGAGCTTTTAATCCAGCTTGATCCTTATACCTATGTAATTCCAAAAATCAGCATTCATCATCATCTCCCAATTCGAGCCACCCTCACCTCTCAATCATAACAATCTCCTCCTCACCATTCTTATCCGGTCTCAAACTTCGATTAATCTCATATCTTAGGACAAAAGGCTCGTTGTTTTTGACGTAGACTGAGACTTCGTTGAGGAGTTCGATGACCTAGGTATTCTTGATTAGTTATTATTGGTGTGGGTGAGTGGCGACGAGTTTTGCGTACTTCATCGGCTTTGCCCTTCTTTGGGTAGAGAATTGCGACGACGTTGAATTCTTTGGATGCCATTCTGGTGGTTTGATTTGTTCTGTGCTACTAGTTGATGGTAGAGACGCGAGGAATTGATGAGGTCTCATCGATGGATCCATCCCGTAGCCGATCATTGCCGTGCCGAGGCCCAAACGAGGTGGATTAGTTTCTGTCGCTTAGCTTGGACGATGACTTGAGAATAATGGACAGACGGGTTCAAATGCGTAGCAATGCGCCATGGGTATCATATTTATGTGCGCTGTGCTCTATGTCTAGCTACTGTAAGCGCTATTCAGCCATACCATGAATCTCGGTTTCCACACTCTCCCAAAGCGCCATAAATTGCAGCGTAGCAAGTCTTGATGGTAATCGTACATGTCGTGTGGTGTGCGTTCATGATGTGAACGCGATGCGATGCGAATATGGCGAGCATTCTAAGTGCCGCGGAAGAGGAACTGCATGTCCTCTGGAGTAAGCTTTTCCATGGCACCCTTGTCGTTGTTGATCGTGCTGTTGATCATGTTTGCCTTCTTCTCCTGAAGCATGACAATACGACTCTCAACTGAATCTTCGATGACAAGACGAGTGATGACACACGGCCGCTTCTGGCCAATGCGATGGCAACGGTCGGCTGACTGCCACTCGGCAGCGGGGTTCCACCATGGGTCGACGATGAAGACGCGAGATGCCTCAGTCAGGTTGAGCGCAACACCTCCAGCCTTGAGTGAGACCAGGAAGATCTCGCAGTCTGGCGTGTTCATGAAATGCTCGATACTCTTCTGGCGCTGGATGGGAGTCATCGATCCATCAAGCATGACCGTGTTGAACCCAGCGCGGCGCAGGCGCCACTCGATGAGCTGCAGCATAGATGTGAACTGCGAGAAGACGATGGACTTGAGGGTCTGCTTCTTGGAGCGCAGCTTGTAGAGGTCGTAGATGAGCATCTCGATCTTGGTCGACGAGGTCCAGTCCTCCATCTTGATGCGGTTGATGATGGACGATTTCTTGACGTTGTCCTCATCTTGCTCGATCTCCGGCTGGTCAAAGTCGATCTCGAGAGGAATGTGGCAGCGTGGGCAGTCTGCTTCACCACCAGAATCCTCGACTGACTGGACGTAGGACTTGACACACGCGCGGCAGAAGTCGTGCTTGCACTTAGACCGGATGGCCTCCTCAGCCACCTCGTCGCAGATGTTGCAAACAAGGACATTCTGTCCCTCCTGGCTACGCTTCTTGAGAAGCAAGTCTGGGTGATTCGATACCTGACGCATCTGCATGATCAAGCCGAAGATGTTGGCATAGTTGTTGAGCATAACGCCTTTCGCGACATAGGTATCGAATGTACGCGTGGTGTTGCTCATGATACTTGACGAGAAGTCGCGCTCGATCTCACCGAAGAACTCATTGTGAATAACGACTTCTTTTGGCGGGAGCTCCAAGGAGGCAGTATGATCACGCTTCATGCGACGGAGCATGATACGCGCCGTGATCATATGCAGCTTGGCCATTGCAGCGCTCCGATCTGATGCTTCTTCAGATTGCGTGAGAGGGTTCAGTAACTCCTGGTTGAAGACTGAAACGTGCTCGATCATAGTGTGCTTGCATTCTACGCAACAATGGTCGGCGTCTTGTTGCCAGTGGATGATGGCGCAGGGACACTTCTTGCAAAAGTAATCTGCGAATGGTCGGACCTCGAGGAAGCGAAGTAGAGAGAAGAATTCACCAATGCGGTTTTGAACTGGTGTGCCTGAGAGGCACCACTTGTAGGTGGCATTGAGTGCGAAGCAGGCCTTCGCAATACCGGTGGTCTTCGATTTGATGCTGTGTGCCTCGTCGAGAATGATGCGATGAAAGTGGATAGCGTGGATCGGTGAGTTTGCTTTGACGATATCCTCGCCGCGGCCATGGCCCTTGATCTCCTTTCGATGCATAGATTCCAGGCTGTTGTAGGAGATCATAATGACATCGAATTTCTTGAGATCCTTGACACTCATCTTCTTGCTCTTGGCCTGTGAGCCGTGATACACAAGAACGTTGAGCTTGCCGTCGGTGTATTCCTTGATCTCGCTGTCCCACTGCATGAGAGCCACGGGCGGGACGAGGACAAGCGTAGGCTGTTTCTGTGGATAGTCGGACATGATGAGCGAAACAGCCTGAATCGTCTTGCCCATGCCCATCTCGTCGCCCAGTAGGCCGCCCTTGTATTGCGTCTGCTCTTGCTTGATCATCCAATCGAGACCTTCAAGCTGAAAGTGCTTGAGTTTGCGACTGATGCTCTGCGGTTGCGCAGCTGCCACTGGCTTGATGACTGGGATCTTTTCGAGGTCCTTCCACATGGTCTTGATGCCCGGGTGAGCCTTTTCGAGCTTCCTACGCTCACGCGCCTTTCGACCGGTGAGACCACTCCGTGAGATCTCATCGAGCTCTTCACTGATAGCAGCGGCACCCGCGGCATCGATTCTCCCATGGCGCCGACCTCCACGGCCTCGCATGGCGCCGCGACCGCGGTTTCTACCCACGGATCGGCTTGGACCAGCAGCGGCAGTGGCTCGACTGGCGAAAGCAAGTGGAACGTCAGACTCAGTGTCACTAACACCGCCGACCGTCGACACCACTTCTTCGGAATCCTCCTCCACGAATGAGTCTTCGCTATCGGCAATGCTAGCTTCCTCCAGATCCGAATCATCGCTAAAGAGCTCGACCTGCTTCTTCAAGCTCTTGCCGATGGAGTTGCGAGCACTGGAGCTAGCAGTGCGACTTGGAGTCTTCTTACTTCCCCGAGCCGGCTCCGACTTGATCTTGGAGCTTGAAGACTTGAAGGACGTCTTGTTCTTTGCACCATATCGTGATGACTTGGTTGCCTTGGTCGTAAATGGCATGGATTCGACGGAAGAGAGAGTGAGTGCATCACTGAGGTCGTCCTCCGGATCATCCTCAGAGTCGTCAATGGCCAGCTTCATACGCTTCTTGATAGGTTGTTCTGCGCCGCCTTCCGCGTACTCCTCTTCCTGCAGTCTGGTAGCAAGTAGGAAGTCCTCGTCTTCGTCTTCCTCGGAGTCCTCGACCTTCATCACATTGCCGAGAGTGGATCGCTTGCGCTTCGACGTGGAAGGTGCGGCTCGAATGGAAGCTGCGGGTGTGGTTCCTGGCGTCTCGTACTCTATGGAAGTGTCGCGCGAAGTGTGCGCGTCGATTGACGATAGGGACGAGTCTGTCGGGCTCTTGCTCTTGGGTGGCGGCTTCTTGAATTCGTTGCGCTCCATGACGGACAGGCGTGGCAGAACAACACCTTTAGCAACTCTACTGCTACGTGGCGCCGGTGCCAATACGATCTCGTCGTCGGAGTCTATGTCGGAAGAATTTGCGATGGAAGAAGCTGGACGGGAGGTGGCGATAACGGTGCGGCCGCTCGATCGACGCCCTGAAGACGGAGCTGCGGCGTCTCTGGCGGCAGGACCAGCTATTTGTGTGGTCAGCAGCGGTCTATGGCAAAAGACAAGCAATGTGCGGTAGAAAGGCCACGGGCGAAGAAAGGTGCAGGTGGCATACAATTACGCCCTGCGGCAGCTCTTGTTGGTCGCGCCATTGATAGAGATGTCGCTCGACCGTGAAGTGCCTGAAATGTCTTGTCTTGTGCTGAGGCGGCAATGTCTCATTCACAACGAGACACTGTCGGACATGAGTATTGTCGGTGTCTTCCTTGATCTCACAGACTCTGCAAAGCAACAGCGAGTCTTGAAAGACGTAACTTACAGAAACGATCAATGCACGATCTCGGTTCTGGTGTCGGACCAGATCTTAGGCAGAACTAGCGCGGCCAGGGGTGCAGGTGGCGATCTTTGGTGCAGGGATGTCGCGTCAAACGCGTTCGTCACGCGCTGCTGTATCACGGTCGATTGGTTGTTAATTTTCAAAGACGGCCTCGAGTCCGGAGGGTGTTCGAACTTGACTCATTGGTCGAAGAAGATGTTTGGAAGAACTGTTTCGGCAGGTGGAAACACTTCTTTTTAAGAATTAGGCAGAAGCCCCACTCAACGCGTGAGCACGTGCAAGCTAAATGGCTTGCATGTGCTTGCCTGCTTTATTCACTCACAGCAATACAGCATGTGAATATGCTTGTGCATCTGTTAAAATGCTTACCCTACTCCAGTGCTCGACTTCAGGTCTGTATGTTCTTCCCAATAGCACGCATTGAGGGGCGAAAGTCGAGAGCTCGATCATGAAATATGCCAATGCTTTGATTCTGAGGGCGGGCTACCTTTCAAGTCTAGGAGAATGCTACTTGCTCTCCGACCAAGACGAATAGGTATTTTCTCGTTCCAAGCTCAGGCTTGCTTCTCAATGCTCCGCGGGCCTCTGGGACCGCATGATGCTGCCGCCAACTCTGCCCTCAAGCTTCATGTGTAGTCGGAGATAGCTTCTCAATGGCTTAAGGAGCTGCCCATATCAAAGAGGTCCAATACAAGCCACTGCTGCTTAGAGTTATCGACCCAGGTAGGCTATCTGGACCGTGGAGATGTCAGCCGCTCATTCCAATTCATGGAGTTCAGCCTACCTTTAATCCCACTCTCTCATCGCAATCTATCATAGAGATCTTGCAACGCCGCCACCTTCGACCCCTTGGTAGTGCCTTGCATGAGCACACTTCCACGATCGTTCACGAGCACGGCGTAATAGACTCGGACCTCAGGGCCATACACCTTTTCGATGCGAGTCGTGAATGCTCCGGGTAAAGGGTGCAGTCTGTAGTCGCGAGGATCGTAATTTCGTTGCCATTGCGCATATTCGCGTGGGTATCTCGCGCGAGCACGGCCTGTATTGCGTCAGTGTTGAGATTTGTACATCGGACGGTGCCTCCTTACGCTGGATGGCATCGCGCAGACCAAGCTCGGCTGGAGTTGTCCCTCCGAGTAACCAGGTGAAGAAGCCCATGACTATGCTGATCTTTGTTCGTGCCGTTCGAGGTGTGTGTCGCCGTATGAGACCAAGAAGATGTCCACGAACTTCGAATGCTTTCAGGAAACCACGCGTCCAGTCGATCTTTGCGAAAGCTCTCGAAGTGAATGAGTTCGGGGGCGTCACATGATAGTGATCAGTTGACAAACAAGGCCTGTGAGCAATGTCATGAACCTTCGTCCTAGCAATCAATCTTTCACATGCAAACAGAAGCACAGTCGTTCGGCGTGCGAGTCTTACTGGTCCAATGCGATGTCTGCATAGTCACCTCTCAATATGCTCTTGCTGGTGCTTCTTCTTCTTGCCTCTTGTGGTGTGTGGGTTTTGACGAACTGGATGTTTCCCGCACAGCTCTCTCGGTGCCGATGCTGTAGACATTCGCGATTTAAGTAGGAATTGGATGTGGTGAGCCCCAGAATCTTGATCTAAAATCAAAACGGTCATTGTGTCAGTCGATAATGAGTGTTCCAAGTAGAGCTGCTCGATTTTTGTGCCGAAGTCATCCCAGGATGTCAACGAGGCCATGCGCCTGAAACGAGTCATGACGATGCATGTTCGCGGGGAAGCGACAGAACTGGATCTCTCTGTGGAAGACGCGGTCTTTCTGGTACATATCGAACAAAGATGAACCATCCCGAGCTTGCAAGTGAGGCTGACTTCAACGAGCTTTTGCAAGCTTCTGATAAGTATGTCTTGATTTACGCTTATGAAGATGATGTGCCGATCAAAGCCCGCGAGTGAGTAGAAGAGCTGTTCATTGGCGCATAGAAAAGACTGATGGAATGGAAGATATGCTCGTTTATTTTCTGGTACCACGATCGCTTATATGGTCAACATCTCCGAGTTTCAGGATGCCAAGGTAAGCGGAATCGTGATCCGCGAGGTACGCGAGGAATCTTTCTGACAGGTCCATTTTTGAACAGGAGTACTTTGGAGTGCTAGAGACCCCAACGGTCATTCTCTTCAAGGATGGTCGAGAGCTCAGAAGAGTTATTGGTATGAACGAGGCCGGCATGGCAGCAGTCGCGAATGTTCTCCTCTGAGCTGGTAGCAGAGCCTGGTCATTCTGGGCAAAAGGGGATTGTGGTCCTTTTCATCCGTGAAAGATATAATTGAATTGTTCCTGCTGCAGCTTGTCTTCAGAGGTGGCCATATCTCGCTCGCTCGCGATCACCGTACTGTCGCGTCCACAGACCAAACATGCTGACTTGAAGTCATGTTGCTTCCCGTCTCGAATCTCGGTCCATGTTGTTTGAATGGTCCTTCACCAGCATCTAGCACCATGGACTCACACCGGAGTGATTCAGCGTTGAGAATCGAGATACGCGTCGAAGTCGGAGTGGTGCATGTCAATGGAGAAGTTGAAGGTCGAACTTGCGCTTGCAATTGCTGAAGCCGATGCTTGGCAAACATCCAGCCACTCTACCTAGGTAGTTCTACTCTACTCGAGGCCTCGACATTTTCCCTACGACACCGTCCTTTCCATTCTTTGCATCTCCTGCCATACATACATAGCAAGGGGTATCATCTCATGGCACGCAGATGGCGTCCTATCAGGACTAAACAAGCATTGCCTACGCCGAAGAGCAGCTTCCACTCGCACCGCTGCACTTGCCATCGAGTCCGAGCGGGCTATCCAACTCGCTCAAGAAAGAGTCATAGGAAGTTCAGTATCGGAAATAGGCAAAACGTTGGGAAGAGCAGTGGCAGCCATGGCTGAAGATGGGACACTCAGATGAGGAAGTCTCTACTCTCATGTTCCAGTGCATTCTTCATGAACTACGGTAGGACATCTTCGCTTTCTCGCGCGCTCTATTGGCCGTGACACGAAAGGACGGTTGCTGCTTTGCACAGTGCCTGCACCACCTCATTATTAATTCGTTTTCTCATGAGACTCTACCACTAAGCCAACAGAAAACACAGCCACCGCCTTTAGAGTCGACAACATGGTTTTCCAGACTTGCCCGCTTCTACTGTTGCCCCAGGAGTTGCGAGACCTCATCTACTCCTTTGCACTCGACGAGGTTTGCGAGCGCTATCTCCTGATATCCGGCGATGGTCGGCTGTACCACGACAAGGTCGATCGGAAGAGAGACACCTCGACCTCAACTGTGCCAGAAGTCGCGGCGGCTTTGGAACAGATCAGCCTGGAGTCACAGCATTGTGGAGAGCTGCAGCGTAAAGGTTCATCTGAAGCTCGACAGGACACGATTCACACCCTAATGTCTCTGATCGAAACCTGCTGGCATGTTCGCAATGAGCTATCACCCCTCAGCTTCGACTACGTAACCTTCTCCGTCAGGATTACCAGTGAGACTTCAATAGAAGACCTCAAGCAAATCAGCCCTCCGGCACTCAATAGGGCCCTCCAAAACATGCGCCAAGCACATCTCGCTATCGAGGATTCCATTTCAGAACTCAGTGAGCAGATGCTCGCCAATACCATCGCTATATTTAGGGGCTGGAAGGACAATCAACGTCTCAAACTATTATCAGTCATTGTTTCGCCGAAGGGACCTGTGCGTCGCGGCCGGCGTATCGTTCATGAAGGCCAGGAGATGCGTCACACCCTGGAAAAGCTGCAGGTGGGAGTGCAGACCTCAACTGCGAAACATTGTCATATTATCAGGACCTGTTACAGAGACCTCCTCAGTCGTCGATCGAAGGAGACTATAGCGTGAGACGCATGCATGCTGGCACGCGTATGTCGATGTGTTGGATCAATCGGATGTTCAGAGGGCATCTTCATAATTATATCTGTGACGATCCGTAAGTCGAAGCGGCGACCGTTTCGAGATACGAGATTCGAACTTCACCTGTCAAGACTACAAAAGACCTCACGATATACCGCTGAAGAACGACATAATCAACGAGCACCAAACAACAGCAACCATACTTCCGAAAGTGATTCTCGCCGTCATCGGCTTGGCCGCTGGCCTTGTCGCAACTTCACCATCACCAAAAGTCAACACACCTGGAGAGAAGCACAATGGTTGGATGACACCTTATACGCCAGGCCCTCCTAAAGCACCTGGCTCTTGCGGCATTGGAGCCGATGACCAAAAAGACGTATGCGCCATATCTCATCTATATTTCAAGGGCAGCAACGGCAATACCAATCCACACTGCGGCAAGAAAGTCCGAGCTACATTCCATGGCAAGACAATTGAGCTGAAGGTCATCGATCTATGCAATGCTTGCGGACTGCATGACCTCGATATTGCAACAAAACCTTTCAGGAAGTTGACCGGCGTAGATACAGGGAAGCATGGAGGTGTGAGTTGGGTGTTCCTGTGAAGAAGGGCGAAAAGGTGGCATCGAGTCACTTCTCGGCATTCTTGGGCTCTTTGGTGCTTGGTGGATCTGTACTAGGTGGTAGAGGAAGGTCGGCCCAGAGAGCGAAGAAAGGTGGACGTCACGAATTTAATATATGCCTTAGTCTCACCGATTCACTCCAAGTGATTTTGAAACTTTCGAATCACAACATAAATCACACTGCTTGTCGGGAAGACCTTTTCGACCACTAACAATCTACAAACATTCTGGAAATGTATGCAAAAGGCCCTATACCAAGTTATAGACCGATACGAGTACATCGATCAACCTCGCCGGCGCCAAATTTACCCTTAGGGTAAAGTTCATGACGGTCATATAAATCAAATAAAGTTCTACATGCCAAGGCTCCATCTCTCGTTCAGCCTGCTCCTTCTAACTTTATCCGAACGCGTCCCCGCTCCTCTGTCCATCAACACCATTGTCATTGTGAGACAAAACAATGCCTCCATGTGCACCTCCTTCCTGGTGGCTCGCGTCAAATGGAGCATGTTTGGCGCGTCAATGGCGATGCTTCATCCCCAAACCGGGTACTGAAGGCATGCATGAAGTGCAGACGAACCAAGAAGAAATGCTACCATCAAGAACATTCCCACTGGAAGACAGCTCCCTCGAGCACTCGCATAAAGGTTGCTCCAAACCCTGCCATCGAACCAACGTCGTTCGAGGCAGTCGATCGCGAAGGTGACCTGGTGCCGAGATCCATACTCGCCGACTTGTCTCCCGCGTCTTCTCCAGGCCGCGTTGGGGATGCACTTTACGGTAACAAGCAAATGCCCATACGACAACTGTCGCTTCAAGATCCGCGTTCTATGCTGGAGCGATTTCGATTTTCTGGTTCGCGCACCCACAAACTAAGCGAACAGTATGTGCATTACCTTGAATCGCTTCACTGCTGGGAAGCACTACCCAAGTCAACCACGGACGCACTCCTACCGATATATGTTTCATATATCGACGCGTGTATTCCAATTCTTGATGGAAACAGACTTTTAAGCGCATACTTCACTGGAAAGTCCTCCAATTTGCTGGTAAAAGCCGTATGCCTGTTGGCATGCAGGACAGAAGAAGCAGCTCCATTTCTGAAGACTTCGGAGACAGGATCCGTATTGTGCAACAAAGATTTTGCTGATGAGGTATACCAGTCACTTAGTGCCGCTCTGGAGGCCGACTTGGAGCCAGATCGTCTGGCCAGAATTCAGATACTCGCTCTTATGCATACGCACCACTCCTACTCACGAGCGGTAGAAGAGTCTTCAAAGCGCCTTTCGCAAGCTATCCATGACTGCTTCACGCTGTCACTGAATTATTGCGAGCCCGGTAGACTGCCCGACGACGAACCAAGTCTTCTGTGGTGGACACTCTGGACTTTAGACAGGATCAATGCATGTGTGGCATCGCGCCCAATGATGCTTTCAGCAACAAACATGACAATCGGGAGGCCTGTGCCCAACAACAGTTACCGGTCGAAGCTGGTTTGTGCCTGGCTGCGACTCACTGATCTGCTAGAGCAGGTCTACCAAATCTACACTCCGCCATATGAGCAGGAGGACTGGACTGGTGACTTTCCGTCATTCGAAAGTCTATGCTCCGGGCTCCAACCCGAGGCTTTTCAAAAAGCTCACTATTCTACACTGCGCCTGTACTACGCCACAATTGGCATGCTATCTTGCCGAGCAGGTCGTCTTGGCACGAGCTCCTATGCCAGAAGAACGGCTTCGGCTGATAGTCTCGACGAGATCGTCGATTGTACTGGGCTGTCTCGTCTTGCACCAATGCCATTGCTCCCATACTCTGTATCACTGGCATTAACTGTGGCCTATCGGGATCTCCGAGACAACGTGAAACCGTCGCACCAGGCCATCAAAGATATTGGCGTACGATGTGCATATCTAGAGACCTTGGGTGGACAATGGCCAACTGCAGCAGCGATGGCGAGGCTTGGAAAATCTGTCCTTGGCAAAGTGCAGGGCACAAGACCTTGTACAGAATCACAGCCCGACTGCGCGAACACCAACGTTGACGGCGAGATTCGAGAAACACGCGACGAAGAGAGCCTCGAGAGTGCTTATAGCGACTTCGATGAGATCTTTGGCCCGTTATTGGATACCAGCTGGACCCAGCTCTCCCAGGATTCTCTCTTTTTTCCTCACTTGGCATGAGAGGCGGCGACTTTCTTAATCTGGGTCGGCATGCCAGGCCCCAGCCCCACCTCACCGAGAGGAGTACCGGAAACCAGAATATGCTCTATCACTCAGAGCCATGCATCCATGACAGACTGGGTCCTCCAGACTATTCCCCACAGCTCTTGAACGCAGGTGCGAATCCTATTTATACTAGTGAAGTCCTCTGGTCCTGATCAAAAGTCGATACTGTACTAATACCGCAGCTGTGAACATTTCCAAGCGAGCGTGACCACCACAATGGCCTCCCAAAATGCAGAGATCAAGGAGACAACCACCATCGCTCATCTAGAGACAACAGATGTTTCAGCCCTCAAGAGAACTTTGACGGCGGATGCAGAACGAAGTACAGAAGTCGAGCATAGTCTGACAGTCCGTCAGGCAGTTCATGCTTACCCGATGGCTTTGTTCTGGTGTTTCGGGGTGTCGCTTTGTGTCATAATGGAAGGCTATGACGAAATATTAGTGCAAAGCTTCTTCGCTTACCCTACCTTCCAGCGGAAGTATGGCCATTTCGTGGATTACGATAAGGAAGGCAAAGCTCGATATCAATTGTCGGCTGCATGGCAAGCTGGTCTGGGCAATAGCTCGACAGTCGGAGCTTTCTTTGGGACGCTGATCAATGGGCTGCTGGTCAAGCGCTTCGGACATCGCCTCGTTCTCCTTTGCTCACTGGGTGCCATGGCCGCCGTTCTCTTCATCACCTTCTTCGCTCCCAATGTCGGTGTTCTCTGTTTCGGGCAGGTCCTAGCTGGTATACCATGGGGAATTTTTGCAACGGCTGCTCCAGCATTCGCCTCAGAGTGCCTTCCTATGGTGCTGCGAGTGTACTTGACAAGCTGGACGAACATGTGCTTTTGCATCGGCCAATTGATTGCCGCAGGAGTGCTCCGAGGGCTATCTACTCGCACCGATCAATGGGGCTACCGGATCCCCTTTGCCATTCAGAGGATCTGGATCGTGATCATAACTCCGATCATATACTTCATGCCGCCATCTCCTTGGCATGAAGTACGAAAAGGAAGGCTGGAGTCCGCCGAGAAATCGCTTCGCCGGCTCCAACGAGCGCCCGCAGAGATCGATCCCAAGCAAACGCTCGCCGCAATCATCAAGACCAATGAAATGGAAGAGGAGCTGGAGGTTGGGACGTCTTATTGGGACTGCTTCAAAAAGATCGAAAGGCGGAGGACAGAAATCGCGTGCATGTGCTTCGTTGGTCAAGTCACTGCTGGTTCCAACTTTGCTTGTAAGTCGTTGGAAGAGCTTCGATACGCAATAGACACTAATACGGATGATAGACAACTCATCTTACTTCTTTGAGCAACTGGGCTTGGACACGCCTACGAGGTACTCGTTGACTATCGGTGGTCTCGGACTGGCCTTCCTTGGAACCATTATCAACTGGGTGTTCTGTATGCCGTACTTTGGGAGACGAACCTTGTATCTGTGGGGCATGGCGACAATGGCAACAGCTCTGTTCCTGATTGGGATCCTCAATGTCTGGACCGATCGTACAAGCGTCGGCTACACGCAGGCCGTCTTGGCAATGTTCTGGAATCTTGTCTTTGACATGACTGTCGGCCAACTTGGATGGGCATTGCCAGCTGAAGTTGGCTCTACAAGAGTCCGGCAAAAGACAGTGTGTGTTGCCAGAAATGCGTATTACCTTGTCAACATCATCGCCAAGGTACTGCAGCCATACTTCATGAATCCGACGGCATGGAACTGCAAAGGCTACACAGGTTTCTTCTGGGGCGGCACTGCTTTCGTCACATTCGTATGGGCATTCTTTAGACTTCCAGAGACCAAGGTTGGTGTTCTTCCGATCCTGAAAACGATGGCGACCATTAACTTCAATCATAGAACCGTACCTATGGTGAACTTGACATTCTGTTCGCTCAGGAAACTCCGACTCGGCAGTTCAAGAGCGCAGAAGTTAGGATTACGGATGTTTATGCCTTGTGAAGAATGTCTCCCCTTGTTCCCCGTGAGTGCGACACGATATGCGAGCTTTAGTGCGCTCATAGCATCTTCCGTTACAAGAGGTCAATCGCTTCATTTGCTTCAGTGCCACAGTCTTCCAGCATTCAGGCTATTTGAGCCCCGCAGTCCACGAGATTGATCCGAAGGGAGGAATAGGTGGACAGAATGCAGTTTGCCAGGCTAAGACACCAAGTGCCGCCTTTCGAGGACAGACGGGCGGCTGATTACCGCTTTGGGGTCGGAAGCGGAGCCTGCTCTTTCTTAATGCTACCCGAAGGTAACGATGCAGGCCAATTCAGCCATTTCAGGTATGTAAGTCAATGCTTTGACGACACAAAAGTTGGTTGATGTCACTCAATAACATTAGGGTCACTTCACGCCAGCACTACTCACTGGAATCCACGATGCCTCGCCATGTGGCAGTGTCTGAGCAGAATGGCAACACATCAACCTCTGCCAATAACAGTCACTCGATAAAATGGATACACTGGCGGCCGAGTAAGCTTGAGATCAATCTCATGATCGATGGAAACCAACATGTCTGGTTCCATTCTGTCCATCCAGTGGGCACAGAAATGACCGGATATGATATTGACACCGAGCTGTCGCATGCACTACCTCCTGCACAAGTCCGTCTTCTGGGCGAGGGCTCGACCTTTGGAACGTCTGAACGCCTAGTATTCAGTGCAACATCACATCGCTCGACTTATGTAAATCACAAAGAGTGGGCGAATGGAGACATTAAATTCTTAGAGGTCGTCATGAACGACCCTGCTACCAACGTCGATATACGAACCCAGTTTTGTGTCTTCGGCGAGATACCCATTCTGCGAGCTACAACATTTGTGGAAAATAAAGGAAGGAATGATGTCTTCTTACAAATGGTCGCGTCTCTCTCTCTTGGATATCTGAACAGAGGTTATAAGGAATGGTGGAAGGAATACGAAGTCCTTATTGCTAACAGTACGAACTTTCGAGAGGCACAGTGGAAGTCGTTCGGACTAGGTGACCTCAGCATGGATGATGTGGGAGCTAGCGACTTTCACTTGCCAGGCACCAGAGCTTCGATCACAAGATCCAATGTTGGTACCTTCTCCACCTGCGGATCTTTGCCTATGGGTGCTTTGGCAAGGAAAGATGGTGGACACTGCTATATGTGGCAGATTGAGCACAGTGGAGCTTGGAAGTGGGAGCTGGGGAACATACTCAGCGGCCTATATGTAATTGCTGGTGGCCCGAATGACCAGGATCATCAATGGACTAGGAAACTGGCTCCTGGAGAAGAATTTGCGAGCGTGAGTACTGCCCTTGCGGTAGTTTCAGGCGGACCAGAGGACGCTTTTGATGCCTTCACCAAGTATCAACGACGTATACGGCGGGAACATGTCGACAATGAAAATCTAACAATCATCTTCAACGACTTCATGAACTGCTTGGATGGAGATCCGACCGAGGAGAAAGTCATGGCACTGGTAGAACCTGCTAGACTGTGCGGTGCAGAGTACTTCTGCATCGATGCGGGCTGGTATTCTGATGTTACTGAATGGTGGGACAGTGTAGGCGCTTGGGAGCCATCGAATGTCCGTTTCCCGCGCGGACTGAAATACGTACTGGATCATATTCGTTCCGCGGGCATGAAGCCTGGACTCTGGATGGAACCTGAGGTTGTTGGTGTGAAGAGTCCTGTCGCCAAAATATTGCCGGGAGGAGCATTCTTTCAGAGACTGGGACGGAAAGTTGTCGAGCAAAGTCGATATCATCTTGACTTTCGATGCAGCGCCGTTACAGATCGAATGGACGCCATCGTGAATCGTCTGGTCAAAGAGTATGGTGTGGAATATTTCAAATTTGATTACAATATCGACGTCACTCAGGGCACAGACTATAATGCATCAAGTGCCGGAGATGGAATGTTCGAGCATCGGCGTGCATACATGGCATGGATCAATCGCATCTATGACCGTTTCCCGGATCTGATTATTGAGTCATGCTCTAGCGGTGGTCAGCGGTTGGATTATGATATTCTGGCTACCCACAGCATCCAGTCAACGAGTGATCAAACGGACCCGGTCTTGTACTCGGCGATATCTGCCAACATCCTGACAGCTCTGACGCCTGAGCAAAGTGCAAGTTGGGCTTTGCCACAGCCACATTACAACGACGATCTCATTGCTTTATGTATGGTGAACAGCCTCATGGGGAGACTCTACATCAGTGGTCGCATAGACTTGCTCAATGGAGATCAGTTACGGCTGGTGATTGAAGCCTCTGAACTTTATAAGTCAATACGCTCTGATGTCAAGGACGCTGTACCTTTCTGGCCTATCGGTCTCCATTTCTGGCACCAGGAGTGGTTGGTCTTGGGACTGGAAGCGCGAAAAGTCCGATATTTGGCAGTCTGGAGACGAGGTGGACCTGAGGCCTTTTCTATACCACTTCGACTAGTGCCTCAGGAGCATGCTAAAGTTACACCACTTTATCCGAAAGGTTTCGTCACGGGCCTCGAATGGTATGTCGAATCGAAAGAGCTGGCTGTCACGATCCCGGTCGCTCCTTCTGCTCGGCTTATCTCGATAGCCTAGCATTCAGAATCAGTTCTGTGCTGATTCAACACGGAGGCGTTTGCGTATCTCAATCACTACTCTTTGTCAAATCCACGTCAAAGTATCCATGAATATTTGCCGAGGTTCAAGCCCCTGTGCTTTGCTTGCTCCTACCCGAAGCGCTACACGTCCTGTCCCTTCCCAATTTGCGTATTTTATCACAACATCACGTCTCTGTCATCAACATCACCCTTACTAACCGGGGCCTGCGTAATGAGTACCACATGGAGCAAGGAGCCATCCTGGCAGACCGCGCCTCACTCGCGCTTCGGCATCCTTCCGAACTGTCGATCCTTCAGCTCGGCAGTAGTATTTGTTGGACTCAAATGGCCCCGAGGACTCCCTCTCGTTGCGATTCAGTGAGATGTCATACCGAATTCGAACCGCCGACGAGCTTTCTGTACTAAGCTGGCCTTATGGAGCGACGAAACGGCGTACCTCAATCCGTCACGGAATCATGCTCCACGAGCAGGAACGATGCCAATGTCAGCAAGGAAGACTTTGTCGAGCGCCTAAATGCTGCGGTCAATGACGAGAAAGCGAATTCGGACAGCGTGTCTTCTGAGAAGCCTGAAGCATTTACGACCAGCATGAAGAAATCCCGGCTACGCAAAACCTCGATTGAGTCCAAGAAATCTGCAAGCGGAGCACCTCTCATTCGAGCAGCCTTCATTCATGCATTGACAGCCAAGATAGATGACTTCCGAAGCGCGGAGGTCCATCGAACGGCGTTACAGGCCCGCTTCTACGATCTATGGTGCTGTAAAGATGGTGCTGATCTCAATTGCACGGAGCCAATGTGGTCAATTGCCAAGCGAAGCAGGACGATGGGCTTGACTTTGGATACTCTGGTTCTGGTGAATTGTGGTGCTGCTACCAGCAACAAGCAACTTCTTGGAGAGGCGCGATCAATGTATTCTCTGGCTTTGGCTTCACTGCGCTCGGAACTCGCTAGTCCGACTCCTGAGGGCGGGTACTTCAATTCTCTCCTTGGCGTCCATATGCTTCAGGTCTGCGAGCTATTTGAATTTCTGTCAAGCGGTCGAGATAGCTGGCGACGACATGTCTCTGGTATGCACGCAATCATGGCCAATACAAATGCAGAGGAACGACGCGCCAGTGCAGAGCAAGCCGGATGGGTCTTAGCAAAGATTATACGAGTGCCGTTTGGTCTGTGGAATGGATTGGTGCGTGAAAAAGGTCAAGCTCCAATCAAGAAATTCACCGCCAGCTCAATTAAGGCTCTGAGGAAAGACAATCCGGACAATTCCTTGCTGTACTATGGTCGCGTCCCATCCGTGCTACAGCGTGGTGATGCTATCGTCTTCCAAGGTCATCGGGCTGATGCTGTAGCTGTTGCCGAAGTGCTTGAAGATCTCGTGGCAACCGAAGGAGCACTGCACAAGAATATTGCCAAAGCATATAGCGACTTCGGGCAAAAAATATATTACACGGCTCAGGCCACCACTTTTCCGGAGTCGACGATCCCTTGCAATGCTGAACAGAGCACGTTCTCGTCCGTAAATGTGTTCACCAATCTCTTGACTGCACTGGAACACATATATTACTGGATGTGTCTCTTATCGCTTCGAAGGACGCATCTCGGCATCAGATCAGCGGCATCAAAACGAGCTTATCCATATGAGTACGACTATTGCGGATTCGACGAAGAAACCTTGGTTCGTAATGCATACGAGTGTGCTGACAGTATGTGCATGAGCTTGCCATATATGTGCTTGCCTGAACGAGGCTATATTGGCATGATTTGTGCAATTGCGCCACTTCAACTCGCGTCTCAATGGTACAAGCAACAACATGACTGGGCCAAATTGAAATGGTGTCGAGAGGCTGGCTTTGCCATCAAACAGCGAGGAATAGCAGAGTTCGACCTAGGATGAGCTTTTTTCGTGGCATTACAAAGCACTGCGGTATTGCCTTTTTCGGTACTCTCCGGTCAACTTGGCGATTGTACAAAGCTGCTTCAGCTCTTTCCAGAGCCACTTCAATGACGTTGAAACCCCACCTCGGGTTGGTAGCACAGCATAACGACTTCTCTTGCAAGTGGAAAGAGGATCCAGTCCATCACGATACAAAGTCAAACATCATCTCTCAATTGCTGTCTGTCAACCATACTATCGATTACTGGTCATTCAAGGATCAAACATGTCTGGCAAGAAAGCACTGGTGATCGGCCCAGGCTTTATCGGCTGGAACGTGCTTGATCTCCTCATATCTGATGGTTACACTGTTACTGGCTACGTCCGTAGGAAGGAGCATGGTGATCAGCTCACAGCCTCCGGTGCTTCTGTGGTCATCGGCGACCTGAACGAGTTGTCCAAGATTACCGAGCAAGTAGTCGAACACGATATCACATTTCACACTGCCACCGCGGATCACAAACCTAGCGCTGAAGCAGTACTTGAGGGAGTCAAGCAACGAGCTTCTGAAGGCCTCCTCACCACCTTCATTCATACCTCTGGCACGAGCGTTCTCGATGACGGTGCTCTGAATGCATACAAGAGCGACAAAGTCTACCACGACAACAAGCGGGCCGAAATCGATTCTGTCCCTGATGATGCACCGCACAGGGAGATCGATCTGGCAATCGTCAAGGCTCAGAAAGAACTGGGCGACAAAGCCAAGATCGCCATCATGATCCCTCCCTTGATCTACGGATACAATCCACGCCACAGACGTCTTACGATCCAGATCCCCACCTTAACCCGCTTCGCATTGAAGCATGGTTATGCCGCTCATGTTGGGAAGGGATTGGCCGTCGAGTCGAACATTCATGTGATGGATCTCGCTCGTGCCTACATTGTCCTGCTACACCATCTGGAAAAGTCGTCGCCCAAGGACACGCTTGACAATCCGTACTACTACTGCGAATGTACTGGTGACAACGAGCCGTCTTGGTACGACGTGGCTAAGGCTATCGGTGAAGGTCTCCACAAAGCTGGAAAGATTAAGCAGCCCGAGCCGAAGGAACTCACCCAAGATCTCTGGGGCGACGTCTTCGCCGACTTTACTGGTGCTGTCATTGGACTCAATAGTAGGAGTCGTGCAGTGAGACTAAGAGAGTTGGGGTGGAAACCAATTGAGAAGGATTGGAAGTCATCCTACCTCGAGGACGAGCTGCCTGAAATTTTGAAAGAGGAGCAAGGCAATTTCGCAGGCTATAAAGGGACTGTGGCTTCATGAATGGCGGTGCAGAACAATGCTGAAATCATCGAGCTTATTGCCAGAATATGGCTGGGACTGTCGTCCTACTTCTTTTATTGCCATTACCACTGCGCTTGCTTGTGCTCGACTTGGCTACACTACAGTATGAAACAATCGAAGAAACTGGTCTGATCAGCCATCCCTTGCCGCTATCGTACTGAGCAATTGTGCCTGGACCTCCGAGCGCATGACTCGCAGCGAAGACGCTGGGTCGCTCTTTGGTGAATCTGTGGTTACTTGTCTCAGTGTGATGTCAGGAACGGACTCCGCGTTGCAGTCGTCAAAGTAGCAGGGAGCCGTGAGAGAACCTGGGTGATCGAGGTTCAGCGCTGGGTATTGGCAAACCTTCTAAGATGCCAGAAGAGCTTCGCCGCCTTGAGAGGACAATGTATATGGGGCATACAGTTCGGTCCTCGAGCCCAGGCATTTGCTGTGGATCGAAGGTGGTCAATCACCGTCCCTGGTTTTTCGATCTGGCAACAGCCGTCACCAAGTCATGCAATTCAATCCACAGAACTTCGCCTCCGTCGGCTCCCTCGCCCAATGCCATCTTGTTCTTCAGATACTGCACGAACGCTGGACTGATTGCTGACTTCTTTCAACCTCTGGGTTTACTGAGAGCTTCGACTTTCACTCCTGCAAGGTACATGGACTTTGCCACTTCGATTAGGACTTTTTGCCAAGAACGGAAAAAAGTCTCCCACTCGAGTCGAAGCAATGTGGCGTACTTGGCCCTTTGGCCTGGAATGGTGGCTGCTCTTAGATGCGTGGCGAGATCCTCTAGCTTCTCAAGAAGTGCTGGGTCCCGCCACCTGGGGAGGACGTATAGTCGGACGATTGTATTGGCATGTGGCCCGATCATCTTGAGCCATTGCGACAGGGCTGTGTAATCCTCGAGTTTGATCCTTGCCATGAAACGGTTTTCGGCGTAGAAGATTCCGATCGCCTATCATGCATATGTCAGTACGGAAACTGGTGACTGCTCACTCGCGCGTACCTCTTTTCGGACCTGTCGGCATGTCTGCAACAAGCCCATGTGCTTTCGGATATTGTCGCGGTTCACGTCCATGGTCTCGTCGGTCAGCGCATATCGGTAGATTTTGTTTCTAAGCTCTCCGGCTAGCTTGAGAAGCGGCGAGTCGGTGGAAGCCATGATGAGGGCGTGGCGACGCTGTGTGTCGAGTGCGTCGAGTGCGCGGGAAGAGTGGAGTGTGTGGCATTTATAGTTGAGAAGAAGGAGGGAGCTCGTGAAGATGGTCAGTGCGAGCGTCAGGCACGGGCCGTGCTTTCATGTGACAATCACTCTAAGCTAAGTGAAGCACCGCATTCACTTTCTCACCCGAAGTGTGCTGCACTCGTCGAATCAAACGTGGCTGTTGCGATGGATTCGCGCATTCACTAAGGTCTTGTTGCGTCGAGTCCATGCTTGACTTTTAAGCTCCTGTCTGAACGAGAAGCAAGGCGATTTCGCTAGCTATGAAGGTACTGTGGCTTTATAGCCGCTATCCAAGCTTTGTCGAGTTGTCTCCAAAATGCACTAATAACCCATGTCCTGCTTCCGCCCTTGATAATACCCGCTCAATACTGTTGAGCTTCTTCTCGCTAAGTCGCTGAATGCCAAGCTGAAACAAATAAAGAGATTGTGTGATCGGTCTGCCCTTGTCGCGCTCGTGTGAATGAATCACGATATTCAGGGTGTCGGAATAGCGGAATCGCGAATGGAGTTCTTGCGACGAAGATACCGGCCGCTTTTGTTACTGCCTCTAGACATGGGGGCGGCGTTAGACACTGCTCGATTCCAGTCATATTCTGGTTCCGAGTAGTGCACACATATACGTAATGTTGTATTTCTTGAGCGTAGCAACCACGAAGTCGAGCAACTCGTCCCCCTCCACGTTGTCTCCCCTACCTGACTTGATTCTTTCGGTCTGATCCTTAAGGTACCCTACGAGTGCCTGCTGGATGATGGCATTTGACTTGGGTACAGCTGGTTGGAATTCCTGGATGGCTTCCAAGCTGACTCCTGCAGATACTAGAGATTTTGCCAGCTCGATTAGGACTGGCTGCCATTTGTGGAGGAGGCTGGTCCATTCGCGTCGAAGAGCCGATATAGTCTTCCGAGTATCTTCGAGGGTCGGCGTAGGTCCGCAGCTTTCGACGAGCGTCTGCAACGTGGTCTTGAATTCCGAAGTGTACTTTGGAAGTACGTCCAAATGGACGATACACTGAGCATGTGGCCCAAGATTTTCGATCCATTGAATTAGGAGCGGGTAATTGTTGATGGTAACCTGGACTCTGAAGTGGTTCTCGGCAAAGAAGATTCCAATCGCCTGTCATTTGTCAGTAAGGAGTCAAGGAGCATCAAGTCGAAACGTGTGTACCTCTTTTCGGAGCTGTCGGGATGTATGGAGTAGACTTGTGCGCTGGCGGATATTCTTGCGGTCTACTTCGATCGTCTCGCCAGATAGCACGTAGCGGTAAATGTGATTGCGCAGTTCCGCGGGAAGTCCGAGGAGGTGTGGTTTGGCAGCGGTAGCCATTGCGAGTGCTCGATGGTGATTAGCGTGTGTCGTTAGCAATGTGGAATTTTGCTGAGTTGTTGGAGCTTAGATGAAGGGAGCGCTGAGATGGTCAGTGCGAGGTGGACCCTGAGGGAAAATTGAGGGGTCCGTGCTTTCATGTGTCAATCACAAGGTGAAGCATCGTATTCATCTTTTTCTCTAAAAGTGACGCACTCGGTGAACGTCACTGTTTCAATAAACTCGCACATGCACGAGCAATTTTTTCACATCGAGTCAATGAGTGACGTCCGCAGAGTGGTTTTGCTGGCACAAGAGGACTGTGATACAGAACCATGCTCAAGCATGTCTAGCCTACCGCTGAAACGTGTACATACCTGCTATCCTGTCCCCGTCGCCACAAAGTCTTCCTAATTACCGCTGAGCCCTGTCTTGCCCGAATCGGGTGAGATGAAACATGAGACCAATGAGACTTGCTGTAGTGGGCATTCTAAGAACACATTGACCGTCGGGGTCACGGAAACTCTGCAGTTTGAGAGCGTTCCCTTCGAGGCAGATCCCGGCTGCTCTATTGTATATCCTCCGGCGCTCAAGCAGCATAGCCATTCGCGTCCTGGCTTCTGAGAGCTAAAGCCGAGGGCCTCGCCATCGAGCAGCGCTTATCTGTCGGAGGAAGTTGAAGTGGGACCCCGTTCTGCTGTCGTCGAAAGAGCAAAGAGGTATAAGGCCAGAGGAGTCGAGATTCGGAAAAGTGCAGTGCTTTGGAAGCACCGATCTGGGCAAACTTGGAAGTGTTTCCGGATGAACTATAAAGCTTTGCGGCGTCCGCATTCCCAGCCCATACGAAGTACGATCAATGGAGATGCTCGTTCACTCTTGTTGGGCTCCAAAGCGCCTTCTCGCAGCAGTCACGAAGTCCTGCAAGTCCGAGCTCCCATTTTTGACTCCTTCACCTGACTTGATTGCTCCCATCTGCTTCTTCAGATATTGCAAAAACACTCGCTTTTCGTCCATACCTGTATCCTGGATTATATTCCTTGGATACCTGACGGCGTTCGTCTTGAGTCCGGCAAGGCACATGGACTTCGCCATCTCCGTCAGAACCATTTGCCATTGCTGATAGAAGCGGACTTTTCCGGATCGTATTTCTAGTGTGATTGCGTTCCTGGCTTCTCGAGAGGCTGCAAAGCGGTTCCGGAGTCTGAGCGCTGCGACATAATCCAGAAATGCTTGAACGTAGTATACTTGCACGCACATTCGGGTGATGCGGCGGGCTTGTGGTCCGATCATGTCGAGCCATTGCATCAGCTGCGTGTAGTTCTCGACGCTGAGCAAGAATTCGAAGCGGTTTTCTGCATAGAAGATGCCGATTGCCTGTCACCTATTAGCATGGCGTCGGTGAGTGTCCGAGCTCACTTGCGCGCACCTCTTGTCGGATCTGACGGCAGGTCTGTAACAATGCCATGCGTGGTCGAAGATTGTTGCGCTTGACGTCTGTCTTGGGTTGATTCTCGTCGAGAGGCGTGGTGTGAAACATCTCGTTCAGCCTAAGTTTGCTTTCGTCGAGTAGCGCATAGCGATAGATCTCGTTGCGCAATTCTGCGCACAACTCGAGGAGGGGTGAGCGCGTGGAAGCCATGATGGTGACTCGGCAGTGTCAGTGCCGATTCGGTGCGTGTTGTGGACTGAGTGTAGGTGGAAGATTTCCGAGTATTCATGGTCCAAAAGGACTGGTGGTCAGTGCGAGCAGGACCCTGAGAATAAGGGGCTGTGTTTGCATGTGATGATCACTCGAACCCAAGTGAAGCATCGTTTCCATCGTGCTGCTGAATTCGCTGCCCTCGACGAGTCACGAGCTACCATAGCTGTGCATTGGCGAAACTACCACGAGATCTTTTCGCGTCGAGTCCATGCTTGATATCTGCATTCTTGTCACTATTGTAGTAGTATACTGTGCTGAATGGGAGTACGATTCGATGTTGAATGGCGGACAAGTCAGCCTGTTGAGAACGTACCCGCTGAACAGAAGATGCACAAGCAAATAAGGACGCACAAGGAAGGAAGCCTATCGATCAGTACGCAGAAAGCAAAGAGTTCGAGTCGGCTTACGAGCTCTCCCCGAGTCGCAACTGCCCTTTCATAGCGAGAGCAAGAGCTACAGCTCTCAACCTCGCCTCGCCAGCTGTTAACAAATTGAACCACCTTTTAAAACCTAATACTGACATTTATCGATCATCCTCACACCGCAAAAGTCTTAATACGCGACCATTCGCATCGCCATGGCATCTGAAAGTAGTACACGACCAGGCCTGCTGCGCCTTCCCGTCGAGCTGAGGTTAGAAATCTACGACCACCTATGGCCAGACATCGACGAAGAAATCGACCACAAGAACTTCCAAACACAAAGCGCACTGCTGTACACCTGCCACACAACACGCTCAGAAACCGAACAAATTTTCTACTCTCGCCACATTTTCCACGGCGCCTTAAATGACCAACTTCCATGCCCCTTCATATCCTGGCTTCAAGAAATCGAACCAAAGAATCTCGCCCAAATCCCTCAAATCATCCTAACATGGAAAATCTCCCAGCAATCCATGAACACTCTCGGCGATGTCGTCGATGGTCTTCGATCCGTAGTGATGGAAGGCGATCTTCCCACAGGAACCGGAAAGGAGCAAGACGAGACCAAGCTCAGGAATCGGGCTGTGGCGCAATACACGTGGCAGAATCTCTGTCATGAGATATGCACAAGAAACCTCAGCGCTGTGCAGCCAGCTTTGAAAGCGGTCTTATCGACTGGCGTGAGTGTACATCGGCTAGAAACGCGACGACCTTCAGGCACACTCGAACTCGATATGATGCAGCATGTGGATCAAGATGTATGTGTTGTTGCGACGGGCATTCGATTTAGATGCCAGGAGGCTTTGAGGGAGATACGGATGGGGATGATTCAGGAGGCAGGCGGTTGAGATGGCGGGCTGAGATTGGTAGATGCGGTATCGGGGGCCTGTGAAGATTAGCGGAGGGAACTGTGTTCAAATCAGCTATTTCCTAGCTGAGAGACGCTTGGTATAGGCACCATGCGCCCCGGAAGATTGGTGTATCATGCATTCAATTCTCGTCCTCCCGCTTTTGCTGGGAGGTAATATACATGCTCGGCCCGGCTCTTACTCCATGTAACACCTTGCGCTCTATGCTCTTTCATTATACAGCTGCACCTCCTACTCTCCAGGAGCGCCACTGCCCTCACCAGCAGGTCTCGATGCTAGCACCGATTCGGGACCGGTTGCAGCTCCACCTTGTCGTGCGCCTCCTCTACGGTTGGCATTTGCCTCAGCAGCAGCATCCTTCTCGCTGTTGATCTTCTCCACAGTCTTTTCGATCTCTTCCGATGGAAGCATCTCGACAGTCTTGCCAGGTGCCATAATTGCAATCTCGATGTTCTTGGCTCCGGTTTGGACGACTTCAAGAAGCGACTTGATTGTGAGCTCGATGGTCTCGGCGCGGGTCATCTCGTCCTTGTGATTGCGCTCAAGGAACTCGCGTACAGTCTTTGATGAACGTCCGATGGCGTTGGCTTTCCTGTGATACGCGAGTCAGTGGTGCCTTCCGTTGGTCTCGAAGTAGACGTATACATACCATGCGCTGTAGATACCACTTGGCTCGGTCTGGTAGAGCCTCGCCTCCTTGCTGCCCGGGTCGAATCCAACAATCAATGTGCTGATACCAAATGGCCGCACACCACCTGACTGTGTGTAGCGCTGCTGCACACCAGCCACGTACTTGGTGATGTATTCCACGCTCACTGGGTCTTCCACTGTCAAACGATGCGACTGTGCCTCCAAGCGTGCCTTGTCCACCAAAATACGAGCATCTGCGTTCAGACCAGCGAAGGCGAGGCAGACGTGGGTATCGACCATGGAGATCTTGGAAGGCGTGATGCGGGTGTCTTGCAGCTTCAAGGCGGAACGCTTCTCGCAGCCCAGTACCACGACCTGGTCATCTTTGGCGGTGCCCTTGACGGCGACTGCACATGTTCCACGCTTGACGGCTTCTAAAGCGTATTCGACCTGGAAGACGTGGCCATCAGGCGAGAAGACGGACAAGGCGCGGTCGTAGCCCGATGCCATGTTGGGCTAAGCTTGGATTGATTTGGTATCGTGTTGTGGGTTTGTATCCAGTGGTATCGTAATGTGTAATTATCGGCAGCGTTGTATTGGTGTTGGCGGTGATGGGAGATGTTGTTTGGATGTTTCTGATGCTCGTTGTAGAATATGAGGTGTCGAGCTCCAGGCGTCGAGAGACGCGCACAGGCGAACTGAAGCTCCCCGTTTCGGAACGACTGCCGAATACCGAAAAGCTTAACCGATCGCCAATGACGAACTCCACCACGAACCTCGCTCTTCTGCCTTCACACTCCCTTCTCTTGGTCCGTCTTGGAGTGTCAATCGACTATATCTTCTTCACCAACATGCCGCCAGTCAATCGCTGCCTCCCCGCCCTCAGGCGCATCCGAATCGCAAACCAGACTTTCCAGCAATCGGCACAGCTTCGCGCAGTTCAACGAATCTCGCAAATACAAACACGATGGCAGCACGCCGAGGCTACGACGACTGCATCCAATGCGGAACACAACCCTCCAGAATCGCGGTCAGGCGTACCGAATAAGAAACAGATCAAATTTACCTCCGAATCATACCCACATATCAAGCGCGATTCACGATTCAAAGAGATCTCGGCAGACGATGTGAAATTCTTCAAGGACGTGCTCGGCTCCGACAATGCCATAATAGACGGCGTGAGCCAAGATGCCTCGAGCGAGTTGGAAGCCTTTCGAGCAGATTGGATGCGCAAGTTCAGAGGTCAAACGAAGCTGGTCCTCAAGCCAGGCTCAACCGAGCAAGTTAGCAAGATCTTGAAGTACTGCAACGATAACAAGATCGCTGTAAACCCACAAGGAGGTAACACAGGTCTCGTTGGAGGCTCTGTACCTGTCTTCGATGAGATTGTTATCAACGTTGGCCGCATGAACAAGATCCGTGATTTTGACGATGTCTCTGGAGTTCTCGTTGCAGACGCTGGAACCATCCTTGAAGTCGCCGATAACCACCTTGCCGAGCACGGCCACATATTTCCTCTCGATCTCGCAGCCAAAGGCACATGTCAAATAGGTGGCAATGTGGCGACGAATGCTGGTGGTCTGAGATTACTTCGATACGGTAGCTTGCATGGCAATGTGCTCGGGATTGAAGCTGTTCTGCCAGATGGAACTATTGTGAATGATCTTGGTAAGCTTCGTAAGAACAATACCGGTTATGATCTGAAGCAGCTCTTCATTGGTGGCGAGGGCACTATTGGCATCATCACAGCTGTTTCCATTCTCTGCCCGCAACGCTCACCTGCCGTGAATGTCGCATATTTTGGTCTCTCTTCGTATGAAAAGGTGCAAGAAGCTTTCAAGGAAGCCAAGAAGTCGCTGCAAGAGATCCTGTCCGCCTTTGAACTAATGGACGGCAATTCGCAAAAGATTATGACCCGCGCCTCGGGCCACAAAACACCGCTCGAGAATGAATACCCCTTCTACTGCCTCATTGAGACCTCAGGATCGAACGAAGACCATGACAGCGAGAAGATGTCAGCATTCTTGGAACACGTCATGGGAGAGGGCATAGTTGAGGATGGTGTGCTTGCCGAAAACGAGACACAGGCAGCAAATCTATGGGCATGCCGAGAAGGAGTCAGCGAAGCATCACAACACTTTGGCGGAGTCTACAAGTACGATGTATCAATACCTCTTCCTGAGCTATACCAGCTGGTCGCGGACTGCCGACAGCGATTCATCGACAATGGCATGATGGACACAGAAGACGAAAGCAAACCAGTTCTCGATGTGATTGGATATGGACACATGGGCGACTCCAATCTGCACCTGAACGTCTGCACAAGATGGTACGACAAGGAAGTGGAGAAGGCGCTCGAGCCTTGGGTATTCGAATGGATTCAAAAGCGGAATGGAAGTATATCTGCAGAGCACGGGTTAGGCTTGACCAAGAAGGACTACATCGGATACAGCAGGGACCAGACCATGATCGATTTGATGAAGCAGATCAAGAATCTGTACGATCCAGTAAGTGCCGTCTTTGCAAAAATAGAGAAGCTCAATCTCAATATGCTGATCACACATGCAGAACGGCATCATGAACCCATACAAATACATATAGTTTCGGGACTTAGCAGTGAAGGCGAGCATGAGGGCAAGCTTTGCGACCCATGTAGGGTTCCATGGAGTGTCCGATCTGCAACGGGCAGAGATTCCGTCCCAATCATATTCCTGCCTCTTCAACGCAAACAACATATATTCTGCATCGCTCCCCCGCATCGCTGAGAAACTGACGTGGCAGGCAGCGACATTAAAATCTGGGGTGCGCAGCAGGAAATATGGTAGTACGAGCGCAAGGCTAGCAGTATAGAGTGGACTTGCACTGCCCAGCGACCAGAGCTGAAACACTTGCTTACTCTACAAAGCTTAGCAGTGCTTAATTGATCCTCCAGGCTTGTGTGTTTTGCGACTCGTTGGCCGCCTGATGCACATGGCGTTGCGACCACGTTCAGCTCTTGATCGACACCGATATACCGAGTTGGGAAGCACTTGCGCTTTATCGGCCAATTGGAGCAGCCGACAAAAATATGGCTGCGCCATGGACTCCGTGACGTACCAGCTGCAGCTTGCATGTCTTCTCGTTACCAGTTTTATCGATCGCGATGGGCATTGGAGTATATAGACTGAATTCCAGGTGATTGCAAAGACACCTCTCCAGAATACCTTACGACCGTAACGACGAAACGACGACAACATGACGAGTTACCAAGCATTGGGCCCAGCTGGCTACTCACCAGCACTTATACCATCACATGAATCACAGATACCGCTGAACGATCGACTAAATCTCTATGGCGAAGGTGGAACCAGAACACCTTCACGATCACCAAGTCCTCAACCTGGTGGTGAATACGACAACTACAGATACAACAAATCAAATGAGCTGGAAAATGATGGCTCCGTGGGCGGCGAGCAGAAGTATCAAACATACAAGCGACGATGGTTCGGTCTCGCCGAACTAACGCTACTCAAGTATGATTACCGCTTCCAGACAATGTACATATGCTGATGACTTCTTAGCTTCGCAATCGGCTGGGGATACGCAGCACCAGGAGTCGTCTCGACAACAGCAACGAAATGGTTTGGCATCAGCTTCGAAACGCTGAACTATCTCAACATCGCTTCAAATGTCGTCTTCCTCATCCCGGCACCCTTCACAATCTGGATCCTGAACCGCTACGGTCCCAAGATGTCCATCATAATCGCTTGTGTATTTACAGTCATCGGCAACTGGATCATATTTGCCGGAGACTCGACACATAACTTCTCAGTCCACATCGTTGGTACCATCATCCACTCCCTCGCCGGACCGTTCGTCTTAGCAGCTCCGACAAGATACAGCCGACAATGGTTCGGAGATCGAGGCAGAACATTCGCCACTGCACTCCCAAGTCTTGCATATCCACTCGGCAGTGGAATCGGAGCACTCAGTGGTCCATACATGGTGAAACCAGTCGGTCCACTGGGTAAGTCAATCCCAACCCACCTAACAGAAACCGAATTATTAAACTAACTCTCTCCATCACAGAATACGACGGCCAAGCCCTCATAATCGCCATCGTCTTCACAATCGCCGCCCTCCCAGCCCCCTTCATCCCCCGCGCCCCAAAAACCCCTCCATCCGCCGTCGCAACCCTCCAAACAACCCTTACCCCTCTGCAATCCCTAAAATCCCTCTTCACAAACCCGATTTTCTACCTCCAATTCATCTCCTTCTCAATCTACGCCGGCGCAATCGACACAGTCATATCCCTAACAAACCAAGCAATAAAACCCTACGGATTCCCACAAACGGACGCAGGATACGCTATCGCTGTTCTCATCTTTGTCGGGATAGCGGCCGCGATGGTTGTGAGTCCGGTACTGGATAAGACGGGAGGTCATTTGATTGCTTTGAAGATTATTGTGATTTGTATTGCGAGTTTTTATACGGTTCTTCCGTTTATTCCTCAGACGCATTCGGAGGCGAGGTTTTATGTTATTTATGCACTTATTGGAGCTGCGTCGTTATCTGTTGAGCCTTGTGCGTTGGAACTCCAAGCCGACTGGACTCACCCGGTCAGCCCTGAATTCTCGAGCGTGATCGGTTGGAGTGGAGCGAAAGCTTTGGGGGCGGTTTTTATTCAGGTTGTCGGGGCGGAGTTGGTGATTACGGATAAGAAGGGGCAGGCGGGACAGCCGTATGGGAGTGTGTTTTTTGGTCTGATTTTTATTGCGGGTATGGCTTGGCTTTGTGTGCCACTCAGTTTGATGAATGGATATTGGATTTTTAGGAGGCCGGAGAAGAGTGCGTTTGAGGATGAGAAGATGGGGAAGGGGAGGAAATAGAGGACGATGATGAGTCCAATCGATAGCGGTCTGCACTACAGATATTCCTTCCGCCAAAAAGAGACCAGAACAGAGATCTACTTCCAGTCTCCAAACCATTCTTTTTCTTTCTCAAGGCCCGAAAGCGAACGTATTCATGGGCCGATATATTCGACTCGGTTCATCAAATATAAGTCTATGATAGGACTCTGCGCCAGCCTCTTCAACCTCAACTACTCCATACCTCACCTTCAATTCGCCAAGCTCTTTTGCAATATCCGAGCCCTTCATGTTGGACGGAATGTGACGGAAAGCAGGTGCGTCGAAAGCTTTGGCAATTTCTAGAGGACTCAAACTCATGGTCCTTCCAAGTTTCCAATAGCCTCTGTACGTGCTTGCAACGAGAATGACGCAGATAATTTGGATAGCTGCAGCTCCAAAGAAGTAGGGCCACCTTGTTCGGAAAGTCGGGACGAGGTCGATACGGCGACCATCGACTTGGGAGCTTAAATAAAGGCCTGGATCGATTCTCGAAAGCAGTTCGGACTCTTCTGAATTCTCGGCCGCATGCTTCGCTGTTCGAAACATGAGTTCGTTTATGTTTGTGGCTATAGTGTCGAATGGTTCGGCATAAATGGGATTACTACGCCCAGAGTAGACATCGTCGGTATTGTTGAATAGTGAATCTCCGAATGTACCGATGGTATCTTGTAGGCAACCTTTAGGATTGCAATACAGTGATGCTGATTCATAGAATTGAGCGAATATAGTAGACCAGATTCCGATGAGAGAAGAGTTCTGCGCAGAGAATCTAGGATTCTCGGAGGTAACATTTATCTCCTTGCCCTTCGCGATGGCATTATTTGTGTTGTTTGCCCATGCCAGGAACTTTGGCGTTGCAAAGTCGACTGTAATCGTGCCATTGTGTTCGACTGTGGCCGAATAATTGGCGACAGCAGGCCGATAGTCACACTGTCTCATTGTCCAATTTCCCGAATGATTGTAGGCCAAGTGGGCGTCTTGAGAGCCGAAGAATATGGAAAAGCCTTCCCAGTCAGTGTGTACACTGGGAGCTGGAACTATGAAAAGAAAAGGACAAATCGCGTAGTCGATTGACTTGCTATAGCCGTTAGATTCGAACAAATTGCTCTTGCAGAAGTCTGGTCGGCTTGTCTGGTTCGAATGCATGAGTAAGTCCAAGTCCACAAAGCCTGCGAAGACTTCATGGCAATTCAGAGGTATCACTGCCGCGGAGGTCAATGTCGTATTGCACGTTCCTGTACAGCCGATATTCGGCATCGAGATCGGGGCGCCTCGTAAGTGGTCGTGATGCACTATACCGTACTGTGGGTAAATCGAATCCAGCATCCACGAATGCCAGGTCTCCGCAGAAAGTGTGGAAGCCGGTGGGCCTAGGACCTGAATTGCTCCTGTGTAGCTTGTTGGAATCTCTGGTGCTATTTTGACATTCAGAGTCTCGATCCGACCTGACTCTCTCTGAACGACTTCGGTGGCTCTTTGTAAGAGAATACCATCGACAAGAATGACGGTTGTACAAAGCGTGGTGATTGCAAGGAGTCCGAAGTTGCGACCGGCCGTCAGTACGGCCCAAATGTCTGCTCCAGGACCCATGGCCCAGTCACGGTGCAGTGTTTCCATATTTGTTCCGTCCATCGCACGAAGCCACCAGGTGAAGAGTGCACCCTGCAAAGCTGCAAACCCCAGAGCCTTGTTACCAATGCCCACGAAAGTCGCCAGTAGGACATTTGGAGAAATGTTCCAATCCTCACTAGATTGTCCATCTGAGGTTGAAAGGACGATCCCAGAGGCCGGAACACTGAGGAGGACGAACAAAAGAGATCCAAGCCCAGATAGCGGACTCCATCGCCACAAAGTAGATTTCCATGTCGTGTCGATACTTGCGTTGGCTGTGTTTGACTTTCCATGCATCCAGATCTTCCACCATTTGCTGGGAGACGACCTTTCTTGGGATTTTTCGCAGGCAGCCGGAGCGAGTGACCTCGTAGACAGACTGTCCGCGGTCTCTTGGTCGACGCCGTTGTTAGACTCGTCGAAAGAGTCAGTGCTCGCCATGGTGTCTTTTTCACCAAGAGAACAAGACGTGGTAGAAATCAAGGGTAAGGAATCACTGCATCCTCCAGCAGCCCACGCAGCTTTATAGCAGTCATGGTACTATCAGTCCGAAGACCTGATCGACTTCATGACCACTTGCAGCTGTATGTAACCGTCAGTTCAAAGCACCAGACGCCCCGTTTGCCTTATCAGTGATACCATTAGAGACTGGAGGCGCTGCCGCATATGTGACCGCGCCACCTTGCGTTACCTTGGTACAGCGTACAGTGTAATCGGTTGTGGCAGAGCTTGTCCTACAAGAAGTCTTGTATCGCCTTCCATCTTCACCGGTGGCTTCCTATCTCACATTCTTGCCTGGAATAGCAAATAGAGTCGAGACAATTGCTGCAGCTGCACTACCCCGATTGGCAGGTACGAGCAACAGCTTCATGTACTGTATTCTGGTGTGAGTGCATTATCTTGCCTTGTACTACTGCTTGATCATTCCTTCACTTTTTCTGTTCTCCCCGAACCTCTTCGTGCAATATCTGAGTCAGTAGCTCTGCTCTCGGTAGAAGTCCTTCGAGATGACCTCGCAGCCGACAAGCATTGACGCATGGATCCCTGATACATGCAGGTATCGGAAGCCGCAAAGTAGGAAAGCTTGCTGATTATTTGGAGTAGTGATCTTTTGATCGTGTGAGGGAGGTGTTAGGTAGTGTTCATGGCAAGTGCTGGTGGAGGAAGGTGGGGTCCCCTACGCCATCTCCTCTCGTCTTGTACCACCTAATCACTGTAGACTGTCAACCTCCCTCAACCTCACCTCCAACCACGCCTCCCAAGCCGCCCACACCCATCCACCCTCCCTCTTCGCCCAAGTCCGACAAAAGTCCCGCAACTTGTCATACCTCTCCTTCTCATTCGCCTTCGTAGCCCTCAACACTTTAGCCACATCAACCGGACACAAATATGGAGGTTGTCTCGCATCCTCAGCCAAACCCGCCGTGCCTTGCATGATACAAGCATAAAACACGCAATGATCCATACCAAAACAGTGACCCAGCTCATGAGAAGCAGTCTTGCATACTCTTGAGAACCACAATGTCGACAAGGCCACATTCGACGCCAACTCAGCTCCCTCGCGGGAGGTCATAAATGCCTTCACAGCAGCATACATAGCACCACCGCCATCCTCCTCTTTCTTCGAACCTTTCTTCTTCTTCGCCCCACAATGACTCTCACAATGACTTGCAGGCCAAGCATGTTCCCTCTCCACATCTGCAACCTCGTCCAATCCCGGATTGTACCTCGCACTACTCACCACAGCAACCCTGCTCCCGCCATAAGCTCTCCCGCAACAAAAGTCGTCGTCGTCACCCTCATACAAATCGTGATCGACGAGCATGAGCAGAGCATAAGCATCTCTGGGTAAAATCGAGATCGCGGCGTCAAGAAGATCATCCAGATTGAGTTGACCGAAGATTCCGTCTTTGGAAGTTCGATGACGGATACCGATGACTTCGGAAGTACCGATTTTGAGGCCGATGTATGATGATGGGTCGTCGGTCCAAGGGACGAATTCTAGGCGAAGTTTGGGCGGGAGAGGCTTGATCTGGAGTGGATGGTAGAAAGCTTCGAGGTATGATCTGACGTCTTCTGCTTTGGGGTTCGGTATATGACTCGGCTTCGTCCAGTCTGTGACTTCTGGACAAGATTTCGATACGGAAGGAACGTCGACAATGTACAATGTCCGCCTAGCTTTGGTCACCTCGTTTCTTTCTGGTTCCTCGATCCAGGATTGGAGGTTCTGTGGGTCGTAATCCGGATCCCATGCGAGTTCATCGCCAGGTAGTACGAGCGGTTGCGGGAAGGTAGAGGGCTTGCCAACGCCAGAATACTCAGCTTTCCGGGATCGACCCGGTATCTTGATGGCATTGTTATCTGGTTGTGCTGCTGCCGAGAGCGCTGCTGGTGTTAAGCGTACAAAGCCAGCCTCTGCTGCGTGGGCAGAGGGCTCAAGTGTTAGATGTGCGTGCTGGCAGTCCGACATAGTAGAGAAGAGCGAAAGTGGGAAAGAAGGAACCAAGTTGCCGGGCAACTTACCTGATCTTTATGTACTGACAATAACAGCGCTAGGCAGAAGCCATGGTCTGTGCGGGGCACGCTAAGGAAGGAGGGTCTTCGCGCGAGCTGTTCGTTGGGATATCTAAAGGCAGAGCATAATCGCTGGTCTTCAAAGTCTGTGTGCGCGTTTCCACGTGCACAGAGCACAGAGCGGATTTACCAGTGCCATTTGTTATCGAAGCTCGACCGCTGGGAAGAATCTCGACGCGCCGAAGCCCTTTGCGATGACGCTTTGCACGTCTACATTGCTCCGATTCGCCCACAACTTCAGCAAGACGAATCGTCCAGATACTGGCGGATCAAATTTGATGGCGACCTTGTACTTCCCCCGCCTGATGTGGAACCTCGCTCGCGTTACGTTGGGATCATTAAGCCCGTCGTCGTAATATTCAGTGCCTTCAGGCCTCTCATCGGATGGCTGGAAGTATGATGGTCCGTAACCAGGATCGGGCCCATAGCCGCTGCCTCGTTCTCTTTCATCAAAATCGTCATGTGCTGGTGAGTCTGCCATTCGTGAACGCGCCATCATCGCATCAAGTCGTCGTAAGTTCCATGAGTCGTCCCGGTCGTTACTGTCTTCGAACCGCGCTGCGCCAGTCCATCGTTCCCGGTCTCGATCCCAACTCTCCATCTCGACTCTACGCCGCATGCTACGAAGCCGTTGCAGACGGAAGTCTATGACGTCTGGTGTCGATGTCTCTTCTGGGCCGGGCTCTTCGTCACTCAGAAGTGTCACAGGTAGTTCATCATCTGCAGGAACAAGGATCTCTGGGGTACCAGTAGATGATGGAATCTCACAGTGGGCCTCTGGATCCTGTCGGCCAAAGCCAAAATCATTACCGTAGTAGGCGCGTTGCGCCGCTTCATCCTCCGCAAGATGCTGCGCCAAAACGCCCATTGAATCTCGATCAGCGCGATCGCGGTCAAGAGCAGCGTTTACCTCTGAGTCCATCAGAGCTTCGGACAATGTGATGCCACGCTCCCGCTCTGGAGAGGACCTGTAATTTCTTCGGCGACGGTACGGCGGTGTCTCAATACCTTGTCGTCGAGCATATGGTGGAGGATCCATGTACTTGGAAAGATCATTAAGGTTCATAGACACGTAGACGATACCTTCACGAACACTGCATCGTGTCAGTATAGATGCACTAGCAGAGGATAGGAGGAACAGTACGGCGCTGTGAAGCCATGCTCGGGGCCGACAATATGGAGCTTCTCCAGGCAGAAAGGCGAGTCGTCCGCGTGCCGCAAGACAATGCCACTGGTCGGTCTGTCCGAGCAGTATACGCTCTTGTCATGACGCAAGATATTCTGCGAACCCAAGTAGGTTGTCGGGGAACGTGGATCTCTGTGCTCACCACCATCACACGAGATGATCTCCATCTTCAGTCGGCCAGGTTCTACTTGCCCATAGTACCCATACTTGATTGCTTGTCTCGGCGGGGAGGGAGCCTCAGTCTCCAGCCTCCTCCGCTTGGCTCGGCGTCTCGCCAACCCCTCGTCACTGCCCGTATCTCGCGTCTCAAAGTCCGGAGATCTCTGTCGGCGGCGCTGCAAGGCAAAACGCGGTGGTGGTCGGGTTGGCCACGGACGAGTCGAAGCGCCCATCTCGGCTAAGTCGCTGGCGGCCATGTCTTCGGTGGCTCGGAGAGCGCTTGAGAGTCGACTGCGGCGAGTGCGGGGCGTGGACGATTCAGATGTAGCTGGAGGCTGGTCATAGAAGCCCGTCTGTTGCTTCTTAGCTGGGACTGGGACGGAGCGGTAAAGACAATGACAGTCAACGTACCCTCGTGGGAAAGCGAAACGGTCGCTGGTCGGGCATGGTGAGACGACTGGAAGTGAGGTGATGGCGCCGGGCTCGGCGATCTTGGTCAATAGTTCAACGTGTAAGGCTGGGTGTAACAATGGCAGCTGCTGATGGATGCTGCTGCCTATTGTTGAAAGATAACCTGGCTATGAGCTGCCTGATGAGCATGCGAGTTGACCATACACTTTGTACAGAGAGGGGTTTCGTCTTGGTGGAACTGCAATGTACTTCGTACGGTGGGCTGGGTGTGTGACCGAGCTGATGACATGGTCCGGAAGCGGCAGCCAGGGTCCGGCGCCTGCCTTGTAGACGGGACGAACCGCGTGCACGTCCTTTAACGACGCGACTTTACTTTCAGGGTGATTTGTTTCATCAGACTTCACTTCGACTTTCGACAGACGACACTACGAATTATAGCAATCTCGGGTATTGTACTGGCACCTGATATGTGTGGTTGGTAGAGAAGAGCGAGAGACGGGTTATTGCGCCTCTCTGCACACGAATCGCAACATATCTCACATCCTGATATCGCTTCGACATCGACATCACTGTGGTGGCCAGTGAACGAGAATGGCTGCACCCAGCGAGGCTTCCGCGCCAACTTCTGCGCCAATTCAGTTTCCACCTCCTTCCGAAGTTCAGAGCAATGGCACCGATCACAGCAATGGCACTTCTGTGCCTTCCGCTCAAACAAACGGAGTCATTGATGGTACCACAACTACTTCGGCACCAGGACTCAGCGCAGATGATATGGCTCTGTATGACCGACAGATTCGCCTCTGGGGTGCTAAAGCCCAGCAGCAGATCCAGTCTGCCAGAGTCTTGCTTGTTTCCCTTCGCGCCTTGGGTGCCGAGATCGCGAAGAATCTCACGCTCGCTGGCATCAGCCAATTGACTATCGTCGATGCTGAGCTCGTGACCGAGGAGGACATCGGAGTGAACTTCTTCTTGCGGGAAATAGACATCAACAAGCCGGTGCGTATCAGTACATAAGCTAGTACCGATCATCGAGACTGACATTGTGACAGCGTGGCGAAGCAGCAGTCCCTCGAATTGCCGAGATGAATCCACGGGTCACTGTCGTTGCAGATGGAAGCTTGCAGGACCTCTTGGTCAAAGACCCGATGTACTACGCGCAATTCGATTGCATCATTGCGTGTGATCACGACTTTATGACTCTATCCATGATCAACACTGCCGCCAGATTCGCAAGCCGGCCTTTCTATGCAGCAGGTATCCATGGATTCTACGGCTATATCTTCACAGATCTCGTGGCCCACGAGTTCGTCATCGAGCGTGAAAAGTCGAACATTCCAACTGCCGTGACCGCTGAAACCTTGACTCGTGCGGTCTTGGGCGTCACGGAGCAGAAGGAGAGCAATGGCAAGACGAAGGAGATCGTCAAGAAGTGCGAGATCTACTGCCCGTTCATTCTGGCAAATTCATCGCCACTCCCACTGGACGTGCTCAACAACCGGCGGAAGCTTAAGAACGTGCCGCCGCTACTGCCCTGTCTGCGTGCTCTCTTCGAATTTGAGCGAACGTTTCTTCACTCGCCAGCTGCGACTGCACAAGACTTGCAGAACTTTGCCCAACTCGCAAAACAAAAGACAGCGGAGTTAGGTCTGCCGGTGGAAACACTGAGTGGCGACTTTTTGAGAAGCTTCCTTCAAAATGTCGGCGCAGAGATCACTCCAACGGCGGCGTTCGTCAGTGGTCGCCTAAGCGAAGACGTTATCAACGTCCTCGGCAAACGCGAGCAGCCGATCCAGAACTTCGCGCTTTTCGACGGCGACTCTCTCGAAGGCAAGATCTACTGCCTCTACACCATCCCACCAGAGATGGCCATGGGCTTTGATGCCAGCCTTACAATGCCAATGGACATTTCTGGAGACATGAGTGCCATGAATGGAATCCAACCGGACATGTCTGCTCTCAACGGAATATCAATGGACCCCATGATGAACATGAACGGCATGTCTTCCGTACCGATGCCACCAATGGACATGAACACGAACATGACCGCTAGCATGCCTCAAAATCCGACTCAGGAAGGTGCGCCACAGACTTCGGCTGAAGTGAACGCCAACCGTGACGGAGAGTCTCAGCAGCAGTCTCAAACGCTGCCTTCCTAGGAGAAAGGCAGCGTTCTGTGGGGCGCCTGGAAGATTCTGACCAAGGCAGAAAAGGAAGCACGGCTTAAACTTGCTAGTCTCACTGTCCGCGACGACAAGGCTCAAAGCAAAGGCCTCAAGCAGGACTCTCCGCGACTAGGTGCTTCTGTCGACGAGGCCATGATCATTGAATAGGCAGATCTACTTGTTGTCTCCGCCATGCGATATCGAGCTCTAAGGCGCCGAGACTCCATCCATGCGTGTCCTTTCTGGCTATCGCAGAGGAGTTGTGGGGCAAGTTTCAGGCCAGGATAGAGCACCTTTCTAACGCCAGGAAGTCACGAAAGCATCTGTACCAATACAGAGTGTAGCATAGCATACCCATTCAGCAGACGAAAGCCAACAGCTTGGACTTCGTAGATACCCCAGTTATGATCTGTACTATACCTCTCCACGGCTCTTTCGTATCTCTGTCAAGCCCGTCCTCGTTTCGGTATGCTCCGTCTTAAGGTTCGTATGCACAATCAACCCACTGACCAGAAGACCAACACCCGCAACGCAGCAATACATGACCCACATGTTCTTCAAACTCCAAGCATACGCGGATTCCACAGCCTCTCGCTGCGCCATGTCCACAATCGATGGAATCAGCTTCACATTTGCAGCAGCTGTATCATCAGCGAACGCGGCAACGAGAGTACTGTTCAAGCCCGCACGTTCCAAATCTACCGGTCTAGTCACCATCCCATTCTGAAATACAACACCACCCAGAACAACAGACATGGCCGCAGCGACATTTCTCACGAACCCGAAAGTCGCGGTCGCCGAGGCAGTGTTTTCTTGCGAAGTCATGCTTTGCACAACGACCAACGGCGCTTCAAAAAGACAACCACTACCAAGTCCTCCCAAGATCTCGAACCCAATCACCGTAGCGAGAGGCGTGATATCGCTCAACGATACATAAAGCCCAGTCGCCAACGTAAGAAGAACAAGCCCAATCCATATAATCTCCCGATAATGCCCAGTCTTCAACATAATGAAACCATTAATAAGCCCCATACTAGCCTCCGGAATCGCACAAGGTAAAATCATCAGACCAGATTTCAACGGACTCATTTCCATAACCGATTGAAAATACAGCGGCAAATAATAACTCTGCGCAATGAAAATCATTCCATGGCAGAAACATACCGCGAAAGCAGCGTTGGTAGATCGGTTCTGGAAGATTTCGAATGGCATCAAGGGATATTTTGCTAGTTTCTTTTCGCTGAAGAGGAAGATTCCTAGCATTAGGATGCCGAAGACGATGAGGCAGATTACTGTGGCTGAGTTCCAGGGGAATAGGACGCCGCCGAAATCTAGGCCAAGGAGGAGCATGAGGACGACGCCGACGATGGTGAGGGTGCCGAGCCAGTCGAAGGCTCTGAGGCCCTGGAAGATGCTCGTTCGCGGGTTGTGGACGTCGAGGAAGAGGAGAAGGAGGATGAAACTTGTTAGGGAGACGGGGATGTTGATCCAGAAACACCATCGCCTGATTAATCGCGTTAGTCAAAGGATTAGCGAAGGTTGATGGATCGCATTAATACATACCAAGACACATATTGCGTAAAAGCACCTCCGATCAAAGGTCCAGTACCACCAGCAAATCCCCAGACCACATTGACCATGCCCAGATACAAAGTCCGCTGGCGCATGCTGAATAAGTCACTGATGGTAATGTTGACCAACTGGATCAATCCACCAGCCGCGGTCCCCTGCAGGGCTCGCGCAGCAATGAGCATCTCCACATTTTTGCTTCGGGCGGCTACGATACTCGCCACGGCAAACCAGGCTACGGCACATAGCAATGCAGGCTTTCGTCCCCAGATATCGGAGAACTTTGCCCAGACGGGACCTGCTGCTGCGTCTGCTAGTAGGTACGCTGATGCGATCCAGAAGTATCCGTTTGCGGACTTGAGGTCGGAGGAGATGGTCGGGATTGCAGTTGCTACAATTGTGTGGTCAAGAGCGGCGAGGAAGAGGGAGAGGTAGAGCGCGATTAGGATGGCGAAGAGACGCAACTTCGTTCTCTTTGGTTGAACCTCAGCGGTGAGGTCTTGATCAAATTGTTCCATGGCGATTGAGCCGACAAGATGAGGACTTATCTGTGGTGCTGTCGAGGGTAGAGACTCGAGCTGGATTTCGTTCTTAGTGCCACCCATGATGGTGACCCAGTGACAGCAAGAACGTTGATGTAGTGTTGCTCGGATAGTTGAGTGAATGCACCCTCGTGAGGATATCTTGGCACTGGTCGCATAAACGGATGTCTTCGATGCAACGATTTTGATCACTTGCTCTCCGAGGCAACCACAACCTTGTCTAGAGGAGGAGGTAAAGGAGAAGGGGAAAGAGGAAAGAGCCACGACGGCCTACTGAACATCGACTATAACATGGCTTTACCATTGTCCCTCTTGTCAACGTGCGGTGTTCGGGACTGCCGCAGCGGGACAGTCCAGGTCCCCTCGCCATCATGACGAGACGTTCTAGCGGTACGCCTGCCTGTTGGCGGGCAACCTAATAAGGCGTTCTTGCCAGAGGCGGTGGCTGTCCTGAACTCCGCTTCACGTGAATATCTGCATGCTTGGCATGTGAGACTCGGGTATGTATGCGTCGGATCATCATGTAAAAAGCATAGGACTGGGCGTGCATGTGATGTATGGGATGTCGGAGTTGGCCAGGCACCTGAGGTTCGAGAAGCGGCTCAAGTGAAAAAAGCCAAGACGCACCGCGGCCTGTGCTCAAAAAGTGGGACCGCAGGAGCACAGTGGATGTGGCCGATGAAAGCTGTCTTCACACATCCGCGTGCTTGCTGGCCGAACTATTTCTTCTACGGCCTTCTTCCACCTCGACGACAGACATCGAAAGTATTCACAACCAAGCGCAACATTTACCACTGCACACCGACTGCTTGCGATCGAGAATACCGCCATCATGAACCCGCAAATGTTCGTCCTTTCCCGCACGCGACCACTGCCTTATCACTATACTGACCATGGCACAACAGCACCAACCTCGTCATCATCCTTGTGATGATGCAGGCGAGCAAGAAGATTCCCTTCGAAGACCCCAACGTCCTGAACGGCGTGCGCGCGCTCTACGTCGTCAGCAACATCATCATCCTCGGCGTATACCTCTACGTGAGAATGCAGATTGATAAGAAGAGAGGTATTTGCGCCCACTACCTGCTCACTCAAAGCTTAATCCTAATAAAATAATTTCTACAGACATGACCGTCCTCAAATACGTCGAGCCAGCACCCATGGGCAGCACCGAAGAACCCAAAGCCGTGACCACAACCGTGCACGCCTACGACCACCAACAACTCAAAGGCCTCTTCAAGTCGCAACTCATGGGAGTCGGCATGATGGCCGTCATGCACCTATACTTCAAATACACTAACCCACTTCTGATCCAATCCATCATCCCACTCAAGGGCGCTTTCGAGGGTAACTTGGTCAAGGTACATTTGTTCGGACAGGCTGCCAGTGGAGATCTTAAGAGACCTTGGAAGGCGGCTGCTGGTATGGCTGGAATGTTGGGCCAGGGAGCTGGTGAGATCAAGACGGATAAGAAGAGTATAGAGGCTGCGGAGAAGGCTGGTCGTGGCGGTGCTAAGGAGGAGTAAACGGGGTTGTGACTCCGACCTTCTGCGCTGCTTGAGGTCTACATGGCTTCAGTGTAGTTGAGATAGCGCTATAGTACAGGCTTAGATATTGCCTACGCGCGTATAGAAATTATATGCTTGTCTGCGCCTTGATCGGCCTTGGAAAGATGGCCCATTCTCCCAATAATCTTGCGATGTCTTTCTATGCTCCTATGAGTCCGCGACTCATTCCAGTCTGCTCTTCAGCTTTGTGTAGATACAGAGCATCGAGTGGAATAGAGTTGCCTGCGTAAGCGACACATGGGCGACGACGAGCCGTTGTATCTTATCAGGGAGATACAGCTCGACGAAGTCAAGAACACAATACCAATAAGCACGGCGAAATACTTCATCATGATTTGAAATTGATTTATTTCGTGCGTTTTCTCATTGCTTTCTCTGGAATCTACCAAGCTATCCGAGCTTGGCGTGCTTCAAGCACGCATAATTTTCCCATTGCCCATGACATTGCCTCATCACCCCTACCTGATGATCATGTTCTCATTTCCTGGTCCAGTGCCAATGTACTTCACGCGAGCCTTGGTGAATTTCTCGATGAAGTCAACGTACTTCTTAGCATTCTCTGGCAGTTCATCCCACTTTCGCAGTCCGACTGTACTGCTCTTCCAGCCAGGGAAGGTCTCGTACTTGATCTCGATGTTTTCGAGGACGGTCAGGTCGGATGGGAAGGAAGGTAGCTTCTGGCCATTGTGGTGGTACTCAGTGGCGACCTTGATCTCATCAAAACCATCAAGAATATCCAGCTTGGTGAGGTTGATCGCGTCGTAGTGGTTGATCGAATTCGAGTATTTGACGACCACGAGATCAAGCCAACCGCAACGACGCTTTCGACCAGTAGTGACACCGAATTCCTTGCCAATGTCTACAAGACGGTCGCCGATCTCGTTCTGCAGCTCCGTGGGAAATGGTCCAGACCCAACGCGGGTTGTGTACGCCTTGACCACGCCGATGACTTCGTCAATCTTGCGATGGCTGATTGCAAGACCAGTGAAAACACCACCCATGCCAGTATTGGATGAGGTGACGAATGGGTAGGTACCATTGTCCAAGTCCAGCATGAGGGCTTGGCTTCCCTCAATCAAGATCTTGACGCCTCCCTCTTGTGCAGACTCAATGAGAGGTGTCTGATCGACAACGTAGGGCTTGAGGCGCTCTCTGTAGTCATCAAATCGCTTGATCTCGTCTTCCGGATCATAGCTCAACAGCTCTCCGTATCGCTTCTTGAATGCTTGGGCCAGGTGTCGAAGCTTGGAGTCAAACACCGTCTTGTTGAACACCTCGGACATGCGAATGCCGCTGCGGCTTGCCTTGGTCGAGTAGGTCGGGCCAATGCCTTTTCCTGTTGTGCCAATGTTTGCCTTGCCCAGCTCCACCTCTTCCAGGCCATCGACCTTGGTGTGGAGATCGAGATCGACGTGGCACTTGTCGCTGACGAGAATGCGATCTGTGGTGTCGATGCCGGCCTTCTCAAGCATCTCAATCTCCTTGAAGAAGTTGGGAACGTAAACGACGCATCCCGTTCCCACGAGGTTGACACAGCCATCGGTGAGGACTCCGGAGGCTTGGAGAGTGTCAGCAAAGTCTTCGCGACCGTTCGCGGATGTACTCACGCAAAATGTGGACATCGAACTTCTTGCCGTTCTTCACAATGGTGTGTCCAGCATTGTGACCACCTTGCGCTCTGCAGCACAATTGCACGCCGTTCTGCGCGATCACGTCGACGATCTTGCCCTTGCCTTCATCACCCCACTGCGCTCCGAGAATGACAGTCGCCATGATTGGTGTCGATAGGGAATCCCTTCTGTGCTAGAATGTGAGTCGCCATTTTGAGAGAAGAAGTGAATTGGAGGGGCCTCGAAACATTTATGTCCTTCGCGGGGCTCTGCCAAGATGCGTCATTGGCCGTTGAATGAAAAGTTTGATGAATGAGCAACAACACCTCGCGCTCTGTCAATGCTTACTCTTCTTACACTCCTTTCGCGTCGTTCGATGCCTTCATGCACCGTGTCGATGTTGGCTCTCACTCGTTGCTTGTACGCCGTGCTATTCAATGCGTAACGTAATTTGCCCTGCACGTGAGTGAATCGCGACTTCCTCGGCAGGCGGCCTCAGGCACCCGCGGCTGCCTTTCGTGGCTCACTGTGGCTCAGCAAGAACGATGGCGTTGCGTTGTCAGGCTGGCAACGACTTCTCATCTCACCTGCACCAGCTCACTTTTAGAACGTCCAGGCTCCCATCAGCTCGACTTCTCTTCCAAAAGCACAATGCCCGTTGGCACCTCACAGCATCGCAAACTCCGCAGCCTGTACCAACATGGCTAACGCTGTGACCTGTCCATTCTGCGGTTCATTTAAAGGCGATGACTATACTGTGCAACATCACATCGAGGAGTACCACACCGACGACTCGCCGTTCATTATTCACAATGGAGGAAACTCCAGGCCTTCACATTCCACGTCTGAAGGCAGCCGCAGCAGCGACTCGATGCCTCGGGACACCTGGACTAAGTGCACCAGACCTGGTTGTGGCGAGCATGTTCTACTGGCAGACGTTGATGATCATTTGAACCTCCACGACGCGATTGCCCTGTCGGAAAGAGAGTCCGAAGGAGAGAGACCGCCACTTCCACCACGAAGGAGTCCAGCTCGATCACGCAGCCCACCACGGAAATCAATGGGAAGCTCGCTGTCAGCAGACCACGCCGCCGACCGATCGCGAAGCCCTCGCAAGCTCGAGAGGCCTCGAAAAGTCGAAAGCCATAGCCAAAACCCACGTGAACATCGCGCCAGCAGCATTCTTAGTTGGCTCTCGGGCACATCCACGCTCACGTCACAAGCCCGATCAACAATTCGTGAGCTTAAGGAGCCTAAGAATCCGATCAGGCTTGGAAAGCGCGAGCTCGGACCTTACGCCTTTGAGAAAAGCATGCCTTCCGATGTTCGCAAAGACCTGCTACGCGGCGGCCAACCACGTGAGGTACAGAAAATTGGTGCGGACGGCAAGCTGTACCGGCAGAGAGCAATCGAAAACGAGACACCGAATTTGATACCACTCATTGCTGATCTCTGCGCTTTGGACCCTGACACGACTGCGACATACCTATGTCATCCGAGCACCAAGCACATCCGTAAGATCTACTGTGATGGCAACTTTTGTGGGTATTGGAACATTCAAGTCGCAATGACTTATGTTCAGTACATGAACCAGGATGGCCCACAAGAGCTTCCCGATGTCATGCGAATCCAAGACACTATCGAGAAAGCTTGGGATAACGGCAAATGTCCATATGGCAGACTCGAGACTGGAGGTATCCGGAACACACGAAAGTGGATTGGCACGAACGAAGCGCTCGCGTTCTTCCAGCAAATCAACGTTCCGATTGAAGCGCTGTCTTTCAAAGACGGTGATGAAGACGACAGCACTGCAGTGGATGGTCTGCTCGACTACATCGAAGCTTACTTCATGAGTGGCATCGACTCTGCTCGGAAGCATGGCACATCATCCGTCACGATGCTTGCACCTGTGTACTTCCAACGATTTGGGCACTCAATGAGCATCGTTGGCATTGAGAGGAGAAGAGACGGTTCTCGGAATCTGTTGATCTTCGACTCCTCGTTCGGCACTTCCAACCCTGTCCGGAGACTCCTGGCCGATCGCAATGCACGAGTGTCTGTAGAAACCGCGTTGAAGGTGTATCGGAGATCAGACCTCTCTCTAACTAAGTGGGACGAGTTCGAGGTTCTTGTGTAAGTCCGTCGTTGCCAGTGAAGCTCTTCAAGCTGACAATGCGTTTTAGTCCTCACCCAGGTCCCGTTGGCCGGTTGAGGCAACTTGGATGATACACCTCATGATTAGATGGTCTATTCATTGCACACAATCTTTCGGTCTGAGCACCCGAGTGCAATCATCCTCGAGTGGCAGAATCGCTGGTCAACGAGACCTCGGAAAGAGCTCTTGCTTGTTGGGCCAAGCTGCCGAAGAGCGCAATCTGGTGAGTGTGCCGCGACTCTTGCTCATCTCGGAGAAATGGAACTATTGTAAGCCAGTCTTGTAACGCATGACTTCCGGCATCTGTGAGGTGAAGTCGCTGAGCTTGGACATGGTCCTTCGCTTAAGGCAATTGGACTCACAAATACGCCTGAATAAACTTCTCAGAACGTAAGGATGAAGGCCCGATTTCCAACCCAACCGGCTCCTTGGCAGCTTCGATGCGTGTTCTTTTCCTATCCAAGCTCTCGTCCCGTTATTCTACCCTGTATTCCAACCTCTTGTCCTACGATGCCAATGCAAATCCATGCGGCATTTGCAGATTCATGTCTCGGCGCGTGTCTTCGAGGTGAAACCCGGATCGGGACCACTGAAGTGGCTCTGCGGGCAAAGTGCCTTGAAAGTTTTGGTACAATTGAGGAGGTATCTCCAACCCCATACAGCATCGAGGTAATATCACAGTAGGCCGTGCTGAAACGTTCTGCTTGCACCAAAATTACGAGCCTACTCATCTGCTTCCAGACTTTCGTTTAGAAGATGCCATCGGCTCGATCGCACCACAGAATACTTGGCACCTGGCAATCAAGCCTTTTCCGTTCATCGCATTGAGCAATATCATTGGCGCTCCGAGACAGTGCTAAGAGCATCCGGCCTTATGCCTGCTTGGACTCCGAAGCAGCACAGACACGAACGGCACGTTTCATGCATGGTCCTCCATCATGGAGACTGGTTGAAGCCAGGTGCCCACCTGGAGACTGGAGTGCTAGCGGGGTCCCATGGGTTCGCTTGTTATGCAATAGTTTGATGCTGGTCTCGTGCTCTGCGCTACTTTTGTCTCCGGTGGTGAGAGAATTGGTAGGTATATAAAGCTACCGCGAATCCGGCCCTTGTCAGTGCTCTGTGTAGGCGAGCGACTCTTCGAAACTTCGAATTGGGATCTTTTGAGGCACAAACATACGAACCTGGGATTTGTGTTAAGGAAGAAACGCAGTTATGGGTCTCGCTCTCAAGAAACCGGACAATGTCCCGGGCAAATCATGGCCAGCCATTTTGGTTGGCATGTTTGTCGCATTTGGAGGTGTACTCTTTGGATATGATGTGAGTTCATACGATCGATGTTATTGTCAATTCCACGATTGACATCATGCTAGACTGGTACCATCTCTGGTATCCTGGCCATGCCATACTGGATCCAAGAGTTCAGGACTGGTAATAACGAAGGCATTACTTCTGGTCAAGACGCCTTGATCGTTTCGATCCTTTCCGCAGGAACCTTCATCGGAGCTCTTCTGAGCGCGCCTACGGCAGACTGGATGGGTCGCAGGCTGGGTCTCATGTTCTCTTGCGGAATCGTCTTCAATCTCGGTGTCGTTCTCCAGACGGCCTCCACTGGTCAGCCGCTCTTGATCGCCGGTCGTTTCTTCGCTGGCCTGGGAGTTGGTCTTCTTTCTGCAATGGTGCCAATGTACCAAAGCGAGACCGCACCAAAGTGGATTCGAGGAACTATTGTCGGAGCATATCAATGGGCTATCACGATCGTAAGTATCCTGGAATCTTCGGACGAGCGACAATACTGATGACCATAGGGTCTCTTCCTTGCCGCGATCGTGAATTACTCTACTGGCAGCCGCAACGATTCCGGCAGCTACCGCATTCCCATTGCCGTTCAGTTCGCCTGGTCGATCATCATCTGCGTTGGACTCTTCTTCCTTCCCGAAACTCCACGATTCCTCATCAAGCAGGACAAGCATGAGAAGGCAGCTAAGGCACTTTCCAAACTCCGTCGTCTTCCTGCCGACCACCCTGCTTTGGTAGAAGAACTTGCAGAGGTTGAGGCGAACCACAGATATGAGATGAGCATCTCCAAGGCTACTTACATCGACTGCTTCAAGGGAACTGTCGGCAAGAGACTATTGACTGGATGCCTGCTCCAAGGACTGCAACAGCTGACTGGCGTGAACTTCATCTTCTACTACGGTACTCAATACTTCCAGAACGCTGGTTTCGAAAGTGGCGGTTTCACCATACAAGTTATCACCAATGTTGTCAACGTCGTATCGACAGTTCCTGGTCTCTACTTGGTTGAGAAGATGGGTCGCCGCGGTTTGCTTCTGATGGGTGCCATCGGAATGTGCGTTTCCCAATTCATCGTTGCTATCGTCGGCACCGTCTCAGGCACCGATAACCTGCCGGCTCAGCGGGCTGCCATCTCATTGTAAGTACGCCCCAGACTTGGTATTCTGTACGGAACTAACGCCACGCAGTGTCTGCATCTACATTTTCTTCTTCGCCTCAACTTGGGGTCCTGTTGCCTGGGTCGTCACCGGTGAACTGTTTCCCCTCCAGACCCGTGCCAAGTGTCTCTCAATGACGACAGCAACCAACTGGCTCCTCAATTTCGCCATCGCATACTCAACCCCATACATGGTGAACGAAGAATACGCCAACCTTCAGTCCAAAGTCTTCTTCATCTGGGGTTCTTTCTGTGGAATCTGTATCCTCTTCGTCTGGTTCATGATTTACGAGACAAAGGGACTTTCGCTTGAAGAAGTTGATGAGCTGTATGGACGTGTCGATAAGGCGTGGCTTAGCAAGAAGTTCAGACCTGAGATCAGCTTCCAGGATGTTGACGATATGCAGAAGGCAGGAGGCAGGAATATGAGCATTGGCGAGATGGCGGAGGAGAGTAATAGGAAGAAGAGTGTGACGCATGTTGAGACTGAGGCTGAGAAGGTGGCGTAAGTTGATGGCAAGCTTAAGGTCTGATTTCCGTTTCTGGGAGGTTGTATGCTGCTAAACAATGCTACTAATATACTGGCATAGCCTCATAACGATCAAAGCACCCGGCCTGGAAGCAAGGCTCGCAATCCAAAGTCCTCAGCAGCTTTCAGCTGACTCTTCCTGTAGTCTTTTGCTCTATCTGAGTTTTGTCCGACATGCGACCCGTAACAACGGTCGCGACAGGCTCTAATCTCGAAGGCCATGCATTACTGCAGGTTGCCTTCTTGCGAAATGTGAGCGAGTACCGACGAATGATGAGACAGTATGTGGCGTCACAAGCGAAGGCTGAGCTCAGAGCTGCAGCTCTCCCTGACGACGGCTTTGCTCAAAGCACCACTTAATTCTACATGGCCCACTACCGAGTAAGCAGGCAGCATTGTTCAGCTGTTCAGGAAGAGGCCGCACTCGGCGATACTATCCGACATAAAACAAGACCCACACCAGCTCTCCGACGCTTCTAGTTTGCTTTCCTTGGGTTTCATCAGTGCACATCATGAATTCGAGATCGAGAATCGACATAGAGGATGTTTGGACGGTATCTGGTCCAGCAAATCAGCATATCGTTAGTATTCAAGAGCCCGAACCACGGTGGGGAGAACTGGACACCCAATATATCTACTCAAGTTCAGCAAGAGTCAGAAAATCCGCCGCATTCAGGCTCATTCCTTCGCAAGATTTCTCTCGATTCGAAATACCTTTGCAAGTCGCTGCAGTTCTAAGCGTTCATGACCGTGGGTACTATCGTCTGGAGGTAGAAACAGATGGAGGTGGTTTCAGACTTGAGAGCGATGCCTTCTTGCTGAACCCAGGACAAAAGCGGACTACCATCGGTCCTTTCTTCTTACGCCTCGCAGCAGATTGGCCTTGGCCCTTTAAGGTCAGCACCGAACGATGGCGCCTGAACAAATGGCAGGACCCATCTTGGACCGAATGCGCAACGCACGAGGGAACATCCATCGAAATGTATATCTTCCTTGGTCCAGCCGCACTCAGGCTGAACAACGCCGGCGACCGAGACGATATCCACATCCTCGAATTGGTACGGAGGACGATACCTTACTTTCACACCATCATTGGCGAATCCTGGGCTAGAGTTGAACAGATGCTACTGGAGCATGTTGTGCTGAAGCTTTGGATGATGAGTAGCACAGACTTTCGATACGATTCTGTTGCAGGTCAAACTTCGTTCCTCTTCGGGGACCTTTTACAGCTCGGGAACATGTTGGCGAAGCAGAGCAATCGAGTGAACTGCTTTGATTTGGCCACTCTTGTATATGCTGCGTTGAAGTCTTTCGGTAGATTCAGTCCGGCTGATAATACATATGTCAATGTAAGTCCGTCTTGTGACGCCAGCTTCTTCACTCCATAAGGCAAAATCTGATGCTTGTTCCGATGGTAGATTTTCGATGTGGACGTGTACAGAGTAGAGAATTGGGGCAAAGTCCGATCTGGCGCGCTTTTCGGACATCATAGCACGTTCGAGTCCCCAACCAACAACCCATTCCACAGCAACCCGGACCACCGGAAGTTATTCGACCGCGACCATCAGCTGAATTCGCTGCCACGAGATGACCCCCGTCGATGGGGTTTCAGTCAACATTGCTTCACTCTTTTCCGCACTACTTATAGCCCTGAGAGAGTATTCGACATCTGTCAGATTCCGCAAGAGGAAGGCAAGCCACTGATCGATCCAGATAGCGGAGGGCTATTGTTGCCGCAGAACTGGCCACAAGGTCTTCAAACGTATCTCGATGAGTCCAGAGATGAAGGTGAGCCTCGGCGGACCAGTGACGACTTGATCTGTAAGTCATCTGGTTCATGATCCATTGTTTGGAATTGTTGACGCATTTGTAGCGGTGCCAATCACCTGGATTAATGTCAACTTCTTTCCAGGCGTGGGCATCGCCGAGGATTCATTGCTAGCTGATTAATGGTCGATCGTTCCATTGCTAAGATGACTTGTTCTTTATTGATCAAAGCTTGAACTATTAATTGCAGATACAGGCCACAATCAGTCCGTGTTTGTCGAGAGGTCCGAGATTCAATTTGAAGGATATTCAATGAGTGGGTGCTGCTGTGTCTCCCATTCAGTCATACAGCCTCCCTTTCCTCAACCTCTTCACCGGCTGAGCTGCCGTGGGTGTACCAATGGCAACATGGCCTATTTCAGCTTCAGGCTGTACGTCGCCAATTCGAACTCTGACGCCTTGGAGTCGTTTTGCGATCTCGGCCGCGTCCTCCATTGATGAAGATTGTGCAAGCGCGTAATTGTTGTTTCGGAGACCCAAAGTAAAGGCATCGAGGATATCTGGGCCTTTGCGCGTAGCATTCAGAACTGCAGTAGCAATAGCTGCGAGGACCATGACCAGTGAGCAGAACAGCAAGACAATAAACCAAGATCGATTGCATATAAACACAGGTTGGCCAGCAGTATTAACAGTGACGGTGAGATTCCGACTAGGATTGGTAGAAGTCGCATAAGTATTGTTTGGTTCCGGGACGAATTTTCCCGTAACGGATTCCAAGGCACCGCCTGCAAACCACCAGGTGTTGATGAGCTGGGAGAGTCGTTGTGAAAACAAGGTGCTGCTGACTGATGAATTGAGGGACTGTGTAAGATCCATAGGGTCCGCAAGGTATGCCGTTAGAGGATTGGTATAACCAATGTGGAAGCCCCAAGGACTCGCAATCGGTGCGTTCAGAAGGCCAAGGAAGAAGGCGTCATACGACCAGGCCTGAGTCCCGAAAAAGGACGGCAATGCCAGTATCCCCAGTTCGGCTTCGCGGATTGCTGTCGCGTTACACACAGCACCTATGCAGGAAACTGCTATCTCCACACCTTTATGTGCCAGATTGCAGGTGGCATGGATCAAGGCTGGGCCGTTAAGACCCGTGTAAAATTGGAAATGCGTTGCGGAGACATTCTTGGCCCATCCAGAGGTAGGTAGATCATAGAATATATAAGTTCCAGAATCATCGGTCACGTTGTAATCTGTTTTGGGGGCTGTATCGCTAGCTTTCGCAAGAATGATGCGACTGGAGTACAAGTAAGATGTTCGAATCGCGAATGTCGAGTTGCCAGAAACTGGAAGTCCAGAGAGAGGCAGGCCTGTCAATGAGGCGTACGTGGTTTCTGCCTCGCTGCTGACGTTGTGCCACCCCGAGCTGTGCGGAGTTTGAGAGGCTGTGATTGCTTCTCTCATTGGTACCTTGAGGTTGCCGTATATGTCTTGCCTCGCAAGCTTCGCCGTCGGAGGTCCACTGACTGCTAGATTGAAGGTTGTAGCAACGGTGTAGCCGACAGTCTGGGCATTACTTGGACCGAGAGCAGGTATAAAGCCAGTGGCGCTTGTGTCTAGCCAGTACAAGGTATGTGTCGAGACACTACTCGTACCTTTCTCGGACACCGCACGTAAGGCAGCCTGACCGCCAAGTGGAGACAGAGACCAAAGTGGCAACAGTGAAAGTATGAGTGGATGAAAGTAGCGTAGGCAGATGGGTGACATTGCCGCACTTGACACCGTCCGGCTGGACAGCAGATACTCAATAGTACCAACAGTTGTGCCGGCCTCGAGTAAAGCCATTGCTATGGCTTTCAGCAAGCTGCCTACCACCGCTGCGAACACGATGGCGAATATGGTTGGACCCTATCAGCAATTTAGTGAGATGTCTGGGAGCGCTTTGAACACAAAGTTGGAGAACATACAGCTCTGGCCGCCTGCACGAGATATCGACTTCTCTTGCTTTCCACATCATGCCTGTCTTGCTGATAGACAAGGGCTGCGTAGGCAACAAATGTCAGGGACAATAGCAGCATCAGCACATCAAGTGAGAGGCCTGCAAGAGTTGCTCCAGACAGAACCTTACGAGCCTTTCGTGGGAGGACGGCATCGGGTTCCTTCTCCGTCGTCGGTAAGCGGTTGGAGGAGAACTTTTCATTGGACGGCACGAGCTCGAATACTTCTGATCTTGTTCCTGTGCCCTGGTGAGGTGCCATGTTTTTGGCAGATAGGCCGTCGCGTTTGACCATTATTGCGGCAGCTTTCACCGCTGGCAACCAACGCGACAATGCGCATGATCTTATACTCTTGTACCTGATACCATACTTACCTTATGTAACCAGCGCGCAAGGCTGAAAGAGGCTATTCTTGACTTCAGCTCATGCAAGTTCCCGCTGCAATAAAGTGGCCAAGGCTTGGGTCTTTTCAAAGTAGTGGATCCGCATGCATGCGGACACTTCCATCGATTGTAGCAGCCTTTCCAAAGTTGCAAAACAGAAGGAAAAAGTTGTGCACCGTTCACCAGGCCCTTCTCTATCGCACTATCATCGGAGTCGTTTGTTGTCGCGTAGTGTGAAGGGCTAGTATTGCAATGCAAGGTCGGAATGAACACGGCAAAGACCCACTTTTGGAAAGAGCCAAGCCCTGGGCGTCCAGGGGCCACATGGCCAACGGAGTGGAAAGAAGTACAGTCGCATCGACGTGGGCCAGCAGTAGCCATAAACGATCCAATAAGTATCATTGAACGCACTGAAGCTGCCGTGAATGCAGATTATGGTGGTTTTCTGCCAGGTTCGTTCCCGATGTCAATTTCGCATCACTCCGAAGTCGGTGGAACTGATGATGGTCCTTCTCTCGGAACAGGATCGTAGTACCAGCGTCACCTTCTGAAGAGGACGAAACCGTTATACGTCCTTTCCCGCCAGCACGATTGGAATCGTTCCACTGACCCATTTTCGACAACAGCTGGTCTTCGACTGCATGAGTACCTGTAGATTCCCCAAAAACTCTGTTTCCTCCTTTCCTACTCCTCCGTCCATAGATTAGTACGTCATGTCCGCTCTTGCACTGCTAGACGCGAGTCACCTGATCGCAGACGCTGCATCTCACCCTCAAACAATTCTATCAACTTTAGTCCACGTTCCACAAAAGCCTGCGAACCACCCTGCACTCGCAATTTACTGGGATTCCTGCTGCACCATTGCAGCCAATCTTTGTGATCATAGACCTCGTATATTCGAAACTGAGGCGTTAGATCTCGAGTTCTTCTACACATGAACTCCTGTCCGTGGTCGAAATTGGTAGCGGTCTCGAAGGACGTCTGGTCATCATCCTGTGCATGTGAAGAAGGTCAGAAATGTGCCGGTGGGACGTTAACGGGTTCTCACCTCGTCGCTCTCGTCAAACTGGTCAACAACTTGATACGAGCATTGGTCAAGAGGTTGCTGCTCATACATGAAGCATAATTGTGCAAACTTGGTGATCACGTCAGCGTGAGTCAAGGCCTTGGTCTCATCGACTGGTGTCTCCAATGTAGTGACGAAGTCGACCTGCTCCACCTTCGCCCGTGCATATGCTGCTTGGTCCGATAGGAGGTACAGAGAATCGAAAATGGGTTCCGTGTGCCCACGGCAACAGGTGTGCGTGTATCCATGCGTCTCAAAGTCGCAAAAGCGTTGAATCGCACGGCAACACATTGCCAGTTCTTGTTGGTTGATGCGATGCGCCAACAAACCAAGGAGCTCGATCATCGGACCTAGACTGGTCTGATGTGACGACCACGTACGCAAATATTTGAGCCTGTGTAGGGCGAACGTCAGAGCTGTGCAACCATTGTCGGAGCAAGCGCATTCACAATTGTCTGTTGCCAAGGCGGAAGCTCCTCGGTCAAGCAGAACAGATAGAGAAGACACCATATTTGCTCGTTGTGTAGAATGCCAGGTCTGTTGCCCGTCCCTGACTCCCCAGCTGTCGAGCCGAACAGAGGAAAGTAGGTAGTGCACGACGTTGTGTCCAGAATGGGTATACGCTGCAACATCTGCCTCATTCCCCCGACCGGTCATCCAGGACAGAGTGCCGAAGTCGAACAGCGAAGCGACGTTCATGAGGGGTGTCCGACCCTTGTTATCTCGATTGTTGATGACTGTAAATCCCTTGGCCATGAGCAATTGTGTCTGTTCTGTCGACTTTGCTATATGCATCAAAGTAGTCTGATCCCATAGCGAGATGTCCGCGTCCGCACCGAGAGCGAGCAGACGTTTTGGAATGCAAGTATCCCAAGGATCATTTTTTGTGGCAAACCAAAATGCCAAAGATCTGTTCAGCAAATCCAGCGCTTCTGTAGCCCTTGTTTCGCCCCTCAGCCATACAGAAACATCTTCGATGAATTTGAGATGCCGTCGACGAACTGCGTAGTCGATAAAGTAACGGCTATTACGCTTGTCGTTCACGAATAGGTCTGCACCATGCTCGAGTAGGACTATAGCCGACGCTGACGCGCCGTAGCACGCAGCGTACATCAATGGAGTTGAGCCGCCTGCATCAACGCAGTTAGGATCGGCGCCAGCTTCGAGCAGCCTTTTCAGTCGATGTAGAGAAAGTACAGCAAGGTGGACAGCCGTTTGTCCGAGTGCATTGGGCAGTGTGCGCAGAGCTTCACCTCTAAAGGAACGATCCACTGCGCGTTCGAACTCGGCGTCATTCTCAGTTAGTAAAGCCTCAGACAGGTAGTCGCAACCACCAAACCCTGAGAATATTTGTTCAGTAACAACACACTAGAGCTTGAAGTCACTCAATGCTTACCCGGCTGCCTCTGTAAACATTTCTGCATGAATTCGATGAACATGGGATCGGGCGCAATATCCTCCGCTAGCCAGCCCGGGTCGGAAAGCTGTGGCCAGTCTTGAAATAAGGAAGCATCCAGGCAACCAGGATCCAGGCCAAAGTACAGCAGCGAGTGCAGCATGTGCATATGCGGCCCCTCGCCAATCCATTTTGCACAGCGGAGAAGTAAGCGCGGGTTGCGGAGGACAATGTCTGGTGATCCAAGCATGAGGAATCGAAGCAGGTCCCACTGCGCGTCCCGTGACCCTAGATGCCAGGGTCTCATAAGAAGCATGTCGAGGTATCCTTCGCCCTTAGGATTCACATCCTCAAATGACGCTTGACCGCTTGCGAACAGCTGCTTGAAAGAAGCAACCTTTCGCCAGGTATACTGATCGAGAGCTTGTCCGTAGCTATTTGCTGGAATGTTCTTCAGTGGAGGTCGTCCCGACTCAATCTTCCGAAGGCACCGAAATCCCGGCCCGTTGTAGTCACAGACGCGATCTGGTCTCAAGAAAAGTGTAGGTATCCAGCTGCCAGTAATTTGCAGACCCGCAGTGATCGTAAAAGGCAGCAAAGATGGGACAATAGCTATGCGCAATTGGATCCCATAAATGCGAGCTGTGCAAGTCTCAACAGTGCATGCTTGCCCTATTGCTTGCCAGCCCTGCATCTCGGTAAATATGTACCGGCTCCTGCTTGGGCGTTCCAGACTCTTGGAGTGACATCGACAATAGCAACTGTCCTTCTTCGCTAAGCATGAGATGACTGCTGCGCTGCTGGTAGGGTTTAGGCGGGGATCAAGAATAGCTTTGCTTGAGCCCTCTTGGATCCAATTAACGAAGGCAGCAGCGTTATTCTTGTTCCTTCCTGAGAGCGTTAGAACATGTGATTCGGTGGTCGGGCTCTCCAGCTTCGGCGGCAGGGCTCTATGGTACAGTTAGACCGAAATTGTCTCAAGATGCACTTCACGTACTCTATGTCATTTCGTTGCTTTAGTTCTCGAAGAAGACGCTGTCTGGCATTATCCTCCCCTTCTCCATAGTTCACGCCTGGTCTTATGCCAACAATGCCGAACAGAGCGTAAGACATGTCTTCCTCTCGAAGAGTTTTTCTTCCTTCTATCCATCTCATCTTGTCCTCGGTTGCAAGATTCACGCTGGTACCCCAGTCATTCAGAACTCGCTCTGGAATCCCTGTCAATGTAGCAATACCTCCTACGAGATCTTCGCCGGGAGGCATGCTGTTGCAATGGTGGAAAGAGGATCCTTTGTTCCCGATGACTTGCCACTCCTTAGTTACGAACACGACCAGACGTGGTGCTAACAACTCCTGCAGAGTCCAGCCCCTTGTGAACCATACACTGCTCTGGTACCTCTCTTTGTCCTTGATGTCTTCGAGGTACGCCAGACACAGCTCGGATGCGCGGTACCAGTTGAACATCAAGTTGATCGAACGTGACAGTTCCGCATCGCTGTTCTTATTGATGCAGCATGTATCGATCCAGAGCCACTCGAAAGGCGATAAGTTTTCTCTTACATATCTTGCGAATGCTAGTACCTTCTTATACCCAGCTTTATTCTTGTTTCGTCCTTTCCTGACGTCTTTATACGTAGCTTCTCCGTCCGACCATCGATGCGATGCGATTACGTATTTCGGTCGGTTGTCGTCGCGAAATTCGGCAAACTCGAGGTTGTTGACGTTCAACAGGCGCATATTGTCCTTTCTATGGATATCGGTAGACACGCCGCATCGGCCAGAGCACTCATACACAAGTCCAGGGAGACGGCAAAGGGAGACCTCGTCCTGTAGGCCTCATTCGCACCGGCAAGGCTGAGAGCTGTCACAGCTGCAGCCTTCATAGCCGCCATGACTGACTTGCAGCTGCGCTGCGCCATCTACCTTGAACATCTGGCCAACGCAGAATGATTGGCAACGCAGAAGCTGGGCGGCAATATCTGATTGTGAACACGAGTACAATCGCATGCCGCAGATTTGACAATGATCAGCCAGAGCTGCAGAGTTTCAGAGCTCTTGGGATCCATTCACGTACGGCTCCAGGTTTCGGTCCGCGAACGAGCCTCGCATCGCCGGCAGGTCGCGATGCGCGGGTATGCGTTCATCCAGCTGTTGCGCCATTCCGCAGCACACCGCGTGACAACGATTGCGTGCGGGATGCACCATCGGCTGGAATGCGAGATGACCGAATGCAGTTCTATCGAAGATATTAGAACACAATTGCCGGTTCGTTCGAGATTGTTCGCTTCTGCTCATTCCACGAGATTCGAAATTCGTTTCCACGACGAAGTTCATTAATAAAAGACCGCAAGTTCCTATTCTTGTCCGTCCCTGATCCGCAAGACCCTTGCACGCGTGCCTTGCGAGATCTAACCAATCAGACCTATCTTAAAACTGCTTATGGTACCTGGGTACCCAAGGCTGCACTTCGTGATTACTCCTGCCTCCAAGTGTCCTACAAATCTCCTGAAAGCCTTCTCAACACCAGAGACATCTACGAGTCTACGAGAAACATTCTCATACCCAGAACACGAAAATAGTCAACATGGCAATCACATCACGCCCACTTCTCCAACAAGCTTCGCGCTTTCTTAGCACCTACCGAACACGGACATCACATCAACAAGATCGTCTTGGAGCAGCAGCTGTGATCGGATACTGGTGTGCGGTTGTGAGTGCACCGCTTGCTGGAGCATATGTTATTTCACAGGGTGCTGCGACAGACAAGAGACGATTGTGAGTGAACGTGTCAACGATTAATGCAAGTTCGAGCCTCGAGGGTATTTGCTGACTGATATGTGCTATAGTCGTCCTCTAAGCTTCCGCGACTGTCTGCCTGGATCGAGTTTGGACGATTATGCTGGAGCTTATATGAGGTTGCGAAGATGAGGTCGAAGTCGAGCATTGATTGATGGCATGGATGGGAGTGAACACTGCATTTCTGGTTGAAAGAGATATCCAAGGTAGCGAAAGGTGTTTTGGGTTTGGCGTTGAATGGTACATTGGCATTGGGAGGCAGGTGGGAATACAGGTCTTTGGAGTTGACCTCGCATATCTTTGCATGCGATCATTACAACCATTCCCTAGCTGTACGATACATAGAAGCAAGACAACTGCGCCTGATACGCATTTCTTGAACTGCTCTATAACGTCACTGCCCTATAATGTACAAGTAAGAGGAGTATGCGTTGATCGAAACAATCGATCATGAGCCAACCACAACGGGTGGTGGTGGGCTTAAAGGATGCCTGGTTTCCAGGCCTTCAGAGCACACAGAGTTGTCGGCAGATTCGTTGATCTCTGGTCGTATCTTTCTTGCAAGATAGAATAGGCCACTCGCATGTATCCAGGTCCCAGGCCATTCCGCTTTCCAAGCTGAGTGAACGTGTCGCTAGAGACTTCGGCGTGGACGAACGACAACACATTCCTCTCCATTCGCCATCTTCAGAGCCATGATATGTTCGGTATGCTCTTCCTGCTCCTTAACTAAATCGATCTCCCTTCCGACTTCTAAACGGATCTTTCGCCTCATACTTGCTCTCATGCCGTGTTGGTGCAGAGTCCTCACTGCCTTCTCGACTCGGTGATGGCGTATCATAATTCGATTGTCCTTCGGACTTTGCCTTCGTCATCGCGACGTCTCTGGATACAGCTTCTTGTGCTCGTAGTCGATTCTGAGATTGTCGTAGCCTCTCATTGTGCGCTGCTCGCTCTTCTCGATCGGCGTTGATGGATTTCTTTGCAAAGTAGTATGAGCCGGCGCCGGCGACGATGAGGACGCCCCAGCCATATCCTACTGAGCGGATCTGGTGTCGTGTTAGGTTTGGTGAAGATCATTTGAGAAGCTGGAGCAATTCGTACTGTATTCATCGTGACTTAGATGTTTATGCGGAATTGAATGAGGAGTCTTCAATTTGATGGTTTGGTTGGGATTCGGCGTGACAACAAGTTCAATGCCAATATTGAACTGTTATTTGTATGGTCTTGCAGGAAGCAGAAGTGCACGAGGTATGGAGACGCAGACCCCGACATCGCCGACATCATCAAAAGAGTTCGGCGAGAAGTGCGGAAGTGCTCGGCTTCGCTCTTGACTCCGCAACAGACTTCCGGGAAGTGCCGCCCCAGATCCATGCAAGTGCGCGAAGGCGCAGCTGATGCCTGCCTGCGCCTGTGACTGTTAGACTCTGGAAATATCAACACCCAACTTCGCCTCTTCATCTTACAACTGTGCGCGCCGACCTCACTCTGGTTCATCACACACTCCCTTGGTCACGGTTATTGTCATCGCCGTAAATATCGGCCTCGCCTCTCGAGATGGCGCCGAAGCGTAAAGCAGGCGACTCGAGCAGACAGCCAGCTAAGAGACTGGCCTCCGAGTCCAGGCAGGCGACGCCGGTGAGCCTCAGCGATGATGACTACGACGACAGCGAGGATATGGACATGAACATGACCGAGGGAGGCGCGCCGGCGAGAAGCAAAAAGTACGAGGGCGTGGTGAAGCGATTTCAGCCTGGAACATATCAAAAGCAGCAGGCAGTGCACGCTGGTCGTGATGCGGCAAGCCACCTCTTCAAACCCAGCCGTGACTATTTTAACGAAGCCCTCAAGCCTGATCATCATATGCGACCGCTGTGGATTGATCCACAAAATGGAAAGGTCGTCCTCGAAACCTTTGCTCCAAGCTTCAAGTCGGCGCAGAACTTCTTAATTAACATCGCAGAGCCACAAAGCCGAACAACAAATATGCACGAGTATACCATAAGTCCTCACAGCTTATTCGCTGCAGTATCAGTAGGCCTCACAGAACAGGACATCATTCGCGATCTCGAGCTCTTTTCCAAGACAAAGGTCCCGCAGAACATCATTGAGTTCGTCCACCAAGTCACACAGTCCTTTGGGAAGGTTCGGCTGGTTCTCAAGCACAATAAATACTTCATTGAAAGCAATGATGCGTCTGTATTGCAGATGCTTTTACGCGATCCAGTCATCAGCACATGCCGGGTGGACGACTCCGACGAGCTGAAAACTGAGAAAGCTGCGAAGAAGGGTGATCTGATCATCGGTGGTACAGAAGAAGCAACTCGCGCGAAGGAGGCCATGGCGCAAATAGAAAAGCAGAAAAAGAGAGACGACTCGGATGAAGATGACAGCGAAGACGAGTTTGGTGGTCGTCAAGCTGAGAAAGACATGACCGAGTTCCTGCGCGAAGAAGAGGATGACGACGAGATGGATCAAGTACACTCCTTTGAGATCGACGGGGAGAAGATTCAAGTGGTGCAGGAGCACTGTAATGTGAAACTCAACCTGCCGCTCACTGAGGAGTACGATTTCCGAGCAGACGACATGAACGCCAACCTCGATATTGATCTTCGCCCTAACGTGCAGATCCGTTACTACCAAGAACACGCGCTCAGCAAAATGTTCGGCAATGGTCGCGCACGTAGCGGAATTATAGTGTTGCCATGTGGTGCTGGCAAAACACTCGTCGGGATCACTGCAGCATGTACCGTCAAGAAGAGCGCCATTGTCCTATGCACCAGCGCCATGAGTGCCGTGCAATGGAAAGAAGAATTCAAGAAATGGTCCAATATCAATCCTGAGGACATTGCCATTTTCACGAGCGGAGAGAAGGAAAAGCTGAATCACAAGGCGGGTGTCATCATCTGCACATACAGCATGGTCACTCAGAACACACGCCGCGCTCACGACAGCAAACAAGTCATGGATTTCATCACGTCGCGCGAATGGGGTCTCATGGTTCTCGATGAGGTCCATGTCGTACCTGCAGAGATGTTCAGACGTGTAACGGAGAGGATCAAGACGCACTCCAAACTCGGCCTTACAGCAACTCTTCTTCGAGAGGACGACAAGATCAAAGACCTGAATTTCTTGATCGGACCGAAGTTATACGAGGCCAACTGGCTCCAGCTCAGCGAAGAAGGTCATATCGCGCGTGTACAGTGTGCTGAGGTCTGGTGTCCGATGACGACCGAATTCTACACGGAGTATCTGCAAGCCAAGACTACCAACAAACGTGGGCTGCTGTCAACCATGAATCCTAGAAAGTTCCAGGCCTGCCAGTTCCTTATCAAGTTTCATGAGAGCAGAGGCGACAAGATTATAGTCTTCTCGGACAACGTCTACGCGCTGAAAAAGTATGCAGAAGAATTGGGTAAACCATTCATCTTCGGTGATACTGGCCAAAAGGAGCGAGAAATGGTGCTGCAGAACTTCCAGCTGAATCCTCTGGTCTCTACAATCTTCTTATCCAAGATTGGCGACACCTCCTTGGATCTGCCTGAAGCAACTTGCCTGATCCAGGTCTCGTCACATTACGGCTCACGTCGTCAAGAGGCCCAACGTCTCGGCCGGATCCTTAGGGCCAAACGCCGAAACGATGAAGGCTTCAATGCGTTCTTCTACTCCTTGGTGTCAAAAGACACGAATGAGATGTATTATTCCTCCAAGCGGCAAGCTTTTCTCGTCGACCAAGGCTATGCATTCAAGGTCATCACACATCTCAATGGCATAGAGAAGATGCCAGAGCTCAAGTTTAATACCCAGCAAGAACGTATGTCTGCTCTTCAAGACGTATTACTGCAGAGTGAGACCGCTGGTGACATGGAAGATATCAAGGACGATTTGTTCTCCGACCGGAACATCTCCCGTGGCAAGGGCAAGGGCAAAGGTGTACGCAGGCAAGCTGGTACGCTGTCGTCGCTTGCTGGTGGGGAGGACATGGCATACTACGAATACAGCAGAAAGAATGCCAATAAGGCGCTTGCAAAGCCGCGCAATGCATTCTTCCAGAAGCACGATCGGCAACAGGAGAGAAGAAAGAAGGCGGCGCAGAGCATGTTGGAATAGCGATTGTGTTTCTCTTGAGAACGCGTTCCGCGCACTGCTTGCCATTGGCGGTGGATACCGGCCTTCAAAGGAGAGCTTTGGAGTACTGCACTCTTGCTGTAGGCACGACTTCGCAATGAAAAGCTTTCATGGGTCAGCGTCGCGACTTATCGCAGCTCCCCGTCATGCTTTGGTGCATATGAAGACCGGACAATCCGTCACCTTTTGCGATAAGTACTGTTGAACATGAGATTTGCAAGAGCTACTACGCAAGGTCCCTTTGCTTCCTTGGCTATGATTAGGTACAGAAGGTTTCAAGCTTCGTCATTGTGCATGCGCTGCGACTTCTCGCTCGCGACTTCGGCTTCTGACAGCGCATCCATACCGAAAAGGTACTATTGCAACCTTACTGATGGCTTACAGATACTGCGACCGCTGAGGTGTTCATTTTGAAACCACCGACCGGACCGTAACACTTTCGTCCGCAAGCAGCACTATCCCGACCTGCTATCATCGTCATAAATGTAGACAGAGTGATATAAGGCACAATGAATGTAGGCAATGTGATCTCTATTTACAGCAGCGAAAGTGGCAACAATACTGAGAGAAAGTCTCATATCAACTATCTCAAACTACATTCCAACCGTTCTACACATTAAAGTCTACCAGCGAAAGAGGTCTATACACAGACATGTCATACTACCCTCCCCAGCAATATCAGCCGCAAGGCTACGGATATCAGCAACAGCAATCTCCTCCTTACCCAGACCATTTCCCAGGCGAGGCCTATCCTCCATCACAAAGCTACAGTGCACCACCACAGCAACAGTACAGCGCCTACCCTCCACCAGCACAGCAGCGAGAACAAACATGGGACCCAAAGCAAGTCTACGCACAATACGGCGCCGGAACCCAGCAGCAGCCTCAACAAGACAATCGAGGTCTCGGTGACTTCTTCTCCGGCCAACAACAACATCTAGGCCAAGAAGGCGAACGAGGCATCGGAGCGACTCTCCTCGGCGGCGCAGGCGGAGCTTTTCTCGGCCATGAAATGGGACATGGGAAAATCGCTACGCTTGGGGGGTTAGCTATTGGTGCTATTGCTGCGAATGCTTTTGAACATCATCATGAGAAGAAGAAGCATGAGAGGGAGGAAATGAGGGCTTATGATAGTGGGTATGTTAATGGTGAGGATAGGAGAAGGGGGATTGAGGATTATGAGAGGAGTAGAGGGGTTGATGATGACTATGAGGAAGAACGATATTATGATGAGGAGAGGCCGAGACATCATCATCATCATCGTGCGGAGCGGGATTATGATGATGAGGAGGAGTATGTTGAGGATAGGGACAGGGATGGGGATTATCAGGTTGAGGATTATTATCGGAGAGATTACTAGATTGGTTTAACGGCATGAGCGGACGACTTCATATTAGCAAGCGTGGTGTTTGGGAGATCAATGGGACTTTGAGATGGTAGAAACTTGATAATCTATCGCGTTTTGCATATTAACCCTGTTCTGAAGGTCCAATTCAAAAGCATCGTGATCTCCCACTATCTTCCCGAAACGACTCGCTTATACCAATTTCTCATTCTTGATCAATCTGTGGTGTTCGTCGTGTCGCCTCGTTTCCAATTTGTGACGTTCTCAGTCTGTGGTGAAAGCATTTCTCCATGTTTGCGGATATCGTGACAGCGTGTTTGAGCTACTTCGCTCTCAACGGCGACTCTGGTAACCGTGTTCGATCTTGTCGTAGTCGAGCAGGTCTCTCGAACTAGGCCGACGTTTGCAGTCATCCAAAGACAACTGATCAGGGTCCCTGACAAGTTTGAATTGCTCGTATAATCCACCCTTCGCATTCTTTGGACGATTGACACCAGTGACTCGATACAAACCATCATATCTGAGGCCTTTCGAAGGAGTCCATTGACTGTGACTTTCAGATGTTCGCAGCACGCGAACAGGCTTGGAGGTCCGCAGTGAAGCATGCAGTGTTTTGGTGCCCGAAGTCTGTTCACCAGGTCGGCTCGGGTCTTCGTTGTCGTGGCTGCCGGAGCCTGAGTAGTATATGATGTCGCCCCTGTCTGTGTCCAGCTCATCGTATGCTCCGCTTACAACCACGGAGAAAGCGCCCATTCCTGCATGTCCGTGAATTCCAGCCTGTGAGTGACCGTGTGCGCCGTGAAAGAGGGCTGACAGCCGATACGGAAACCATTGGCCAACCTGCAAGCCATTGTGACCGTAAACTTTGCAGTCTCTCCCTTGATACTCATCATTGAGAACTTTACTGAACCTACCGGTTTCAAGATTCTTCTTTAGAGCAAGGCCGTGCATGATGCCGTCGTGACCCCAGATCGGATGGTCAATTGGTGGTCGCTTGATCATTTTGTCATCATTCTTAGATGAGCTTGATGTTGTTGTAGTGGACTTTCGTCGCTTCTTCGCTCCTTGTTCACTTTCACCTTCGTCGTCTGATTCACGCTTCATGGTTGGTGGAGGAGTTGGTGGTGCTCCCCATCTTTCGGACTCAAACTTCTCGTGTAATGCTTGAGCTTTCTCTCTTTGAGTGTCGTGAAAGTGAAAGCTCGGTTGTCGGTAGATGAGTCCCAGGATCTCGCTGACTTGTCCCTTCTGCTTCAAATCAGGCGACATGTCTACGTTTTCCAGCCATGTCAGGAAGTGATCAAGGCGTTCATGGAACGCTTTCCAAGGTTGTGTCGACTGATCTGGTACTTTGCTGGTCTTCCTGCTTTCTTGAGCAAGCTTGGTAATTGCTAATTTGTCTTCTTGAATTCGCTTTACTGCCGCCGCGACATCGTCACGTCCTCCAGACATGATTGACGCGCGGTGTGCAAGTGAAATGTGTCGATGAAGTGTGATGCGAGTTGCCGTGAATGTGAGAGTGGGTCGACCGGGTCGTCGCACGGACAAGCGTGAACGTTGAACTTTAACGTGGAGAAGGAGCATTCTGGTCACGTGAAATTGTGAAATCCCCTCTTAACCACTTCAAAAAGTGTGAGGTAGTAGAAGAGAAGATAGGGGCATAGATATGACTTTAAATGTTCATCAAGTAGACGAAGACTTGGAGTTTCTTGAATAGAACTTAATAAAAACGAGGATTTTCAATATTAATTACCTGAATAGGTCTGGTCAAGTTAATAAATAAACCAAATTGTCACGTGCGCTTGTCATTTCCACGCCGTCAAGGTCGAATCGATGAGCAGAATTTCTTCAAATTCACGCCCGGTCTGCACGAAAAGACAAGCTTCCGTGCTGAAAAGATTCTTGGAGTACAATCGCTCTTGTTCTCTGTCAAGTATAGTACACATTTATTTGGCCAAAAGTCGTGATTCTTCCTGGCTAGAACTGAACAAAAACACAGTAGTAACCTACGGCCTCCCAAGTCTGCCTCTTCACGCTCGCTCCTTCTCAGCTCAATAGTACAACTCCTTAATCACCTCCGGACTATTGAAAAACCCGCACCTCTCCCTCAAATCATACTTCTTAACCTCTTCCCTCGTAACAGAGTTTCCACCTTTCGAAGAATACCCTTCCTTCGGGCCACCAATCACATAGACCCCAAAATTATCGTCCTGAAAATCAGCTTTCTCCCAACCTTTCAAAGTCTGTTTATTTTCCATGACAGGATTCCCGTGCGTGACGAAACTCGCAACAGATCGACTCATACGCGTGGCCAATGTAACGTCAGGACCCGTGATATTGCCATCTAGAGAATGTCGATAGCTGCTGAAGTTACTGAAAATCTAGGTCGCGGCAGAAAGCATCAATCAGACATTGCCATAGCTAACGAGGTGCGAAACACTTACGAAGGGTATATCGGAAGCATGCACAACTCCAAATCCGTACGGGTGCTCAGTATCGTCATAGACTTTGAACACTGTTTGATTGAGATCATAAAAATAGACATTGTTTCCGCGTTTTGCAAGGGCTTCGCCGAAGAGAAGCGGTTGGCAGACCATAAAGACGTCGGTAGTGATTTGCCCAGCTCGGTAGAACTGTGATGTCTTGATGACGGAACCATTGTCAAAGTGCGAATCCTTGAAGCTGTCTGCTGGGTAGAGCTGTTCGACACGGTCGAGGTCCTTTTGCGAGAAATTTGGGAGAAATAGTCGAAGATACTCGCGAAAGTCCGACTCGTTCTTGATGTCTCCATACTCGAATCCGACGTAGAGGTTCATGTCATCGTCCATCCAACCCATCATGGCTGAAACATTGGCAAACTGGCCTGTGGCGACGAGGGTAGAGGGTAGATCTGGTACAAACTAGGCGATGCACATAATTAGCATGCTGTTAGAGTTGAAGGCCATTCCTAAGACTCACGTCTCCGTCAATGGTTGGCAGCCATTGATCACCGTAGTTCCCGGTCACATTGGAGTCTGCGCTTTTGTTCTGTGCGCTGAACAAGTCCTCCATGCTTAAGTCTCGAAGACATTTCAATGTTTCGCGAGAATCCAGATGGGTCTTGTTGCAGCTGGTATATCCGACTGTGTCACGCATCACTTTCTTGGTGTAATTTTCATAGGTTATCCCACACTCGAGGACTTGGCTCTCTGGAAGGATCTGCTGAAACGGGACTGGCTTTGTGGCGCCATATGCTATGGTCTGAAAACCAACCGAGACGCCTAAAGGAGTCAGTAATCATCGAAGTAGGCAATGAGGCGAGGGAACTCACCGCCGGAAGACTGGCCATGTATCGTTATTTTACTTGGATCGCCTCCAAATGATTCGATGTTGTTCTGGAGCCATTCGAGCGCAAGTCGCTGATCCTTGAGACCAGCGTTCAAAGAACCTTCTTCCCGAAGAGCTTTTGTTTCTGCAAAGCCGAACACTGACGAAATATTAGAATCTGGCCATGCAGATTGTCATCATGCTTGCATACCACCTAGTCGATAGTTCATAGCTGCATGTATGATCGGGGTGCCGTTGTCGATAGATTGTAAAATCAACCCGCCTGGCTGCGCGATTCGAAGGTCCTTGCTGCCTGTGATCAGGCTGCCTGTCGTATATGTGAGATGAATCGTCAGCTCTCCAACGCTGAGGGAACCAACCGCCAACGATCCACACCTAGACGCTTTATGTGAGCCGATCGTTCGCCCAGACCAAGTGTAGCACGTACCAAAACGGGAAGCTTAGATGTTGGCTCGGTCAGATTTGGACGAAATATGTTCAATAGTAGACAATCTTCAGAGGCTCTTATAGTCGAGTTCAGATATGGCTCCTGTGGGCACATGGTCGTTACTCTCGTGGCGTTCAAGATCTCCCCTCCCTGCGGGACGTATGGCATAGGCGGCTTAAATCGATTCTGTCCGCCAGTGTCCAGGCCGAAACGGATTCCCAGAAAAGCCTCGACGTCGTCCTTGTACAGTCCCTGATAGGTGACGCTGTTAGCAGTGACTGCTTCTGGTCGACCATCAACGGCACTGCATAGCAGAGCGAGCAACAACAGAATGGCTGAGAACATGTTAGCTGGTCACGAATGTCTACGTGAGCTCATTGACCAGAATCAGCACTACTCGATGCGTAAATGTTATAGGCTCTCCACCGAGCACGTTTGGGTGACAGACCCTGAACTCATGTCGCCATCGCAGAAGCAGTATGATTGTCGAACAAACTGCCGCTTTAATGATGCGACTACGACGAGACCAACGGCAACCCAGTACGCCTGCAATACAGGGTCTGCACGGAAGCTCCGAAGGGTTCCTTCAAATTAGGTTGTACCCCAATTCTTCCAAGAAACTACAAGAACTGCTTCGTAATCGTATAGTCAACCGGATGTGCTCCGTTTATTCCGAGATCACAGCCGGTCCATATGTTGATCAATCAAATGTGTACATCGTCGCTTCTTCACTTAAGTTCTTCGCAGCGGGAGTCGCATGTTGTCGCCTGGTTGATAGACAAGCATATTCATAAAGCGGCCTCCCGGGTGCGGATAAGTCTCTGAGCCGTGCCGCATGCGAACGGATGCAACCTCGTTCTTTGTTGAATTCGTCCATGTAAATCGTCCGAAATCCCCGAGTGAGAGTGCAGGCCAAAGGTAGATGGCCAATGTTTGATAGACACAGGCGCTCAAGTTGCTGCTGTCTTCGCCATTGGGTGCCAAACAATCGCATTCCTTGTGACCAGGCCTCATCTGATTTACATGCATTTGAACTCGGTTACGATGGAATTGGGGGCGTTGTAAGGTGGCGCTTGCTGTCGCGAAATCATGGAAGTCACGAAGTCGAAGAGCGTGGCCGGAAAGGAGGTCGAAGAGTGGAGGCAATCTTCGTCGTATAGAATACGGCTCGCCTGTTGCCTCAGGCACATATCTTGGCAGGGACACTAACCTCATCGTAACTCAGATCTCGGACTTCACTCCTGGAGCGTCACTTGTCGATCTCATCCAGATAATCGCGCTGTAGTGCAGAGAGGCCTTGCGTTGCAGACCAGCATCATTCTCAATTCTGCTACGAGCTGCTGCAAAAGCGTATGGCGCCGCTTCGCACAACAAGATGCCGGAAGCTCTTTCCACGCATGGGACGCGATGTACAAAAATCGCGGATATTCGAAGCATCGGGCTTCGATCATAATTCCGTCGGCACCTCCCTTTGAAGTAAAGACAATTTTGCAGCAAACTGCGCCTCGCAAATCCGTGGGAAAGACTCTTATGCAAGGAGACAGCCACGACGAAGATGTCCGACAAGCATGAGATCGAGATTACCAACTTTGTCGTTACCGATATGCGACCAGTAAATCCTCGAGTAGCAAAGCTGCCAAAGGTAAGACTAATACTCGCTTCGTGACTATCAAGCCAGCTGGCCATCCGATTCTGCTTAATCAGTCTGAGGACATTCGAACTCACTAGTCACGTTGTGGGACCTCTTTGACTGCTTGGATGAGGACTTCCACTGGAAAATGCAAAGCTTAAAAATAACTAGTAAAAACATTTCCCCATTGCTGCCGATATATATGCTACCATTCCCTCTAAGATTGTTCAACTCACAAATCTTGAAGAAATCACATCTGAATAAGAGCCCAGTCAATCACAACACCGACGAACACCCAAGACTATCACCAACAACTACCGCCACCATGCACTTCAGCAACATTACCACAACCGCCGTTATGGCACTCGGAGCTGCTGCTCAGACCATCACCTCGCCACCAAAGGCGCCAGAACCCGGAACGCTCACCAGAGGTGCTCCGATGCCCACTACGCCGGTCACTTTCTGCGCGCCGGGCTATTCTGTTGACCCTCTACACTACTCCTCAACGTGCCTGAGTAAGGAGACATGGGCTCCAACGACCGTGACTCACGAGGCAACTGCTCGTTGTGTTCGAGGCGGAAAGCTTTACTCTGGGATGGCGTATCCTTGTAAGCATTTCGAAGTATATAATCCAAAATTGCTCCAGACATCTTGCTGACTTTGTCAACAGGTATGGAGTGGTCTACACCAACACCATCGACCGAGGTCCTATGGTATCAAGTACAGCCCACAATCACACCCACAAGCGCCCAGTCCATTCCTCAATGGTCTAGCCTGCCAGTGGAGCCCACCATAACACCACGAAGCGCCCAATTAGTTGTTCCCCAATGGTCTAGCCAGCAAGTGGAGCCAACCACCATCACCACCGTCGCCATACCCCACAGTTCCGGTAAGCTTCCTATGTGGTCAAGCCAGTCAACGACTCTCCAGACCACGACCAAGTCTTTGAAGCCAACCACCATCACCACCGTCGCCATAGCTCACAGTTCCGGTAAGCTTCCTATGTGGTCAAGCCAGCCAACGACTCTCCAGACCACGACCAAGTCTACTTCGCAGATGGTGGAGGACTTGAACAAATGGTTGAAGGATTTCCTCGACGGCGTCAATAATGTATGAGTATATTGAAGAAAATCTCAGATTTTGGGAGTTTTTGGGGAATTTTTGGCAGAACTAAGGCGTTAAATAATTTTCAGAAAGTTTAAGAAAAAAAACCATTGGGGTTCACCTCTCGAGATTCTCATTTTCAAAAAAACTAATGTTATAGTGCCCAGCTTGGAGCCAGGGTATCAGTCTAAAATGTGAATAAGCGCTCTCTTCACCTCTACGTTAACCAGAGCCTCTGCTTTCATCTCCATTACACTAGCATTGTCTCCCTGTTATTTCTCCTTCAGCGATCTTGTTTCCGCTCGAAGTCTAATAAAATCTCATATCCACCATCCCTCCCACACGATCCCAAACCTCTAATCTCCCCATACCTCACTTCTATCCATCCTCAAAACCCACGTCTCCCTCCCCCCATCCCTCCCCATCCCCTCTGGATCCCCCCTCACCTCCTCTTCCCTAGCCCTCCCAAACCCACACCGTCTCAAACACTCAACACTCCTCACATTCCCTCCATCCACCTTCGCAAACAAAACATGCCCTTCAAACCTCTTCAAATACCACTCACAAAATCCCCTCGTAGCTTCCTGCGCATACCCTAATCCCCAGAACTCAGGATGTAAAGAGAAACCGAGTTCTCGTGGTCGGAAAGTTCCAATGAGGCCGATGAGGGGGGAAGAAGGAGATAGGATGGTTATGGCTAAGATGAGAATGGGGTGGTTTGGAGAGGATGTGTTGATTAGGACTAGGAGATCGTCGAGGAGTTGTTGGGATCGGAGGAGGGAGGGGGATGGGCCTTGTTTACTGGGTGAGGTAAGTAAGAGGGAGAGAAAGGTGGATAAGGGTAATTGAACTTACGTGTATTTCGTTACCAGAGCGTTTGATTGGAGTTTATGGAAAGCTTCGAGATCATCTTCTGTTACGGGTCGGAGGAGCAGACGGGAAGTTTTGATCTCCATAGTAGTTGTGTTGATTTGATGAAGTCGAGTCGAGGTGGGATATCTTCGATGTCGTTGAAACAGAGACAGTATTAGTCAGCGAGTTGAGAGCATTTCTTGCACATTTCGCTCAAGAGTATCCAAATAGCATGCATTTCACCCTTCAAGATCAACACCAGAAATACTGACAGTAATCTGATTCCATTTGTAAAGCTGCTAGAAAACTCAATCAGGGATATCGAACCTCAGCACAAGAAGTAGTGGTTAGACAACGAGAACTCTAGACGCCTTGCATGGTATGATCGCAGCTTCCCCCCAAGCTGTGTTTTCTATCCGACCGCTTCGCTTCCAAAACACAAACAGCAAACCAGATGCCTCATATTCATACCACTCATTGTACCTGGCTGACAATCTCGGACGCCCTGCTGAGCGACTCGACCATTTGCTGGCACTCCTTCCTCCTGCGAATGGTGTAGTCGCTCTCCTTGAGTAGGTCGTCTAATTCCTGAGTGCGGTACATCTGCTCGAGCAATTCGCGCTGCATTTCTTCCTTGGTGTGCCTATGCGATGGTTAGTATCCATGCTGACTCGATCACGTACACGCGTCACTTACTCAACAAGGTTCAACATGATGGCTTTCGGCACCATGTCGATCATAGTCCTCCTCACAATGTTAAAGTAGCTCGTAATCAGAAGCTTGATGACCTCGACTTCTTGTGTCTCCTTCTCCGAAAGCGTGCCGGATGCCTTCAGTGTTGGTGGAGGAGGCTCCATGGCAGCCATCTTCTTCTTGTTCTTGCTAGCAAAGAAGGAACCAAAGAATCCGGACTGATCGTTGCCATCCAAATCCAAGCTCGGAGTCGCACTTCTAGGCGGGATGGCGCTTGGTGGAAGCGGCTTTCCTGTCTTCGGGTCTACTTGCACTGGCTTAGCTGCGTTGTGCTTCTCGTTGACGATAGCCATCGCTCGGTGTCCATTGATGAAGTCAGGGTGTCCAGTGTTGACATAGCAGGCTTCCATTGCGACGAGGTCCCTGACTAATTTGTTGGTAGGATCCATTGCCTTCTTAAAGAATCCAACGACCACGCCGTGAAGCTTCTCCTTCAACGACGGGTATCGTCGGAACATTGGCTTGTTGACCAGTTGCCCCAATATCCGGATAAGTTCGTCGTAGATGAGGCTCACGCACTTCAGCGAGGGGTCCTCCAGGCGCTTGATTTGTTGCTTGACAATAAGCTCAAAAGCAGTTGTGCCGACGAAGAGTGCTGGTGAAGAACCAGAAGAGTTGTAGAGAATGGTCCGGATGTCAATGTCCTTGACCTGATCGAAAGGATCCACGGCCTTGACACCATTGCTGTAGAGCTCGTGATACACGAAAGCAATACGAGCACCACCAGAAAGCTCGATCGATGAAAGCTCGGCGCTATGACCTTCCAGGACTGTTCGGTATTCGTTCGAAAACTCTGTAATGATGTTGAGAATAATGTTCGCAGGGTTGCCAAGCATGCTGTCGCCCAAAGACTGAAGTTCGGCGCTGTACTTCTGAAGCGACGCCTGTATGCGGGCCTTGATGTCCGGAAGTGTCTGTTTGATGTGCATCATCAGAATGAGGTTCAGTTTCCTGGCCAAGTATGGGGTTCCGCAGTATGACGCCTTGTTACGGTATGCCTTGTGGTTCTCGAAGAAGTTCTTCTCGTTCTCTAGCGCATACGAGATGGCTTTCTTCGTCTCGATGTCTCGCTGCCCTCGGTTGACCACTGGAACGTAGCCTAATCGGAGAGGAATGATACGACCCGCGAGGATGTCGACCACGTCTGTGCCTTCGTCCATGAGATCGACTTTGGTCAACACACCAATGGTCCGCTGTCCTTCCGGGTCGACCTCTCGCGCAAGTTTCAGACCATCCGAGTTGGCCAAATCTGTGTTCGCGGCTGTGACTGCCAAAATGATGGCATTTGGCTTGGAGATTTGCTTCAGCACCATCTCTCTGATTTGTCTCTCGATATCTCTTGGCTGATCTCCTACGGGCACTTTTGTTAGACCCGGAAGATCGACGAGTGTGAGGGTAAGGACGTTCGGCGAGTAGATTCGTAGGTTGATGGGCGCAGGCGAGATACCGGCGTTGCGACCAGTCTTGCTTTCTGTCTCCTTGACAATCTCATCGCGGATCTTGTTGAAGTCGTAGAACTTCTGGCCCGGTATGTGCAGGAACTCTCCCCATTCCTCGCTGTTAGCTTCCTTGTCCGTATTTTCTGCCTTGTCGCCATTTGGCACGCCGTTCTCTTGCGGTTTTGCGCCCGAGGATCGGTTGATGAGCTGAAGGATGAGCGGTCTTCGTGTGACGATACCTGTGCCTCGCGGTAGGCTGGAGCGGTCAGTACGAGCTTATTGAGGATGCGGTGCAGCAGTGGGCGGCGTACAAATCTCTGCCGACAATGTTCTCTAGCACGGAACTCTTGCCACTGGATTGCGATCCCACGACTGCGATCTGAGGCAGATCGATGGGGTTTTGGACCTGCGCAGTCGCATGTTAGTTCCCAGACAACTCCCTGTTTCTGCCACTTGTACAACATACGCCGACGGTGGTGAAGACATCCTGGAGCTTGTTGACGAGTGTGATGAGCCCCGGATCATTGACGTTGATCCTGCAGCTTCCGTCAGTCTATCGCATCCACCACGTCTGGTTGCTATGGTGTTTGTGCTCACGCGTTGGGATTTGTCTGCGCCATGGCAGGCCGTGTTCCAGGGAACGCTCGGTGTGACTTCTGGCAGCGCGCGGATGCTTAGGTGTTGGCAGCGACGGTGAGGGTGTTGTAGGCGGTCGGTTTGCTGTGCAGCAGCAGGTGGCGCAAGTGTAGGGGAATTGTTTATGTTGGAGCCTTCTACCAGCCAGCCAGCCAGCGAACTAAAGTGCCCAAAGTGACGACGCCCCAGCATCAGGATCCTGGCAAGGGTCATGCGGAAGCGCCAAGACAGAGCATGTGGCTTCCGTTTCAACCTGCCTGCATGCGCTTTCCCTTTCCTGACCTCAATATATACCAACAACGAAACGTCTTCAAAAGTAAATCCCATTTGGGAGCATATAGCACCGTATATGGAGGCATGCTGGCTGCAGCGTGAGACCGCTCAATTCGAGAAATGTCTCATAACGTGGAAGATGGCACGAAGTCTTGTCCGAACACCCATTGTTAATCTATATTCTTATGCCCTCGACATGCGTTATCTACACAAGAAGCTCTCGTCCATTCTAACATCCAGATCCCGTGCACTTTCTACTCATCCGTCACACTCGCAAACTTCTCTTGCATCTTCTGCAAAAGCTGCTCATACTTCTTGCTTACCGCCTCCTCACCCTCAGTAGGAAGCTCGAACTTCATGCTTCGCAGCTCGCTCTGAATGTCAGAAGTGGCCTCACGAACCTTGCTCCAGTTGTGACCTTGCGAGATGGCTTTCTGTGCCTCGTCGTGGAATGTCATCATGTTCTTCATCATCCAAGCAGTCTTCCAAAGAGGACAGAATTGATCGTAGTCCGAGTATCCATTCTGCTGAAGGAAGTCCTCCTTGATCAAAGTGGCAACGTCGAGCGTGATCTTGTCACCATCACCCAACGCAGACTTGCCGACTAGCTGTACGACCTGGTCAAGATCTTCGGATGTGGAGAGAAGTTCTCGGATGCGCTCGCGATATCTGGGGAAGTCTGGGTTGTTTTCGCCGTAGTACTTCTGCAAAGTTGTTGTGTACTTCGAGTAAGATTGCGAAGTGTTGATGGATGGGAAATGTTTTCGCTGGGCGAGCTTCTTGTCGAGACCCCAGAAGACTTGCACAATACCGAGAGTCGAGGTTGTGACGGGATCAGAAAAGTCACCACCTGGTGGCGAGACGGCACCGACGATGGAGATACTGCCCTTTCGGTCTGGTGAACCAAGAGAGATGACCTTACCAGCACGTTCGTAGAAAGAAGCGAGCTTGGCTCCGAGGTAAGCTGGGAAACCTTGGTCTGCAGGCATCTCTCCCAAACGACCAGAAATCTCACGAAGAGCCTCGGCCCAGCGAGAGGTAGAGTCAGCCATCATAGCAACATTCTTGCCTTGGTCACGGAAGTACCTTTTGATCAAAGTCAGCAATAAGTATCAGACAATCGAGGATTATATCCTTGGGTGACGCTCACTCTGAGATTGTAATTCCAGTGTAGATTGAAGCCTCACGGGCGGCCACAGGCATATTGGAGGTGTTGGCAATCAAGCAGGTACGCTTCATGATGGGTTCTTGACGGCCATCGAACTCAATGGTAAGCTGGTGGCAGGAAAGTTAGCTATGTATGCGAAGCGAAGTTCCAAGGTGGACACCAACGTACCTCTGGGAAGTCCATCAATACTTCAGCCATTTCGTTTCCACGTTCACCGCTTGGATAGTGTTAGTCGGGTCTGCGCCACGGAGTTCAGGGCGACTTACCATCCAACGTAGACGATCAGATCAGAGTTCGAGAATTTGGACACAGACTGTGAGATGACAGTCTTGCCACATCCGAAAGCGCCAGGAATGCAGACAGTGCCACCCTGCACACTGGGGAAGAGAGCGTCCAGTACACGTTGTCCGACGATGAAGGGGTCACCGGAGCTGAGCTTATCTGTCGAAGGACGAGGCACACGAACAGGCCACTGCTGCAACATGCTGTACTCGAACTTCTGACCCTCAAATTCGACCTCGAGTAAGTTGGTGTCAACAGTGTAGCTACCCTTCTTTGGATACTTGGTGATCTTTCCTCGCGCGCGTGGTGGCAGCATGATCTTGTGGTCGCTGAGCAATGAGTTCTCCTTGACAGAACCAAAGACATCGCCGCCAGTGATGTGGTCACCTTCCTTGAACTTGTCGCTTGGTGTGAATTCCCACTTCTTCTTTCTGTCCAGCGAAGGGACGTCAATTCCTCTAGGAATGTAGATGCTGTTCGCCTCTTCACTGATGCTCTTGAGTGGACGCTGGATACCGTCATAGATAGTCTCCATCAGACCAGGACCAAGCTCGACGGACAATGGCTTGCCAGTACGCTTGACTGGATCGCCCACAGTGACACCAGCTGTCTCTTCGTAGACCTGGATAGTGGCCTTGTCTTGGTCGATACGGATGACCTCACCGACGAGCTGGTCGTAGCCGACCTTGACGAGCTCGTACATGGCCACACCCGTCATGTTTTGCGCAACAATGACGGGTCCGGAGACGGAGAAGATGGAGCCTTGGTTGAGCTCATCCTCCTCCTTCTGTTGGTTCTTTTTGCTCATTTTGGCGGTGTTGTGTGTAGATGGAGCTTCTCGTTCTGCTTCCTGGAGCTCTTCTGCTTCAATGGGCGATGCACCAGCTTCTGCCTGCAGATCCTCGTGCTCTTCGACAATGAGCTGCGGCGGCGGCGACTTTTGATATTCGGGGCTGGGAGGGAGTGCGACGTCGACCGCTGGTGGTGTCGTTGGTCGTAGAGTGGTGGGTGCGGAAGAGGTAGAGGTCTCGGTCCTAGTCGTAGTGTGTTCGGCGGCACTTAGCGAGGTAGCTGCAGCTGCTTTCGCGGGCTCAAAGGCGGAAGTGCTCTGGATAAGCTCGAGTAGCGACGGACGAGCTCTCAAAGTCGGTCTTGGACGAAGGCCTAGCATACACCTTTCTATTGCGTATTGAACTGGGGTGGAGGTACAGGTACCGACAGGCACTCGTTTTGGAGCTTCGCTGATACAACCTGGCACCAGCTTGCGAGGATTCGCACTTGGCATGCCCGCCATCTGCAGAAGCGACGCAATCAGACGAACGACTATCAACAGGTCACTTTGGAATGGCTATCACACATTTTTACAGTAGTTACTATCTAAATAATGACTGCCTTGGTCGCACTGATGCCGTCTGTGACTCGCAGCGCGCTCTCAAGGTATCCCTCCATCAAACAGCAGCACGTACGCCATCGCGACCACGACGAGCAGTACACTACAACTCCCAGCCAAGGCAACAGCGGGTGCAGCGACCAGAAGAACGTGATGATAGATTGTCCAACTCTTTGCAAGCCGCGAGCCAACTGATGCGCTGCGTCGCGGTAACAGCGTCGCCAGCACACTCTGAACAGATTGCGCCCGTGGAAGGGTGCCGCCGTCGCGACGTGTGGTATGCTCGTAGACGGAGACGATTCTTCTCCAGGCGAAGGTCGAGTAGACCAACGAACTGATGAAAAATGTTTGCGGTGACCATCAAAAATTGCCCCAGTGCTGCCCCCGAAGGAGAAGCATAGCAGTCTCGCGCTACGCTATGCAATACAGGCGATTCTGCTAGATATAACCAATTCATGTGCTAGCGTATCCTAAGAAGGTAAACAGCAGAAGTAACGGCTCCTATCGTAGTCGTCGTAGTCCTCCTTTTCGAGCGTAATAGTAAATTAAGAGAGGCGACATAGGCGACTTTTAATAGAGTAGAAGTACGGTATACTACGTTAGGGTACGAGATAGTCGGGATATAAGATAATTAGAGTATAAGATTATAGATAGGTAGCGGTTCTAGAAAAGTCGAAGGTAAGTTCTTAGTTACTAATAATTCTTAAAAGCTTAAAGAAAAGTTCTTATTAATACTTACTAACTTTTATATAGAGGTATTATTACTAACCTTTCTAGTCTTCTAGTTTTAGTTAGTCCTATATTATATTATACTATATTATACTAAGAATAAGATTATATAACTAGCTAAGATTTAGACTTTATATAAATAGAACTTTAAGTCTTTAAGTTCTAGTATTACTCTATATATTATTTTCTAGACTATAACTTATAGTAATCTATATCTATAGTTACTACTTAGCTTCTATAGTTTATATATTATAAAATAAACTTAGACTCTAGGCTTACTTAATATAAGTAGTAATAGAGTAGATAATAAGTAGTCTATTAGACTTAAGTACTTATTTAGAATAACGTATAGGCTTAGGCTTAGTATACTATTACTAAATTAAATAAATTCTAGCTAGTACTTCTTATAAAGCTTTTCTACTACTTTTAGATTTTAGTCTTCTCTATTTATTATTTAGCTTAAAAGCTTTTTATCTACTAGCTATACTTCTAGACTTACTAAAAGTACTATATAGTACTAAAGACTTAACTATATTTAGTAAAATAAGAATAGTACTATACTATAGTAATATAATAAAGCTATTAGAATAATATTAGAGAGAGTAAGTTAATATATTATTTATAAAGTATATATACTAATACTTTATATAGCTTTTATACTAAGTTTATACTCTCTCTAGTAACTACTAATAAGACCTTTACTTATATCTCTAAATTAAGCAAAATATAAGCTTTCCTACTATATCTTATATAATCTATTATCTAAGATAAACTTAATTAAAAAGCTACTATTAGTATACTTATAATAAATTAGTATTAGCTTAAGTATCTTATCTAGTAATACTTTAACTATAAATATCTTAGAGATAAATATAGTAAGATTTAATAGGTAGTATTTATCTTAATTTTAGGTATATACTAAGCTAAGATACTTTTATACTAGTTTATCTAATATATATTAGTCTACTATAAGTTACTCTCTATAAAAGAATAACCTAAGTCGCTTATAGACTACTAGATATCTATTAATATCCTCTACTTCCTCTAGGTCTTAGATATATAGAATCTAGGCTCTAGAAAAGCTTACTTTTAATTATTATTAGTAATATTAGTTATAATATTTATAGAAATATATCTAGATAAATTTATAAAGTCGAGTAACTATATAGAAAGTAATAAAAGTATACTATATAAAGATCTTATTTTTATTATTAGGTTTAATAATAATAGAAATCGTATCTATATATACTTAGTCTAAATTAGAAATCGAAAATAGGCTTAAGATAATAAAAAAAAAGTATAGATAATTAACTCTAGCTAAATTAATATCGAGGCTAATTATATCTACTCTAGCTATTTTATAGTTTTATATAATAATAATATAGAGCCTAGTCTATATCTTATATAGTAATTACTAGCTACTATAATTATAGATTATATACTATAAAGAGTTAATTATATTAAAGATATTTTTTATAAGTATTATTTCTTTCTAGACTAGCTATTTACTTATATATCTATACGATCTAAAATAGAAGATATACTACTTTTATAATAAATAACTAACTAAGGATTTAATACTACTAAGATCTAGAAGTATAATAATATACTTTATAAGCTTAAGAGACTTAGAAAATAAGTAGACTATATATATCTATTATTACTATATAACTTTTAATAAGAGTTTAGTAGTATTCTTAACTATAAGTTCTCTTCTATCCTATACTTTAGGTCGACTAAATCTATTAGAATTTATATTAGCTATATAGTAACGTAAGTATATAGATTATAAGAGTAATAATACTTTCTTTTTATATTTATCTAATATATCTAGAATAAATATATAGAACCTTATAAATAGTAGAGATCTAGACTATATATTTATAGAATTGCTATAAAGTATAGCCTTTAGCTACTAGAATAAATAAAGTATAGATAATAATACTAGCTATATTTCTTTCTAGGCTAAGGTAGTACGTTTACTACTATTAAAAATCTTATAGAAGTTACTATAATAGAATTAACTTTATATAGTAGTAGTATAAGAGCTTTATTAGCTTTATAATTCTTCTACTTTTAAGAGCGTAGTATCTACTCTAATAAAACTAGTAGGCGATATCTAAATCGATAGCGCGACGACTTATTTATACGTACTAGTGTTACTAAAAGACTAGTCTAGTTATCTCTATTATAACTACTCTATAGGTCGAGTATCTTATAAGTATAGTAATATCTATAATATTAGATAATTCTATCTCTTAGATTACTATCTCTACTTTTTATAAGATCGAGTAGCTAATAGATAGTATAAATTACTATTATATAGTATATTATAATAATACTAATAGTAAGGATACTACTAAGATTTAGAAAATATAATACTTTCTACTCTATATAGTTATATCTAGAAATACTTCTTAATAAGTATAGCTAAAAGCTACTTTTAGTTAGGCTAAGAAGAATAAAAAAGTATCTATAGTAAAACCTTTTAATCTACTTCTAATCTTTTTAATTACCTTTAGTAGTTATATAGCCTATCTATAATTACTAAAGATATAGAGTAATATTATTACTACTATTTTTATAGTAAGATCTTCTTAAGTACTACGTAGTAGTTAGAATACTACGCGTAGTACTTAATCTAAATAGACTATCTTAAATATAATAGAGTTATATATAGAGAGTTAATTATATAGCTATAATAGTATTTATTCTACTTTAGCGACTTTTATAAAGAACCTTATAAGCGCTAGATAAGACTAAAGTTAAAGAAATATAAATATAGATAATAGTATATTAAAAGCTATATAGTAAAGCTTAATTCCTAGCTATAGTAGTATCTATATTCTTTATATTTTACCTAGTTAGACTCTTTATAGTAGATATTATAATATTATTTTAATATCTACCTACTAGAGCTCTAATTATATCTTAAGACTACTACGCTAGATACGAATTATAATAATAGTATATTTAATAATAACGACTATACTATACCTAACTAAAATAAGAGTCTCTTTACTTCTAATAACTCTAGCTAGAAGATAGCTATAAAAGTACTAGAGAAAGCTTCTAGAGAGGCTAGAAAGTAGTAAATATAGTATAATTCTATTATTATCGACCTAACTAATATATCTAGTAATAACGCTATCTATTCTCTTTAGCTTTAGCTATCTCTTAGTAAAATAATAATTACTAAGCTAGACAAAAATAGTAATAGTCTAGTTTTTCTAGTATTTCTAGCTAGAGATCTAGTAACTTTAATTTTCTAGTTAGAATATAAGACTAGTATATATAAACTAGGTTAGTATATTAGGTAATATACTAGGTATATAGAGTAATATAATACTCTTTAGAATAGAAGTAAGCTAGTATTAATAGTTATTACCTAACTAGCTAAAAGAAGCCTATCTATTTATTCTAGAATATTTATAATCGGAGGCTATAATATTTATAGAAGTATAGAGTCTAGATTATAATTAAATAAATATAAAGAAATATAGGAGAATATTAGTATCTTAAGTATAAATTAGCCTACTATATCTATATTCTCTATAAGGAACTAGTATATTAGATATATTTAAGAAAAGCTATTAGCTATATAATAGGTTCTAAGTTAGATAGTCTAATCTAGTAGATAGACCTAGTATTTCTATTTTAAAAAGCTACTATATCTATATAGAACTTAGCTAATAATAGTATATCTCTTCTATAGACTTCCTAGATTTATTTCTTATCTATTAAGTAAAGCTATAATACTGTAGAACGTAATATAGTACTAATAATACTCTCTAAGCTAATTAAAATTTACTTTTAACTACTTAGCTAATCTTATAGCTTCTAAACTTCTACCTAGGCTCTATAATATAGGAAGTAGTATATACTAAATTACTAAGATATATAGCTCGACTAATCTTATATATAGTAGTAGTATATAGAACCTATAGTAGGTATATATATAAAGGACTATTCTTTCTATTTTCTTTTCTCTCTATTTCTATTTACTAAAATATCTTTCCTCTTCTAATAATTACTATATCTAATTCTACTTAAACTTTACCTTTATTACTTAATATAAGAAAGAGGCTAGATAAAAATAATTTAATATATCCTAATAAGTATATTATCTATTATATCTTAACTATAGATTCTCTTTAAGTTTCTAGATTTTAAAACTAAGTTCTAGTTTCTTTTCTTAGTAATTAAGAAGACTCTATATATAATTAAAATTATTTAGGCTTAGATCCTAATAGTATTATTAAAGCTCTACTTAATAAGAATAAGTAATTAATATTATAATTAGTTAGTAAAAATATTCTAAAAGAAAAATTAGAGGTAGAAAAGTAGGACTATAATAAGCTATCTTTTAATAATAATACTCTTTAAACTAAGCTTATAGATAATAAGAAATTAAAGGTATAACTAAAGATAAATAAGGAATTAGTTTAAAAATTAAATTAGGTAGTAGTATACCTAAAGAAGAAAGTTAAATATAAGAAGAAATTATATAAAGTAAACTCGATCTAGAGAGCTACTTTATAAATATAACTACTATAGGAGTATTTATATTAGTACTAGAAAAGAGAAACCTTAGAGTAATAACTTAAAACTATAAATAAAGATATAAGTAAGTACTTATAATTAGTATTAGAGTAGAAATACTAATTAAAAATAGAGCTTCCTTCTTTATATAGTAGTATTATAAGTTATATACTAGCTAAGTACTTCTATTTCGAATATAATTATAGAGAGCTAAATAATCTTATATCTATTAAACTACTAGCTAGGATCTACGCAAGTATATAATACTAGGATCTTAGCTTACTTATATTATTTATATATAGTAATTCTATCTAGGAGGAGTTTTTCTATACTTTAGTAGCTTTTAAGTTTAATAGTATAAAGTTTTAGACTATTAATTAGATACTAGGAGTCTTTAAAATCCTACGTAACTACTATTATAGCCTCCTAAGCTTTAATAATATATTAGGATTATATATAGTAAATACTATACTAGAACTCTATATATATATATATATATATATACTTAGCTTTAAATCTTTCTAGATAGAAACTATAGCGACCTAGAATACTACTTATTACTAGAAGTTAGTATTACTATAGTACTAGTTAGACTAAGATATATATAGAGCGCTTATTTATACTCTTAACTATATACTAAAATCGAGTCCTCTAGTTTATTCTTAGTATTTATAATACTACTATCTAGTTAAAAGTAAAGTTAAGCTTATATAGTAGAGAGTATAAGTAGTAATACTAGTAAACTTCTTATATATAGTTTTAATTTTATTTAATAGTATACTAAAGAATATTAGTAATTACTTTCTTCTTAATAGTAGAAAGTAGTTAGAGAACTTATTTAAGTATAAGAGAATACTTATTAGTAATATTAAGAGCTAAATATATAAGAAAGAGGTTATTAACTTAATATAGAAGGAAGCGAATACTAATATTAAAGAATAGATTGTAGTACTTAGAGTACGCTTATTAAATTATTTTAGTTTAGTCTATAGATTATTATCTACTATTACTTTGCTATCTCTTCTACTAGTTAGCTACCTCTAACTATTAAGACTAAAAAGCTATATTATTAGAAACTAAATATATTCTAATTAATTAGAAATAAGATATAGCTAATTATAACTATTATTATAGCTATAAGCTATATTATATATATAACCTAATATACTAGCTATACTACTATATTTTAGCTACTACCTAAGCTAGTAAAGATCGTCTAATATATATTATATTATCTTAAGATAATAATAATTAGTAACTTATAGCCTTTCTAAAGGTTATTTTTAAAATAGTAATTCTATTATAAAGATTAGATTATTAATATACTTTAGAGATAGAGCCTCTAGGTCTTTATACTAATAGAAGTAGTTAGAGCTCTATTAAGAAATAATAATATTCTTAATTATATTTAATCGATAATAGCTAATAGATTTAATAAATTATTAAAAGATATAGATAGAGTTAAATATAAATATAGTTTATAAATAGAGAAGTAGCTAAGTCTCTTAGTTTATCTACTTATAAGTCTAAAACTAAAGTACTATTCTAATATAATACTAGACTTAGGATATTTTAGAGCTATAATACTTATAGTAATATTTCTTATAGGCCTAATAATAAGAGTTATATAAAACCTTAGTTAGTAAATCTACTCTAAAGGAGATCTATAAACTAACTTTTACTACTAAGTTATATAGATTATATAGATTATATTAGTAGCTAAAAGTATAGTAGTAATTATTATAGAAAATATTTAAGTATCTATAAATATAGATAGTTAGTCTCTCTAAAGTAAGCTTCTAGATTTAGTCTTAAAGCTCTCTTAGAAGTCTTAAAAGAAGAGAGCTCTTATCTATATTTAGATTAGTAGTACTAAATTTATCTATATACTCTAGATAAAGTAAAAAGTCCTAAACTTTAAGAATATATCTATTTTTATTATAGTACTTATTTTCTAACTTCTAAAGTACTATTTAGTCGAGCTTATCTACTAAAGCTATATATATCTATCTTCTTATTAGATAGTCTTTAAGTTTACTCTAGATTTAATATAAGTACCTATAGAATATATTCTAGTATCTAGCTATAGTATTATAGTTTATATTAATTTTATAGTAGCTTTAGAGACTACTACTAATAGTAAGTAATCTATAATATAAGAATAACTAAAAGCCTTAAGGAAGTAAAAGTAGTAATATAAGTACTATAGTATATAAAGACTACTAGGCTTACTTATTTTCTTCTTAGATATATAAATAAGTATAACTTTTAGAATTTATATTTTCTAAAATATACTCTTAGAAATCTAACTAAAGGAAGGTATAGAATATACTATTAAGTAAAAGAAGACCTATTTAACTTTTAGTAATAAAACTTATATTTCTTATCTATTCTTAAAAGACTATTATAGATATAAAAAATTAACTAGATACTACTAGAATAGAATTAGCTATATAATACTTAACTAGATAAATACTACTTTAGAGTAAGTATAAAGCTTCTTATTATAGACTCTATATATTATTATATTAGTACCTAAGCCTTTATATTAGTATTTATACTAAATCTAGTTCTTTTTATTATAATTTAAGCTATATTATTAGCCGAAGTAGCGTTAGTACTCTATACCTTAGTACTACGTATAGATCTCTAGAGTAGAACTAGTCTTAGAAATAGCTAGAGTATTATTTACTATAAGCTTTTATTAAGTTACTTTTCTATTTCTAGATATTTCTTTTCTACTTTTATTTTATTAAGAAAGTTATAATTATAGCGCTACTCTACTAGTAGAGTATTACGCTATTTATCTACCTACTCTTTACTATATACTCTAATAAAGTCTAATTAACTAATCTATTCTTCCTTATAAGCTTCTAGAAATAAGTATAAGTTATCTATATTAGTATAACCTAATTATAACCTACGTTTCTCTAAGTAAACCTTTCTATTATTCTACTTAATAAGGAATTTTATAATTAGCTTATAGTATATATTAGTCCTACTTTTAACTTAGATAATAGCTAGAAGCTCTTTAATATAAAAGGCTCTTCTATCTTATAAGTATATTAGCTATAATACTAGGAAAGCCTCTATAAGCTTATCGAATACTCTATACCTAAAAGTACGTCCTAGAAAATACCTATAGACTAGATTTCCTTTAGTACTAATATTAATAATAGCTTAACTTCCTCTATTTAAAGACTATATCTTTATAACTTTTCTATAAGAAGTTATTCTATCTTTATATACTAGATCTAGTATACTAACTTTTTAAAGATCTATAAAATTCTCTTACTTACTTTCTAGAGTACTATTAGTCTTTAATAATATAGTACTTTTAGTCGCGTAGTAGATTCTATCTAGCTAATATTTATCTAGTTTAGTAGGACGTATATCTCTATTTAGAGTTTCCTATATATCTAAAAAGAGACTTTTAGACTCTACTATTAATTTAGACGTTACTAGTATTTCTCTATTTCTAATTAATAGAGGTAACTTATAGCTTATAAGACACTAAGAGAAGTCTTTAGTAGTATCTACTAGTAGCTTATAATTCTCTATATCTAAAGTAGAGTATAGAATATTAGTAAGACTAGAATACTCTATTTAATAAAGTATCTATACTATATACTTCTTCTTATTTAAATCTTATTTTTCTTTCTACTTAAGAAATTTCTATAAGTAGCCTAGTAGTAATTTATAGTCGCTTTCTTATAATCTAACCTTAATATTAGCTTATTTTAGTTTTTTATTAATCTTTTTAAGTAACTTTATCTTTTTATTTACTTACTTAGTCTATCTAGCTTTAATATAAGTAAAGAATTTAATAAGTAGGCCTACTACTTTCGAAACTATATAGGCTTAATAAGATATAGTATATATAAAATTATATTAAATATACTAATTTACTTTCTTAATAAGCTTCTAGTTTAGTTTTCCTATAATATTTATAGCTCTTTAAATTAAAAGATTAAACTTTACTAGAGTAGCTATTTTCTAAGTAATCCTAGATTTAGTAAGCGTTATTAAGAGGCCTAGTATATTAATAGTAATATAATATATAAGTTCTTCTACTTTTATATTAGTCTTAGTCGATACTAACTTAGTACTAATAAATTATAGTACTCTTCTTTATATATTTAATATCTTTATAAAGATCTTAATACTAGGTATATAGTATACCTTATATTAATTTTCCTTTAGTTTATTATTTATAATTTCGATCTTTTAAGTAAGATCTTTAGTATTACTAGCTTTCTATACTTCTTTTAGAAAAATATATAAGAGCTCGACTTTCTAAACTATAAATTTTAAAATATATATTATTTTTCTAAATAGAAGTTTATATACTACTTCTAGGCCTTTATATAGGCGTTTATTATAGTTAGAATCTTTAATATTACTTACTTTATTATCTTTATTTTTACTCTAATTACTAGCTTTAAAAAATTCTTCTATTACTAGAATATTATCTATACTCTTACCTTAGGCTAGTATAGTATATATAGTCTTCTAATATCCTTCCGAGTTTTAATTTTCTTTTAGATCTCTAAAACTAAAAGATTATAGCTTCTTAGCTTTTATATTATAATTATAATCGACTTTAAGTAAAAGCTTTCTCTATAAAGAAAAGCTCTTTTTCTTTACTAAAGAAGCTAAAGAAGCTACTAAGGTTATTATAATTTAAAGAGACTTACTAAAAGAATTTAGTAATATAATATATAGTTAGTCCTACTAATAGATTATTATAATTTCTACTATAGATTTACTAGGATAATAAATTAGATACTTATATTTTATTTATATATAATAATAGTTAGCTTCTAAATCTAGAGAATATATAATATAATATCTAGAAATTATAATTGCGATTTAAAATACTCTAGGATTAATAATATTAATATCTATAACTATTTCTAGAAGACTAGAAAAGGTCCTATAGTATAAGAAGATTAGAATTAGAAGATTAGAATTAGTTAGAAGATTAGAATTAGAAGCCTAGAATTAGAAGCCTAGAATTTTAGTAGCTTAAAATAGAGATATTACTAAATTAAGCTATATTAGGCTTAGTATATACTTTAAGCTAGACTATAAATAGTCCTAGTTTAGGTCTAAACTTTATAATATCTAAACTTAGCTAAACTATATTCTATTTTTACCTACTATTATTACTTACTATATAATACTAGATATTATAGTAGCTTTCTATATAGTAATACTAATAACCTTAATTATAGAAAGAACTTTACTAATTATATAAATATAGATTAAGCTTCTAGAATATAACTACTAGTACTATTATTATAGATTTATTCTACTTATATATACTATACTCTCTTTATATAGAAGTTAGAGATCTTATTTAATTTACTCTACCTAAGGATTAAACTTTATTACTAAGCTAGTTAGAAAGCGACTCTTACGCGTCTTTACTAGGCTTATCGAGTATATTACTACCTACTAAGATATAAACTACTAGTCTAGCTACTATTATAAAGAGAATTAGTAATTCTTTACTAGAGTACTTTACTTTTAGAGACCTATCTTTAAGTAGTATTTATAGCTTTAAACGTCTCTTAACTATCTTTATAAGTATCTCTAGATATATAGTAACTAATATAGGTATAATCTAGATACTAATAAGTACTAGTATAGCTATTATCGGAAGTTACCTAGTAAGTTATAGAGGATATTTAGTATCTACTTTAGTCTTCTACTTACCTTTACTAAGTCTTATTAGGTCTATATATAGTACTATATCGGTAGCTACTAAGAGTACTCTACTATAATCTATTATAATAAGCTTATTATCTAGAGCGCTAGCTACTATTTCTAGTACTATAGTAAGAACGACTTATTATATATAGTACTTACTACTTTATATAGTATTAGTATATTACCTATTATAAGATTAGCTAGACTATAACTATTAGGCTTAGGAATAATAGACTTTAGTATAGTTAGGTATTTAATAAAGGTATAGTAAAGTTATTATACTTAGTATTACTTAGCTACTATATATAATTAATTAATAATAGTATATCTAGTTTATAATATATAGAACTCGTATATACTTTAGTTAATATATAACCTATAATATAATCTATACTAAACTAGGCCTATTTTAGATTAGTATCGGAGCTTTATAAAAGAATACTTTACTTCTAGATAGATATACTTTTTACTTAATATATTTTATATACTTCTTCGATCTAGCTCTTATTATTAAAGTACTACTTCTACTCTAGTAGGTACTATAAAGTTAATATCGATAGGCTTAATATATAAGTTTATAAACCCTAAGAGATAAGTTATAGTTATCTAATTAGTAGAGTAGAACTAAGATAGAATTAAAATAATATCTAGAAAGTATTATTTTAGGTTTTAGAAAGTATTAGGCCTAACTAATATACTTAAATAGTATATATAGCTATACCTAGTATTAGCTAGCTACTCGCGCCTCTTAGAATAAAATCTAGATATATATTTAGAGTAGTAGCTATATTTTAGATACTTACTATTTTTATTATCTATTAGATAATATACTTTATATAAATTAAAGCTTATAAGCTTCTTACTATATCTAAATTATTAAGTATAGTATATAATCGATTTAAGGATCCTAGGAACTTTGTTATTATTATTAAGACTAGTATAATAGAAGCCTTCTATAAGTTACTATATTAGCTATTAACTATACTATAGTATACTATAGAGGTTATTTTATTCTTAGATCTAGACTAGATATTAGAAATATATAAGATCTATAATATATTATCTAAATTTAACTAGAGTATTATAAAGAATAATAAGGACTTTAATATATACTATTTATAGAAGTAGCTTATAGCCTTAGATAAAAAGAGCAAATTATATAATCTATATAACTTTCTAATTCGATTAGTAGACTAGTAGGTAAAAGAATATAATACTACCTAGAGCTTAGATAAATATAAATTTCTATATATATAAAGTAAGCTATAAAACCCTATATTATTTATATCTAATTAAACTACTAGATAGTATAGAGTATATATAGAAGATATCTCCTAGAAAGTTCTAGTATATATTTATCGAAGTAGATATATATCTAAGCTAGCTAAACCTTTTACGCTAGCTTATAAAATTAAACGTAAGTAAAGAAATATACTTCGGAAATCCGACTAAAATATAGAAACTAGATTAGCTATTCTACTTTAGCTATAAAGGTAGTAGATTTATACTATCTAGTATAGTAATTAAGAAGATAATAACTAAAAAGCTAGGTATAGCTAGTAGATAGAACTTATAGATCTCTTTATTATAGTATAGTAACTTTATCTTTATAAATACTCTAAGTAAAAAAATAAGTCTCTAGGTATTAGATACCTCTCTTTATTTAAATATATAGAATCTAAAGTTAATTATATTCTTTACTTCTCTTTAGTATATACTAGTAGTTACTTTATACTATATAGATATATAGTAGATTAAACTTCTATAGTAGTATAAAATAGATTATAAAAAACTACTTCTCTTTAGAGATATTATATAAGCTTTAAATATAAGTAAGCTTCTATTTATATTATACTTCTAGAATAATAGATTAGATAATAAAGTATACTATATAGTAGTAGATAATATTAGATAAGACTTTACTACTTTCTCTACTAATAGACTATATCTAGGCTTAACTACTAGCTTTAACTTATATAAGTAATACTACTCTTAGAATAGTAATTACTTATAGTTTATAGTAGTCTCTAAAAGTCTTACTAAAAGCCTACCTACTTTTATAAAGTACTTCCTAAGTAAGGCTATATAAATAAGTTAAGAGTAAATAGAACTATTTAGTAATATAAGAATATAGATAAGTAGATAGATAAAGGATTAAATTAAGTAGTAGGCTAAAGACTTAATATATAATAATAGCTAGTTAGTATAGCTACTAGAGTAGATAATTTAAGTTATCTATTTATAAAGAGCTTCTAAACTAAAGTATAGGAGTTAATTAAATACTTAGAGCTATACTAGAGTCTTAGTAGAGGACGCAAAAGATATACCTAGTCTACTTTTAACTTCTACTAAGCTTATAGTACTAATAATTTATATAGTCTCGAACCTTACTAGCCGACGTTTTAGTACTATAATCTATTAGTCTTTAGCTACTATTATATCTAGCTATATTTCTCTACTCTACTAAATATAGTTAGTAGGTCGTACTTATACTATTACTTTAGACTTACTAGAAGTTCTAACTATAATATATATAATCTTTTAATATATAAAGCTCTATAATAGCCTAGATATTCTATATATATAATCTAAGTCTCTTAGTATTATACTAACCTAGTTCGGTTTTTAGTAGAGTAATATAATACTTAAGATACTCTTTCTTTAAAGTACTTTAAGTAAGAGCTTAATATTAGTCGAGAAGGCTAAGAAGAGTACTATAATAGTTACTAGCTATAGACTTATATATAGCTTAAAGCTCTTAGAAGTATTACTAACTTAAACGTATTAAGTATAGAAATAGATATACTAGTATACTCTATAGTCTTATAGAAAGAATAAGCAATCTAAGTATTAACTTCTAGACTAAATAAGATATAGTATAATATAAACTAACTTTTATTAATACTATATCTATAATAATATATATTATAGTATATTATTAGTTTTAGGTTTTAGATTATAGATACTCTATAAATAGTTATATAGCTTCTATATAGGCTATTAGCGTTATAATTATATTAGGAAGAGTATAGATATAGAAAGAATACTATTATATAAGTAAGTATAAGTTATATAATAAGTATCTTAGTTAATTAAATTATTAAGTAGAGGTCTATACTACGTACTCTTATACTAGGGATTTAGGCAAACTAATAGATCGCTTCTTATCTATACTAAGCGTTATCTCTTCTAATTACTACCTATAAGCTAATCTAAGCTATACTAAATAAGTATCTAGCTTTCTCTTTTACTCTACTAGTAGCTATATTTATTATAAAGACTACTCTATACTACTATACTAATAACTATCTTATAAACTAGTTAAGTAGAAGCTATTACCTAGTATTAGTATTAAGTATAATTTAAGATAAGAATTATATACTATTTATATAGTACTAATAAGCTAGACGAAATTAGTAATATAATATTAAGCTAAGTATTATATATATTACTAATATCTAGCTCGAATATATTATCGATTATAGAGCATATATTATCTAGCTATACTAATATTTCCTTACTAATTCTCTAGGTAGAAGAGTATAGGACCTAGAGGTAGTAATTTTTATACTATAGAAGATTAACTTCTATAAGAAGCTAGTTATATTACTACTTTTTAATAAGATCTAATAATTATTATATAGAAGCTATAATTAATATTACTATAAAGATAGAATAGTAAAAGAGACTCTCTATCTTTTATAGGTAGTAATAAGCTACTATCTACTAAGAGCTAGGATTTTAGATTTCTAGATTCTAGAAACTATACTAGATTCTACTTTATAAGAGCTATAATAAATAAAGAGTAACTTAGAACCTTAGAAGAATAGCTAGAACTATTACTAGATACTATAGAATACTATAAACTAAGTAGTAAGATTTATAGAAAATATTCTAGTACTATTCTAGAAGTTAGGTACCGATAATACTAAATATAGCTATAGTATTAGAAGCTAAAAAAGTACGACTTTTTATTATAAACTTAGAGCTATTCTAGGTATCTTTAGCTACTTTATTTAATTAGTATAGTAAAAGAAAACGAACCTCGAAATATACTACTAGTTTTAATATAGTATACTAGATTAACCTTATCTAACTAGAAGAGCTTATTTAAGATAATAATATATTTATTATCTACTCTAAGCGTACTAATCCTTCTATACTATATATATTTAAAGATTATCTATCTTATTTAAAGTAATTATTAAAACTCTTCTATATAAGTATTCTATTACCTATACTCTAGATTAAAATAGACTCTAGATATTATCTAGACTTTTAATATACTCGATATAATATAGAAGAGCTTCTAAATCTATATATTGTACTACTAGAGATCTATATTTAGGTTATTACTACTTTAGTAAGTATAGAACTTCGATACTATATAAGCCTAACTAATATATAGTAGGTCTTTAGCGCTCTTAAATATATTTATAGATATAGTCTCTTTTATAGCTATATATATAGTTAATATATACGTATCTATTATCGATCTAGAATAGTACTAGTTAGTTAGTAACCTAAGGGCTTTAATATATAAATATAGAATACTAATAATCTAATAGGTAGTTATAAGTATTATTCTAACTATAGTAATATAGAAATAGTAATTTAAGATCTTAAGAATCTAGGACTTATACTATTATATATAATAGAAACTCTTCTAAAGTATATAAAGTAAACTACTTATAAGATTTATAAGTTTATTATAAGGAATAAAGTCTTTAGACTCTTAGACCTAGAGTATTAGAGTAGCTTAAAGAGTCTTATAGATTTTATCGAAGATTTATTTTCTACTTATTAACCTCTAAGAGCTAAATTTAAAAAGCCTATTAGTCTTTATAAAGCGCTAATATTAGAACTAATAGTACTAATAAATAAAGTATAACTTTATAGTAAATAATATACTATCTTTAAAAGTACTATTACTAATACTTAATCTAGCTTTACTAGAGTATTTTCTACTATAGTAAGCGTCGTCTCTCTAGCTTAGTATAGTATTACTATTTTATAGAAGTCTAAATATTATAATTAAGATATAGAGTTAAATACTATACCTTATTAGTTAGAGTATAACTCTAGACGACTTTCTAATTATAGTTAATCTAGAAGTAATAAGTAAAGCCTCTCTTACTTTATTAGTTAATAGTTAAAGCTCTATATCTATCTTCTATTAGAAATTTTATTCTCTTATACTCTTATTATAGCTTAAATTATTAATAGACTATAAAACCTTTAAATATAATAATTATTCCTTTAACTATAGTAATAGACCTTATTAAGCTATAAGTTAGGCAAATCTTCTAATAGATATAATAATAAATAATATAACTTATAACTATACTTTAGAAAATTTTAGTACTACTATATATTAACCTATCTATAGTTAATTCGGCTTTAGATTTAAAGAAGAAAGTAGTAAGCTTTTAGATATAGATTTAGTTATAGAAATATATAGTATAGAGGCGTAGTCTTATTAAATTAGAAATTTTCTCTAAACTATAAGTATAGAATTATTACTAAAGGTAGCTATACTCTAGATATAGGTTATTAAGAAAGCCTCTTTACTATACTTTAACTTTACTAATAATATCTATAGTATCGAACTACTATTAATTGCTTTAAAAGCTATAACTTATTAGCTTATAAAGCTTAGTATTAGCTTTTTATAAAATTAACTATAAGCTTTATAGTAGTAATATTAAGAGCTTTCGAACTAGTACTTTAAACTCTAGTACTAGTATAAAGTACTATAGTAGTTATATATAGATATATAGAAAGAGTATATTAGTCTATATAGCTATTATAAGGATTTACTTTAATTATAGAAGCGATTTCTATTAGATCTAGAGCAAATCTAGTCGCTACTTAACTATTACTCTTAGAACTATAGTAGCCTATATATATTATCCTATTAGTATTTATTATAGAAGAAAATAGAGATATTAGAGACAAAATATAAAGAAATATTCTAAAAGGTTAATATCTATAAAAAGGAAAATATAGATATTATTATTTATATATAGAAATTCTTAGAGTATATAATAGAAGGACTTAGTAAGATTACTAAGTTTCTTATAAACGTATATCTATAAAGAGCGCCTAAGTTTACTAGAGTATAGACGCTTCTTAAGCTTAAAGATACTACTCTAGAAATAGAAAATCTAAGACTATAGAATAGTCTACGTTATTAGAGTTAAATAGGTAATATATAAAGCTTAGGAATTAAAAACTAGCTTACTATTATAGACTAGAAATTAGAAGAACTTTTTAGCTAAAAGTCTAGAGCTAGAGTAGTATAAATAGTATATAGCTAACTATAGAATAAAAGATATAACTAAATTTAGATAAAGAGTACTAAACTACTTTATAATAATAATATTCTATAAAATTATTTAGACTATTTATTTTTCTATTAAGCTTATTACTATAATTAGCTATCTACTTTCGAGGTTAGAGTTTAAAGCTACTATAGGCTTCGAGCTTTATACTAGTTAGTATTCTATATATAATAATACTCTATATACCTTAGATAACTCGGTATTAAAGTCGGCTCTTTATAGTAGAAGAAACTTCCTTACTAACTAGGTTAGTAAATATCTTTATAGTATACCTAATAGCTATACTTATAGTACTTCTCTAAAGTATATTTAATACTTCTATATAGAAGTTCTAGCTAATTTTATAGAGATCTCTTATCTTTTCTAGCTTAAGAAAAGTCTTATTTATAGAGATATCTATTAAGAGAGAATTAGCTATATTTAATAGTATAGAGTTTAGGACTAGAGAGATCTTATAAGAGAAAGATATAATCTAGTCTTTTATTCTCGGAGGTTAGATATATAAATAGTAGATAATATTAATTAGTATAGTACTAGTAGTTATAGAATAGAGGATTTAGAAACTATATAGAATTAGATTATCGAGTTTTAGAAAGTAGAAGTATATAGTCTTAAGTATTCGATTATAAGATATTAAGTAATATAAATACTAGTTTAATAGTCGAACTTTAATTTCTTAAATATTAGCTAGATTTAGATATTAGTCGACTAGGTTTCTTAGACTTATAAGTAGCTATACTATATAATACTATAGAGGAAAGAGTATAAGATAAGATATTATTATCTAATATATTTATAATAGTAACTAATATATATAAAATTACTTATATAATTATAGCTCTTACTCTAATAATTATTACTTAAATAGAAATACTATTTAAGTACTTCTTACTATATATAATATAACCTATAGTAGCTATAAAGGCTAGAGATAGTCTTTAATTTAAGTATATTATAAATTTATAATATAGTATATTAAGCTAATAGATCCTAGATTACTTAGTTATAACTAGACTATATATAAAATAGTTATAAGTTTCTTAAATATTAATCTTCTATCTATATTACTTATAGTAATACTATACAACTATTCTAGTAACTAGTTAGTAAGCTTTTATATACTAGAAAGTATAGATAATAGTATTATATCTATATAATAGTAAGACTATTATTTATATAGAGTCTAACTATATACTTACTATATTTTTAGATAATATATTAGCTAGTAAGCCTCTTCTTATAACCTACTATCTATTACTAGTAGTTATTTTAATAATTGTACTTTCGAGATCGAGTAAGCAAATATAACTATAAATATTACTTATCTTACTATAAGTAAGAAGAAAGGTAGCTTAAGAGCTAATATAAAGTATAATAAGACTACCTAGAAAAGCTTAGCTAGTATTATAGAGTCTATAGAGCGTAATTAAATCTAATTAAACCTAGTTATATAGTTCCTATAACTTAAAAGTTAATAGTCGAGATATAGATTATACTAGATTATAGTACTAGAGGCTTATAAGTATTATTTATATAGAATCTAAAGGACTTATTCTTACTTCCCTTTATTAGTATCGACTAATTATACTTTATATATAGCTAGCGAAAATTATTAAGAGATACTCTATAAACTTAAAGTAATAAAGAAATAGTTAATTAGAATAATAAATATAATTAATATACTATAGATTCCTTTATAAGTAAAAATATATATAAAAGTTTATAAACTTATAGTATCTCTAGTTAAGTATTTAGTCTAGGACATTTAAGATAGAAAGCTCTATATAAAGCTTAGTAGTAATAACTAGAGGCTTAAAAATTACCTCTATAAGCGCTAATATTTTTAATAGCTTTATAAGTAGTATAGATTATTATATAGAAGTTAATAGCTAAGCTAGGTTATAGCTAAAATTATAATATAGAGTTTCTTTTACTATAATATAACTTAGAGAGTAACTTCTATAAATAAGAATTAAAATAAGGTATAAATATACTTAAGTATTAGTAAATTTATAACTTTAAATATAGGCTAAAGCTAAGGCTAGAGCCTATAACTTTAATAACTTTCTATATAGATAAAATAGATATTACGCTCTTATTTAGTAAGGTCTATATAGTAGTATAGTAGAATTACTCTTACTTCCTTCCTACTATACTATTTATAGTCTCTAGAGAGATAGAGGCTATATATTATTATTATCTATATAGAATTTTTAGTCCTATAGCTTTATTACTATATAGGCGCTTAGTTAGTATAGGTAGATATCCTATACGTAAGCGTTTCTATATAGGCTATATAATAGTATAGGTATAAGAGTATATAAAAAAATAGGTTTAAATACTTAGTACTAAAAGCTATATAGGTATATAGACTTTATTCTCTTAGATAGTATTTATCGGCAAAATTAGGATTAGATTAGAGTAGATTCTTTATATAAAATATATCTATACTAACTTAGATATAGCTAATCTAACTAACTAGAGTCTTTAGATCTTTTATAAATAGTTTAGTATTACTTCTAGAGTATTAAAGAGATAGAGCCTATATAATTTAAATTTAATATCTAGAATAAAGATAACTAAGAGAATTACTAGAGCTATATATTCTATATTTCTAATATAAAGTTATATTAATTATAGCTAGAAGGCTTAAGAACTTAGAAGCTAAATATAACTTATATATTTCTAAGAGAGTCTAGCTAAAAGAATATTATTTCTACTAATCTATTACTATATAGTAGAGAATACTACCTACCTCTACTAGATTTATAGCGAGTATTATTAGAGCTCTATTTATAAATAGAATACTAATCGGCTTAAGTCTTTTAATATCCTAGAATATCTAATACTATATAAAGTAGATATTAATATTTATAGCTACTTTATTATTAAAACTAAGCTATAAAGCTAATATACTATTTAAGCTAGTTAATTTATTTAGTTCGACTAGAGTAGAAGAGTTAGTTACTTACTAGCCTAAAAGATTAGTATTAATATAAAGAGAGATACTATAGTAGGTTTTACTATTACTATTATATTTACTAGATAGGTAGCTATAAACTAAATTAACTAGAGCTAAGTATAAAAGACGTAAGATATATATCTCTATAGTTAATAAATAGTTAAGTATTAGAGGAAAGTAGCGTAAGTCTAAAGCTAAAGTAGCTATAAAAGTAGTATACTAATACTTATATACTAAACTTATCTCTATATCTTAGAAGTAGAAACTAGGAACCTAAAACTCTAGAAAGTACTACTTAATATTATTTTAAATAGTTATTCGACCCTTATAAAGTAGTTAGTTAATAGGTATATAAAAACTATAATAGGCGTCTTTTTTTAGTAGCTAGATACTATAGTATTATTAATACTACCTTTAGTAATACTTTCTAGAATACTACTTATACTATTTAGTATAATTTCTATACTTACTATACTATATTAGGAGAGTACTACTATACTTTATATATAAGAAGACTAGAGCAAGTATTAGTCTAGCTATAATATACTAACTATACTTATATATACTTCTAGAATATAGTACTAGATACTATATAATAGCTTAACTTATACTAAAAGCGTCCTTTCTATCTAGCCTCTAACTCTAACTTACTAAGCTTACTACGTAAGCTCTATAATAGAATTTATAGCTATATCTTAACTAGCCTAGACGTTATTAATTTTAATAACCTCTAAGTTAATAAGTAAACGTAGTCTAGCTAATAATACTCTAGTATTAACCTATCGATAGTATATATATACTATTAGATCTATAATAAAAGTTATACTATTCTATATAGCTAAAATAAGTTCTTTATTAAGTTTATAGTAAAGTACTCTCTACTATATACTTAATACTTACCTAATTCTAGCTCTTTAAAATACTAAACTTACCTTCTTTATCTATTTTCTAATAGAATAATAATCGGACTATAGTACTAGACTATTAAGTTTATTATATATCTATATATTATAATATAGCTATATATATATCCTTAGTAGCGTTATTAGTAGTCGATAGTCTTCTCTAAAGCTTATAGAAATTACTATTATAATTTAATATCTATATTCTCTAGTTCTCTTAGCTTATAGATTTTAGTAATTTATACTAGACTTTAGTTACTTATTTTAACTATAGTATTAAATAATAAAGAGTACTAGAATTAGTTACTATACTAAGTATTAGATACTAATCTTTAGTAGAAGTTAGTTATATTAGATTTAGAGAAGAATATTAGTTACTTTCTAGAGTATAGGAAATATATAGCTAAAATAGTAGATTTAGAGGCTAGACTATCTCTAGTAAGATTACTTAACTTATCGAGATAAGACTTTAAGCCTATATTATAGCGTATTTTAGAGTAATAGAATATAATGTTAAGCTTTAGGTTATACTAATAGTACTTTATATAAACTTACTCTACTATTTAGTCTAATCTTATATAGTTATAGCTCTATTAAAAGAATTCTAGGTAGAATTTTAGCTAACAATTTTAGTTCTATAGACAAAATAAAGCTAAACTATAGTTAAGAAAGTCTCTAAGATCTATATTTTAAGATATCCTAGTAGCTTTTACTATACTTATATTATTTTTATTTACCTCTAGTTAATTATATCTATCTATAGTATTATTATCTAGACTATTCTATTTCTACTTTAAAGGCGAGCTTCTTTTAGTTATAAGTTTAAAGCAACTTCTAGATAGAAATTTGTCTACTATATACTTACTCTAATTATAGCTATTACTAACTAGTACTCTTTTATAGGCTTAGCGCTTTCTAGAAGTTATAGCTAGGTTATTATCTTCTTTTATATTATTATTAATTATAGTAACTTCGCGCGTCTCTATACTAGCTATATAAGTAGATTCTAAGATTTTTTTAGTTGTAGCGACTTTAGTTTTATATAGAAATACTAGATACTCTAGTAGAGTAGAAGTACCTTCTTTATTATTAGTAATAATTATTAGTTAAATAGCTAAAAAGTATACTTACCTTTTTTATCTATTTACTATATAATATTAATATAGCCTAGATAACTAGAGAACGTAATATTAGGCTTAGGTATAGCTATAAATAATAGTTATAATAGAGTAATTAGTTATTTCTAAATATTAACTTCTAGTATAGTTTTATAATTCTTACTAATATACTTAACTAAGTTTATAATATACTAGATAGTACGCTATACTATATTATTCTTCTATAGTACTATATATAGTAATAGTCTCTTAAAATTATTAAGAGCTACTCTAAATAGTATATATATATACTTTATATATTTTTATAGAACTACTAGCCTCTACTTTTTAAAGAATATCCTTTCTACTACTTACTAAGGTAGGTTTATAGTAAGCTAGTACCTACTCTAGAATCTATTTAATAACTACCTTATTATTATTAAACTTATCTTAGCTAAATCGAATTCTTATACCTAAAGATAGCTTTAGTACTTTTCTACTACTAGCTAAATTATACTAGATAGTAAATACTAAAGTAGAGTTCCTAACCTTAGAGTCTTTAGTAATAAGTTCTATAGAGTTAGAAGTATAGCGCCTTTTCTTATTATATTAAGACTTTATTAGGTTAGTATTTGCTTATTATATTTTATAATATATACTTACCTTCGAAATATAATATAAGCTTATTAGTATTTGCGTAAAATCCTTCTAATATAAATACTAAATAGTTAGTATATAGTTATTAAAGGTTATTTAGTAATATAGATTCTAGAATATAGCTTTATCTTATTCTATATTAATATATACTTAAAGTATATTACCTAATATAAAGAAGAAGTCCTTATTACTATAATTAGTAGAGCTTATATAGGCGAGAGACTCTAAGAGCGTAATTTAGAAATTTAAGTTAGCTATACTAGTTTTAATTATATACTAGTATTACTCTATATAGCTATAGATATATTATTATTTTAATTAAAAGGATAAGTTAGAATAAAAGTTCGATAATCTAGAAACTAGTTTAGAACTTACGTAGACTTAAAACTAGATACTATAATTTAAAAAGTAGAATTTAGAGAAATAGAGATTAGAGTTAATACTATATTAAAAGAAGCTAGTTAAGATCCTAGTATTTCTTTAAGTAGTATAAGTAATATATTATTAGTATATATATCTTATAGTAGTAAAAGCTATTTATATATATTATTCGACTTAGAATATATTATAATTTTATAGACTTTGTCTTAGATTCTCTATTCTATAAGTTAGCCTATTCTATTCTTTTAGATACTATATCTATTTTACTCTATAAAGCGTAGTAGTAGTATAACGCTATTCTTAATATTACTTTCCTTACTTAAATCTAGTTATCTATCTTTAGATAATAGTATCTTTCTAGACCTAGAAGACCTTATACTAAGCCTAGAAATCTTAGAGATATCTAAGCTATCTAAGATAATATCTTAATAGAATTTTAACTTCTTAATACCTAATAGAGGTCTCTATAAATTATTAAGCTCTATATATAACTTATTAGACTATATTCTAGTAGTATAGTCGAGTTAATAAGCTAAGTCTAATTAGGCTAATATCCGACCTACTATAGAAGTAGAGAATATAATATATAAAGCTAGAGAGCTATACTTTATCTATATATATTTAGTATAAATCCTTATAAATATATCTCGAGATAAAGAGTATAGTATAGAAGCTAAAGTAGGTTATAAAAGGCTCTAAGAGAATAATAAATATTATAAGTAACTCTTTTACTAGTAGTAGTTATACTACTAATATTTACTTCTTAGCTAATCTTTCTAAGTATTAAAGATATACTAATCTTACCTCTTTGCGTCCTTCTACTAAAGTCGTCGAGTACTAGTAGGTACTAACGCTAATATCTCTATAAAGATATTATTTAGAAGTTCTAGCTAAGCGCTTTATAGAGCTAAGTTATTACTATAAGCTAGTATAGTAGGTATTATAGATATATAAGTTAAGGCTTCTAGATATTAAAAGCGTATAAGTAGCGTATATATTATAATATAGTAGATATTAGAATATCTTACTAAGTATATAGCTATAGGTAATTCTACTATATATAATTTATTTACTAGATAAAGTTACTAGTATCTAAAGATTTTAAGGTTTTACCTAGTTATTTTAACTTAGCTTAGAGCCTAAGACTAATTTAACCTTAGCTTACTTATATTTACTCTATTACTTTTATAATATAGCGAAATACTATTTATTAGAACTAACTATATATTAGTAAAAAGATATCTACTTAAGTTTCTAGAATATCTACTCGACCTTTTCTATTATATCTTATATAATAATATATCTCTAGATAGCTTCTTAGTTACCGAGTCTATAGGATTTAGCCTTAGTAAATACTAGGTAAGTACTTATTTGCCTATTATAATATAGTTAGTAAATTTCCTAATATTTTAGTATAAATAGACTACTTACCTTTCCTAGTAATTCTAAACTTTTTACTTATAGTATATATATACTAAGGTAGACTTCTATATTAGCTTCTAGTATACTATAAGAATATTAAAGCTATAGAATATATAGTTAACCTATATTTATAATAGATCTCCTCTAATAGTAGTCTTATTAAGATACTTAATCTTATAGTTAGAATATATAAATAAGAGTAACTACTTAACTTTATATAAAGTCCTCTTATTAGACTTCTAGTAGTTTATAATTATTTTAACCTCCTATAAGTATATACTAAAGTCTAGTATACTAATTTAAGATATAGTACTTAAGGATATTATTAGCTATATAGATTCTAGGAAGACTAGAAATATTCTAAAGTATATTAGCTAAGACTAGTAGGACTACTTAATATATACCTACTTTAGACTTTCTTTATATACTTTATAGTATAACTATACTATCTAGTAGTACTAAAACGCGTTACTACTTTATATACTAGCGCTTAGTAGTTAGTTAAAATAGAACTAGTTATAAAGCTATATAGTAAAGTAGCGTAGTTAAGCTAATATTAGTAGTATAAATATAGCTATAAAAATATAAGAGTACGTTTAATATCTATTTAATAGCCTAGTCTAGTTAATACTAGAGTAAGAGCCTACTAACTCTACTATAGCTAGTTATTAATATTACTAGACTAGGCGTAAGATATAGACTACGTTCTACGTATACTATATTATTATAATCTTACTATTTCTATTAGTAGTAGACGCTTAATAGTATATATACTTAGCTATATATAGTACTACTCTACTTATACCTACTATAGCTAATATCGAGGCTATATATAGATAGAATATAAGGTTTCTAATCTAATAGTTATATTACTAACTATACTCTTATATAGAGTTAGTTATACTAAATAAGTTTAATATACTTACTACTTATACCTTAGAGAAGCGGCGTTTTAGACCTACTATAGTAAAGTAAGAATCTTTACGTAAGTCGCTACTTTATAATAAGTAACTTAAATATATATATCTAGTTAGAGAACTAATATTCTAGGTAAAAATATACTACCTCTAATTATAAGTAAATATAACTAGGAAAATTTATAAAACGCTAGTATATAACCTCTTACTTTACTATTTAATATACCTAGAGTATTCGAATATATAGAATTATTAGTTACTTAATACTAGCTCTCTCTAGTAGCTAAGTATACCTAGTAATCTAGCTTTAAGATAGAGCCTATTTCTAAATTTAAGCTATTTCTAAACGACGTAGTATTATCTTCTTAACTCTATTAATATAATTCTAAGAAGTAGCTTTCTTATAATCTATAATTTGCGTTACTATCTAGCTATAAGGATTAAAGACTATTAAATTAACTAATACCTACTATATAAGTATCTATCTAAAGAGACTCTTAATTAAATATTTAGTATTATAAATTTAGAGACTACTATATCTTTCTTAATACTACTAATATAGACTATATATAACTTATACTTAGGTTATAACAAAAATAACTCTTTAGATAATCTTTTATAGAACTATAAGCATCGAGTATTAAGTAGAGTAATAAGCTACCTATTAGTACTTTTATTAAGTATATAGTAGAGATAGTATTTCTAGAAGCTATAAAGGAGCTATTATTAGTCTATTTAGTAGAGTTTATAGTAACGATAGTCGCGTAGCTATTATATACTTATAATATAGTCTATTACTATTTAGACGATAATATCTAAAAGTATAAGAATTATTATAGAGAGGTATTCGATAGTCTAGCGTAAATATTTCCTCTAATACTAAGTTATAAATAATAATTTATTATTTAAGCCTACTTCTAAAGATATAAAGAAAGTAGAGATATATTATAACTTATTAATTTAATTATTTAGCTATAGAGCTAGTAGTATTATTAGATATACGTTATTATTATATAGTATATTATACTTCTATATAAATATAGTAATATTACGTAAGAGTATTATAGACGATCTTTATAATTATCTTTTACTATATTTATTATTATATACTAAAGGAGTTACTAAGCCTATCTATCTCTTAGATATATAAATATTATTAAAACCTTATATATTTTTAATACTTACTATTTTATAATAGTAGCAAATTTAGTCTTAAGAAAATAGAAGTATATACTAGAGATAAGATAAAATTAAAAACTCTATTTACTACTTTATTTCTATATATAATAATAATTATAATAAGAGTTATATACCTTAATAGTAAAAATAATATAATTTAAGTAATCTTTTTTTATACTAAAATATTAGATCCTTTTTACTAGTAATAAGATACTATTTTACTAGAATTCTAGTATATATTTTATCTATTTAAAAAGGTAAAATTATTAAGTATATATTATATAAGCTACTTCTTAGAGCTAACTAAACTTCTCTTTCGAAAGTTAGATTTCTATAGACTTAACTTATTAGTAACTATAATAGGATAGTAGAACTCCGATTACTTATAAGATACTACTATATTTCTTACTTTAGCTTTTTATTCTTTATCTATCTACTATTTAAGATTTAGTATACTCTACATTCTATTCTATTATTAGCGTTAGTAAGAATTAGAGTATTCTAAAGAATCTAGCTTATCTACTTCTCTTCTATCTTTATTACTAGAAGTATAATTAATAAGTATAGAGAAAATCCTATAAGTATTATTAATCTTAATTAGTCTTTTAAGAAAACTCTTTACCTAAGCCTCTTATACTATACTAGTTAGTTAGTTAATTTTAATTAGAGAATATAGCTATATATACTACGACTATTAATAAACTAAAGGAGAGATACTCTTTATATCCTAGCTAACTAATTATTATATCCTTTAATAAGCTAATAGATAGCTAGAAGATAAGTAGTAATACTAACGCTAGTAGTAATAAATAGAACTTTATTATATATATTTAGTACTATATTTCTACTATAGAGACTATCTAGAATTACTTAAATACTATTATTCTCTTAGAATAGTCTTAGCTTATTACTAAACCTATTATAAGTCTTAATAAGTAGTATAAGGCTTTAATACTTATTATTTAGTCTATTCTTAGTCTAGGTAATTAGGTATAGATAAGCCTAGAAGTAATAGAATAGACTATAAAGAAGCTAGAGTAAAGTTATATAAATATATTATCTATATACTATATACTATAGTCTATAAACTTAGATTTTAAGTAAAGTTACTTTAATAGTAGTATTTTAGCTTTATATATAGTAAATATAAGAGAGGCTAAAAGAATAACTACCTAAGTTTTAGTAGATAAGGCGTAAAAGCTAGAAGCCTATTTAGAAGACTCTTAATACTAATATAGTACTAAGAACTATAGTATTAATATCTCTATCTACCTTAATATAAGCCTATAAAATAATAAGAAAGAGTAATAAGAAAGCTAAATAAAGCTTTAGAAAAATCTTATAAAACAAATACTAGATAAATAGAACTAATATTACTAGAATAGTTCTAATAATCGAGAGTATCTAGATAGCTATTATAAGTAAGTTTAATATATAAAAGAGTATAGTAGACTAACTATAATCTCTAGTATATTAAATTTCTACTCTTCTATAGATAGCTATATAAGAAGATATACTAAAGCTTTAATAGTATATACTCTCTCGACCTATCTATAAAGTATACTATAATATTATAGAGAGATTCCTAAGATAGAGTTAGTAATTTTACTACTTCTACTAAGAGATAGAAGTATAAGATTAATTAAAGATATTTACCTAAGCTAACTTTCTAGCTAAGTATAAGTAGATACTTAGAAGGAATATATAGTAATATTAATAGCTACTAGAATTAAAATCTCTATTATAAATCCTATAGTAATATCTTCTAAGCTATTATAGTATATAAGAACTAGAGTTTAGCTTATATACTTATATAAGAAGAAAGTTACCTAGTAATATAACCAAAATATTATTACTATAATCTACTATATAATAAAAAGAATAAATATACTACCTACTAGTAGAGTATACTATTTGCTAGTATCTATAATTAAGATACTATAGTAACTTCTATCTATAAAGTAAAGTATACTATAAGTTATATTATATAAAATAGCTCTAATATAGATATTCTATATCCGAGTTACTAAAAGCTTAGTCTTAGGAAAATATAAGCCTAAGAGCTACTTTTTAGCTACTATATAATAATAGCGCTTAGAGATTAATCTAGTAATATCCTTATATATATACTATAGACGCTAGCTATATTATAGAGTTAGTACTAAGTATAGTATAGAAGTATATAGATATAAGAACTAGTATAGTTATAATAATAAATCTAGATTTCTAACTCTATACCTATAAGCTATATTAAGTAAAAAAGCCTTCTAATAATCTAATTTTATAAAAGCCTTTATTAATTATACTAGAACGCTCTTTTATAAAGCCTATAAGCTATCGAGACTCTTTCTCTATAATTTAAACTAAAGTAGCTATATTATAGTACTTATATAGTATAACAATTCTTAGTAAGTTTTTCTATTAAAAAAGAGTAACTAGCCTATTAACTTTATAGTATATAACCTATATAAGGTATCTTATATAATCTCTTTACTAATCCTAATTCTAGATAATTTCTAGAGCCTAGATTAAGTATATATAATATATTTATACTAAGATAGAGAGTATTAAAGATACTATAATATATAAGTAGTTAATAGGTAGTAAGATCTTAGAAAGTAACGCTATTAATAATACTATCGAAAACTACTTTAGTATTAGTAATAAGGATAATACTATTTAGATATTAAGCTAAGGACTAGTCTTAATAAAAGAGAATATAATAGGCTAACTTATACTACCTATTTAACTAGAAACTACTCTAAGTATATTAACTCTTTAAGATACTCTTAAAGTACTACTTTAGAAAGTACTATTATATACTAGGATACCTCTATAATCTTTTTAGAGCCTACCTCTATAACTACTTATAAGTATATAACCTATAGGCTTAGATATACTACTAGCTACTATAAGTATACTCTAAGCTATATACTTTATAGCTTTACTTCTAGCTATATATAGTACTACTCTATCTATACTATTATTAAAAGTATTATTACTATATTAAGTAGAACTATATTAGATAGAAAAGAAAAAGAAATTCTTTTATAGAAAAACAAAGGTAGTATAATATAGAGCTTTAAATAAGGAAAATTATTTTTAATAATATAACTCTTATATTTTTTTATTAATTAGTATCTCTAAATTATTCTCTTCGATTCTCTTATCTAGCTCTACTAGACTTACTTATAGACTAATCTTACTATCTATTACTTTATATCTAATAGCCTTATAAGGTATATACTCGATTATAGTAGAGCGATTAGTAATATCTTATAATCTACTCTCGATTACCTTAAGAGATCTATTCTTATTTTATTTTTCTATAGATATTTACTATTATTTTAGTCCGGCTTTAAAGAGTCTATTACCTATTACCTTTCTTTAGTACTTAGCTATAGTATAAGCCTTAATCTATATATTCTTTCTTTCTAAATTTATCTAGATAAAGCGTCTATATAATACTTCTTAAGTCTCTAAATATACTAAGATTTCTTTATATTACTTCTACTTATTAGTAAGTTAGGCGTTCGATATAGTTTTAAGATCTATATAGTTTACTATTTAACTAGTAATATAAAGAATAATTCTATATTAAATATAGTTTAGTATAAAGTTTATAAGATTTAATAGTTTCTCTACTTTATCTAGTAGGTAACTTCTATAGTATACTTTAGTTCTACTTTTATTTATATAAATTATAATTAAAATTAATTAGGTCTCGATCTAATACTAGCGAAGTTTAGCGTTTTAAGATTTAAAATTAATATTTTAAGATTCTAGATTAACGTTTCGAGATTTAAGATTAATATTTCGAGATTTAAGATTAATATTTTAATATTAGAGCTTAGAAAGTTATATATTATATCTCTTTTTAAGTCGCTAGAATATATCCTAGAGTTATATATTCTACGCTTTACTATATAATTATTTATTAGCTTTATTATATACTATCTAATTCTAAATCTAAATTTATAGATTATAGTTCTTATTCTTTAGAGATTTATTATAGCTTTCTAGCTCTAGCTTTATTCTTAATATATTTTCTAGTATAGATACTACTTCCTCTTATAGTCTATAGTTCTATAACTCTAAATAGTCCTACTCTTAATAAGTAGTAAGTCTCTTCTTTAGAGAAATTAAATAGCTCTATTAAAATATAATAGTATATACTTTAGCTTTATTTAGTCTATATTATAAGTTATTAAGCTAAGACTAAAGAGTAGAGTATTATAAATATACCTATAATTATATATTATTATTAAGGTCTATTCGACTCTTATATATAGATTTTAGGTTTTAATATACTATAAAAGTAATCTTAGTAGAGAGGCCTAAGGTACTTAGAAATATTATAAATATATCTTTCTTAAAGAAGAATATTATAATATAGAGCCTACGTTTATATTATATTAGGTAAATATATAATAAAAAAAGAGATTTCTAATCTAGTATATAATTATCTATAAATAGTTACCTATATTATTTAATTACTAGAACCTCGATATTACCTACTAATATCCTAGAAGTAGATAAAGTAACTATTATAGACTATTAGTTTAGTACTTATATAATATCTATAACTATCGAGTCTTTTAGATTAGAAGAATATCTATATTAGCTTACTACCTAGATAGCGAGTTACTTCTAGGTATCTATACTTTTAAAATATTTAATAATTCTATTTTAGAATTCTAACTTATATATAAGTATAGTAAAGCCTTAATAGATAATTAGATTTAGTTCCTTTATATTTAGTTTATTCTAGTTTAGCTTTTTTCTTATTATTATATTTATTATTTTAGAATAGTAATAAAGAGTATAGAGCTATAATTCCTAGTACGCTATAGATTATATAGACTTAAGAAATAAAAATAAGTAGCTCTAAATATTACTATTACTATAGTATATAATATACTTCTTATTTAGATAATAATAAGCCTATAAAGCTAATCGAATAGATCTCCTTAGCCTAGTTAGTACTAGGGTTTATATTACTCTTATATAGAGCTCGAGATACTTTAAATTTTTAAAAAAGGTAAATAGGCTTAGAGTTATATAAAGTAGTTCTAGTAGACTACTCTATAATACTTACTTTTTATAATTAGCTATACTAAGAAAGATAGACTATTAGTTTATAAGTTCTCTAATTATACTAGTATTATATTTAGTAAAAGAGAGTACTAGCTCTTCTAGGGCTTTAATAGTATACTTATTAATAGTATTATAATTAAAGCTAAAGCTAACATTCTCTATAATAGTTCTCTAAGTAGTAATAGTATATCTAAGGTAAGCTAGTAGCTTCTATTTACTATTAAGACTAATTTATAATATACCGACCTAGAGACTTTATACTTTATTATATTTTATTATAAGAAGATAATAAAATAAACCTAGTTAGATAGAGTACTAAAGTCTAGGCTATCTTAGAAGTTTATTAAAAGTAGTTATAAAGTCTTTATTCTTTAGAAGCTATTATAAGTCTTTCTATTTCGACTTTATTAATCTAGCCTACTAATAATTTTTAAGTTTAGTATTTTATTTTTAGTAATATAGTCGAATCTTATAGAAAATCTCTCTATTAGAGAAGTTTCTTTTATTACTATACTACTCTATAAGGTTAATATATTAACTTAAGGTATCTAAGAGTAGTAGTAAGTATTAGAAGAGATAGTAGAAGGAGTAGAAGTACTAGTAGTAAATAATTATACTATCTACTAGCGATTATTTTTGTCTAAGAATTATTATATAGTAAGTATCCTATAGAAACTATTTAAATACTAAATAGTAGCTATAAGTCGTAGAATAGTAGTACTATCTAAAAGAAGTCTTTAAAGTAATACTTTTATAAAAAGATACTTACTATTAATTACTATATCTATATAATATACTTCTTAGCTTATTTACTAATATCTTTCTAATTTAAAGACTTTAATAAGACGTATAATATTCTTACTAGAGATTAATTAGTAGGACAAAGCGATTACGTAATCTAGCTTAATTTAATTAAGGTTAATCCTTACTAAGCTATAAAAATATAGGCCGATATATAAACTTATACCTTTTTACGCTATCTACTAGAGATTTAGTAATATTAATACTAGCGTACGCGTATATACCTATCTAATATCTTATATAATAGTCCTTATATACTTAGGACTAGTAACTAGCTTTATAAGACTAATTATTAATATTTAGTAATTTAGTAACCTAGAAATAATATTCTAGAAATTAATATTTATTTATCCTCTTAAGAAATAGCGTATATATTATAATAATCTCTTCTATAATATCTACTATATTAATTATTATATAGGCTTCTATTTCGACCTAGTTAGAGATCTTCTATAGTCTCTCTACTAGTAGTATAATAAAGTATCTCTATATTTTTATATTACTTACTTTATTAAAGTCTATTTTACTAGTCTTTATACTCTTAGTTAGAAAAAAAATAAAGTCTCGAACTCTCTAATATTAGCTATAAGGACTTAATAATAGAATTCTAGTAGATAACTATAAGAGCTAAATACTCCTCTAGTCTAATCCTTATACTTTCTAAGTAAATATACTAACTATTTTTATAGACTATAAGTTACTAGAAGCTTCTATAATCTCTATAGCTACTTATTCTAGACTAGGACTAAAGCGCGTCTATTAGATAGAGTAGATATTATTAATACCTAATACTAATACGTATAGGATAGTTAACTATCTACTCTATAATTAGGTTATTAGACTACTCTATAATTTAATTTACTACTTTGCTTCTAACTTAGATAGCTTATACTTAGTTACTATAATACTTACTAAGTAAGTAGCTATATCTTTATTATCTAATCTTCCTTTATAATTATATTCTAATATTCTTATTATTATAGAAATAATATATAAGAGCTTCGATTTATATACTACTAAGGCTAAAGTCCTTAAAAATATTAAAGAGAATTTAGAGTAAAAGTATAGAATAGAAAGTAGTATATAGGATAGACTTATAGTTTATTTTATATATATATATATATATATACTAGAAATAAAAAAAAGCTTAGGTAATTATAATAGATTATAGATTATCTATAAATGCCTTATATAGATTAAAGATAAAGTACTAAAAAATAGAGCTACTTATAGTACTATATTTAGTATAGCCTATCTCTATATCTTTACTAGTAGGTTACTAGACTATTTCTTATTCTTTTAGAATATCTTATTTTCTTTTGCCTAAAGCTTATAGCCTACTAGATTCTAAGACTAAGATTTCCTCTTATATACTAAAGAACTTCTTTTTTTAATACTTTCTTAGATATAGCTATTTTATCTTATCTATCTACTAGTCTCTTTAGCTATTATTTTTATAAGCTACTTAACTTAATCTTATAGTAAGTTAAAACTAGTACTATTTAGATTAGAGCTAACGCTATTATAATAGAGTTTCCTATTATATAGTTATTTAAACGCGTTTTTAAGAATTATATTAAATAATTAGTAAGAGAGAGTTTTATATAAGATTTAGTTTAAGATAGCTTTTTCTAATTACTTAAGTATATACTTAGTAATAATTACTAGAAAGTAATACTCGGCTTTTAAGCTTAAGATATTTATACTTAGACTCTAATAAACTTTTATCGATTTTTAGCTACTTTAAACTCCTATAAGATATATCTCTATTATTTACTCTAGACCTCTAAGAAAGTTTTATACTATAGATATACTATATATAATATATATATCTATAATCTAGCTTATAAATCTCTAGAGGATAATTATAGATATATACTTACTACTTATCTACTTTATAGAATATACTATAGTAATAATATCTTTTAACTAATTCCTTCTACTATAGATATTTATATCTTTACTTTAGATAGAAGTAGTATTAAGAGAATTATTCCTCTAGTTTTTCTTAGATCTCTAGAATTATATTTTAAATATCTTAGTACTCTACTATATAACTACTTTAATTTATATATAGTATATCTATAAGTAAGTCTTTTATATTAATTTTTGCTTAACTAAATCTAAGAACTAATATTAAAGTAGAGAGCTTTATAATAATAGAAATCTTTCTAATATACTAGTCTATTAATAAATATATCGAGAAGTTTCTAGTATTAGTAGAATAGACTTTTAGTTCTACCTATCGAAGAAGATTAGTCTTAGCCTAGCTCTAAAAGCTAGCTTTATTATATCTTAGAGACTAGTAGTATAGCTTATAACTAATCGAGAACGCTTTTTATTCTATATTAGAAACTAATCTATAGATATTTAATCTACTTAGTAATAATACTTAAATAGTAGTTACTACTATAGTAGTAAAAGAACTATAGCCTTATATATTTACTAATTATAATAGTAGAATCTAGCCTTAAGCGCTTAGTAAGCCTTAGAGTTTTATAAGTATAAGGTATAAGCTAATAATCTAGGCTATAATCTAATCCGAGCTAATAAGAGTAAAAACGATATCTATATAGTAGATATATAAGTATATATCTATCCTATAATACTTATAACTAATATATAGTAGTACTATCTATACTTCTACTATACTATAGTAAGGATTATATTCTCTAATAAGACTATAGCTAATAATAAAGATTTTTTAAACCTATTTTACTATAGAATTTAGATACTTTCTAAGATAGAGAGTTATAGTATAATAATCTACTAAGCTTAGTACTTTAGAAAGTAAAATATATATAGCTAACTAAATTATTACTAGACTTTATACTTTCTATAGAAACTAGAACTAGTAATTTAGTATTTAAGGTTAGCCTATAGTCGCTAGTATAAAAGTAGTTTCTTACTCGAATCTTTAAGACTTTTATAGATAGTATAGATAGTAAAAAAAGCTAGAAAGAATTTTATAATAGAATACTAATAAAAGATAAAAAGATATTTTACTAAATAAATCTAATATTACCTAGACTATAGCTATTATTAGATAATATAATAAGTATAAAGTATTTAGAGAGTTAGGCTTTAGAGTATATATATTATAACCTCGAAATATAAATAATTATTAATTCTATAGTAGCTTTAAGCTTTTATTTTAAGCTCGATAAACTTTCTTTCTAGAATATTATATTATATAAGTATACTAGATATATCTTCTATTACTTATCTCTATTACCTACTAGATAATAAATACTTCTAAAGTAGCTTATATTAATATTATTCTATTTCTTAATCTTTAGATAATCTATTATATATATAGAGAACCTTATCTACTAGCCTCTACTATATAGAAAGTAGATTTACTTCTTAGTATAGGACTTTAATAAGAAGATTAGTATAACTATTAGAAGTATTACTTCTAAACTATATACTATAAGTAGACTTCCTAAATTAGTATAAGAGATTATAAATACTTAAATTATAGAAGCTCCTTTTAGCTATATAAATAGTACTATAGATAAGAAAAGACTATCTAATATACTATAAAAGAGAAAAGTTAAAGAGATAGGTTAGGTTTAAGTATTAATATAGAATTTTACTTTTCTACTCTTCTATTAGAGAACTTTAGTTTAAGATAATAGAATATCTAAGAGGCTCTAAAACGCTAGTAGGCTTAGAGAATAATAATTATAGAAACTAATAAACTACTAGGTATATTATATCTTATATAGAAATCTAATAATACTCTCTATAGACTACTCTATTACTAATATATACTTAGAACAAAAATAGTAGTCTAAAATTATAGTATATATAAAGCTTACTCTATTATATATCTCTTTTTTATTTAGTAGCCTAGTATTACCTATTAGCCTATATAGTATAGACGACCTATAATACTAGCTTCTACTTCTTAGTATAATAAGTTTAGTTACCTTTATATAAGATTTACTACTAAGGCTTTAATTACTTATTATTAGCTATATCTCTATCTAGTTAGTCTAGTATATATAGCTTTTATACTAGTAGCTTCCTATACTATTTAATTAGAAGATAGATAGAGTACTATACTCTAAGTTAAAGATCCTCTACTCTAGAATAGAGCTAGTCTACTAGATAGTATTACCCTTAAGAATAAAGCTACTAATCTCTTTAGTTAATCTTTTATATTAATCTTTCGATTTTCTAGAAAGACTATTATTCTACTTATATTAGTATATACTACTAGCTAACTAGCTTCTAGAGTTATTCTTAAAGTAGCTTAATTACTTTTATAAAACACTTATTTTATAGTAAATTTCTTTTCTAAAAAGTAATTTTTAATTTACTTAATAATATACTCTATTATATAGTCTTCTATCTTTATATAGATTCTCTATACTATTATTATAGCTAGAAATAACTCGCTATACTTATTAAGTAGAATATCGATTCTAGCTAGAGCTTACTTATAGTATTCTACTAAGTTTACTACTACTCCTAGGTTTAATAGAGAGATATATAATAGTATAATAGCTATTCTAAGGATAATAATCGAGGTATATCTATTTAAATTCTTAGTTCTAATAGCTAACTATAGAGAGTTAGAAAGAAAAATATTTTTACTATTTATATTTACTTTAATAAACTAATTAGTACCTTTTAAAGTATTAAAAGAGGTCGATATCTTTATAGAGTATAGTAAATTACTAGAAAAGAAAGATATATTTACTATAAGCTCTAAGGATACTAAGTAGTATATTTTAAATATACTTTATTTCTATACCTAAAGTATAAAATAGGTAATTCTATAAACAAAAACTATTATAGCTTACTAAACTTATTTAATAGTATAGAAACCTACTAAACTTATCTTACTTAAAGCTTATAGTAATAAGACTATAATATAAAGGTATTTAATCTTTATATATAGGGATATTTCTATCTACTTATATAAATTACTTATCTTCTAACCTATATAGATCTTATCTAAAGATCTTATTTTAAAGTAGTATATTAATATAGAATATAGTATAAGCAAAGTTTATTCCTAGATTATAGCTATAGACTTATAGAGCTAAGCTTAGAGACTAAGCTACTAGCTAGAAGCGATTTTTAAAGTACGTTTTAATATCTAACTACTTTCGACTCTTACTATAATAGAAGTCTTTACTATATATATTCTATATTTATATATATCTCTCTAGAAGTCTCTATATAGCTAACTATAGTATTATAATATTAAAAGGCAAAAAAGAGACTAGAATCTTACTTCTTTTTTTAAGATAAGTAGGATCTACTCTATAGTTAAGTAGTACCTTAGCTACTAGGAAGTTACCTTCTTTATAAGTAATATATAGTACTATCTCTTATAAGTAACTATAGCGTATTATCTTTATTCTTTTATTTTCCTACTAGTAGAAGTTAATTATAGCTCCTCTCTTAATTAATATAATAATAAGCTTATATATATCTTTAGATAATTCTTTCTATAAAGTATAATAAAGTAAATTACTTCTAGAAATATCTATTCTAGTAGCTAGTAATATTCTAATAACTCTTATAGTTCCCTTATAAACTATAAATAAGAGTATAGTATTACTAAAGTTAGACTTAATATTTAGGTCTATACCTAAAGAAAGAAGCTAATCTATAAAATTGCTATTTCTAATTACTAAGCTTTAATATATTAGTAGTACTCTTTATTATTTCTAGTAGGTAACTTACCTAAGAATTAAAGATACTAAGCTTTCTCTTAGATTATAATTAATAGGCTATCTATAGCTTAATATAACTTAAATAAACTAGATACTCTTAGATATAGTAGCTACTTCTACTATAGCTTTATTTATACTTCTATAATAGAGAAGTAGTTATAAAGCGTTAATATTCCTAGTTAAGATACTAGTAACTATAGCGTAAGATAAAGTTATAGAACTATTAGCTTTCTAAAGCTCTTAAATTACTTACTATATACCTTATAAGCTTCCTATATAAATAGTAGAGTATAGTCTATTATCTAGGTATAGCTAGGAGAGAATATCTATAATTTTAATTATAGAAAAGTACTTATAATAAGAATAGTCTTAGTAGTAATTAGGTAAAATAGTACTAATCTATATAGATAAGCCTTATAAGTATAGACTCTACTAGCTATAGAGTCTTATAAGAGTCTATAGTCTTATTCGAGAGATCTTATATAACTATAGTAAACTAAAGTTAGCTTTTAAATCTATACCTTAAGCTAATAGCTTCTTAGAAAGTAGATCTTTCTTTAGTTTATCTAAACTTACTATATAAAACTACTTATAAGCTTACCTAGAGATAGTAAGTCTAATAAGTACTAGAGCTATTAATCTCTAGAAAGTTCTCTAGCTATAACTTAATCTAGAATTTTTAAGCGACCCTTAGGTTCTAAAATAGTAAAGAGCCTAATATTAGCTTTATAAGCCTTAGCTAAAGTATACCTATCTTTAGATAAGCTAAGAATCTCTTTAGTTTTTAGAATTAATAGAAATATATTAGTAATAATTAGAATAAAAGTACCGAGCTTATAGATAGCTTAAGATCTAAGAAAGGAAAAGATACTTAAGCTATAGTTAGTTAATAGTATATTAATTTAGTATAAAGAAAGCCGATTAACTAACTATAGATTTTATCTAATATTAATTCTATAATTTATAGACTACTAATATTATAAGTCTAGATATTTTACGTACCCTAACTCGAAAGAGCCTATATCTTATAAACTAATAGTATAGAAAGATTATTAGTAAGAGGCCTATAAAGTACTATTTAATTTCTATAGATATATATATATATATATAAACCTCTACCTATCTAGCTATTAGATAGTAATTAACTACTAGAATAGATCTAAGTCTATAACTATAGTATTATATAGTATATACTAGATTCTAACCTAGTAGAAAACTTAAATTAAGCTCTTCTTAAAGTAGCGTATTAGAGTAAAGAATTATCTAGCTTATATTATTACTATAACTAGAAATTAGAATTAAATTTATTAATTTATTATCTTCGACTTTCTATTATAAATAGTCTATTAAAGCTATATTAATAATTCGAGTAGCTACTTCTTCGAGGTAGAAGATAGGCTTATAAATAGATTTAATAGTAGTTTTTAGGATTACCTAAGTAGTAACTATATCTAGCTACTACTTCTACTAGTATAACTAGTAAGTATAAGAATATCGAATATATATAGTAGAGTTTTTATTAATTTAGTTATACTTCTATTTATACTAATAGTAATATTTATAAGCCTATAGAAGTTAGTTTAAGTATTAGGCTTATTTAACTAAAACGTATAATACTTAGCGTAAATAATAGTATAGAATAATACTATAGTATTTAGCTTATCCTAGCTATATATTACTTTTAGTCTAATTAGTAGTAACTCGATTTATTCTTAGAATAGAGCTATAAAGTAAATAGTAAAAGAAAGAGGCTTAGAAAATACTTAATAATATCTAAAGCTTTATTCTTCTCTTATTACTAGTACCTAGAATAGTAGTATCTTTTATCTCTATCCTCTAGAATATATATATACTTTAATCTTATTAAATATAGCTAAATCTATATAATAAAGAGCTCTATAAGATCTATATTATAGCTAAGTATAAATCTTACTATAATCTATTTATATTACGCTTAGCTTATCTTAACCTAGAAAATATATAACTATATAAAAGTCGAGTATACTTATAGATACCTTTAGTATATAGTCTAAGCTTAGTATAAGTACGTAGATTAAAAGCGCTATAATAAGGTACTAATTTAAGTCTAATATTTATAGGTATAAAATATTAAAAGATCTATAAACGCTATCCTATAAATATAGTAGCTATTAAGTATAAGCTAGATAAGAAATATAGTAGAGCTACTATTAAGTTTAAATAGTATACTTCTAGCAATTTAGCTAACTTTATATAAAGTAATTATAGAAAGTAGATTCTATTATATATACTTTCTAAGAAAGTACTAGCTAGTAAGAATAATCTATTATCTTTAATAAAGTCTATATTATAGAGAGATAAGTAAGGCTAAGTAGAAGTATTTATATAGTCCTAGTATAAACTATAAAATTTCTAGTATATTAAGTATATTCTAAGTATTAAGTTATATTATATTATAGTAGGACTAAAAGTTAAAGTTAAGCTATCTACTTTAGGCTAATAGATTTAGGTTTGCGCTACTATTAACTAAGGTAATAGTATTATACTATAATAATAAGCCTCTCTTTATAACTATACTAGATATCTAATATAGATTTTCTTATTACTAGAAATATAGCTTCTTATAAGCTTTAAAAGTATATTATAACTAATATAATAGATACGACTTCTAATCTCGAGTCTACTACGTTACGAAAACCCCTTCTCCGATTTAGACGATTTAGCCGATTTAGTCGATTTAGATAATTATTAGCCGATTCTAGTAAGATAGAATTAGCTAAAATTGTCTCTACTAACTAAATCGTCTCTGTCGTAGCTAAA